>CM051040.1:30818133-32018133 GCA_027627225.1 Congeria kusceri | reverse complement strand
TGGGGACCAGTCTTTTGCCTGCTAGTGCGGGAAAGTGTATTTTAAAGCTTGACCCCCTGTGTCCTCAATGTGGGATCCACTTTACAGCCGACCACCTGCGGACACAGTGCCCCCAGTTCTCTACACAGAGAGAACAGCTTAAAACAACTTTTTGCAACTTAAACATTGATTTTACCCTTAATAATATTTTAAATCCTACTGGCAAAAATTAATTACCAGTGTACACATCTCTGGCAACACATCTTGTGGATTGCCAGATTACAGATACAAAATAAATACAAATAGTGGACCTGCAGCTTAATAAGAACATATTTTATATTAAAAACTTAAATTTAATATACATTTTCCCATATCTGTGGAAATTCAAGTGATATAATCATTTATTTATATCACAGAACAGCTTTAACAGCACAGTGCTTTAATTATTGCTTTTCTAGTAATCTTTACATCTATTAACTGTCTGCCAGTGTGTTATATACTAATTTTCCTTTTAGTACATTACAATACCATATATATTGGGAATCGGTGATATTTAGCCTACTGAAGGGCATATAATCCCTGTCTGCCCAAATTATTTATACATCCCTATATCTTCCCATCATGGGAGAGAACTCTTAACAAACCACTTGTCTTTTATCTAGTACACCAGGACAATAATAAACAATTCTCAGAAGAGCATTCAGAGGGTTAAATCCAGCCAGTGTTTATATTGTGTAAAGCTGGCTATTCCAATGGTCAACAGTACTGTACTTTAAGCTACAATTTAAATATATTTGCCTGTGATATATGGTTATAGAGGTTCTACTTCTGACATTTTAATATTTTGTGCTCATATATTGTGCATATCTTTATTGATAATTTAAATTTATACCTCCTGGACCTAAGGCAAATTGACTAAAATATGCTATTTCAACTTAATTTAATTTGTAAATTATTGTGTTCAGTGGAACAATAAACAATGTTCTAATAGCTGCAGGAATCCCCCTATTCAATTTCCTTTTTCGCCCCTTTCCCTCCGTGACCTAACATGAGCCATGCTGGGCAGGACGCACAGGAAGATAGTAACAAAAGTAAACACATGTCTTAATTTAAATACCATGTTATTATATATGTATCTGTTGCTAACGGAACCCTCCCTCAACCATGGCCAATCTGATTGACCAAGGATTCTTTATTTTAAGCCATTTTTTAGTTAAACAGTTTTCCCCGTTTACTATTGTTAAGTATTAATAAACCCCATTTTATTGCAAATTTTATACAATATGGGAGGACCCAGTTATCATTTTTTTAATGTGTACTATAAATGATTTTAACCCACATGGGAAGTAATTTTTTACAAGTATTTTGATTCCCCCTATATATGGGATTGTAATGTATTAAGAGGAGAATTAGTGCATAACACACTGGGAGACAGTAAATAGATGTAAATATTGCTTAAAAAGGAATAATTAAAACACTGTACAGTAAAAAGATGTTAAGTGATATAAATAAATTAATAAATCACTTGAGTTTACCCAGATATGGAAAAATGTCTATTAAGATTAAGTTTTTATTATAGAATTTGTTCTTATTAAGCTGCAGGACCCCTATTTGTATTTATATTTTATCTGCAATCTGGCAGTCCACAAGATATGTTGCCACAGATTTGTCACTGGTTATTCATTTTTGCGATTAGGATTTAAATGGTTTTAAGCTGTTCTCTCTGAATAGAGAACTGGGGGCACTGTGTCAGCAGGTGGTCGGTTGTAAAGGGGATCCCACATTGAGGACAGAGAGGGTCCAGCTTTAAAATACACTTTCCCGCACTAGCAGGCAAGCGACTGATTCCCATCCGCAGTCGGCTAATACATTTGTCAATAATAATATTGGACGAATTTCTGGGCAATGGTGAAAGGGGCTTTTGTCCTTAAGTGACATCTATAGGGTTAACTTGTTTACAGTAAATTACAATTACTCTCTCAGTAAACCAATCAAAATGAATCCATTATCAGCCAATCAATTTCTTTAACAACATTAGCATTATCTGGTCAATCTTAATGTACGTCACTTGTAAATTATTTTTCATTATATCAACACCATATATTATACAAGAGACTTGATTATTAAACAATGCCACCATCATGTGCTTGGAAGTACTTAACGTGGTCATTAGACAAAACCTATGCAACGTATAATCTATGTAATGAGAAATTTGAGTACGGAACGATTAACAAATTAATTAAAAAATTAATTAACAATACATTTAACAATATCTTATATTTCTGTATATTTGCCTAACACTCACTAAGCTTTATCGCTCATTTACCACTGAAACAAGGTAAAACAACTACGCACACATAGTATACATATTTTGGATAGGTAAATATTCGGACAGAGTGCCGAATATAGTAGTATTTACAAAACGAATATTCAAATATATTCAAATACCTAAAACAAATATTTGAATATTGATTTTAGTATTCGGTCCCATCCCTAAAATAAATAAATAAGAACCTACCTTGTTAAGTTTGTTATTACTTACAAAATTGGTACCATAGCTCGCGTTCAGTATCAAAGGGCAGTGCAAAAGAGGCATGTTAATTGAAGCGGATTTGAAGGCTGCACGCACATAATACATTACATGAAGGGACTACAGCAATCAAAACCCAAACGTTTTTATTATAAGATAGACTCGCTATGATAAGTATTGCAAACAATTATTCGAAAACGGATCAAGAGATAAGTTTGTATGGGAGCGTGTGTGCGGAATCGTGTGCAGCGGTATTTGAGGTATTGTGATTTGATGACGTGTCAGTACAAATGGTACGTAAGACATGGCAGAACGGTGCCTGTGTCAGTACAACAGGTTTGGAAGACATGGTAGTAAGGTGTCTGTGTCAGTAGAACATGTGTTTCAGACATGGTACTAGGGTGTCGGTGTCAGTACAACTCATTTGCCAGACATGGTACTACGGTGTCTGTGTCAGTAGAACATGCGTGTCAGACATGGTAGTAGTAGGGTGTCTGTGTCAGTAGAACATGTGTGTCAGACAAGGTTCTAGGGTGTCTGCGTCAGTAGAACATGTGTGTCAGACATGGTACTAGGGTGTCTGTTTCAGTAGAACATGTGTTTCAGACATGGTAGTAGGGTGTCTGTGTCAGTAAAACATGTGTTTCAGACATGGTAGTAGTAGGGTGTCTGTGAAGTAGAACATGTGTGTCAGACAAGGTCTGCATCAGTAGAACATGTGTGTCAGACATGGTACTAGGGTGTCTGTGTCAGTATAACATGTGTGTCAGACAAGGTCTGCGTCAGTAGAACATGTGTGTCAGACATGGTACAAGGGTGTCTATTTCAGTAGAACATGTGTGTCATGCATGTTAGTAGGGTGTCTGTGTCAGTAGAACATGTGTTTCATATATGGTAGTAGGGTGTCTGTGTCAGTAGAACATCTGTGTCAGACATGGTAGTAGGGTGTCTGTGTCAGTAGAACATGTGTTCAAAACATGGTAGTAGGGTGTCTGTGTCAGCAGAACATGTGTTTTAGACATGGTAGTAGGTTGTCTGTGTTGTAAGTACAACTCGTTTGCCAGACAGGGTATTAGGGTGTCTGTGTCAGTAGAACATGTGTTCAAGACATGGTAGTAGAGTGTCTGTGGCAGTATAACATGTGTTCTAGACATGGTAGTAGGGTGTCTGTGGCAGTATAACGTGTGTTAGACATGGTACAAGGGTGTCTGTGTCAGTAGAACATGTGTTCAAGACATGGTAGTAGGGTGTCCGTGTCAGTAGAACATGTGTTCAAGACATGGTAGTAGGGTGTCTGTGTCAGTAAAACATGCGTGTCAGATATAGTAGTAGGGTGTCTGTGCCACTTAAACATGTGTGTCAGACATGGTAGTAGGGTGTCTGTGTCAGTAGAACATGTGTTACAGACATGGTAGTACGGTGTATGTGTCAGTAGAACATGTGTTCAAGACTTGATGGCATTAGGGTGTCTATGTCAGTAGAACATGTGTTTCAGACATGATAGTAGGGTGTTGGTGTCAGTAGAACATGTGTTTCAGACATGGTAGTAGGGTATATGTGTCAGTAGAACATGTGTTCAAGACATGGTGGTAGGGTGTCTATGTCAGTAGAACAAGTGTTCAAGACATGGTAGTTAAGTGTATGTGTCAGTAGAACATGTGTTTCAGACATGGCACTAGGGTGTCTGTGTCAGTAGAACATGTGTTTCAGACATGGTAATATGGTATTTGTGTCTGTAGAACATGAGCTCAAGTCATGGAGGTAGGGTGTCCATAGAACATGTGTTCAAGACATGGTATTAGGATGTCTGTGTCTGTAGAACATGTGTTTAAACCATGGAAGTAGGGTGTCTGTGTCTGTAGAACATGTGTCTAAGACATGGTAGTAGGGTGTCTGTGTCTGTAGAACATGTGTTCAAGACATGGTAGTAGGGTGTCAGTTGAACATATGTGTCAGGCATGGTAGTAGGGTGACTTTGAGGGTAAAACATGTGTTTCAGACATGGTAGTACAGTGTCTGTGTCAGTAAAACATGTGTGTCAGACATGGTAGTAGGGTGTCTATGTCAGCAGAACATGTGTTTCAGACATGGTACTAGGATGTCTGCATCAGTAGAACAAGTGTGTCAGACATGGTAGAAGGGTGTCTTTGTCAGTAGAACATGTGTGTCAGACATGGTACTAGGGTGTCTGTGTCAGTAGAACATGTGTTTCAGACATGGTACTAGGGTGTCTAAGTCAGAAGAACATGTGTTTTAGACATGGTACTAGGGTGTCTTTGTCAGAAGAACATGTGTGTCAGACATGGTACTAGGGTGTCTGTGTCAGTAGAACATGTGTTTCAGACAAGGTACTAGGGTGTCTAAGTCAGAAGAACATGTGTTTTAGACATGTTACTAGGGTGTCTGTGTCAGAAGAACATGTGTTTCAGACATGGTACTAGGGTGTCTTTGTCAGTAGAACATGTGTTTCAGATATGGTACTAGGGTGTCTGTGTCAGTAGAACATGTGTTTCAGACATGGTACTAGGGTGTCTGTGTCAGAAGAACATGTGTTTCAGACATGTTACTAGGGTGTCTGTGCTAGTAGAACATGTATGTCAGACATCTTAAACGGGTGTCTGTGTGAGTAGAACATGTGTTTCAGACATGGTAGTAGGGTGTCTGTGTCAGTACAACATGTGTGTTAGACATGGTAGTATGGTGTCTGTGTCAGAACGACGCGTTTGTCAGACATGGTAGTAGGGTGTCTGTGTCAGTAGAAAATGTGTTTCAGACATGGTAGCAGGGTGTCTGTGTCAGTAGAACATGTGTGTCAGACATGGTACTAGGGTGTCTGTATCAGTGAAACATGTGTTCGTGACATGGCACTAGGGTGTCTGTGTCAGAAGAACATATGTTTTAGACATGATAGTAGGGTGTTTGTGTCAGTAGAACATGTGTTCAAGACATGGTAGTAGGGTGTCTGTGGCAGTATAACATGTGTGTTAGACATGGTACAAGGGGTGTCTGTGTCATTAGAACATGTGTTTCAGACATAGTAGTAGGGTGTCTGTGTCAGTAGAACATGTGTTCAAGACATGGTAGTAGGGTGTCTGTGTCTGGAAAACATGTGTTTCGGACATGGTACTAGGGTGTCTGTGCCAGTAAAACATGTGTATCAGACATGGTAGTAGGGTGAATGCATCAGCATAACATGTGATCCAGACATGGTAGTACAGTGTCTGTGTCAGTAGAACATGGGTTTCAGACATCGTACTAGGGTGTATGTTGCAGTTAAACATGTGTGTCAGGCATGGTAGTAGGGTGACTGTGTCAGTAAAACATGTGTTTCAGACATGGTAGTCCGGTGCCGGTCAGTTGAACATGTGTTTCAGACATGTACGGTGTCTGTGTCAGTAGAACAAGTGTGTCAGACATGGTACTAGGGTGTCTGTGTCAGAAGAACATGTGTTTCAGACATGGTACTAGGGTGTCTGTGCCTGTGGAACATGTATGTCAGACATCTTAGAAGGGTGTCTGTGTAAGTAGAACATGTGTTTCAGACATGGTAGTAGGGTGTCTGTGTCAGTTGAACATGTGTGTTCGACATGGTAGTAGGGTGTTTGTGTCAGAACAACGCGTTTGTCAGACATGGTAGAACGGGGTCTGTGTCAGTACAACGTGTTTGTCAGACATGCTTCTAGGGTGTCTGTGTCAGTACAACCCTTTTGTCAGACATTGTAGTAAGGGGTCTGTGTCAGTAGAACATGTGTTCAGACATGTTACTAGGGTGTATGTGTCAGTAGGACATGTTTTTCAGACATTGTTCTAGGGTGTATGTGTCAGTAGGACATGTGTTTCTGACATGGTACTAGGGTGTATGTGTCAGTAGGACATGTGTTTCAGACATCGTACTAGGGTGACTGCGTCAGTAGAACATGTTTTACAGACATGGTAGTAGGATGTCTGTGTCAGTCAAACACGTGTTTCAGACATGGTAGTAGTGTGTCTGTGTCAGCAGAACACGTGTTTCAGACATGGTAGTAGGGTGTCTGTGTCAGTAGAAAATGTGTTTCAGACATGGTAGTAGGGTGTCTGTGTCAGTAGAACATGTGTGTCAGACATAGTACTTTGGTGTCTGTGTCAGTAGAACATGTGTTTCAGACATGGTAGTAGGGTGTCTGTGTCAGTAGAACATGTGTTTGTGACATGGTTCTAGGGTGTCTGCATCAGTAGAACATTGGTTTCAGACATGGTAGTAGGGTTTTATCGTCAGAACATTGGATGTGTTTGACATAGTGGTAAGGTGTCTGTGTCAGCAGAACGTGTTTCAGACATGGAAGTAGGGTGTCATTGTCAGAACAACGTGTGTGTGTGACATGGTAGTAGGGTGTCTGTGTCAGCAAAACATGTGTGTCAGACATGGAATAGGGTGTCTGTGTCAGAACAAAGGGTGTGTCAGACATGGAAGTAGGGTGTCGGTGTTAGTACAACAGCTGTATCAGACATGGAAGTAGGGTGTCAGTGTTAGTACAACAGCTGTATCAGACATGGTATTAGTTTGCAGTGTCAGTACAACTTGTGTGTCAAACATGAAAGAATGGTACGAGTGATAGTACAACGGATGTCTGTGGCAGTAGAACATGTTTGTCAGACATAGTAGTAGGGTGTCGGTGTAAGTACTACTGGTGTGTTTGACTTGGTAGGAGCGTGTCGGTATCAGTGCAACGGGCTACCAGACATGGTAGTAGATTGCCTGTGCCAGCACAACGGTTGTTTCAGACATGATAGTGTAGTGCCTTTGTCAGAACAAGGGGTGTCAAACATGGTAGTAGGTTACCAGTGTCAGTACAACAGGTGTGTCAGACATGGTTGTAGGGTATCGGTGACAGTACAACAGGTGTGTCAGACATGGTTGTAAGGTATGGGTGTCAGTACAACGGGTGTCAGACATGGTAGTAGTGTGTCAGTGTCAGTACAAAAGGTGTATCAGACATGGTAGTAGGGCGCCTGTTTCAGTACAACAGTCAGGTGTGTGACTTGGTAGAAAAATGCATGTTTAGTTACAACCGGTGTAACTTGGTAAAAACGTGCATGTTTAATTACAATTTGGCATTAGGGTTTATAAGTACATAGGGACCTTAGTTTGGATCGACATTTTGACATACAAAGTGTTATTACGTTGAGGTGATGATTATCGAATACACGATTTTGTATCTTTAACTTTTAAAATGTGCTTCCAATGAATTACAGAGTAGATTAATTAAAAATGTTGATCACAAAGAAGTTTGACAATTGCGAGGCGAAATAATTTGCAAGTAATTACTAGTATCAGTCATACCTTCATAGAATTGGACGTAGGTTGATTCTGCACACCGTCGCATATGTTCGTCGATTTCATCTTTACATTTGCCTGTGTGTTTATCGATGTCCTTTTTACATTCGTCCGTATGTTTGTTAAGTTCCTCCCCGCAGTTGTCAATGCATTTATGCATCTCATTTAATGCCGTTTCGACATGTTCAACTTTCTTAAGGGTATCTTGAGCGGTCTCCAGTAAATGAATCATTTCCCTTGATGTGAGCTTTAAAGCGTCTTTTTCCAGCTGTAAAAAGAAGGCGAGCGATTCAAAATAATGCGTCTAAAAACTATTACAGTTCTTAAAAACACATGTTATTTATTTGGCTTATTTGTTAAAGCCTTAAACAAATTACAGACAGTTTGACATTGAAATGGTCAACGATGCCTGACACCACTTGTATTCCTCTTGGCGAAACAAGTAATATATACTAGAATGCAATACTTGCTTTAAAGAAGGAATAGTAAATGTTTTTGAAACCTACTGCAATTCAGACTATATCAGTTAAACACATGAATAAAATGGCAATACATGTGGAATGTATTTGTTGACGTGAGAAGTCAGTAAATATGTACATTTTGTAGTTTCTTCACAGCCTCCTGTGCACTGCTATCATGTGCTAACGACGATGGATCTTTCAGCAGGCCAGTCAGTGTGGTGAAGATGTCCTGGAGATCTGTGTCTGTGACCTTACACTGAGACGAGTGACGGACTGTTTTGCCAATTTCACGAGAGTGATAAAAAGTTCCTTTATGTTATCAAATACTGCCTAATTATATATCGCAAATGTCGTTGCGATAACATATTACATACAATGTTTTGATGTATGCGATAACATATTACATATAATGTATTGATGTATTGCATATCATGTACACCATCAGCATCGGTTTGCAGGGTTTTCCCTGGCGCACAAATCCTGAGTCATTGTCGCATTTTGTCATTAAATGACCCGCAAGAAAAACATGGACGCAATTTCTTGACAAATGCATCAAGTTTTAAGGCATAGAATTGACCCATATCTATGGGTTTTGAGCCTCAGAAATTTTGTTTGTCATGATTCTACTCCTGAAATTTCACATTGCAGACGTTATGTTGACTCAGGAAAATATGGTACATAGCGTCAGCCAAAGTTAATGACCTATTAATATTTACATATGATGTAAGATCAACCAATCGTAATTTTATATAAGACTGGTTGAGGCAACATATAAAGGCTTTTCACACCTGCTCACAAATTACATGAGTATAGTGATACAGGTGCAAAGCTGAAACCAAATGGCGGACATAGTGATCGTCTGTGGATGTTGGGTTTATCGTTTGCTATCTACTTATTGTTAAACTGAAATGAAAACAATGCTTATTTATTCTGTTAACAATTGTTAAACCAGGGGTTTGCTGGTTCGAAGCATAAAAAATCAAATAGTGCGTGACTGTGTTTACCAAAGGTGATCAAATATAGTCGTGCACACAATAGTGACGACATTAAAGGTACACTCTTTTACAATTATATGCAAATAATGTGGGCATATTATAATTTGAAAACACTTGAACCACGTGAACCACTGTCATGCTTAAATGATTTAAGTTAAATATTACAGTGATATGAGAAAATGAGCTTCAGACTCTCAGATAGTATAATGAACCTTCCATCACCATGATGCGCACATGAGACATAATGTATCTCTTGTACAATATAGATATAACTGTTGTAAACATGCCTAAATACGCTGGTAGTTGTAATTGTAACTGTTGTTTATTGATCATTTAAAAGAAACAAAAATATGAAATATATTTAAAAAACAATAACGATATTACAATTTTGAATGTATCTGTACTCATATTACTCATTTATAAATAAAATGTATACAATAATTGTATATTAAATCAGCTGATAGTGTAAAAGTGAAAGGTATACTGTGTACCTTCGTCAGGAGACACGGCTGAGATTGTTTGCCAGGAGCTATGGGGAAAGAAAACTTGCTATCAAAGTGTTTGCAGTTCAATATAAAGCTGATGATTCCATTAAAATCTGTATCTTGAACAGAACTCTTGGCATCATATCCGTCCGGTGGGAAATAGCATTTCGCTATTTCCCAAGCTTTCGTTTGCCAGCATTGCGCAGATGTGTTCTTCCAGGAACACTTACTATACCTGTGTTCCTTTTCAATTTCATCACGAATTTTATCACAAATCTGCCCACTACATCCTTTTGGTTGTTTAGCAGGTTTATTTTATGACAGCGATTGCTGTATCTGTTTCCACAACAGTCATAACGTCATACTTGAGGTTCACTGATTGCGTTGAAGACGTTGAAGGGACTTTGACAAATACAACTGAATTCATATATATATCTTGAAAAATTAACATGCTGATAGCACGTGTAGCTTTAGTTAATAAAGCACTCTGAAGTGTATATTGTTTTAGTTTTCTTTGATGATCTTGTTTTTATCGTATGTAAGAGTTTCTTACAAAAAATAAGTGGCCAGTAATAGTTTGTCCGGGCCAGTAATATTTGGGGCATTACCGGTCCTCTTGGCCAGTTATAAATGCACAACTTTCGCGAAGACTGCTATCGCCCTATTGGTTTAATTCCTACACAGTGGAACTCCAAACGGTTGGTTATTACCGCAATAGCCCACATTTACCCGTCAATTATTTCCTAATTAAAACATGTGTTGTTCTAGTTGTGTTAACATGATAGTTTATTCATTTTTATTAAATAACTTCAAGTTTCGTTCATTTTGTTTTCAGGGATGCAGAATATTGCAAGATGCTTTGACTTCACTGACTAGCGCATGTGAACGTACGTTTTGAAGGATGGAAAGGTTGAATATTTTATGACAGAGATAATGGTATGGTTAGGATGATGAAGGAATTAATTATCAAGATATCTATGATAGTGGTATAGCATCCCCTAAAAAGCTGACTATGATGGTTGTTTGAAATGATGATTATAGTATGAAGAGCACTTAAGATGCTGATTATGATGATTGTTTTTACCTCTTGTCAGTGTAAAAATCATTATAAAAGTATTAACTAAAATATAATATGCATTGAATACCTACACAGTTTAAATGATATTGTTTTGCAATTAAACTTAAGCCCCTTACCTTGAACACATGATTTACGTTATCTCCTCGCGGAATCCCACCACTTATTTACAGCTGGATTTCCATTACTCTAATAATAGACCACGGGAAAACACTCAAGGTTTCATGATAAAGCCTATAGATCTATAGCAATTACTCTACTGTCTGCATATCCAAGTTAACATACACTTTATAACTATACAATACAATACAAATTTTATTCGGCAATTTAAGGTCACAGGCCCACAATACAGCAGTGTAATTATAACAGTATACAAGTTTAAGTGATGAAAGAACATTATTTAATGAACATTACAAAAATGTTAAATTATAAATATAGATTGTAGATGAACACAAACAGTTTATACTGTTATAATATTATAATATTTTATGGATATGGCAATAACTATGACAAATGTATATTTACAAAGGAATCATGCTAACAAAATGAGTATTTACAAAAGGTTTGTTGTGAGTTTTCATGAATTCCTCTCGTAACTTGTCACAAGGAAATAAATATTTTGCAACCAATAATATATGTACATGTATGTCTTTACTGTTTGATAAGATTGCATTAAACAGATATGCATAATTACCATAATTTCGTGGGTTACCATAATTTCGTGGCCGTTTAAAACTAATAGCATTTTTGCTTGTGCATCCGAAAACATCGTTCGAATTAATATAACATTTTAGTGAATTGAAATTTTTGCAGTATGTGTAAAGGAAATCCTATTAAATGTCAACAAGTAAGTGACTTGGTCATTTAAATCACCAATTAATGACATTAAATACACAAATTATTCACTATTGTACAACTATTTGGGAATTAAATTCATGAAATTTCGTTCTAAAAAAATCGTATGTTTAATACAGTTTTCCAAGAATAATTGCATGCATGATTATCTCCCTTGTGTTTATTTCTCACTGGCATTTTGCTATTTTCGTGTAAAAAAAATACATAAACAATCCCCCTTCCCTAAATCTGACTGACATTTTCAAACTTTTAACTTGAAGTTAGCATTCCTACCCGTGACTCGCTGCGTGCAATTTTAGCATTTATTTAATATTTGCGAACAATAACTAACACAATAGATCTTTATAGATTCATGAAGCCTTACGTTAAACCTGCACAACGAAAATTTTAAGTGTGTAGATTTTGTCAGGCCTATATTGTTACCTTTTAAAAAATATGATAAGGACTGTGTATTTATAATGATAAAATAAAAAATAAAAATAGTTTTGATAAAGTTTTCGTTCTTTGATCAGCCCAGGCTCCAGCTCAAACAAAGTGAAACTAAATTGATGCTGTAAACAAACTTTTCCAACCAAAGTAGGCCAGCCAATCAGAACCCACGAAATTATGAGAAGCTTTCATACGATACAGATCAGTAGGGTCAGGTACAATAACATAAGATATACGTGAAATAGCAACAAAAAATCGGTATTTTAATTACTTTGTTTGCAAAGCGTAGATTGCAAATTATGTTTTATTGAACTCAGAGGTGAGAGAACAGAATGTATTAACGCGCATGCGCCACAATCGTAAATAAGGCCCACAAAATTAGGGTGACACGGCACATATACTTATGGGATGATTAAGCCACTGAGGAATAAAAATCGTCTGTCTTAACCCATTATACAATGGACACAACTTAAACATATGATATTTGTCTTCTATTGTATAAACTTGTTGCGAGAGTACACAATACATACAGTATCCAAATTCACGGCTTATATCCAAGTGTCATCCTTTTTCTACAATACAGGGATTCATCTGTATTTTACCCGTATATATAGCAATTTCCAATCCATCAATGATGTAAGACATTTATTGATACATTAATACAGACCAACTTGCCTTCTGAAAACTCAACGCTAACGTTAAAATTGGTATAACAAATAATTTGTGTGGCAAGTGTATCAATGACAGCTATTTTATATATTAGCAGCGTATTTAACCCTGACATATATATTGTATTTTCTCTAACTGCATTTATGATTATGGTGTTAACAATGACAATTGTTTATACCTGGTTTTGAATAGACATGTAAACTTCCTCCAACAGGTTGTGTTGACTTCATCAGTTTGTATCGCCGGAAATGCTTTTGTCAATAACTGCCCTGCTTAGCTCGAGGTTGCAATGCACTATGTTATCCAGACGTAAAGTCTATATAGTACAACAGCTGCGGAAATTTACTTAAACATTATCTGTATGTGATGTTCATGTACACATATACACGTGTTGTCTGCGTTAAGCGTATTATAGTTTACTTTGATACTAGATGTATATAAGCTTTCGGTATATAAAGAATATTAGGTTAGTGTCTTAATGTACTTGAGTTTATTCGGCAAGTTAGAGAAAAGTTTACATGGCGAGGCTCTGCCGAGCCATGTAAACTTTTCGTAGACGAGCCGAATAAACTCAAGTATATTAAGACACTAACCTAATATTCTATTTTTATTTTTATCCTACCACTAAATGACTTTATAGAAGAAAATCTAGGGTGTCAGATAAACGTAAGCTTTATCCGACGCCTAGCCTTTATCTAACACCTACATGACGAACTACTTTTTTGTACCTTTCATTTCCGGTTAAACGTCAAACGAAGTTACGACTTGTTTACTTCAGACACACTCGCAATTTTAGGGGGCAGTGTTCAATGTTCAGAATTTCAATATTTACAAAAATTAAATCCAACAATCTGTGTTGTTCCAATGTTTCTTTGTTGATGTTCGTGCTTCGCATATCCGTGGTGTGTACTTGACACATGTGCTACTACGTGACTCAGGCCATTCTCTTGCACGACGGTTACATTACATTCACCTCTGTGTTGGGCTCAGCACGGACTATTTTATGAGAGCGTCTCATTCATGATGATCATTCCAAGCGTTCATTATTCAAAATGGCGTCTGTCGTTTGGTCAATAACGATTTCATTCAGTGCGTCCATAGTTTGGACATTTCAATTTGTCGTAGATGCTGCTCATAAGCAATTGAGACGAACTTAGTGTGTAGTTTGCTCATGGTAAGTATTTATTTTAGTTTACGTTACCATCTCATAATCTCTTGAATTGTTTTGACACTGACCATGTAGTCCAAATAAATTTACTCATAAGGGTAGCAACCCCAATCTATCGATTAATCAATAGCTTATCAGCTGGAATTATCGGGATTTCTAATAGTCATTGTATTTTTCGTGACAGAACTTCTTTATTTATGAAGATATTGCAATGCAGTAAAAACCAGTTGAATCAGTATAAAATCCTCTTTCATCTGATATAAATTACATTTATGACATATTAATTGCTACTTCGTAGGAAAGTGATAATTGCTTGATTACCATCAGCTTTTGGTATCTGCCGATAATGCAGGTGCCGAGTCAGTGTAATCCAACATGTACTTTATTTGCAAACAAATGCGAAGTGGATATTGCTAATAAATATTCATGAATTTATGTAACAAGAACGTTGATTGGTTGACCTTCAACTCCGTTTTTGAATGACGTAAATCGGATATCCCTACGCTGAAATATAGTTTCATTAAAAATTCAAGTTAAACTCACGCTTTCGTTAACAAATGTTTTGAAATTGCGCACATATTGTCAAAAAATATAATCATTCATGTTTCTTTTGATACCAAAATCGTTTTTCGGAACAAAAAATTACTACCGCGCATTTTGATTTAAAATAGGTCACTCTCAGTTGTAAACACTAGTAATTTCCAAGATGGCGGACGTGTCAAATTTACTTTGTACTTGAAGCGTTTAACGCTTCGTTTTTGCATATTTCTCATAGAAACTACGGATCAACTGCATGAATCGATTGGTATGTATATATACTATAATATTTTATTTATTTTATTGTAAAACAACGTATACATTTCTTAAATTTTGATCGTGATATAAATTCGGTGATTCGTTCCAATTCGCAAAACAACGTCATTTAGTTTTGTGGTCTTAAAACGATCATTTGCATTTATTGCGTTGAATTAACTATATTTTCTGACTGGTATGAATAAAGAAACTCTTTTTGAACCAAGATATTAATAATTTATATCAACGAATGTTCTATTCATAGTGTTAAGTTTGTGAATAAAACTTGCCGAGACGAAATCGTTCTCAAAATGTTTCGTACCAAATTAACGTAAAATAAGGTAAAATATTGACGGACTTTGTTTGTGTGCTTCATAATAAAATTATCTAATATTATCATTGATCATTAAGAAACTTTATTATAGAAGCTTGTCTGAAGGAAATATTCATCAGATATTGTGAATTTAACCCATGAATAAAAGTTAAAACAGGCATTTTGTATGTTTATGTAGAATTTTTTTTTTTTTTTTTATAAAATTAAACACAAAACATAATGATAAATGTAATACTTTTTGAAGACATTTTTTGTATGTTGTTGCTGAAGGCTTAACAATGAACAATGAAAAGTTTAGTAATTGAATAAACAGAAGTTGAATATTCTTTGTAAAATTTTGCTTGAAAAAAAAAGATACACACTTTCTGACAGACTGTTATTAATTATTTGCCAATATGAAATAATGTTAGTCCGACTCATGGAAAATTACTTATATAAATTATTTAATACCCATATATTAAAAAATCAAGAGTGTGTTTTATATAAATTAAACCATGTCATTTTTATTTAAAATAATCAAATATTTAGAAATGCAATATTTGGCAAAAGAAATATTGGCGATTGTTTCATAAATTTCCTTGTGTTTCAGGTGCAGAATGGCAACGCTTGGACCATTCTGCCATGCCATTGGCCTGGATGAAAATGCCATTGTATAATTATTATAATATATTGCTGGTATTGTTGAAGATGAAGTTTTGTTATGCGACAAATGAATTTGTCAAATAAATTCTAATGTACTGTTCTTGTTGTATTCTTATTTTCATAAAGAAGTATTGAAAATACATGAAAATAAACATCAAAAATGGAATCTACAGAAAAAACTCTATTGGCATGTCAATTTTTATTAAAATATCTTTAAAAATGAAAAAGTTATGAAGAAAAGATCTTAATTGTGTTTCACTTTCGGGTCCGCGACTGCCTGATATTTCTTATCAGTTGTATAGAGAGAAAATTCCAGGAAATTCACAAATTGTGCATTCTTCTTTTCTCCATAACTTTTTTATTAATAAAGATATCTTAAAAATTTAAAAAGCTTTAAAGAAGAGAATATTTAAAGAATAATTGTATGTAATAATTATACTGAAAAACTATTTTAAAAAAATCACTTGGGGTTGCTAATAAGGGACCTTGGCTTTGACAATTTCTGATATCCGTAAAATAAACATTCCTTTATGTAAAGCGCCAGGTCATATAAACGCACTGTTATTTGAAAACAACAACAACAACATTGATAAATATCGATAATTAGATTATTTTCCTGCTGTTACAGGTTTGATTGGTAATAATTGATGTTTACATTGCTTTAGCTTGTTTTTGTTGAAAAATCGCTTAAATTAGTATTTTGAGAAAATTCATGGATATGACCAGTTTTTGGGGGGTTGGAGACATTACAGGATCATCCTATGTAAAACGTCTAATTATTTAGAATACTGACCGTGCTGACAGTTCATTAGTGTAATAAATAAAATCTGATAAGTTACGCAACAAGGCATACAGTGTTTCAGTTGCTCGCATTCTCAGGAAAGCTGAAAATTGAATTTGAAAGTCACAAAAATGGTTGCGAAAACTGGTGAAAATTTAACCATAAATTGTTTTGATAATGCATATTAAATTTATAGTGAAACTCTGTGCATACTTAATTTCCCTATTTTTGTGTAACCACAGCCTTAGCAATTGTGTTTTCTTTTCAGATGTTGACATTATAGGTGTGTGAAACCTGGCTGTATCCCTGACCCCGTCAATCTGGGACCGAAGCTTGAGTAACTGTATAGTGCCCCCCACCCCCCTTAAGGTAAAGTGGCAAAGTCAGCTCATTCTCTTGATGGAAACTGTTTGAAATTATTTAAAATAAAAAGCTATATGCATTCTAAAAACCTAAATTGACACATTGGAATGGTGCATTTATATATTTTGAGCATTGAATTGTGCTTTTTATAGTATTTATTTCCCATAGATTTGAAAGGTTTTGATGCAAAATTGCATGTGATGGTTAAAATAGATTGTGTCAGTGTCAGTCGAGTGCAATTGCTACTTACTTTATTTAACTATGTTGTTTCTCATTCTGTAGTAAAAAGCAGTTCTATCAGACAGATGTAATGTACAGTTCCTTGTCCAGAAGAGCACATTAATTTCTGAATTAAGTAAAGAATTTCGGTATTGGCAAATAAAATGTGGGCAAGCATCTGATTTACAACCAGTTCTACTTTGGTTTTCCGGGTCCTTACTTGCAAACGCGTATGTTCATGGTCACTTCGTTTTCAGTTCAAACACTACACCAGTGTTTTGCATGTGATTTTGCATGTCTTTTCAGCTTGCATGCATTAGCTTTCTTGTTGGTCAATCTGACTCTGAGGTTTTTGTCACTCTTTTGCAGCATTATAACTTCCTTCAGAAAATGAGATGTCATCTCTTGTGGACATCAGCGTCAGCAACCTGTGCTCAGCCCCTCCGAACCCGTCCAACAGGGCTTTACAGTGCTAGTGACAGTGACATTCACCTCTGTGTTTGGCTCTGAATGTAGTCTCAAGTCACCTGAATTTTAGTCACCTGATCGTAACATTCAAGATGGCGACACATACACGAAAATCTAAAGAAGAATTTTTTTTTGGAAAAATGAAATTAGTTTTAAACAATGATAATCACTTTTCAAGCATCGTAAATTCAGATTCACCAACGGTATGCAGAAACTGTTACAGGAAGATAGAACAAACATATGATTTCATAATTCAGCTGAAGACTTCAGCAACTAAATATGTTACTGAAAGTGGTGTACGAGTGAAAAGGGGTGTAGCTTTCCCTTCAACACCCAAGACATTGAATCCAGGACCCCAGAATGCACTGCAGAACAGGTCAAGGAAGAAACTTAAATTGCTGTCACCTGCTAAACAGGTTCCAAATCCAACCCCTTCTGATAAGGTATCAAATATTCCAGTTATAGAACATTCAACCCAGTCTTCCACATGTACTTTACCTGCAGATCATGGTTACAGTAAAACTGTAGTTGATGACAAGACAAGGTTTCCTGTGAAAGTCCTATGGTAAGCGATTTGAAGGCACTGTTACAAGAAATTTCTGCAGGCAAAGATTCGACTTCGGTCCTGTTGCAAGAACTGCGGACGCAGTCCTCATCACTGACTTCAAGAACGCAAAGTTTCTGCTCAGTCCTGTATAAATACAGAGACATAAGTAGACTGGAGGACAGCGTTGATCACTTCCTGGATGAAATAATTGAAGAGATGATGAAAAGGTAATAGTAATAATAATAATAGTAACTAATAATAATGCATTTTTTATAACCCCGATACGAAGTAAAGGGGGTATACTGGAATCACCATGGCCGTGTTTCTGTCCTGTCTGTCTGCCTGCCTGCCTGCCCGCCCGCCCGCCCGTAGACACAAATTTGTCCGGAGAAGTTCTCCTACACTTTTCAACGTACAACATTCAAACTTGCTAGGATTGTTCCTTATGATATGAAGTTGTGCATGTGCGATTTTATTGTCCTACGTTAAAAATGACAAAAGTTATACACCCTTTTCAACTTTGAATTTCTGAAACATTATTATGGTTACTAAAGACTTTATTAGCAAAAATATACATCTTTGAAACTACAACGTCCAGATGTGTCATATTTGGTATGGAACATTGTATTTTTGCCCTCTACTTAGTTTCATCAAATCATGACCCTGGGGTCAAAACTAGCCACACGCAGGGGGTCAAATATTTTATATAGACTTATTTAGCAAAATATCTTAAAATCTTTTACTCTCAAACCACAAGGCCCACAGGTTTAATATTTAGTATGTAACATTGTAACATTGTATTGTGGTTATCTACAAACTTTGTTCAAATAATGCCCCTGGGGTCAAAACTGGCAACGCCCCAGGGTCCAATTTTTCATAGTTACAACTTACTACATATTACTACTTTGTCACTACTGTGACAATGTCTAGTTAAATTAGTTTCAATAAATAAACTACACACGTTAGGGTTATTCCTTTCCTTTATTGTAATATTTGACATTTAACTTTTTTTTTCCAGATTTTCAACAAATCTTTACATATAATGATTATACTAAAATGCAAATTAATAATCATATATGGATAAAAAAAAATTATTGAACAGAATCACTTAACGTTGAGAGGTTTTCCTTGTTGCTTTTGGCCATATTTCTAAAATAATCACTGCAAGTGTAAACATTAACGACTACTTTTAATGTGTACATGTAATTAAATTGGTCAGGTGCTTTTCCATGGTTATTACAATCATATTTTGCCGTTTTATAACTGTCGATGTCCAAACATTTATACTATGGTATATTGAAATCTCAGAGTTCAGTTCAGTGCTATAATTGATAAATGAGCTGATACATTTAAGGGACTTGTTCACAGTTTGGCAAAATGACAATTTTCATAACAATTGTCATAGATTCAAAAAAGAATGTATGCATTATATGCAAACAATCAAAATAACACTCCTGGCTAGAAAAATGTTTAAAATATATGTTCGTCTATTGATAATCATCAATCGAAATCGAAAAATTAATATAGTGTTTGTAAAGCTTTTCATCGATAATTTAGCAAAAACGTGTATTACCCTCATAGCGTTTAACTTACTTTCAAAATTCAAAAGCCTATTTGGTGTACTTGTAGAGCGTTCGCTTTTGCTACTAGAGGTTCCGGGTTCGAACCCCGGAAAAGGCATATTTTTTTATTTTATCTTTTTCCTGGTTATTATTATTATTTAAAACTATTCCAAATATTACAGTTTTGTTAGTAAATTCATTTAATTATATTTTTCAAAAATATGAAAATCTGTGAACAAGTCCCTTTAAACATACATTATGGAAAATTAAACATTTTATAATGATTTCAGGCATTGTTGCTTGATATGGCAATACAGATATTTCAGAGTCCCGCTACTTCTGAAGGTTATGCTGTGTGTGGCTACACCTGCCAGTGAGAATATGAAACCATCTATTCTTCCTGCCATAGCTTCTGCTTACAGCATCTTGATGAAGCACAAATATGATAACCTCTCAGCGTACCACAGGTTAACGACCATCATCGCTATCAAGGGTGGCCTGGATGAAAGAGTCAGTATCAAGACCATTTATGTTAATTGTTAAAAAGTTAATGCTCATCATCAGGGATGTGGAAATGCCAAAATTGTTTAATTGTGCTTGAACCAGTTCATTGCAAATCTATCCTGGTATTTGTTATCAAGCAATGTCAATTGTCTACGTGATAATGCCTTTATTGACTTGATTCCAAGAAATTGTCTCCTGTCTGATATATAATTGTTTGCATGACATTAATACTTTAACAAAATGATAATATCATTGCGTAAATAATTATATAGTAATATAAAAATATCTTTCGACCGTATATAAACCACATTTTGGCACACTGTACACTGACAATCAGGCATAGTACTTGTCCTTGGACAAGTAAATTACCTACTAGGGATGCTAAGTACCAATATCAGAAAAATATGGCATGGAATTTCCACACCCATGTTGAAAAGTTCATGTTATTGCACAAAATTTCGTGCTTGTTATTGCACTTTTTTATACTTTGTTGTTGAAAAGTTTCTGCTGCTTTTTATTGAAATTTGACAACAACTGAAAATATGTTTTTATAAATGAATATTTTGCTTAAATATAAATGAGGAATTTCAGTAGAATTTGGAATCTATGAGTCTGAATCTATAAACCCTGCTTGTAAATATGAAGTGTCAGAATAGCAAATACAATAGTCAAAACTCAGAAATTAAAAGAATTGATTTTCTTAATACATCTTTTATGTATTTTAAATGATAATTGACATTAATAAACGTGAATAACTGGGTTAAAACCATACGAAACTTAAAGAAAAATATTGTCTTAAGTGCTTTTGAAGTTGAAAATAAAGTGGGGTGGGGCAGTTTTCCTTATATGGCTATAGTGAAACCTTGTGAACACTCTAGAAGTCACATTTTGTGTCCAATCTTCATGAAACTTGCTCAGAACATTTGTTCTAATGATATCTCGGCCTAGTTTGAAACTGGTTCCGGTCTGTGAAAAATATGGCTTCAAGGGGACGGGGAAGTTTTCCTTATATGGCTATAGTGAAACCTTGTGAACATTTTAGAAGTCGCATGTTTTTGCCCAATCAGCATAAAACTTTATCGAAAAATTTGTTCTAATGATATCTCAGCCGAGTTCAATAATGGTTCGGGGTAAAAAGCAAGGTCAGAAGCCACATTTATAATACAAACATGACAAAAGCTGCTTAGAACAGTTTAGTTCCTTTGGTTCTTAGGTGAGCGACCTAGGGCCTTTGGCCCTCTTGTTTAGTTTTATTGTTATCCTTGCTTTTGTGTTGATTTCAGTTTTGTTACAGTTACTCCTCTGCCAGTTTTTGGAACAGCAGCATTGAATACGCCCATGTACAAGGTATGGTAGCCTGTTGTATCCCCCAGATATAATACAAAATTTTCTCATAGAATATATGTAAATGTTACACAGCAAGCATACTTCTTTCCATTAAAGCATATTACATGTATTTGTTGTGTAATACATTTCTTGGATTTCCTAATTTAGCTAACCAATAATTATATTTCAGCACAAGCATTATATATTGGCTTGATTTATTATTACAGTTTTAAACTCAATGAATCTTTTAATCAATATAGTATTTACATAGATGCACATTTTCATTAAATTACTTTATATTACATCATACATGTTTAAGTGCATTCACACAGTATTACAATTAATTGTTCTGCTATCGTGTAAGACCATGTAAATATGTTTATTCTAAGCTAGTTGCAAAATTTTTCGCCTACACAATAATTAATATCACAATGAAATGTTTTTTGTAGGGAGAAACTAGATTAAACCAGCTGGGTCTGATGTTGTCATGGTCCTCAAGGATTACACTCCAGGAAGGAATCCAAGCGATGACAGAAAAACTGATTGCTGACAACCTGAAAGAAAATCCATTGATAAAGGTTACTGGTAAGAATTGAGCATGTTTCAGTGGTAGCTTTATTCTCTTACATGTGTATTTTTTTCCATAAATTTCATAAGATACAGTGATACAAATTGGAAATGAAATGCCTTAGAGATTTTTCACCCGAAAATGACTCACAAACATGTGATAGTACTACCCTGTTTATCAGTCCCCTACCGGTTCACCTGAGACTTCTCAAAAAGTACATGATTTCTTAAAAAAGTACTGAAAGTATTGTAG
This sequence comes from Congeria kusceri, assembly GCA_027627225.1. Lineage (NCBI taxonomy): Eukaryota > Metazoa > Mollusca > Bivalvia > Myida > Dreissenidae > Congeria > Congeria kusceri. The sequence continues at coordinate 31,995,815 of CM051040.1, read as the reverse complement.
TGTTATAAAATTCTCATTGTTGTGCACAATGTTTGTAGGCACGAGATCGAATCACACTGAGGCGTGTTTAGAAAAATATCAGTTGTCATTGTATATATATTGTAGACAACAATTCATCAATATATCATTGTCAGACTTACTAGTAGATATATGTATGCATGAAAACTGGTGACTTTGGGTTTTATTTCATAATGTCACCTACAATTATTCATATAAACATGTTATAATGTATGTTTTCAGGAGATAACCTGGATATTTATGTGAAGACATCATCTCTCAGTAAAGAGAGAAGGAATAAGGACCTGCATCTATTCACAAGTAACATAATATTCAGTAGAGTGTCGACAATAGACATGAACAATTTAGTTCCTTAGGTCGATGTTTCAGAGTTAACCAGTGAAAAAGTACTTATGCCTGAACATTCTAATGACAAAGCCAAGTTGTTACATTCCTACGCTGTGCTCCTTGCCAGAATATTATGCAAGATACCAGCTTTTCAACAGTATGGTAAACTGGTTCCAAAGCACATTCCACATGAATTCAGCGAAAAGATGTCGAGGAAATCGGTTGTACATCCTCTCCCTATCATGTTTAAGAATGAAACGAAACATGAAGATTGTATGGCTATCATGGACGGCTACGAGGAACAGCTAAGCAGCCTTTATAATCATGCATTTGGTATGCTATATTTTTTAAATTCTTTTGTTTTTAGTATGTAAATTTTGACTGATAAGAAAATATTAAGACACATTAACATTAATTATGCTCCATGATTGTTTGTTATATAAAAACATATGTTGATGAATTATCAAATTGCTAAACTGTTTGAGTCTAATATGCATCGCCTGATTGGGCATTACCCAAAAAGGTTATGAGCAAAGGCATGTTAAAGCCTAGCTTTACCTTCCTTTTATTATATGTACTCATTCTACTGAGCATGCCAAACTTTAACCAAACTAGGCATGAATGTTTAGCCGCTGTAAAGAAAACTATATAGAAATTATCTTGATAGAAACCACTGGTCTGATTTTAATTTTACACAAATGATCCATGATCCATGATCCATGATTGATCATCTACCCAAATACTTCATTTATTTTGATTTGATAAAAACACAGCCGCCAATTATATATAAAACTTTAGTTCAAGCCTACTTTTTTTGCTTGATTGCATCAAAAGCCTTACGCACTCTTGGAGTCGTTTCCTGGATTGAACCAGTACTTCTTGTCACAGGTGAATATCTTGAGAACGCTCCCAGAGTGGGGATCGTACCCGGGACCTCCTGATCTGTAGGCGGGCACCATATCCATTACGCCACTGCGACCTTCAACATTTAAAATCTTGTCAGAAACCACTAATCAATTAAAAAGAAAAAAATGTTCTTAGGTGGTCACTACCAAAATACTTCCATTATTTGGATTCATAAAATACATGACCACAAGGGGCCACAGCAATTTTACTTATGTGGCTATATAAACAAATTTGAAAATCATCTTCCCATAAACTGATGATTGGATTTAAAGATATTATCACATGAATTTTGCTTCGGTGACCCTAAAGTGGATTTCTTCCACCAACAGCATTTTCCCATATGTTATGATATAATATTAACGTTTCTTAAAGGCGTCTTAATACTTTACAGGCAATGCTGACCTACTCAGGAAATATGGTGTACCAATAGGAGGTGATCAGCTCACCAGAGTTCGCCTTTGTGAGGCAAAATACCTGCGGAGTTTGTCTGTAACCTCAGAAAAGAGGTATGACGATCTACATCCCATTGTCTGCGAGATGTGGCATTCGAAACAAGATTTTCTGGAGGTAAGAAAATAAATTAAACCAGCATTAAGGGTTCCACTGGTATATTTTTTTTGTAGCATAATTAACCATATTATTCAAAAACTTGTGTAAAAATTCATCTCATTTTGGACATTTCATAGGATTTTATGGTTTTATGAAAAACCAAAATGTTCTTTAGCCATCAGCTACTGCAACTACTACTAATTATTCTTTATCTCTTAACACTACTATTACTGGTGTTACTGCTATTAAGATCAACATGTTACTTTATTTTTTCACTAATATTCTGTGTCGTATATAAAGACATATGTAGAGTCCGTTAGCAGCATTTAGAGACTCTGAAGGGCCTGTCGAGGCATTGTTTTATAAGAATTGAGGGTAAACGTGGAAAGTGACTTGACACAAGAACATTCTGTCTGTAATCAAAAAGCACTCATTAAGTCACTTGTTGCAAACAAAAGTGAAAAAGCAATCAAAAGAGTCACTGGTGCTGCTGATACCATAGCAGAAATATGCTCCAAATTTGATGAAAGTTTTCAAATTAAGCCTAGAAGTGGCCATCACTCTAAACCTTTGAACGAAAGTGACCATGACTTGATTTCAAAAACACTGCGAAAAATTAGGCCATTTCGTGTCACTCCTGGGAGGAAGTGTCCTGGATTCGCAAATGTTGGTGCTGTTCCAGTCAGTGTTGAGCAGATGCCAGCAATGAAACAGAGACTGAACCAGATAATAACAAGGTTAACTAGAGGTCTCAGTGTAGATGTTGAAGATGAGGATGATATTGATGTTTAGTGCATTTCAGTGAAATGGTGTATTAAAGGGACTTTTTCACATATTTTCATATATTTTGAGGTTTTTAATTCAATGTCTAAACTAGACAGATACTTTATTTTTGGAATCTGTCACAGAACTTTGTCAATTCATCCATCTGTGAACAGGTCCCTTTAAGACACTGATGCTGTATAAAATGACAATCAATGATGCTATGATAAACAACTATATAACATTTACTGAACATTTATTAATTATAGGACAGAAAATAAACAAAATATTTGTATACTTTTGGCTTTTTAAATTCATTATTAGTGTGTTTATTGATGAGATTCGACAGAATTTTACAAAACTTAGTTGATTGTTTATGTTTGATAGACATAGGGTTTTACCCGACGCAATTTTCTCCATCATATCATAGACCCTAAATTGTGGGTCAGAATCCCTGCTATTGTTAAATTTGCATCCCATTGGATGCACATTTTGCTGACGTGAACTTTATGTTATTGCTTGCCAAAATTAATTATTGCATTTATTGTTTATTAATGAGAAATTATCCCTTACAATACATTGAATTTCATATTGTATTGTTACAATTCATTCAAATGGATGATCGAAATGCAGAAAAAGGAAATATCAAGTGCAAGTAATTTGCTGTATAATTTTTATATCTGCTCTTAATTATAAACATGTATAAGTATAATTTTTTTTTTTGGTAAAATGATTTGACAACCCCATGTATTGACAGGACCCCTAAATATTAGCAATTTCAGTCCTGGGGACTCCTTAATTCTAACATTGATGTACATCCTTGCAGACACATTCACATTATTTGTATAGCGGCAATAAAACATTTCTGGTAGGCCAACTTTCTGTAGAATGTTCGAAATTAATATATATAACAGTATTTACTTCACAATTTTTGACAAACATTTATGGCCTGTATTTTGTTCATGAATATAAATCACCCATTTTTGTATCAAGTCAAAGATATGATAGTGCCTGTATCAGCTTGGTTGGTTATGTTAAGTATTATTTCATGAATGTAAATTATTATTCAAGCAGTCAAGTGTAAAGAAACTTTAGCCTGATAAACTTAATTATTATGAATTCATATCCAGTGATTACTCATTTCAAATATTGAAATTGTACTGCTATAAAGTTATGTTATAGTCTTCCAAGAACAAGACACTTTATCTGCCACTTATCAAAGCATAAGATACTATTTTTTTTAATTGTCTGTTAACCATTTAAACAAGTGCATGATGTGTAACTAAACAATGATTAACATTTTAAATTGGTCATATATATATTTATAATAATGTTTAAACAATCAAATTAAAAGACATCCAATAAGTATACATGTCATTATTTGATTTCATACAATAGCATTAGGGATATTTTTCACTATAAAAACTATTTTTGGTAATAGTAAGTTAATCATCAAAAGAGATATTGGTCATTGGTAAACACTTTGTACATGTGCAGTTTTCCCTACAAATAGAACAGCACTTGCAGCCTTCAATGCTTGTGTCCTTTTCAAATCCAAACACAGATAGCAGCTGATTTCTCAGACAGGAAGAATTATTCTTACAGTAAGAAATTATGTCATCATTTATGCCAGGAAGATTTTTTGCTATGTTTCTTGAACTGTAGTAGAGTGTAGCTGTAGCAGGCTGGCCACGCCTACCAGCTCTACCAATCTCCTGGAAATACTGTGTGATGTTTCTTGGAGGACAGGCATGAATAATGTTTGTTACATTTTCCGGGTCAAAACCCATTCCTAGGATGGAAGTTGTTAACACTAATCTTATTCGTGGATCCGTTTTTTTCAAAGTTCTGTCAATTACATACTGATCTTGTCCTGAGCAAATTGCACTGTACAAAGCATCGTCAATGCTTGTTGACTGAAATAAACTGTTCAGATACACAATAACTTGGCTCATATAGTATATTGGAAGAAATAACAGGGTCACAGGAAACCTCTCCCTTTCCTGATACAGTCTGTCACATATTCCATGAGTAACTGCTTCATACTCTCCCAGGACATTAGTAGTACTTCCCTTGTCAAACTTTTCTAGGAAAACATTTGGTTTATCTGGACTACTTTCAATGATACAGTGATTAGTTAAGCCTAGTTGCTTTGGTAAGTTTTTTTTCTGTTCAGCTGTAAGAGTTCCACTCAACGCAACAAATGGTACACCTGGGAAAAATGCTTTAAAATTTTTCAATTCCTTGAAAGCAGTTCTGAACTCATCTCCCCTGAAACATATGATAATCAAAAACATGATTAATTTTTGTTGAAAAGTAATTGTTGGCAATATTTAGTGTACTACAGAAATACAATGCAGTGTTAAGTTTTGTTGTTTGTTGTTTTTTCATCTGAAAGCATTTAAACAAACTACTTAGTGTTTAATGCAGACCCTCATTAAAAGTACAGTGACATTTATCTATGAATCTTTTCAGCATTACTGGTAATAAATATATGAAATTAAAGTTTTGGCACCAAGCGTATAGTAAACCAAAGTTTTTTTAAATATTAGGCCAACAATAAAAATATCTTTGTTTGCCATTGCCTACCTGCCCAATGAAATTGTCCATACTCAAAAGATTTTTTGGGGTACAATCAAATTTTTTTTTTTCAGGATTAATCTATTTTTGTCATTGAACTTTGAGTTAATAAATTAATTGTATCGACTGGACGCCTGCGTATAATTGGTCATATAGAAAAAAAATTCCTTGTGAGTCATAGACGATCCTTTCAAAATTTGCAAACTTAAACATGCAGTTATGTTTGCAAAAAACAGATTTGCATACCTACCTACCCATTACCAGCAACCCTGGGTAGGCAATGGCAAACAAACAATTTTTTACGGTTGGCCTTATTAATTTATTTTGTCATCTCTTTGGTGCATATTTTATACTGTACTGTTTGTAATTTCTATGCATTAAAATACATATGTACCTGTATGCATTGATAGTTTAAGTGAACATTAGTAAGTTATATCAAGTATTTATTAAATGTTAAATAATTTTTCACAGTCATTTAGTTGCTTTAAGGATAAATTTAATGTATTTGTTTATGCAAAATAATCATTCGTCACAAAATGCATCATCCTCTGAAGCCCCTGCTGGGATTTGAACCCAGACCTCTTTCCTCTTGGATGGAAAGTATTCTATCTTGAAATACAAGGGCGCACGAGAGGAAATGAGCAATTAAAGACAAGCAACATAGCAAAAATATTTTGGTATAATTATGAACAAATATCCCTATACATTAAGTTACACATGACCATTAATGATTAATACCAAAAAATATATGTACATCTCTGAATCTGCAACACATTACATGTTAAGTTCATTTTTTAGTATTGTGCATTGTACAGTATTTTCAAGTACTGTATTTATTGTTGTTACACTGTATGCCCATATATATATGTTCAAATATTAAAATCTGAATATTCTTTTATGTTACTCTTGAATTAACCCATAAAACCTTTTAAAGGGACTTGTTCACATATTTTTTGTATGTTTGAATAATACCAATTAAGTTTTTAATACTAAACTAAATTATCATAATACTAAAAAACAAATAAATATAAGAACATAATCTTCATAAGAGCCAGGATCCAGATGGAATGTAGTGAGGCTCTGCGATACTATGTATATGATTATTGGGAAAATTTACTCCCCCTGTCTTGTTTAAAATAAAATAATTGCAATTTTGGAATCTCATCGAGACGCACAGTCTGTCAAAGATCAATGTATATCAGTACAAGACCTGTGTAGTACTACTAGTAGAACTGTCATACAATCCATGAGAGGAATTTCCTGTTAGGTCAGCTCGACTATAAATGAAGCGGTCACAGATTTGCTACTATCATGGGTGGCAGTAATGATTCTGCACATCTGTGTAATCACCGTAATGTCCTTTTGTAATTGAAAATTATTGACAAACGACATCAACCACTTTGTTGACCAACAACATCAATGGAAACTTGATTAGCAGCACATATTTTATATATCTTCATCCAAGGCAATAATTTCAGATTATGACAACATTATACTCACCATTTATCCAAAACATGGCATTCATCAATGACAACAGCAACAACGTGTTGTTGCTGCTGACTATTTAGGATTTCCCTGCCCTTCTTAGTGTTCAATAGAGCTTCTGGGTGACACAGTACCACCGAGATATCACCCCTTTTCAGCTGCTCAATACTAGCATCTGACGTGCATGTGAACTTATCCTTGTCCTCGTCTGCACCATATCCACAGTCGTCATCTATATTAGAATTAATGTCAAGTCTACATGATGAAATACTGTGACTTTGAAGTGACACAAGCTGGTCCTTCTGAATAATATTCAAAGGAGACACTACTATCACAACAGGTTTGAACACATTCTCGCCAAGAATTTTAGGTAGCAAATGAAAAATTATGCTCTTTCCGTAACCAACAGGCAATTTACAATAAGGTCCCCTTTTTTGTTCAATAAATGCAACAAAGCTTCAGATTGCTTCTCCTTTAATGCAAGTTTTTCGTCGTAGCCACGCACGATGCACTCAATTTGTCCATTTTGTTTACATTTTGTGAAGTGCGCGGAATGATTCCATCTGCGTAAATGGGCAATAAAAAAGTTCCTAAAAGATGCATTAAACTACCAGGTTTTGCCCGATGTATCATAAATTTAAAATTACTATTTCTTTATTTTAATGCCTTCGATCCTAAATATCCAATTAAATGTACTTTGAATGCATTTGTTCGGTTTTGACAAGATTGTTGTCATTGAGCCCGTTGCAGAGGTGTATGTGAGAGCATGGAACGACAACTCTGCTGGGAGTTTGGACTCAGGCTTGTTTGCAAATGGCTACCGTTAACTGACTAGAAGAAAACTGTTGGTTATTTTGCATTAAATTCTTCATAGTGTATATTTAAAATGTGTGATTTAAAAAACTGATTAAATCTGAAGCGAAGTGTGTGGTGTTTCTTTGCTTTGTTTCTCCACAAATTTACGCTAAACTTGAGAACTATTTCGCGTTATAGCGTAAGGAATTTGCTTGTTATTGTATTTATACGCGAGTGAGAAGGCTATGTTCAAAATTAAAGGTACTCGCTCCGATTTTTTTAATTAAAATATTTTAAAATATTTATGCGTAGAAATATTTTCATGTGGTAGGATAAATAGAATATTAGGTTAGTGTCTTAATGTACTTGAGTTTATTCGGCTCGTCTTACTCGTCTACGAACAGTTTACGAAAACTTTTCTCCAACTCGCCGAATAAACTCAAGTACATTAAGACACTAACCTAATATTCTCTATTTTTATTTACCTTTTTCCATTGTTAAATGCGTTTTTGGATAAATAGTGTTTTCTTTTGATAGTATCCACTTATACACAATGTTTAAGGATATTACTGATATTTTTTGAATATTTATTCAGTTTTAGAATCTTCAAGTTGACGATTTACCAAATACAAAATAAAAAATAAATCCCGGCCTACCTACCCTAATTTGTTTGGGCATATGACCTGAAACACACATATTTGTTTACGCCTGAGAAATATATCACAAGTGGTAAAGTATAATTTAAACATATAGGTGAATTTGTTTCAACTTAGTTCAGGTGTCTCAGTTATTATATTACGATCCTAAATAAACTGTATTGCACATGCCTTTGAAAAACAAGAGGGCCAAATGGCCCTGGGTCGCTCACCTGAGTTTCATTAGTCCAACAATTTTCCATGTGTTAGATTTTTTTTAAATATATCAGAAGCAAATACATTGCCTGTGTTTTAAGTAAATCTAAGTATTTAGTACTAAGAAACAATGATAAATGCTTTAAAAATAACTTTTCTTAATTTATGCAACACGTGTATAACCTTTGAAAACAAATATACGGCTTTAAATGAAGAATGCGGTAGCATGGGAAAGTTATTTGCATATTGAGGTTGATGCTCAAAATGGATAGTAATTGAACAAATCAAAATTCTCGTTACAATCTGTCTGACCAATCAGCGTGTAGCTTATATAATAACGTTAGGATTTAGAGTATGCACTATTATGAACAAATGCAAAGAACTGTAGAAAATAATAGATCTGCTAGATGAAAATATGCAGATTTTACTATAAAAATGTTAATAAAATTAATTTCTTTATGAATGTAACATATTTATAAATAACGTATGAAGAAACTTTGATATGTTATTTTTGTTTGTTGTTGTTTTCTTTGCAGTTTAATACTTACTTATAGATAGAAAAGAAGAGAGATGATAGCCCAACAGAATAAGATTTAATGATGGAAACACATAATTTAACATGTATCATCATTTTACTAGACCCATTATTCAGCATATGCTGTTATGGGATTGTTGGAGTATTTTAAACTTAAAGATCTGGGAGAAATATATTATTTAATAGCCTATACTTTTGAAAATGTTTGGAAATATGGGTACAATAGTAGCTGTTATTTATTTAAAATAAAATTATGAACAGTTTAATATATATTTTACCAGATCTCTAAGTGGTTCAACATAGTTTTACTGAATAAATATGATACTTTATGCTGCCGGTATATGAAAAGGCAGAAAACTAACACTAAGTTAGCTAGAAATGATGTCACAATAAATAATACTCTGTATAACGTGAGTATTATAATGTAAATATTTGATATTTAGGGTTCTAACCCTGTTTAACTGTATGTTCGAGTAAGAATACTTCTTATAATAAATTTAATGGATCAAGGGTGACTAAGTAGTGAAGATTTAATTTAATGTAAATGAAAATAGACTTGCATAGGCAAGTATGTTATGTGTGTCAGTAATTTTAATTCTTAACATGTGTGCGACATGCAATTAACGTATGTTGAACGCTTGCAGACAGGGAATATAGCGAGGTGCTCCAAATTAAGAACCTGTCTGTTTGGTACCTTAAGAGAGTTGGGCTATTAAATGAACTGAAGATTCCCCTCAGGATGGCATTTAAAACAATGTTTAAAAAAGTATGAAATATACGTAAGATGCAGCAATATAGGCTGCTAGTTACAAAACAGTCACCTTGATAGGGCCAATTTAAAACAATTTAACTTATATTACATTTAAGAGTTAAAGAAACAAGAACATACAATATTTATAATATTTACAGGTTAAACATACTTTACATAGATGAATATGTGACTGTGTACCTTTAAATAATAATTAACATGCTAACAAGCGTGTAAATGCTAATAAATTAATAGTGTTGGGATACAATTAATGAAATATTAATGTAATCCTGCAAGACTATACAGTAATTTAAAGATCAATAGGTACACAGAAATGTGCTAGATAAAAGACATGTTGCCAATATGGAATGGATACAAAGGTATATTGGAAGTGTAGGATTGAGAGGCCAGCGGGGTGGGGGGGAAATGGGTCGTGTTGGAGAGAAGGGGAGATAATTAAATGGGTGAACGTATATATATTACAGTTGTGTCCCCTGGACCAGAGGGAGTGCATGGCTAGACTTAATTATTTAAATAGAACACTCGACGTCACATTTTTTGCCAAATCTTCATGAAACTTGGTAAGAACATTGTAAGCAAGGTGGCCCCCTCTTTTCTTTTTTGCAGTTTGTTAAGAATATCATTATGTATTAAATATCGAAAATTCTGGAATTTTCATGGAACGTATTTTTTTCCAAAGTCAAAACTAAACTTTGATATGATTACAAAGTGTATAAAAATAAATAAGGATGAAAAAGCATTTGTTTGGCAAATATATATATTTTTTCACTACATTTCTTACAGATACCCATTTCAACCAATAGGATGTCGATATTTTTTACTAATCAAAGGTCAATACTCTTTTTTGGCCAAAAAAAACAAAAACAACATCAAAATTTCCTAAAATGCATTCACAGGTAGGTCATTTACATGCATTTGCAAACAAATCTACTGCGGTGACCCCCATTTTGTATGATTTCATTCTATTAGGCATTAAAAGATCTGTAAAATATGTAAAAATGACAAATGTTCACTGAAGGGAAAAAACTGTAGAAATCGTCTTTAAAATGTGGATGCGGCACAGTTTATAAAAAAAGATTCTTGCTTCCTCAAGTGTTCCTTATTAATCAGAAACAGCGTGTAACGCTACATTTTATACCATATCCATGGGAAATATTGACACCCTTCACTTGATTTGTTTTGGTACAGGGTCCATCCGGGGAAATACAGACAAAGGTTAACTACGGACAAACGAATTAGTAGACCGACTTTTCTACATGTTTTTAAGTTTCTTGTAATGATTTTGACTTATTTTAGACGAGTATAGTTAGGGGTTTTACATGTCTAAAATAGCAAGTGACACAATGCATTGGTTACTGAAAATGTTGCATGATGGGAGCAACCATTTGATTCTGTCAGAGTTTTCCTGAATTTTAATAATAAAATAGGGCTGTAGTTTCCCAATGTAATTTACAATTGCAAAACTATTACCATCCAAATTTCCCCTACTCTGTCAGAATTTACCCGGTTTTGGGTGGCCTCAGTTCTGACATAGTTGAAGTATTTTTGAATAAAGAAAGCTCAATGAAATCAACGATAAAATTCGAGGAAGACACGGTTTCCCCGGTTACGTCATGAGCATATTGAGATATATTACAGGGCTGGGTGCAACTTATTGATAAGGGGAGTCCTTGTAAAACTGTCCGCATTTCTCCAGATTGCCCCTTTAAGTAGGTACACTAAATTATAATAATAACACAAATAGCAACAGCAATGACAAATAAGCAATAATTTAATAATAATAATAATAATAATATAAACATTTAGCTAACTGAAGTGACTAAGTCTGATTCAACAAATAGAGTGTTGCTTTTTAATAGGGCAATTAAATTGACCATCTAATAAAGAGAACATAAAAAATACTGCAAATATGATACAATAAAAATGTCATAATAAATTAATTTGCAGGTTAATTATTATATTAATGAAATAATAATAATCATTCATCATTATACACATTAAAACATAAGTATGACCGAGTTTACCCCCAATGGTTCATATTCCACTATCCACGAATAATCACCGCTGAGTGTCCTATGTGAAAATTGTACAATGCACATGAATCCATGCAGGCGAACTAATAAATATGTTGAACTTGAAGGATTATTCAATTTATTGCCAGTTGTCCGTTCACCGACACGGTTCAATGAAAAAATCCAAACACGTTTATGCCGCAAAACTGTTAATAAAACACCGACGTGTGGAATGATAAACACACATATAACAGCTACCTATAAATGTTCTACAGGACGCTTTTATTCAGATGTGACAATTACTCCAAAAATGAGGAAACTACACATTAATTCATAATAATTTAATGTTTACATTTTTTGTGCGCACTGAGCACAACAATATTAACAGAGGACATCCGAATGTTGCTTGGGTAGCAACGTATCTGAATTATATGGGGCTATTGTCGATAGTGTATGTCGGGGGATGCAACGACGCATTAAGCACAAGATTTCTAGGAATTACTATCATGTTTGGATAATCCGATTAATGCGTTATCTTAATTTAAATTGAATAAGTTTAGTGATACTTGGTTAAAACGTTATAAACGTTAGACTTTCACATTATGTACCCGCTTTTCGCATACAATGGTCAACAAAAAAGACACACTGGCTCATAAGTCTTATTTATAAGACGAGCAACGAATTTAGCGTTAATTTTTCTATAGGGCCAATTCAGCAAATATGCCCATATAAAAAGTAGCTCAATATTTGGCGAACGCTAACAAGTTATGCTAAGTGGCTCATCAATGCATGTGTATACGTGCAATCCCCTGTTCAAAGCTGCATCACTGCGTGGACCCGAGACGTGTCTCAAATATAAACCCTAATTAAACCCTAGTTCCTGTTGCCATTTTTTTGTATTGTTAGCGTCGTCTTTTTGTGTGAGTGCAAACTGGAGTACCCGCAGGAAGTCCAACCTGTCCAGTATCATGTAGGTGAACATAGGCCGAATTCGAAATACGCAAACTTATTTTACAAAAAAATATAATTATATATATAAGTGTGACCAACACATAGCATTGACAATTAAATAAAGCCAACCAAGCAATCGGAATGATACGAAAATCATTTCAACAATTACTAAATAAATGTTTTTGCCCCTCTACAAAAGCTTTGTGCGCCCGCACCTGGAGTATGCGAGTGTGATATAGAGCCCTACCTACAGAAAACTCATACTAATTGGAATAGTCTGAACTCAGATACTATTTGCTCTACAACCGTAAATGAGTTTAAGAACATCTTAAATACTTTCTGGAAAGCGAAATACTGTACATTCAACTACCAGTAGAACCTATTGTAACATCCATCCTGCGCATGGCACACAGTTTATTAAGTGTTACAAGTGATTATATATGATTTCAATTGGGCCACTACGAGCAACCAACTCACAGGACGGCCATCTGGATCGAGGTATATCAAGGTAAATCTGTATACAATTTTAGTTGACGTTATATTGAAATTCTTTCATAGAATAATTGGTTTATGTAATTGTTATAGAAGCTATCATAATTACATAACAGTACACACTGCTTTTATTTGAATGCTGCATATATTACGCCTACGTCCCTAACAAAATTTCGGTATTTGAACGATGTTATATAATGTTCAATTTTTTGACCGAAATGTGAAAATGTAAAAAAAAACAAAAAAAAACAACTCAATTCCGACCTAACTTAATATTTTTTAGACCGTCGCCCGAAAGACACAGTTTCTTTGGCATGTACGTCTACACGGCGAACAAATAAAATATATAAATACGATAATAATACAATAACTAACGTATATGAATATGGGCTTTTCAAAATGGACTATACTTTAAGCTCTGGTCAAGTGCCAATAGAAAATTGCAGATTCCGTAAAATGTTTTAAAAATAAACATTAGTAATGGTTCAAACTTGCGTCATATTGTCGTATACAATGCGTTTTACAAATATTTAAATATTTAGCATGTAGTTTAAAACGAGAACGGGTGTGGTTAAATAAAAATTGGCAAAGTATGGTTTAATGCAATTAAGCTATCCGACAGTACTGGTATTAGTAAATTAACTGACTTCATTTACTCAGTTATGTTTGTTCATTTAAACCTATTTATTTAAGCTTGATCGCATCGAAAGCCTTTGGCTTATTGAGACACTCTCGAGTGCGTTGCCTGGGTAGAAGCACTACTCGGTGTCTTAAGGGAGATCTTGAGAACGCTCCCAGAGTGGGGACCGAACCCGGGATATGCGATCGCTAGGCGGACACCATATCCACTAAGCCACTGCGTCCTGTCTTTTTAGCCTAGTGGGTTAATGAATAGGGTTCGATTCCCATATAAGCCTATTTTGTATTTCGATTTTTGCAAAAATTTCCGTGGAAATACATACAAACTATTTATTTATGCCAAAGGGGACGTATTTGGCCTCATATCATACGACACTTTACTGCATGACTGTTTTTTTAAGATTACAAGACTAGTAATTATAAACAATCATGTCACAGGGTGATAACATTGTGCGGCCAGTCCGGGACTCGAACCCGGGACCCCTCGCTATCACGGCGAGTGCTCTCCCGATTGAGCTAACCAGGCCGCCACACAACTTCTCCCCTTTAAGTGACCAAGTTCATGCCGTGACACACACCCTCGCTCAATATGAATTCGTCCTCGAATTCATGGATTCATGGTGTTATATAATTACCACGGGCCCTCGGAGAGTTAACCCGGGTAACGTCACGGCCCCACGTTGGGCGCCAAATGTCACAGGGTGAGAAAATTGTACGGCCATTGTACTTTTGGCTAACGACATTCAACGACACAATGAGGTTAAATATTATATCATGGGGCATTTCAACTGTGCACGTCACATTCACAATGTAAAGCCGTTATAATTGCGTATGCACGCTATTTGAAACTCGCCTGAGCACGTAAACTATACGGCCGTCACCGGTATGACGTGAACAATTTTTACTTTATAAATATTGGCTTTGCCTACCCGACTCGACGTACTGACAAATGCTACTTTCAACATCAGAACGTCACCTACTCGACGTTGACGCCGTTACCGACGCTGATGTCGCTTAGGTCGTAGATGCAAAGGAGAGACTCCTGAAGGTCATCGCTCTTCTGATAGAGGGGATTCCTCTGAACGATGATAGTGAAGTATGTCTCCTGGAAATGAGTGGCTCTTGAAATCAGCCTTCGGGCATTTTGACATAAAACGCTGTTTTTTTCTACAAATATCCATAACAGAACAGAAAAGATCAATGGGCTATTAATTTAAAGGGATTATATATACGAAAAGGGCCCCTACAGCTACAGTTAAATAAATCTGAAATTTAAATATTAATATTGGCATATAATAAAGGTAAAACTAATGTACTTGAAAGTAAATGATCTGCGTATATCGACAACACGATGAAAACCTAATTGTAACGTTCACACGGACGTCAAAATTACCGCTTCAGCGATACCGCAAGCGTTAAAGTCGAACTCGTGCACGGTGACGTTCGACGTCGTGTCCTGTTTGCACGCGGATCCGTAGCCCTTAATGTAGATGATCCCGCCGTCGGCGGCCCCCGACAGAGTGACGACGATACGCCGTGAAGAGCACACATCCCAGTTCACTGGAAATGGTGATAAAGCCTTGTAACACAACCCAAAAGGTTTCGGTGACCAAAGAAAAAAAAAGAAATAAAAGACAACATTGTCTTCTTTTTAGCACACGAGAACTGTCTTCAGAGTACACGTTATAACCACGCACGGTGAAAAGAGAAACATGAAGTCGCTACACACATTGTTTTGCCGAACACGTACAATTCCATACAAAATACATCGTTCCTTCAAGTCAAGTCAACTCTTCATAGTTATGGTTATACTTCATTGAACAAACATTTAGTTTTAGCCAGCAAAACTGTCAACATGCGCGGTGAGACACACTGTTTGATAAGCATCATTTTCTACACAATTACATCGTTCCTCCTAGTCATCTGTGCATACTCATTACAAGCTTGTCTATTCTACATGAAAAAGCATCATGTTATGGAAACTCGGATTCGTGATAGTTTTTTAAATAAAACATGAACTGTGCGAAATGCGAATAAAAACACGAAATGCACGAAATATTTAATTAACCACGAAGTGCGTAAAATGATTAACACAATACCAACTGGTCGACATTTAAAATTACACCTGAATCGCATGATATTCTAAGTAAAACGCGATCTACGTGGTATTCTAAATAAAGTGCGATCTACTCGATAATCTAACAAAATAAAAACTAAAATTAAAAAAAACAAAGCACGAACGGCATTCAATTCTGAATAAAACATAAAACTGCACGAAATTCTAAATAAAAAATGAACTGCGCGAAATTGTAAACAAAACACGAACTGCAATACTCAATTCAAGTTATATTCCACATTTTTACTTTATAATCAGGATTTACAAAATATATTAATTATGATACGTTTACATCTTTTGAAAGGCACCCGTAAAAGCTTGGATTATACTTACCGACCGGCTGATATTCGCCATTTCCGTTCCAGCAAACAGCGAACCAAGCCAACAGAGCGAGGTAGCAACCTTCGCGTGACGTCATTTCCTTTTGTTACGAGTCTGAAGCTGGCAACATGTACAACGTTGTACTTGTGTATTAGTTTCACATTGTCCTTAAAGGGACTTTGTCAACGGAACAAATTGGCTTCATATTGCACTATAAATAATATTATATACAATACACACTGAGATATTTGATAAAAACAAATTAGCAAACAGTTTGGAAAAAATAAAACCATAACTGGGTATTGAACTCACGACTTAGGAGCCGTACGCAGAAATGACAGTAGACAACGCTTTAACCAAATGCGCCATTCTTAGTAAAGAATAGACAAAGTGTGTAAACTATGGTTACACAAAATGCCCACAATTCTGACTTCAAATGTTAACATGAAAAGGGCCAAACAAACACGACACTTATGATAAATTTATTTTTATCTCAGAATGCGTACTCTCTTTTCCCACTATATATACCCTGTTTTAACCGTTATTACATGCCAGTATTAATATATTAATTTCAGACGTTGCCCCCTTGGGGCCCTTTTCGATGACATAGTCCCGTTAATATTAAAAATATAATTGAGGTGTGTCGTGGGAAAACCGGGCTTAATGCATGTGCGTAGTGTCGTCCGGGATAATCCGGGACGTCACTTTCCGCTTTTATGTTATTTTCTGTTTCAAGAAAGTCTGTTCTAAACATAAATCTACTGTAGGAAGGTGCCGTCTCGGATTCCGCACATGCATAAAGCCCGGGTTTCCCACGACACGCCTCAATTATGTTTACTAGAAACAGACTCTAATACCATGGAGACAAATCGTTTTGAAGATAAACACCATTCAAACCCACTTTACTCAATGATGCGTTGTTTGAAGGAAACGTGCTTATTTACCAGGTCATTAGACGATTTTGTAGTTAGATAGACTTGGTCAATAGCAAAAATATGTCAAATCATATTAGAATCGAAAAATTTTCGCATTATCGTTGTTGATCGGCCAATAAACAACTCTTTGTTGTTCTGATTCTTGGCTATTAAACAATTGGCCGATAAACAACGATAAATAAATAAAAATATTGGTTAAATATGCCACCTAAACTTGCATTTCACAAGATGAGCATATATTGAACACATGTATTTTCTACTTACATTGCAGGATGAACATTCTGGTAATGTCGCATGTGTTTTCGTTTTCTTTCCATATAATTTCCACTCACTTATTGTGACATCAGTTTTGGCAATTGTATATTCATATTTCATTTAAACAAACAATCAATAAATTAAAAAGCTAATTCCTTTCGTCCGCAAACAATAAAAAATAACACTATTTTATTTGCACGCAATGCCACGTAGTTATTATCCACTAGTAATGATTGCTAAAGTGTTACTTAATTACATTCCAG
Organism: Congeria kusceri; assembly: GCA_027627225.1. Classification (NCBI taxonomy): domain Eukaryota; kingdom Metazoa; phylum Mollusca; class Bivalvia; order Myida; family Dreissenidae; genus Congeria; species Congeria kusceri. The sequence continues at coordinate 31,978,254 of CM051040.1, read as the reverse complement.
GTGCTTTGATAAATAATTAATACTTTATAACAGGCCGTGGATAGTTGTGTTATAGGCAATTATTTACATGCGTTAATTTGATGACAAAACAAGCAGGAAGGTATTGATGAAACATTATTGGCTCATATAATGCTCAAATGTAGCGAGTGATTCGTATGAATTATTTATGAGAAGTCATTCAGTATGTTACTGGTTTTATGAATTTATATATAGGCTATAAAGTTAGTTCATAGTATTGCCACTAAAGACAGTTGTCTGCGATGTTTTAGCTGAACGATGTCACCATGTAATTAATGCACTGCAAACTATGTACAAAAGTAACATATAAGTAAAGATGAAAGAAAACACATACAAGAAAAAATATACTTTCTACTTTGTTTCTATGCATTTCCCGCAAAAGTTAAATAATGTACATGTTTCCTCCTAGAAATCGTTTGGCCACTGCACCTATGTGACTCAAAAATCGCAGTTGGAAATGTCGCTGTCTGACAATTTAATTTGAAGTTGCATTGCCCGTTTAACTTATAATAACCAGCAAAGATATTATTTAGTTAGTAGTATTAAACATTTTTATTATTAAGGTAGTTTTAAATAAATATTTATTTTATTTATTTTAAGCATTTATTTATTCATTTATTAATAGCAATTGTTTCTGGTTGATTTATGTCAGTAATTCAAGAAAAGCGAAGACTGTATTTTTTTAATCATTCAAATAGGATTCATTAAATACAATGGGACGCAACCCTCAATTTATCCGTCACTAAGGTAATTGCGTTTGTCTCCCCTGCATAATGTAAACTTTCACAGACGCGGTCAACTACTAGAATCTGAAACATGCCTTGCTATGTGCCTAAAATAGTTTGCATGTTCGTAATTCTAGTTTAAGTCTGTGTTTCATAGTTTGGCACGCAGCTATACTTTCTTGTTGATTTACAATGTCTAACGATTACAGTTAGAAAAATTGAATTCACATTACAATGTTTTAGTTTTCATGTTGAATCAATGCTTTACTAGTATATTAATATATGTTAATTTTTGTTTCTGACTTCAACATCTATTTACGACATATATTTGATTCATCGCAATTTATATATGTATTATTAGTTTTAATCTTTGATACTCATGCGCATTTTGTAGACGTGTATAACGGAAATAAGATTCTAAGAAGAGAATGTCAAAAATGGCTGTATGTAGAAGAACACAAACACATTGATAGTTTCCAACATTATTGTACTCATATTACATGTATATTGGAATAAGTATGCATTTATAGGAGTAAATAAAACTAAATACACAAGATCTGTTTGTAAAAACAGACATGCCCCCTATAGGTCTAGAAAAATCTATGTACAAATTGCAAGGATGCAAAGTAAAATGAAAGTTCTTTTCAACTGTTGATCAGTTTGACCTTGACCTTTGAGCCAATTACCTAATAAATTACAATAATCAATAGGGATCTGGTTGTAGTCATAACCCACCGACCAAATTTAATGAATCCACGGCTAAGAGTTCCAAAAGTAGAGTTTTAACAAGGTTTTACAACTTTTAGTACGTTTGACCTTGACCTTTAACCCCAAGACTCCTTTACTATCGTAGTCATGATCGCCCGCAAAACGTTTTACAATTATTCAATATTTGGAGTATTTTTAGTCATTGGTAGATTGGACCTACCAAGTTTGAAGAACATAGATCTAAGTGTTTTATAGTTATCGCCCGCAAAACGTTTTACAATTATTCAATATTTGGAGTTTTTTTAAGTCAAATAGGTATTTTTTCATTAATAAATAAGTAAGAGTACCCTAGTCTTTAATTATTGTTAAATTTCAAATTCAGCTATGAAAATAGAGAATGTGTGACTTGTTTTCAATCTTTTGCTTTTAGAGTCCAGTGCAATTTTCGTCGTTCAGCAACATAACAAAATGATTAATATACCAGTAAGGCCATACCAATTTGATTCTATGTTTAGCGTCCTTGGGCTGGTAGGTTTTCGGATGCTTGAACGAAAAAAACCCAAACATTTTTGACTATGTAAAAATCAAGTTGGAAAGCGTATAAAATAATGCCTATAATGACACAATTTGTGTGATTGCTTAATTTTATAATCTCGGTAAATGAATGACATTATAAATATCAGAAGTTATGATGTTCAAGTTATATTTGAGTTTTGAATGTATATTGTTGGTAGGCATCTTGCATTTTGGGTATGTGTATGACTCGAAATAAGTTAATGATATTACACAATTCTGATTTGGAATCTTGCATTTGTCAGTAAATTATCTACAGCTTTAAAGATCTAGAGCACTTTGAATTTATATGTTTGGTCTTATTACTGTTTTTAATTGCCCTTTTAGAACATACTTTCAAATTTGTATATATTCAATTTAAATAAGTTAAAACATGTTTCTATGATCATGAAGATGTTATAATCTATATGTATTCTTTGGTGTACATGTCAGGGTTTGTCAGTGCATTATGATATGATATGACTTCAGACTGAACTTGAACAAAATCACTTTAATGTGTTTTGAAAATATTTGTAAAAAAGTGTGACACTAGTGAATTTACTGTTAAAATAATCTGTTAAAGTAGGTTCCAAATATGAAGATGATATATAATAGTTTTACAAGTAAACATTTGCTTAAACTTATAGCACTGCCATGAATAAGTTATGAAAAAAAAGTTTTTCCTCGACTCATTGTTTTTTTTTTGTTCCTGTCTGATTGACAGGTTTTGAAAAATCATGGGGACGCTAAACATAGAATCAAATTTGTATGGCCTGATCACATCTTCTCAAAAAGATGCAAAAACAGGCAAAACTGTTAGAAATCAAGTTGGTGTGTACCACGAGCCAATGGAAGTAATGAAGGATTTTATTAACGCTTTTAGTATATAAAAGGATGCAACACAGTTGGAATTTGCGGGAAATGTGCTAAAAATTTTTCCTATTATTTGATTCAATATTAATTATATTTAGTGTTGACCGATATTTTGATCGATACCAAAACGTTCGATAAGATATAAATATTGGCCCTAAAGTACCGATACCCGATACGCATCGTTTACCGATAAAGAGCCCTAATTTGATATAACCCAGACAAGATTTTACAATTGTTGGCATTGCTTAAATTTTTTGGTCAGTCTGACCTGGTCCTTTGAGGCACTGACACCAAAATCAATCGAGATCCTTTAACATACCATAACCCATCCACCTACCAAGTTTCAAGAACTTTTGCCTACGTGTTCTGTAGCTGGTTTACCGACATACTGACAAACGTATGGACCGACATTTGCAAACCACTATATCCCTGCTTCCTCGAAGGGGGCATGATTACAACAAAACGTATATAGTACGGTAATTAAGATATAATATAGAACATTTTTGCATAAGATATCTCATAACATTTATATGCATACATGTTTACACTACATGTCTACACAAACATGTCTAAAGAGAATGGATACCGAACATAGATAAAAAACAAGACTACAATATGTAAACATAACATGTCTACAGAATATGCATTTCGGACATGTTTACATAACATGTTTGCGAAACATGTCTACAACAGATGTATACCGAACCTGATTGCAAAACACATTTACAAAACTAGTATATACTACTATATATATACATATACGAATCAGACATGTTTATATAACGTGCTTACAGAACATGTCTACAAAACATGTTTACAGAACATGTATACATAACGTGTTTGCAGAACATGTATACATAACGTGTTTGCAGAACATATCTACAAACAGGGGCGTAGCTAGGTATGCGCTCATACGCCAGTGCGTACACAGGGCTAAATAACGATTAGGAATGTCTTCAACATCTTTACATTAAAGCATCGCCGTAGTTGGTCTTATTGAAAACGAAATCTGAATACGAGTAATTTAAAAAACAAAAACATGGCTTGTCACAGGATGAATGCCTCCTAAACATGCTCGTCAGAGGAAGGCAACAAAATGTCAGAGTACAATATTATGCCCTGGACAAATATCTTGAGATTGAAGCTACAGACCTGTTTGTTCTGTGTGACACACTGCCTCATAATGAAATTCATTCCAAGCAACTTATTACATTCTTTATATGTTGGCAAAAATGATGCTTCCTACAAAAATTTTATTCCAATACATGACTTTTAAGTGTAACCTTGGACCCACAAATCTTGACTGAGGAGCATGCAAGTGTTATGCGACTCATCGTCTGGTCATGGGAAAAAACAATCTGAAGTATTATTAAAATCCCTCCAGGCTTTTGGAAGCTATAAAGTAGAAAAAGAATCTTTGACCTTTGATCTTGAATTGTGACCTTGACCTTTGACCGAGGACCATGGGAGTTGTACACGACATATCGTCTGGTCATGGGATATAATAATCTGAAGTAATATCCTTCCAGACGTTTAGACGTCATAGTGAAGAAACAGACAATCCGCTATTACCTTGAATTGTGACCTTGACCTTTGACAGACGAGCATGGGAGTCGTATGCGACACATTGTCTGGTCATGAACAATAATAATCTTAGTAATATTAAAATCGCTTCAGACGTTTAGAAGCTATGGAAAGCAAACACAAATAATTTACCTTTGACCTTAAATTGTGACCTTGACCTTTGACTGATAATCATGGGAGTTTTTACTCTACACATTGTCTGGTCATGGGAAATAATAATCTGAAGTTATATTAAAAGCCCTCCGTGCGTTAAGAAGTTACTGAGCGGAAACGAAAAATCTTGGACCTTTGATCTTGAATTGTGACCTTGAGCATGGGAGTGACAAATGAGCATGGGAGTTGTACGCGACAAATCATCTGCTCATGGGGAATACTTTAAAGATATCTTAAAATCCTTCCAGGCGTTCAGATGGTATGGAACACAAACGAACATTCATACGTTTGACCTTGAATTGTGACCTTGAACTTTGGCCAACGAGCATGGGAGTACACATTGACTGGTCATGGCGAATAATAATATGAAGTTATATTAAAATCTATCTGTTAAAAAGTTACAGAGCTGATGAGAAATCCGGATGGACTGAACACTGAAAACAGACGGACAGTGCGACAGCTTTATGCCCTCCTTCGCGGGCTTTAGTAAGAGTTTATGACGTGCAGTGCCGTGTTGGAAATTGGGAACCTAGCTAAAAGTTTACATTTGAATTTACAAAATCGTTATTATTTCCTAATGTGTTTATACTATAAACGGACATATCCTGGTGCGCCATAAGGGTATCTTCGAAGACTTCTAGAAACAAAACAAAGTACGCAGACATGTTCCCCACGCGTATCCCAGATTCAACCTCAGGCACACCCCTGGCACATCTTAAAGTTATCACTATTTGTCTATGATCACATAATAAAACATAAAGGGGCTTTAAATATCAGTGCCCTTTTATTTTTGTTTGGATACAATTATAGTAGAACGTATCTAAACCGAACTGCGTCGGGACCGGGCCGATCGTTTGATTTTTCTTAGGTGTTCGGTTTACCCAGGTTTTTATTTTATTTAATGTCATTTTCCTGTACACGTTAATGGACGACATTGAATTTTAATGACATTATTATTTTAGACTATGGATAGTCAATTTTGAAGAAAAAATGCATATCCATACATATGAAAAAACAACAACAAAAACAAAATTTTGAGGAAAAAATGCATATCATTACATATTAAAAAAACCACAAAAACAATCGGACGTCACTACAATTCACCACTGCCCCAAAGTGTCCTATCACTTTTTACAACAATATTGCAAAAAGAGTTATGGTTCTTGAACGCTGCACTGCCTAGCAACAGTGCCATATTTATTATTTTAAAATAAATCAAGTACAGCAACTTCATATATGTTGAATACACTGCTCTCAATGCTACAATCACAGTGTGAAACTTCACTTATTTATAAAGGAATAATAATCCACACAACACCATAAAAAGGAAGTAACTCCATGAACACTATAAACATAAATGTATTATTTTTACTTTACACTTTTATCTTAGTGACATGTATCATAAAATGAAGCTTGATTAAACCACATTATACTTGACGGAGTCAAGGTCTCCGCAAAGGACTACACAGAAAGGAAATAAACAGAGGTAATAACTCTAAGAATATTGAAGACATGGTTATGATTGTTGTGATTGAATCATGTACTTTCATCCATATAGTTCCAGTCACATCCCTTTATACAGGTTGATGTTATACTGCAACAGGTAACGACCCGGGGCATGAGCAGACGGACGGGCGGACGAATAGATAAAGTGACGGAAGTGGCGATATCGATATCTACTATATGCCAAACCTTCGGGGACACATTTAATCGTAAACTGAGTCACAATAACCGTAAACGGACATTACAATAATATAATAAACGTGTATGTTATACAAATGTTAAAATAAACTAAAATTAATTGCTCACACGACTTAGAACATAAAACGCCTGTATTATTAACCGACTGATTATTTACATCTTTTGCATTAATTAAACGTGTAAATTTGCAATAAAAAAATCAATAAACAATCCAAAACGAAAGCAAACATAGGAAGAAATCATTTACCATTAAATCCATTTGAACTATTACGAAATAAAATGTTTGTTTGTTTATCTTGTCCAAAAAAGAATGTTAATGATAGCGATTAGAAGACAATTTATATACTAAGGACATGAAGTACACGTAGACAAGCTTTATGATTAGATATAATATAGTGTAAACATAAGTACGTAAATATTATGTACAAACAATGGTTTATGTTCGCCATTCATCTTAAAGTTTGTAGCATAAGACTATTAAACATAAAACAAATATTATATAATGTCTATTCTAATTTACGATTAACAATTCAACATTCACCACATTGATAACATGTATATAGTACCATAAAAAGAGCTGTCAGAGAACAGCGCGCTTGACTATTAGATATTTTTCCGTTGGTGTATAAGTGGACTGGGCATTAATCTGTAAAAATACAAGGCTGAGTTTTGGCAAATTAATTCCATGAAGCTGAAATTGTTGACAATTTTATATTCCAAGTTTCAAATGCAAAGCTTAGTTTGAAGTTAAAAAACTTGTGAAATAAAACTTTATTCTAAAATACCTAGGTGAAAAGGGGCATAACTCTGTCAAAATAAAACCAGACTTATGTTTAATGTTGCCCCAAATGCTTGAGTTAATAACAAAGTTCTATTGCAGGTTCCAAGTGGATAACTGAACTAATAAGACACTTAAATAAACACTTTAACATGATTATCTATGTAACAAGAGCTGTCGGAGGACAGCGCGCTCAACTATTCGAGGTATTTCAGTTGGTACATATTTTAGTTAGCGAAAAGGGCATAAATTTGTCAAAATACAATATTTTTAAGTGAAGCCTCGTATAGTTTATAAATTTTTGGAACAAAAACTTCAACCACAAGGTCTGTGTAAACAGTGGGCTAACTCTGTCAAAATACAAAACACAGTTATGGGTAATGTTGCCCCTGATACTAGATGATACTAGAGTTGATGACAAAGGTTAGTTCCAAGTTTCAAGTGAATAACTTATGTAGTTTTGAAGTAACAAAACTTTTGAATATGAACTTTAACCAGAAAATCTAAGTTAAAAAGGGGCATAACTCTGTCAAAATACAAAACATAGTTATGGGTAATTTTGTCCCTGGTACTAGAGTAGATGATAAAGGTAAGTTCCATGTTTCAAGTGAATAACTTATGTAGTTTGCATATAAACTTTAAACAGAAAATCTATGTGAAAAAGGGACATAACTCTATCAAAATACAATATAGAGTTATGGGGAATCATCACCCTGAAATGGCTGAAGATGATGACAAAGGTATATTCCATGTTTCAAGTGAATAGCTTTAGTAGAATTGAAGTTACAAAACTTTTGAATATTAACTTTAACCAGAAAATGTGAAAAAGGGGCATAACTCTGTTAAATACAAAACAGAGTTATGGGGAATGTTGCCCTTGATACTGGAGTTGATGACAAAGGTTAGTTCCAAGTTTCAAGTGAATAACTTATGTAGTTATGAAGTTACCAAACTTTTAAATATAAACTTTAAAAAGAAAATCTAAGTGAAAAAGGGGCATAAATCTGTCAAAATAGAATACATAGTTATGGGGAATGTTGCCCCTGAAACTGGAGTTGATGAGGAAGGTTAGTTCCAAGTTTCAAGTGAAGTAGTTTTGAAGTTACCAAACTTTTGAATGTAAACTTTAACCAGAAAATCTATGTCAAAATACAAAATGTTGCCCTTGATACTCGAGTAAATGAAAAAGGTTAGTTCCAAGTTTCAAGTGAATAACTTATGTAGTTATGAAGTTACCAAACTTTTAAATATAAACTTTAACAAGAAAATGTAAGTGAAAAAGGGGCATAAATCTGTCAAAAGAGAATACAATGAAAAAGGTCAGTTACAAGTTTCAAGTGAATAACTTATGTAGTTTTGAAGTTACCAAACTTTTGATTATAAACTTTAACCAGAAAATCTAAGTGAAAAAGGGGCATAACTCTGTCAAAATACAGAACAGAGTGAAGGGGAATGTTTCCCCCGACACAGGAGATAATGACAAAGGTATATTCCAAGTTTCAAGTGAATAACTCATGTAGTTTTGAAGTTACAAGACTTTTTAATAAAAACTTTAACCAAATTCAGACGCGGACGTGTACGCCGACGCCGGGGGTAGAAGGAAAGCTCATCTATTCTTTGAATAGTCGAGCTAAAAAGTCATAACTTTGACACAATACAAAACATATTTATTGGGAATGTTGCTTCTGATGGTGGATTTGATGACAAAGGTATATTTTAAGTTGCCAGTGAATATCTTATGTATTTGTGTATTTGGAATAAAAAAACAAACTTCAACCTGAAATGAATGCTGAAATGGGCAATAACTATATCAAAATAGAACATAGCGTTATGGAAAATTTTGCATTTGATGCTTTAGTTGATAATAAAGGTGTATTCCAAGTTTCAATTGAATATTTTGTAGTTTTGAAGTGAATAAAATTCTGAGTCATAACGTTAAACTAAAATTCTCTGTGAAAAGGGCCATTAATGTGTAAAAATACAAGACTGAGCTATGGGGATTGGTGCTGGAGAGTCAATGACAAAGGCTTATTAAAAGTTTCAAGTTTTATAACTTATGTAGTTTGAAAGTTTCAAGACTTTTAAATAAAAGTTTTACCAAAGTCAGATTCAGACGTCAACGCCACCGGCGACGCCGGTCGAGTAGGAAAGCTCACATATTCTTTAAATTGTCTGCTCACAACAATTAAATATTCAAAATACATTACATAGTACAACTATTGCAATGACGGAAACTAAAAGAAATCTTATGCTGCAATATAAAACAATATTTATTAACAGCGCAATGAAAACTTCAATTACGCATTAGACAATATAAATCAGCACTTAGCAGAAACGATATTGGAAACGCAACCCATACATTTTCACTGCTTTCAATGCCAATTTGCAACTCAATTAATAACAACTACACATTATGTGTACAATAATGCAATGCAATAGCACAGAATACACAAGCAAGAGAACAACAAAAACTGTTTTATCAAAATCATTAAAATTCTTTAAATGTTTACCAATACTAATAGTTTCCTTATGTATTTCTCAGACACAGCGTCAGTTTATACCACACGTATTGAAGATAACCATTTACATTACAAACGTGTACGTAGTTCGTAATAAAATGTATCCAAAACATTAAATCTTAGATTAATGGAAGAAAGAACTTTGAAATTATATATTTTGATAGATATTGTCTTTGGTGTGATTATCATATTGTAAAGTATTATCACATAGTATTTTATATACAAGCGAGCAACAAACTTTACATGTAATACAGAAATAAATAACAGCACATCAAACAAATTCAAACCAAGACAACTATTAGTTAATTAACTAATAACTATGCCATTTCAGAGATAAATTATGAATATCCCACGTTCTGGGGTGTGTGGGATGGGGGTCGGGCCATTTAACATACTAATGATCAGTTTCGATTTTGTAATTATTGAACTGATACGTGTACCTAGGCTCCCGAACAATTGCAAAACACTGCTATAAAATTGAAATGCGTAAACAATATACATACAAACAAATACAACAAACCCGAATTCAATACAAACTATTTTACAGAAAATACATTATTAGCGACGTTGCACTAAGAACACAAACGTAACTTGTCTTCAAACGTAATAACATTGGAACAACATTTCTAAACAAGTTGAGGTTATTAACAACGACTGCTTCGAGGTACATGCATTTTCAAATATGTATTCACATAATTAAAGAGTGACTTACAATACTTTGTTCAAGTAATGGGAATTAACACCTCTCACAAAGTTAACAATCACAAATGTTTATTTTAAAAGCTACCTTGTGTCTATATATTAAAATAAACATTTTAAATTAAAATTTTTAAGCAAAGCATTGCACTAAAGTATGCATAAGAGGCACGTAGTTATTCATAACGGACACTTAAGCATTCCTATGGGAAACTTAAGTGTTCATCAGGGGCTATAACGTTTTTGTATGATGCACTTAAATATTTGGAAGATGCACTAAAGTATTTATTATATATGCTTAAGTATTTATAAAGGACACTTAAGAGTTGATGGGTTTCTATTAAGTATTCTTGAGGTGCACATTATGCATCCGGTAGCAGCACTTCAGTTTTCATTAGGGGATGCCACTTAAGTGTGTGTAAGCAGCTATACAGTTTTCGTAGGAGGTCATTAGTTATTCATAACGGGCACTTAATCATTCGTATGGGGAAGTTTTTTAGTATTCGTAAGATGCACTCAGAATCGGGACTTATTTTTGCGTTGTTTATTGGTTGTTAAACAACGATATTTTTGTTCTTTGTCTATAGAAAAATTAGTGGGTAACCGTATCAAGTTAGAATGAACGTTATATTACAGTTGGTTTGCAAAATTTAAATCTTAACAAAAATATTCGTTATCACATATGTTGCAGTGTACATGGCAACTCACAATGAGCTATAAATGTGTACAAAATATTACAAGTTCAGTCTCAAGTATTGACTATAGAAAAGTGTATATACACCATGTAACTATCAACGCGATATTGACTGCAATAAAAACTAGACATGACTAAACGATGACCATGCACGACAATAAAGTCAGTATAAAGTTTAAAACTCGTTGCTATTTATCAGTAATAAACTTACAAAAACGCACACTCTCTATATAATATGCACATTAAAAAGCCGAATATATCAGGTTGTTGTTTCTAAAAATAACCTACGACACTTTTTCTTTTATATTTTTTTTTTCTCAATCTGCAAGAATAGTTAAGTTTTCGAATGAAATGAACATCAAGTTTTGTTCATTTTACCGTGTATTATTTTCAAGATGGAGTGTGTGGGTGGCATTAATGACATCACACAATGATGTCGCACTTAGAGCTATTGCTTCATCGTGGGTTTACACGCTTGGAAAGCAAATGCAAGTATAACAATAGCTCACATTAAGGACTTCATTTTCAATGGATATGAATACATACATCTATTTCTTGGCTACATGAAATCGGGTGGGACAGTTAAGTTACTGGGGATTTTACCGGCCACCGGCCCTTTGCTACACTCCTGAATGCTCGCTCCTAATGTAAAAATAATCGACTAATAGATGTATATTGTAAACAACTAATTAAACAGAATAATATACAAAATGAAACTCGAGTTAGAACGATTATAAGAATCTATATACAATTTATACATTCTGGTTATTTACATAGTTGCTTACACGCGAATTCGAAATGAATTTCGTGTATGGAATTCAAACTAACTGAGATAAAATGTTATATGAATTTGAACATGACAGAAAACAAAGCACTATCTATAACGGTCAAGTTGAAAATAAAACAACTGTACACAATTAGGCATAAATCATTTGAAATTGACAAATTATATACATATAAAAAATATTTACAAATCCAGATGTGATACTTATTTCATGGAACGCATTTTGTGTGCACTAACAATTTCAAAGGAAGTAGGCATTTCACTTATTTTAAATTGTTTAGGCTATCATTAATATGCGTTGTTATTGTTAATATAATAGAAATAGTGTAATAAAAACTTTATCACTAATGTATTGGTTACCATTAACAATATTATTTACAATCATTATTATCAGCACTAGCATAGCAAAAATCATTTTGCGTCTCTTACATAAAACCATTAGCATTTAGTTGAATTTGCACACACACTTGCGGCAAAGTAAGTCTTCATAATTGGCTATTCGTGAATATGTTAATAATGTTGATTTAAACGTTTCTAATAATAGAAATTGTACGAAAATGCTGCATATTTATAATAAAATCAAAACATTGCACATTTAAGTTTGCTTATAATTCTCATCATAGCGACCGCAACACAATTAAAGAAGTAATAACACGAAATTATATTATACAGCTTCGTCGGCATTTTAAGTTAATTTTCTGAAACAAGGGTTCCTTATAGTGCATTTATGTCTAATTCAAAGAAGAGTGAAAGGTTATATTTTAGTAAAAAAAATTAACAGTTGCTTCTGAATACACAGTTGTTTGAGAATAAATAGATGTTAATCGCATTGAGCAGTTTATTTGAAACTGACATGTAAGTAAGGCTCAAATTATGGGCTTATGGGCTTCCTCAGAAGCTTTATGAATTTTGCCCCAGACGCGCACATAACAGAGTTAACGAATTAGCAATTGCACGAGTTAACCAGCAACTTTAAAAGTTCTCTGAACACGAAATATGAAATCTAACTTTATAATAGTGCACCCATATTCTCGAATCCACATATCCCTCTCGTCGTAATAAATGTTTATCACCATCGTCATCAGCATCATCAGCAGTAGCAGAGATTGAAAAGGCAGCAGCGCCACCTGCAGATCGCTGCTTTTCAACAAATTCAAACCGTTGCACCTCTACTGATTCGAGTTCATCCAATTCCTGTTTGATACAAGTATATTCGTCTACATTCCCTTCGAAACGGAACAATAGTTTACACTGTACACTATGTTTGATAGTAGACAGATTTTGCATGAAATGTCGTAGCGCGGATGGTGACAAAGTTTTATAAATTATGAACACATACTTTATAGAGTCTGGTAGTTTCATGTTCATATTATAGTCTTTCATACAAATCCTAAGCTGCTCCAAGTGGGTAAGAAGAGGCAGCGCCTGTGAGAGCAAGTCTGCGTGTTCTATTTGTGTCATGTTCAGACTGGTGATAGGCATTGTGGGTAATGTTTCATACAGTCCAGGGCTGTCCTTCATAACTTCTAATGTAACATTCGACAAATCTTCACATCGCACTATCGGCTGTTCCGAATCTATTTCACTGGATTCTCGACTCGATAACACCACATATTTATACAAGTACAAACGCACAGCAGGTCCTAACGTTGAAAGTTGTATCAAAAAACTATACAGCCAGCCCGGTGAACAAGATCCTTCTTCTAAAATCATCAGTCGCAGCGTCAGTGGCAATTGATGATCAAAACGTGTCAAATAAGTCCCCCGTAAACGAATTTCTTTCAACATGGGTAACGCGCTTTGTATCACTAAATCCAGTGAAACATCGTCAAAGGCTGTAAGTTGCACGCTCCCTATACTCGTACCATGCAATATTTCAAATAGTTCAAGATTGCATTCCGAGGCTTCTAGTTCCACATTGGACATGTCACATGACATCATTTCTGACCGCACAACAGACATATTTGTATTAGAATCCTCTACAACATTAGTCAAATTATCGCATCGCATTTGGGTCACTTCCGAACCAGATTGACTAGTCTCATTGCTTGATATCACGACGCATTTATTCAAATTCAAACGTACAGTATGCTGTAATGTAGAAAGTCTGATCAACACACAGCACAGCCAGTCTGTTGAACACGAGACCTGTTGTAAATCCATATACTCCAGTCTTGGTGGTAATTGGTGCTCAAATCGCGTCATATAAGTTCCATGTACATGTAAAAATAGCTTTTTCAACATGGTCAATTTTGTTTGCGTAACGGTTGCCAATGAAACATTATCAAAAACTTCGAGGCCCAGGATCCCTATACTTGTATCACGAAATATTTCAAACATTTCACAACTGCCTATTTTCACAAATATCTCGATATTAGACATGTCACATTTTAACATTTCTGATCGCAAGTCAGATACATGCATATTTGAATCGGTTTCACATTCTTCTTTATTTGATTGCAATACAACATCCAACAGCTCACACTTTACAGGATGGTCTAATGAAGGAAGCGCAAGTAACAAGCTGCACAGCCACTCAGTTGAGCATTCGCCTTCCTGCAGAGATATGCACTGTAACGAAGCAGGCAGCTGGAGATTACAATGACCCTTATAGGTTCCCCATAAATAAAGATTTTTTAACTTGCTGAGTGTGGGAAGGATCTCTGATGCTAATGAAACACAATCAGCCGTTCTCAGACGCAGGATCCCTATACTTGTATCACGAAATATTTCAAACATTTCACTACTGCCATTTTTCACAAATATCTCGATAGCAGACATGTCACATTTTAACATTTCTGATCGCAAGTCAGATACATGCATATTTGAATCGGTTTCACATTCTTCTTTATTTGACTGCGATACAAAATTCCACAGCTCACATCCTACAGGATGGTCTAATGAAGGAAGCGAAAGTAACAAGCTGCACAGCCACTCAGTTGAGCATTCGCCTTCCTGCAGAGATATGCACTGTAACGAAGCAGGCAGCTGGAGATTACAATGACCCTTATAGGTCCCCAGTAAATAAAGCTTTTTTAACTTGCTGAGTGTGGGAAGGATCTCTGATGCTAATGAAACACAATCAGCCGTTCTCAGACCCAGGATCCCTATACTTGTATCACGAAATATTTCAAACATTTCACTACTGCCATTTTCCACAAATATCTCGATATTAGACATGTCACATTTTAACATTTCTGATCGCAAGTCAGATACATGCATATTTGAATCGGTTTCACATTCTTCTTTATTTGATTGCAATACAACATCCCGCAGCTCACACTTTACACGATGGTCTAATGAAGGAAGCGAAAGTAACAAGCTGCACAGCCACTCAGTTGAGCATTCGCCTTCCTGCAGAGATATGCACTGTAACGAAGCAGGCAGCTGGAGATTACAATGACCCTTATAGGTTCCCCATAAATAAAGATTTTTTAACTTGCTGAGTGTGGGAAGGATCTCTGATGCTAATGAAACACAATCAGCCGTTATCAGACCCAGGATCCCTATACTTGTATCACGAAATATTTCAAACATCTCACTACTGCCATTTTTCACAAATATCTCGATAGCAGACATGTCACATTTTAACATTTTTGATCGCAAGTCAGATACATGCATATTTGAATCGGTTTCACATTCTTCTTTATTTGACTGCGATACAAAATTCCACAACTGACATCTTACAGGATGGTCTAATGAAGGAAGCGAAAGTAACAAGCTGCACAGCCACTCAGTTGAGCATTCGCCTTCCTGCAGAGATATGCACTGTAACGAAGCAGGCAGCTGGAGATTACAATGACCCTTATAGGTCCCCCGTAAATCAAGATTTTTTAACTTGCTGAGTGTGGGAAGGATCTCTGATGCTAATGAAACACAATCAGCCGTTCTCAGACGCAGGATCCCTATACTTGTATCACGAAATATTTCAAACATCTCACTACTGCCATTTTCCACAAATATCTCGATATTAGACATGTCACATTTTAACATTTCTGATCGCAAGTCAGATACATGGATATTTGAATCGGTTTCACATTCTTCTTTATTTGATTGCAATACAACATCCCGCAGCTCACACTTTACACGATGGTCTAATGAAGGAAGCGAAAGTAACAAGCTGCACAGCCACTCAGTTGAGCATTCGCCTTCCTGCAGAGATATGCACTGTAACGAAGCAGGCAGCTGGAGATTACAATGACCCTTATAGGTCCCCCGTAAATCAAGATTTTTTAACTTGCTGAGTGTGGGAAGGATCTCTGATGCTAATGAAACACAATCAGCCGTTCTCAGACGCAGGATCCCAATACTTGTATCACGAAATATTTCAAACATCTCACTACTGCCATTTTCCACAAATATCTCGATATTAGACATGTCACATTTTAACATTTCTGATCGCAAGTCAGATACATGCATATTTGAATCGGTTTCACATTCTTCTTTATTTGATTGCAATACAACATCCCGCAGCTCACACTTTACACGATGGTCTAATGAAGGAAGCGAAAGTAACAAGCTGCACAGCCACTCAGTTGAGCATTCGCCTTCCTGCAGAGATATGCACTGTAACGAAGCAGGCAGCTGGAGATTACAATGACCCTTATAGGTTTCCCATAAATAAAGATTTTTTAACTTGCTGAGTGTGGGAAGGATCTCTGATGCTAATGAAACACAATCAGCCGTTATCAGACCCAGGATCCCTATACTTGTATCACGAAATATTTCAAACATCTCACTACTGCCATTTTTCACAAATATCTCGATAGCAGACATGTCACATTTTAACATTTTTAATCGCAAGTCAGATACATGCATATTTGATTCGGTTTCACATTCTTCTTTATTTGACTGCGATACAAAATTCAACAGCTCACATTTTACAGGATGGTCTAATGAAGGAAGCGAAAGTAACAAGCTGCACAGCCACTCAGTTGAGCATTCGCCTTCCTGCAGAGATATGCACTGTAACGAAGCAGGCAGCTGGAGATTACAATGACCCTTATAGGTCCCCCATAAAAAAAGCTTTTTTAACTTGCTGAGTGTGTGAAGGATCTCTGATGCTAATGAAACACAATCAGCCGTTCTCAGACCCAGGATCCCTATACTTGTATCACGAAATATTTCAAACATCTCACTACTGCCATTTTCCACAAATATCTCGATAGCAGACATGTCACATTTTAACATTTTTGATCGCAAGTCAGATACATGCATATTTGAATCGGTTTCACATTCTTCTTTATTTGATTGCAATACAACATCCCGCAGCTCACACTTTACACGATGGTCTAATGAAGGAAGCGAAAGTAACAAGCTGCACAGCCACTCAGTTGAGCATTCGCATTTCTGCAGAGATATGCACTGTAACGAAGCAGGCAGCTGGAGATTACAATGACCCTTATAGGTCCCCCATAAATCAAGCTTTTTTAACTTGCTGAGTGTGGGAAGGATCTCTGATGCTAATGAAACACAATCAGCCGTTCTCAGACCCAGGATCCCTATACTTGTATCACGAAATATTTCAAACATCTCACTACTGCCATTTTCCACAAATATCTCGATATCAGACATGTCACATTTTAACATTTTTGATCGCAAGTCAGATACATGCATATTTGAATCGGTTTCACATTCTTCTTTATTTGACTGCGATACAAAATCCCACAGCTCACATTCTACAGGATGGTCTAATGAAGGAAGCGAAAGTAACAAGCTGCACAGCCACTCAGTTGAGCATTCGCATTTCTGCAGAGATATGCACTGTAACGAAGCAGGCAGCTGGAGATTACAATGACCCTTATAGGTCCCCAGTAAATAAAGCTTTTTTAACTTGCTGAGTGTGGGAAGGATCTCTGATGCTAATGAAACACAATCAGCCGTTATCAGACCCAGGATCCCTATACTTGTATCACGAAATATTTCAAACATCTCACTACTGCCATTTTTCACAAGTATCTCGATATTAGACATGTCACATTTTAACATTTCTGATCGCAAGTCAGATACATGCATATTTGAATCGGTTTCACATTCTTCTTTATTTGACTGCGATACAAAATTCCACAGCTCACATTCTACAGGATGGTCTAATGAAGGAAGCGAAAGTAACAAGCTGCACAGCCACTCAGTTGAGCATTCGCCTTCCTGCAGAGATATGCACTGTAACGAAGCAGGCAGCTGGAGATTACAATGACCCTTATAGGTTCCCCGTAAATAAAGCTTTTTTAACTTGCTGAGTGTGGGAAGGATCTCTGATGCTAATGAAACACAATCAGCCGTTCTCAGACCCAGGATCCCTATACTTGTATCACGAAATATTTCAAACATCTCACTACTGCCATTTTCCACAAATATCTCGATATTAGACATGTCACATTTTAACATTTTTGATCGCAAGTCAGATACATGCATATTTGAATCGGTTTCACATTCTTCTTTATTTGACTGCGATACAAAATCCCACAGCTCACATTTTACAGGATGGTCTAATGAAGGAAGCGAAAGTACCAAGCTGCACAGCCACTCAGTTGAGCATTCGCATTTCTGCAGAGATATGCACTGTAACGAAGCAGGCAGCTGGAGATTACAATGACCCTTATAGGTCCCCAGTAAATAAAGCTTTTTTAACTTGCTGAGTGTGGGAAGGATCTCTGATGCTAATGAAACACAATCAGCCGTTATCAGACCCAGGATCCCTATACTTGTATCACGAAATATTTCAAACATCTCACTACTGCCATTTTTCACAAGTATCTCGATATTAGACATGTCACATTTTAACATTTCTGATCGCAAGTCAGATACATGCATATTTGAATCGGTTTCACATTCTTCTTTATTTGACTGCGATACAAAATCCCACAGCTCACATTCTACAGGATGGTCTAATGAAGGAAGCGAAAGTAACAAGCTGCACAGCCACTCAGTTGAGCATTCGCCTTCCTGCAGAGATATGCACTGTAACGAAGCAGGCAGCTGGAGATTACAATGACCCTTATAGGTTCCCCATAAATAAAGCTTTTTTAACTTGCTGAGTGTGGGAAGGATCTCTGATGCTAATGAAACACTATCAGCTGTTTTCAGATCCAGGATCCCTATACTTGTATCACGAAATATTTCAAACATTTCACTACTGCCATTTTTCACTAATATCTCGATATTAGACATGTCACATTTCAACACTTCACCACACAATTCTTCTGTTTGGAATTGGGACTTAGCACAGGCCGTCAAATACAACTGGTCCAAGCAACAATGAATATCGTGTTTTAATGAGGATAATTGCACCAGCAACCGTCGTAAAAACACAGCTGTAATTGTATTTTTCAGCAAACCTAAATGTTGTAAAGTGGGAGGCAAAATTAATTCGTCCTTTAAAGTGGATTCTTCTATATTTAAATGCGTTAAATTAGACAGGGATGGTAGCCTATCAGAAAGCAATAAAATATCGATTTTCCCGATAAAAACCAGCTGCTGTATGTTCAAGTTATGTAATGCTTTATAAATTTCAGGAGTGCCTGTTATCTTCAGGCGTTTAAGACAATGCTTAGACATTTGAAGGACTTCCAGTATTTCGTTTATTTGAAGTGCATTACGTTCTAAAATAAGTGAATGCACGTCCGACTTGTTGATCATTAAAAGTTCCTTTAATACGTTTGAATCTGACTCATTAAGAAATACACTGAATGTAAAGTGATTACATTTGAGAAAACTTTCATTTCGCCCGCTGACCTTAGCCTCACTGTAACCAGCAATTAGCATGCGCTGGAATAAGACTGATAATTCTAGGCAACGTACATCATATTCCATCTGGTCATGTTTAGATTTTTCAGTGTTCCGCTTTCTGTAATTTTCTTTTTTAAATAAAATTTCATTTGT
Source organism: Congeria kusceri (assembly GCA_027627225.1). Taxonomy (NCBI): domain Eukaryota; kingdom Metazoa; phylum Mollusca; class Bivalvia; order Myida; family Dreissenidae; genus Congeria; species Congeria kusceri. Next base: position 31,958,588 of record CM051040.1, on the reverse strand, counting down.
CTCAGAATAAACTGCCTTGATGTATATGCTCAGTCCATGGTCTATGTCGTTGAGGAGGTCGCTGTTAGAGGGACGGTTTATTATTGTGTTAGCTATTTCGCAATTGAGCCCACACAGATAAATTATTATCTGGCTCATTTCTAACACAATATATTTATCTTTTCTCAGGATACTTGTTATAATGCCCTCCTTTGCGATATGATATGCTGCAAGGAATTCCTGAACCGTCTCATGTAGAAATGAAATATTTGGACTATGTAATAATGTTGTGGAATTATGGATTGCCGTCAACACGCCCGCATCAAGGCAGAATTGCAATTGTTCTTCTGTCATATACTTCTTCAATAATTCCCTTTTGGCAAACACCACTAGAGATTTTTCCGATAAAAAAGTGAAATTAAATGCAGCATTTCCAAGCGCATTAAATATCTCAACCTGTGGTTCAATATAGCTCGTATTCGATAAACACTGAATTGGATGTCCTTCTTTGAAATATCCTTCTTTTGCATTTGCATTCTTGAAAAGTAGGTCAAGCAGAATACAGTTTATTTCACACAATGAACCACTAAAACTTGTATTGTTCATCCACAAACTTATTAGCATTGTCTGCAGCCATGGTGACGCAAGAAACTGAAACAATTGACGATCATTAACGTAGCTCATAAAATCAGTATCTTTCTTTAGATTCCCAGTCTGAAGACTGAGTATTATGTGCTTTGTTAGCTCTTCTGGATCAGTTATTCCTTCAATTTCTAGAAGTCTGTCAATTTGAGAATCCTTGATTCGCTCATCCACCATTTTCCATGGCCGTGTTGTAATTAACGATACACTCTTCGTATGACAAGTTACCAATAAAGGTACAGTGTATTTGTTAAAATGATCAGCCCACTCGTTTAGCCCGTCCATAATAACGATGCATGTCTCTCGTTTCAGGATTTGCTTTATAAGTTTAAAGGCCTCTTCGCGTTCATCAACCGTGTAAATATTGTCGATAATTTGTGTTTTGATCATCTCTGTTACCTCACGCTGACGCACTGCATCTCTCAGTAATATGTGAAAGAGAAACTTAAACTCATTCAACGTTTCCGCATCACTGAATGTAGCTTTGTGCTCAGGATTTTGTACAGATACCGCCTCGCACCAGTCAAGCACTAATTTGGCAAGAAATGTTGACTTTCCCATTCCTGTCTCTCCTTGTACAAACACCGTACTATTTGTATGTAGTTTGTTATCTTTGTAAAATATGTCCTTGTATTGGTGAACCGCATTGTTGTTTTTTTTCCGAGATCCATCTTTCTCTATTATAACTTGGCTAAATTTCGGTAACACAAAGATATCCCAGATGGGTTTGTCACGACCTTGCCATATTGGTGAAACAGACACAGTTGTCAGCCTCGTCGTATAGAGCCATATTAACTTTCCACAAAAATCTGAAATGAAAAATACAGATTTCAATCTACTTATAACACAGTCCAAATTAAAATTAATAATAATAATAATAATAATAGCAATACTATTTTTATTCTCCGATGTTATATTGCTAGAACAACACATTGATGCAAAATGATAGTAACAATGAACAATGGTTGTCTTACTTAAAAAGTGGAACAATATATGTATATGACTGCAAATACGCAATTATATACACAAATTCAACATGTACATGTACATATATATTTAAAACGGACAACGATTCATGGAAAATTAGATTTTATTTGGCATTGTTTTCATAATAACACTTGTATTTAATGTCACATTAAAATGACTCGTATCTAATTTGATTATTGTAGCGATAATGTCATTTCTTTCTTTCTTTGAGTTGATTCTGTAGAAGTACCTGTTCCAAATTACAAGAAAGCTTCTTTTCGCAAAATTTCATAAAAATTTAAAAAAAAGTACAATACATAAGGAATCTGAATGTGACGCAAATCTTGTTCGTGACATTATTTGCATGTTTATTGATAAAAAGTTAAACACATCAACGTACTGAAGTCAACCAGTATTCCACTGCTTTTATTAAATAATAACCAATATTTGCCCAGAGAGCAAGATTTCGCAATCCATCATTTCCAATTGTGAAGAGTTATGGATTTATTAAATAATATTTAAACGATAAATTGGTTTTCATGTGCTGTCATTAACAATTACAGGTTATTTTAAAACATAGTGCGTGAAAGTGCAAATGCATAATGTGTTTATTGTAAAGTCGTCAATTTAGTGCTAAAGCGTGCATGAGTATATCTTCATAACTTTATCAAAATTTTATTTCAATAACACTTTTTTATTATAAATCAAGCCGCAAGCTAAAACCCACTCACGCACGCACACGCACACACTCACACAACCACACCCACACACGCAAGCAGGTAAACACATGCGAAGTGCGTGCAATTATATACTTTCACACATGCGCTCGTACACAAAGGCACACAATCACGCTTGCAGGCACATACACACGCATACATGTACCGTTTGAACACGCGAAATGTAAGTCCCAATATAAATGATACCCGTAAGTCTATAATAAGTATTTTGTAAAAATGAACTACGTTCGTTTGGTTTTATTAGAAATAGATGTATTACATTATGAGTGTTGATTACTTTCAGCCTTACCTAAAAACGAGAATTGTTGTTTGAATAGTAAATTTTTTGGAATATCATTTGTAGTGTAAAACAGATTTCAAGGGGCCTATCTGCGGTATTTCCCATAACTATAGACACGTATTTTAAAACTACACATTTTCTATAAGTAATACTATATTGATGGAATCGTTAAGAAAAAAATATATACATGCCCTTACAAAATTTTGGTGTATTGCCAGTGTATTGTCAGTAGAAATCCAGTGTACTGTCAGTGCATTGCCAGACCTGACAACACACTAGTAATAATTACCAGTGTGTTGTCTGTGTGTTGCAATTGTGTTGTCAGCTCTGGCACCACACTTGCACCACACTGGCAACACTTAAATACTTATCATATTTAATTATTCTCATCAGGGAATCATAAAGTTATTATTGAAAAATAAAATAGCCAAATTTATCTAAAAAAAATCTGCCAACACGACAATACACTGGTTTCACACTGGCACTAAAAAAACACTGGTAATACACTGACCATACAGTGGTTTTGGAGTTTTCCAGTGTGTTGTCAGTGAGTTGTCACTGTGTTGTCAGACCAACTAATACACTGGCAATACACTGGCAACACACTAGCAATACACTGGCAAGAATAAAAGAGAACGTTGCCAGTATATGCCTGTGTTTCGGTCGGACTGACAACACACTGGCATCACTCTGGAAAGAATCCATTTAACAAAATGTTGCCAGTGTAAATCCAGTGTGTTGTCAGTGTATTGCCAGCTTGCCTAGATGGAGATTTGTTTATAATATATTTTATAAATGCATGTATCTAATAATTTAGTTTATCTTTAATGTAAATATACAACATTATATCAAAGAAATTAAACAACATATTATTGCATCTGAGCGAAACACAGGGTCAAATTATTGTTAATAGTGAAACTGAAAACGATGACGATGTTGTTGTGGTTGTTGTTGATGATGATGATATGTAACAACTTTGTGTATGTTTGAGCTGCACTATAATAAGCAGTCCTATAAATTAAAATTTACCAGCATCCGAATAATGTTTGTCTGATAAATTGGTATATGTCAAAACTAAACAAGAGATGTTTGTAAAACATGTATGCCCCCCCCCCCCTGACTTGCAGCCAAGTTGTGACTACGTGCAAATGGCGAGGTCTCGATATATGGTATATATGTATGAAGTTTATTAAAAAATCTCGATGCATTCTCAAGTTATTGAGCGGAGACCGTTTTTCTATTTTTAGTAATGGTGACCTTGACCTTGACCCCACCCATCCCATATGCAATCTAAAGCGAGGTCCCAATATAAAGTATCTATGTGTGAAGTTTCATAAAAATATCTCGATGCGTTCTCAAGTTATTGAGCGGAAACCGTTTTTCTATTTTTAGTAACGGTGACCTTGACTTTGACCCCACCCATCCCATATGCAATTCCAAGCGAGGTCTCAATATAAGGTATCTATGTATAAAGTTTCATTAAAATATCTAGATGCGTTCTCAAGTTATTGAGCGGAAACCGTTTTTCTATTTTTAGCAACGGTGGCCTTGACCTTTGACCTGTTGACCTCAAAATGTATAGGCGTCTTCCTTTTCTCCCAAGTAACCAGCATACCAACTTTCATGATCGTAGGTCAAAGCGTTCTCTAGATATCGTGATATTGACCAATCAGAGACAATGTGTCTGTAAAATGATAAAAAGCCACTCTAAGAAGATATATATTTAATACAAAATAATTTTTTGGGGGAAAAGCAATCTGAAACAATACATAAAGTTTTTATTTACATATCTGAAGATACATTATTTGGATGAATTGTATAAATTGCATGTTACCAAGTTTTATTAACTACGTATTTTGTTGTCAGTGCATTAGCAGTCAATTTTTGTATTTCAAAGTATTTTGTTGCCAGTGTGTTGTCAGAGAAAAAGTCTTATGAAACACCTAAGCATTTTGATGCCAGTGTATTGTCATATGTAACGTTGTATCAATTTATGGCCACTGTAGTGCCAGATCGTCTAAATATTGCATTTTTGTATTGGCAGATGTTGCCAGTGTTTTTCAGATGTTTTTCAGATGTCAATATATAGATATCACACCCCATAGAGGGTGATACAACATATTGTCAACCCGAGAATGGTAATGTCAACCGAGGCGTAAGCAAAGGTTGACATTACCATTTTTATATTTATTATACCGGACAATAAAACAGGGAAACTTAGGCCTGATTACTTAATTTATAGATCTACTTTTTTAAATGCCCTTTAAAATCAACTAATAACCTAAAAGTGCTAAAGCTAATTTACCACGGATTATTTTCATTATTTAAGACGTGTATCTATATGAAACATTTATGGTTCCTTCAAAATACAATAGTTAAGTAATACTGCCGAAACAGACTTCCGTACTTTCAAACAGTTTGCAAAGTGTACCGGCATGACCGGCGAGTGTGTACAGTGCAGTTATATTTAGATGTGTCATGCTTAAAAGATGGCATGATCGATAGGATGTTTCTACAGCGCGTTAGTTTAAATCAGTAATATACATGGTGCGATACGGGCGAAAATTATTGTTGGATACAAAACTAAATATTATAGTTGATGGGAAGTGTTTGATGGATATTCAGAGCACATGAACGCGATAAATGTGTACAGTAGAGTAGTGCAGTAACGACACAAACCAGTTTTCACTCGACTGACATAAGATTGTGCTGTGTCGTGTAAGTTTGTTTTTAACATGTCTAAGCACTCACGTTACAGTACACACAATTAATTAAACCATGCATCGGCGATATCTGAACTTAATTTGAACGGCAATACGGTTAATCGGATACAGGTTTGGAGACAAAACACGATTTAAAATATACGTTCTGACAAGTCATGGCGATTTAAAAAACAAATCGCGTATCTGGTTAGCACGGTTCGCATGAAATTTAATATTGCACAACTGTGTGGATACTTGAAAATGAATTGCAAACGCGTGTTGTTGGATATTAATTGTAAAAGCAGTGGATAGATGTTCGCATTACTAAAGGTTAACGTTGTTTTGTTTTGTGAAACTGTTGTTCTATTTTCAGCTCCACGCGAGGGTGACCATATACTCTCGCGTGTGACATTACGAATTGTTTCATGATAGGTATATGGAAATTTAACATGGGCTAGTCACATGAGGTATAATAATACATGTTACCAGTGTGTATCCAGTGTATTACCAGCTTATTGTCAGAATCTGACAACACATTGGTAATATTGCCAGTATGTTGTCAGATATGAAAAAATGCTGCCAGTGCATTGCCAGTGTATAATCAGCATATTGTCAGACTGATTTTTCTGTTACAAGCGTATAGCCAGTGTATTGTCAGAAACACAATTTGGTAATGGTGAACACCGATTTTTTTCAAAACACGGTTTTAACAGGATTCGAACTCATGCCTAGAAAATCGTGCACTTCAATGGAAAATCTCCTATGCTAGACTACAATGATCAATAGTGAGCAGGCGCGTAGCGGTACTTCAAGTACAATTCATTGAAATAGATTTTAATAAAATTACACATTTTTCCAAACCTGCGAAAAGTGTCATGATGACATTTTTATTTAATAATAGTTTGTTTGTTAATAAAAACAAGACCTATGTGTAATCATACTTTATTGTTTTCGGAAATTACGTCAGGAAGTCGAGTAAAAACGTGATCAATTAGCATGTTAGCATGCAAAAAAGCAACAAATCATTTTGTTATGAATCTTTTGTTGAAAGTTTAATTATTTCGGCGTGTGTCATATTGACGTTATAGTGTTGCTAAGGGTACCAATTTAAGACAAATGATACGACAGGTTGTTGATTATTTTGGCATGGTAATGTTCTATTTCTCACAAGGTTAATGTATTAAAGTTAATTCAGTTTTTGCCTACATATCTCAAAAGTAGCTAAGAAGTACACGAACGTCCCAAACAACCCTCGTATAATAAATAGTTCATATAATCCAATTTTATTTTTGAAAATATTACATTGTATTAATAATATTATGTTGTTTTCCGGCCAATCTTTTTTCTATCATTAACTTTCATTCAGGTCTATACGGGAAATAACACGCACAGTCTGACCCCTTTAACGAAGACAGCAAGGATGACTGAACATTCAGCCCCTTATCATATATCTGATCACAGTAATTTGCCCAACCATTGCGACAATTTATAGCTTTGTGTCGACAGTATGTAAGAAGCCCATTTGAAAGAGAGGTTTCAGATTCTGATAGCCTAGAGAGGTTATAGATAGCCATTATACTGCAAAATATTGAGATTTTTAGAGTTAAAATTGTTTTATTCACGCGCATTATCATAGAGCAGAGACGTATCAATACATATTATGTAATAAATATTTGTAAAGCAAGTGAAATTCATTTGTTATCAGTTTTAAATTTTAAAACAGATGTATTAACAAGAGGGCCCTAAGGGCCCTAGGACGTTCACCTGAGACCTTGTAACCCACTAACAATTTGCATCCCCAAGGCGTTGCTTATTTTTATCCCAGGGGCCTTGCGGTTTTAGGTAAAGATTTTAAAAGCCATTTTGCTATTTAATATATACAACCATGTGACCCCCAGGGGTATCATTGGAACAATCTTGGTAGAGGATCACTCCACAATGTTGTACGAACAATATATAACCCCTGAGCCTAACAGTTACAACAAGGAAGTTTTTTAAGGCCCACTTCCATATAAGTCTATAAAAACCATGTGACTCCCGGGTCATGGTCACTTTTTACCTCGGTGACATACTTTGAACAATCTTTGTAGAGGACTACTATACAATGTTACATATCAAATACGAAATCACTCCGGTTTCAGAGGAGATTTTAAATTCATTTTGCTATTTAAGTCTATATAAACAGTGTGACCCCCAGGGACATCATTTGAACAATCTTTGTAGAGGACAACTATACAATGTTACATGCCAAATAAAAAACCTCTGGGCCTAGCAGTTTCTGAGGAGAAGATTTGTATAGTCATTTTGCTATTTAACTTTTAAGTCTATATAAAACATGTGACCCCCGGGGTGTGCACAGTTTTGACCCCAGGGGCATCATTTTAACAACCTTTGTAGAGCACCACGACAGTAAATACTCAGTCATAAGTCGAGATTTTAAGCCTCTAAAGTCGTGGTTATAAAGAACATTCGACTTATGAAGCAGTTCATAAAAAATCTTAGCATATTGAAATATTTGTCAAATGCCTATTATTTCTTACCTGCATATTTGCTAATCCACACACTATAATCCATTCACAATTATCACCGTTTGGCCTTTCTATTAATTAATTCATTATTAAATAAGGTGCAAACTGTGAATGAAACTATCTACTCGATTTTAATTGACTTTCCCACTTTAGGCCCCAGCTAGACCGTCGGCCACAAATAAAATATCAATAAACCTGCAAACGAAACCCATGAATTTCGTGCATAGGTTGGAACTGGTTTTTGTCTCCATCAAGACCTGTCAAAGAGGATTAGGAAGTGATTTGACTGCTTGAAGGCTTTACTGCAGACTGTATCGTATATACCTACATATTAGGGCATACTCTGGACAATGTTCAGATGGTATTTTATGATAATTCTAATTTGACTTATGGAATGGTTATTAGTAGAAATACGTTTCTGGAGTGAATGTTAACTTCTTGACTTATGAGACGTCTAGACTTATGACTGCGTATTTATTGTATACAATGTTACATACCAAATATGAAACCTCTAGGCATTGAAATTTTTTAAGTCATTTTGCTATTTAAGTCAATATAAGCCATCTGACCCCCGGGGTGTGGCCAGTTTTAACCCCAGGGGCATTATTTGAACAATCTTTTTTGAACAATCTTTGTAGGGAACCATTATACAATGTTACATACCAAATATAAAAATTCTCGGCCTTGCGGTCATTTTGCTTTTCAAGTCTTTATAAACTTTTGACCCCTGGGGTGTGGCCAGTTTTGACCTTAGGGGCATCATTTGAACAATATTTGAAGAGGACCATTATACAATGCTAGATACCAAATATGAAACCTCTAGGCCTTGCAGTTTCAGAGGAGAATATTTTTAAAGTCATTTTGCTTTACAAGTTTATATAAACAATGTGACCCCCGGGGCATGGTCAGTTTTGACCCCATGGGCATTATTTGAGCAAAATTTGTAGAGGACCACTATACAATGTTTCATACCAAATATGAAACCTCTAGGCCTTGGCCTTGCAGTTTCAGAGGAGAAGATTTTTAGAGTCATTTTGCTATATAAGTCTATATAAACAATGTGACCACCGGGGTGTGGCCAGTTTTGATCCCAGGGGCATTATTTGAACAATCTTTGTAGAGGACCACTATACAATGTTACATACCAAATATGTTGCAGAGGAGAAGATTTGTAAAGTCATTTTGCTATATAAGTCTATATAAACCATATGACCCCCGGGGATTGGCCAGTTTTGACCCCAGGGGCATCAATTGAACAATCTTTGTAGAGGACCACTAGAGGATGTCACATATCAAATATGAAAGCTCTGAGCCTTGCAGTTTCAAAGGAGATTTTAAAGCTTTAACGTTTTAAATCTATTTTAAGCTTTGGTGACCTACATATCCAGCGAACCGGAAAGATTTGAACAGCTTTGAAAGAGATCCACCCAAGGATCATTCATGTGAAGTTTGGTGAAAATCTGCAAACCGGTTAAGGAGGAGTTGTTTAAATGAAAGGTTGACGAAGCATGCACGACCGACAACGGGCGATCACACAAGCTCACCATAAGCTCTCTGTGCTCAGGTGGGCTAAAAACTTAACTAACGCAGACAACAGAGCGACGACAATAACTGGAACTTTTTCTTCGAAAACTCGAGCTAAATAGGACCAAAAGAATCTTTGTTTATTTGAAAATAAATTACATTGATACAAAGCTTAATCACTGTAGATATCCAATCCGTTGGAATCTAAGCGATACATGTATCAATAACTATACAAATCAAGAAATCTTAAAAGCACAACCCACTAAAAAATTCCTTCATTTTGTTCTTTGTTTAAATTGACTGAGGGTGAGAGTATTAAACTTAAACAAGAGGGCCAAATGGCCCTGGGCTGCTCACCTAAGTTTCTGTAGACAAACAATTTTCCATGTGTTAGATTTTTATACGGATATAGATACACTGATACGGACTGATGGAAATGCAGCCTTAATCTTCATGGTTTGAAAAACTTAAGTAACAATAGACATTCAAAATGTTGAAGTAAACATTGAAATTGAAAATGTTTCTTCAACTAGGCCTCGAGACCTAGTTTTTGACCCCACATGACCCAGATTCGAAATCGGCCGAGATACCATTGGGACAAATGTTCTGACCAAGTTTTATGACGATTGGGCAAATAATGTAACTTCTAGAGAGTTAACAATATTTTTATTAAATTTCACCTAGTGACCTAGTTTCTGACCCACATGACCCAGATTCAAACTCGACCGAGATACCATTAAGACAAATTTTCTGACAAATGTTCATAAAGATTGGGCACAAAATGTGACTTCTAGAGTGTTTACAAGTTTTTCTTCAATTTGACTTAATGAGCTAGTTTTTGACCCCACATGACCCAGATTCGAACTCCGTCAAGATATCATTGGGAACAGTGTTTATTCTGGGCCGCGCCTTTGCGGGATTCCCGCTAAAGAAAAATGGGCGCAACAAAAATACTGTCCCCGCGCCATTTGGGTGCATGATAAATATAACGGGCGCATAGAAAATTCCATCTGCAGGCGATTTTTTTTCGAATGAAAATCATCGTAAATCGTATTGCGAATTGTAAACATCGCATAGCCTGTTTGTTAGTCGAAATTAACCGTTGACAGGCTACCGCGCGCGCACTGTTTTATAACTAGCGATTTCATTGGCAGATAAGGTCACGCGCCATTTGACCTCGCTTACATCATCACAAATTTATTACAGTGCTGTCTGAAATTTATATGCGGTTTAAGTTCATTTTAATAAGAAAATAAAGATGTCAAAGCGGAAAGCAGATACAGAGAGCATCGAGGGAAAAACTCTTGAATTGTCCACCAAAATTCCTAGGCAAAATGAAAACATCGTTCAAAATGAGGGCGAGAAAACATCCGTTGATTCGGCCGTACCCGTACTTCATCTGCAAGTTAAGTTGCAAAAAAAACCTGATAAATCTTCCAAAAACGTTGACGGTCACAAATTTCAGAAAGGTTGGTTAGAAAAATGTGTGTGGTTATTGTACAATGAAGAGTAATTTGATGTTTTTTGACATTTGTAAAAAACATAATAAAAGTAACATGAAAAATTATTATGGTAAACATTTGTCGCCCCCGAGAAAATCCTTCAATGACGCACTGACTTTGTGGCTGATCGGCCATTGACCCGCCTGCATCTCAGCCCAGAATGAACACTGCATTGGGACAAATATTCTGACCAAGTTTCATGAAGATTGTTCAAAAAGTGTGACTTCTAGAGTGTAAGCAAGCTTTTTGTTCAGTTTGATCTAGTGACCTAGTTTTTCAGCCCTCATGATCCAGATTCGAACTCGGTCGAGATATCATTGGAACAAATGTTCTGAACAAGTTTCATGAATATTGTGCAAAAAAAGTGACTTTGAGAGTGTTAACAAGCTTTTTCTTCAAATTGACATAGTGACCTAGTTTTTAAACCCACATGACCCAGATTCGAACTCAGCTGAGATATCATTGGGACAAATGTTCTGACCAAGTTTCATGAAGATTGGGCAAAAAATGTGACTTCTAGAGTTTTAACAAGCTTTTTCTTCAATTTGACCTAGATTTTGACCCGACATGACCCAGATTCGAACTCGGCCGAGATATAATTGCTTTTCCTATAGCTATATAAGGAAAACTGCCCCCCCCCCCCCCGTGGCCATATTTTTCACCGGACCTGAACCATTTTTGAACATGGCCGAGATATCATCAAAACAAAGGTTTTGAGCAAGTTCCATGTTGATTGGGCAAAAAATGTGACTTCTAGAGTGTTCACAAGCTTTTCCTATAGCCATATAAGGAAAACTGACCCTCCCCCCCCCAGCGATTCAAGACGCACGACGGACAAAAGGCGATCACAAAAGCTCACCATGTTGTGCTCAGGTGAGCTAACAATACTCCTTACTGGTTTATTGTATTTGTAACAAATAAGTGGTGTTTCAGTATTACGAAAATAAGGAGGTGTTAACTTACGTACATTCTTATCATTGACTATTTTAGGAAGGTCAATTAAATAAATTCCGTTATAACAGAAATTAATTTAAATACGATGTCTCTTTTTGGTTCTGTAGACTTTTAATGAACGGTTTAAGATAATAGTCAGTGATTGAATATTAGCACATTCATACAATTGGTCAAATTGAATAAAAATATGTTCACATTCATTTTTATTTCTTAAAGAAGAAACAGAAAGGGAACATAAAGTACTTAATAATAGTTTATGTTTTCAGACATTTTTTAATAAAATGCAACAGTCATTTAAAGATAGTATGCTTCTTAATTTACGTCGTATGTTTCCATTTTTTCTTTTACCATGTGAACGCTTGTTTCTAACACGTTAATTAACAGAACTGTCTTTAGAGATTATTCCAACCATAAAAATATTATCATTTAATCCTAGAGGATGAGCTGTTTGCAAACATTTATTCCATTCGAATTCCGACATACTTCTAGATTTAACTTGGTATTGACTAGACGTTACATTATCGAAAGTTTGCTGTTCAACGGGTTGAATTGAAATACGTGTATTATCATGGCCGGTTTTGTAAAAATGTTCATAATTGAAATTGTTAAATTTATTATTATTTTTAATTTCACTTAAATGTTCCTTAAAATGTTTTTTTAACGACCGTCCTGTCTGACCAACGTACTGTGCACCACACCAGGGCGCGTTTCATGTTAAAACATACACGATATGCATGGAATTCATTCGACATTACTGTTAAATTTAACTGGAAATTTACGAATATTAACTGATTATTTAATAAACAAACTATTGTTTAAATATTTAAAAAACATACTCTTCCTGGAGTTGCACTTGTATCGTAGGACTGATATGACTACAAGAACCCAAAAACACCAATGGATGACGTACGAAGCAAACTAATTTCACGCTAGGTTTAGAATAAAGTCACTGTCTATAATCGTTAGGTAATTGAATGCTACATAAATTCTGAATCCTTAAAGGTGAAATAAGTACTTAAGGATATTTTTGTAATAAGCTTCTCCATATAATGAAAGGTAGAGGAAACCACCAGTCTTGTAGTTACATTAATAAACATTGCCCATAAATGATTGCATATTATAAGGCAACGTGTCAAACAACGGCAAATATTCAGCATCTTTTGCAGAACTCACGATTGATGAACATACACATTAGCATCATATATACAGATAATGTATAAGAATCTAAGTACAAGGAAGGTCTTAAACAAGGTTTCCAAAAAAATTGACTCTACCGCTGACAGCCTCTGAAGACAAATCTTAAATATGTATATTTACACACTATTTTTTTTTTTTTATTTACACAGTAGATTAACAGACAATTATTTTTTTAAATAGTATTCTCATTAAGGTCACATTAAGTTACAGGTTTTTTTTATGAGGCTGAATTTAATCTTATTTGAATAGAAAACATATTTTATTGCCAGTAAATGTAGTTTTAAATTGTACTTTTTCTTTCAATGCAAGTGCCCGTGTGTGGTGGGGTAAATTTAGCAATGTTAATATTGTTTCATTGAAGAATTAATAAAATCCTACTATTTTGAAACATTTAGGTACAATACCATGTTTCAGTATGTAATCTGAATGTTATATTTCATCATTTTCATATAGGTTAATAATACTTATAAAATATACATTACATATAAAATCATTAAATAATACCTTTAAAGTAAGAAATGCAATCATGCACATTTTGTCGTAAATTATTCAGAATTAATCCATTATGAAGTAAACAAAACTTATTTTATTGCCAGTAAGTACATAAATACTGTATTGTATTAAGCTCTTTACATCAATGTAAATGTTCATACATGGGGTTAATATACTTATGCAAATATAGTTAACTTACGGTGTTTTGATAGCCTAGGCTATAACACGTGTTCAGTATGTTTTTCATATAGTAATATGTTAGTTTCACATACCTTCAAGCTTCTGTGTGTACTCTGCTTCTGTGATGTTCGTCTTTCCTCCTATTTTTTCAGTAAGCTCAGTGTAAACAGCATTCGCTGCCTCATCAGCCTCCTCTCTCGCAATCATCCGCGTTTTTTCTTCGCGACGCCTTTCCTCCAATTCATTCATGTCACCTTCCCAGCCGAACTCTGAAATTTTGGATAACGTCAGAACTGTTAAATATATAGTATGCGCATATTAAAAAATGTTCGCTGTAAAATACGAAACTGAGGTTGCATTAAATATATTATTGAGCTCACAAACTTTGACCAGCAATATCTTTACCAATTGTCTTAAACAATAAGTATTAAAATAACTAATATTTCCTGTGAAAGCAAATGCATGTCTGTTCTTTTTGCGTATTTATAAAATTCGACTATCATGATTGAATTTACACCAAGCACTTGTCAATCGCGCAAACAAGTCCCGTAATCTTACTAATATAATACGCACTCATGTATAATACCCCCCCCCCCCAAGTTTCAATAATATTTTTGAGGAAAAATTAAAATCTGAATATAATACACATCCTAAAATGAGGTGTTGGTTCATAATGCTTTAGTATGTAAGTACACAAGCCATAGCACCTTAATTAATTAAATCACTTAGGCATCGCGTTAAACGTGATTTTATGAAAACAGGAAAAAAGCGAGATTTATTCAAATAACTTCTGCTAAACGGCAAGTGAGAATCATTGAAAATATAGACAAATCAAAATAAGTAAATGAGACAATTAAATTACAGACGAATGCAGCATGTTTATTTATACAGAACATTACGTTCACCCTATTTTTAGAAAATGGTTTGTACATGATTGTAACAACATTCCATCTAAATTTAAATACACTGCTAGATAGATGTGACCTTTGCCCAGTGCGCGCACATTGCACTACATGATTAACGCATGTTAAATAGGAATACCCCCGTTCTGATTCACGATGGACAGCTCAGGTGAGCTAAAATGGCCCAAAGAAATTGAGTATTAATTTTAAGGTCGTTCACCCGAGTTAAAGGCATCATAATGGCTTATAAAAAACGGGGCCAAATGGCAATAAAGAACTTTCAGGAGTATAAAAATCTGGGCCTTGCAGTTTCAGGAGATTTTTATAGTCTATATAAACCATGTGGCCACTTGCTGACCCGGGGGCATAATTTAAACAATATCTGTAGAGGACCACTATAAAATAAATCTCATAAAAATCAAATCCTAATGTTGTTAGGATCTGATGACATCGTATGACAGGTCACGTTCAAATGGCCTTTCAAACAATATAATATCAGCCCTGCTGCCCCCAATGAAATTGCTTTTTGCACAGCAAAGTTTGGCCATGGTTTTAGAAAAGGTAATGCATGGCCAGCTGGTTCTCAGGAATAAATCATTTACAGTTAATTTTCACATGGATAACATTGAAGATAGTGGTACCTTAGGCGAGTAAACATCCAAACTTCAAGTTATATCCGTGCATAGTTTTTGTTGTCTGCATAAAGTTATAACGCAAGAATTTTAAGGCAACACTTTGATTGGCTGATGAAAAGGTCGTCTGAACTTGACCCCTAATGCGAAGTCATCAGATCCGGTCAGCGGATAATATAGCAGCGTCAGACTGGAGATTGATTTAACAATGTTACATACCAAATATAAAACCTCTGGATTTTGCGGTTTCAGATGAGAAGATTTTTAAAGTCATTTTGCTATTTAAAACTATATGAACCATGTAACTCCCAGGGCGTGGCCATTATTTACCCCAGGTGCATCATTTGAACAATCTTTGTAGAGGACCACTACACTATGTTTAACACAAAATATAAAACCTATGGCCCAACGGTCTCAACAGAGAAGATTTTTAAGGCCTACTTGCCATACGAGTCTACATAAATCATGTGACGCCCCATATCATGGCGACATTTTACCCGATGGACATAATTTGAACAATCTTTGTAGAGGACCACTATACAATGTTACATACCAAATACGAAAACACTGGATCTTGCGGTTTTAGAGGAGAAGATTTTAAAGTCATGTTGCTACATAAGTTTATACAAACCATGTGACCCCCGGATGTGGCCAGTTTTGACCCCCAGGGGCATCATTTGACCAATCTACATAGGGGATCACTATGTAATGTTACATACCAAATATGAAACCTCTTGGCCTAGCGGTTTCAGAGGAGAAGATTTTTAAAAGTCATTTTGCTATTTAAGTCTACATATACCATGTGACCCCCGGGGCGTGACAAGTGTTAACCCCTTGGGGATCATTTGAACAATCTTTGTAGAGGACCACTATACAATGTTACATACCAAATACAAAACCTCTAGGCCTTGCGGTTTCAGGGATTTGTAAAGTCATTTTGCTATTTAAGTCTCTATAAACCATGTGAGCCCCGGGGTGTGGCCAGTTTGACACCAGGGGCATCATTTAAACAATCTTTGCAGAGAACCATTATGCAATGTTACCAATCAAATATGAAACCTCTAGGCCTTGCAGTTTCAGAGGAGAAGATTTTTTAAATCATTTTGCTATTTACTTCTATATAAACCATGTGACGCCAGGGGTGTGGCCAGTTTTGACCTCATGGGCATCATTTGAACATTCTTTGTAGAAGACCACTATACAACCTTACAAACCAAATATGACACCTATGGGCCTTGCGGTTTTAGAAGAGAAGATTTTTAAAATCATTTTGTTATTTAAGTCTGTGTAAACCATGAGTCCCCTGGGGTGTGGCAAGTTTTGACCCCAGGGACATCGTTTGAAAAATCTTTGAATAGGACTGCTATACAATGTTACATACCAAATATGAAACCTCTGGGCTTTGTGGTTTCAGAGGAGATTTTTTAAATTAATATTACTATTTAAGTCTATAAAAATCATGTGAGCCTCGGGTATGGCCAGTTTTGACCCCTGGGGCATCATTTGAACAATCTTTGTAGACGACCACTATACCATTGGGCCTTGTGGTTTCTGAGGAGATTTTCAAAGTCATTTCGCTATTTGAGTCTATATAAACAATGTGACCCCCGGGGTGTGGCTAGTTTTGATCACATGGGCATCAGTTGAAAAATCTTTGTAGAGGACCACTAGAGGATTTCACATATCAAATATGAAAGCTCCAAGCTTTGTGGTTTCAGAGGAGAAGATTTTTTAAATTTTCAGTTTTTAAATCTATTTTTAGCTCTAGTGACCTACATATGCAGCGGACGAGAACGATTTGAAGAATATTTTAAGAAGGTCAATGAATGATAATTCCTTTGAAGTTTGGTGAAAATCTGCCAAGTGGTTTAGAAGGAGATGGTCTTTTAATGAAAATGTTGACACAAGACGGACCAAGAACAAATGGCGATCATAAAAGTTCACCATGAGCAAAATATGCTCAGGTGAGCTAAAAACACATCATATTTTACAAAATTATTGGAATCTAAGCGATATCTGTTTGTGTTCAAAAGATATTAACCATTTTCTTGTTCTCTCCATGTATTTTCCTTATTCCCAGAAAAATTGATTTGGCAAACTGGACCAGAATGAAAGCTGGGTAGGACAATTTTAAAGTCAAATTAATGTTCTTTTACGCAAAACATTGTCGTCTATTAACACATTTAGGTATGAAAAAACAACAACATGAACAGGCTGTACAACCCATATACATGTACTAGCTGAAAACTTTTCAAAGTATGATTCTTACCTTCATCCTAATTAATGCTATTTAAAATAACATCCAGTTTTCATTCTAAAACCACATGATGTTTTCAACGATTGACAAATCTTTAGAAATTCGGTTTACGCAAATGTGAATACTCAAATAAAAACGTGTTCGGATTGCTGTAATTAATTTTTCACTGATACTCAATGATTTGTATTTTGGTATTTGCTGTCACGTTACATTGTTGCCCTAAAGATAGATCAAAAACGACATAGTGTTGTTTCATGATTAAACTTTAATTAATCAAAATAATTATTGTTCTTGATGTTGGCATTCATTATATTTGGAACAATTTACGAACATAAAAGACTGAACATTCCCTACAGATGTCACACATTCCCACACAACCATTTTAGACGCTGAATTCCAAGAAGTACCCAAAAGTGTATTTCTAAATCAGTTGCATAACTAGGCACACCCGCATATTCACGTGCGCTTGTATAACAATGCTGAAAGTGTAAAACTAGCAAATCAAAACGCTGACAGCGTAGAAAGACTGTTGGCAAGAAAAGAAAAGAAACCAAACTCAAGGGAAACATGCGTGCAAACATTTTCTAACAGACACATTTGTTTAAATAAAGATGATTTTCTGCCATGCCATTTTTACACAAGACATATCGAATAAAGAACTACATATTGTTCAACTACCTAGTTTCAACATCTTGGTAGACATATAGGTTTGTAACGAACTACATAATGCAAACGCAATAATACGATTAACAGTCAAGGTGTCGACTAGTCCACGTAGGTCTTGCTGGTTCCGGTAGATATATCATGACTCATTCAAAGCATTGTATTATTTTATTGAAATAAGAAGAATGTTATTAGAACTGAAACTTGATTTAAATTAGATGCTTTTTACATAAATTATATTTAAAATAAAGGTAATAAACTAGCAACCTTTACTGTGCATATGAATAAACAAACGGATTTATTCTTTCAGTTCTATTAGCCTGTTTTCTCAACATACTTTATTAGATAATTATGAAATTCTTCATATAAGTAAGGATGATAAATGTTGTCTTAGGCAGCTAAACCGAAACAAATAATCTTAAGGCATGTTCTATATTACCAATCGTTGGTCATCATGTTCACAATCAAGTCATCATTTTATGTGATATCGAAATAAAAATACCACATTTAATAATTAAAGGGCAATAACTCCATGAAATTCAATAGGCCGGAACATGAAATTTCATTGAGAATGAATCATTAGTTCCTGATAACTAGCAAGGGAACTAACATACACTATTTTATTATCAGACAGCATTTACTCCACGAAAAATTATAAGAACAACAGGCTACATGTCGATGGGACAGTGCAAAACTATGCCAAGTTTGTGGTGAATACATGTTATATAGCCTAGTTTTGAACTGATCCATCTATTTGTATTTCCTGTTGGTACCGATTCTGCAAATGTCCTGCATTTTTAGTCAGCAGTTGCAAAGAACTTGCGAGGAAACGAATATATATGTACTCATCAGAAAGAAAGATGGATGTAGTTTGAGGGAAAATGTTTGGATCAGTAAGGCAGACTGAATCACAAAAACATCCCACCTTTGGGGAGCATAAAACTACTACATACAAAGTCCTAATTAGGAGATACTAAGTCCTTAATAGAAGTCTTTATTTCCTAATATATATCTCGTAGTAAGGACATAGAGTCTAAATAAAGGAGATACCTTTTCGTACTTAGGACATATCTACTCATTGTGTCCCCTAATTAAGACTAAGTATATCCTTTTTAGGAGTTAGTATCTCCTAATTATGACTTATTATATCGTAATAAGAAGAAACTATGTCCTAATTAAGACTTAATATCTCCTAATTAGGACATAGTATCTTGTGATTACGAGATGCTATCTCCTAGTTAGCACTTAGTATCTCCTAATCAAGACTTTTAATCTAATAATTAGGAGATACTAACCCCTTCTTACGACTTATTATCTCATAATATTAGGAAAAACAATATCCTAATAAGGACTAAGTTTCTCATAATTAGGACTTATCTCATAACTATGATATACTAACTCATAATTAGTACTTAGTATCTCCTAATTAGGACTTCGTATCTCCTATTTACGACTTAGTTTCTTCAAATTAGGACATAGTATCTCCTAATTATGAGATAATGGAATACAACTAAATATAGACCGTGGCACAAGGATTATATGTAGGAGCCTATTTTTCACAAATATTTTTTTTCACCTGTACAAATAAGGGTCTCATTTTTAACAGGTGTGAAAAATGAGATCCCATTTTTCACACATCATAGTCGCATTCTTCACATTTTCTGTTAATATTTTATCGAGTCAGGTTTTCGGTATGCGATGAAATTATATTCATCACACATGAAAATAACTGTGCCAATTTTTCCCAAAAGGGGATTTGGGACATAACAAGATGTTTGTGAAACATGTATGCCCCCCCCCCCCGACTTGCAGCCAAGATGTGAATATGTGCAATTGTTAAGAATTTATTTCAATATGCATTCCCAAGCGAGGTTTCGATATATGGTATCTATGTATGAAGTTTCATTAAAATATCTCGATGCGTTCTCAAGTTATGGAGCGGAAACCGTTTTTCTATTTTTAGTAATGGTGACCTTGACCCCACCCACATCATGTGAAATCCAAAGAAGGGTCTCAATATAAGGTATCTATGTATGAGGTTTCATCAACATGTCTCGATGCGTTCTCAAGTTATTGAGCGGAAACTGATTTTTTCTATTTTTAGCAACGGTGACCTTGACTCAACCCACCCCATATGCAATCCCAAGTGAGGTCTCAATATAAGGTATCTATGTATGAAGTTTTATTGAAATATCTCAACGCTTGTCAAGTTATTAAGTGAAAAGCGTTTTTCTATTTTTAGATACGGGGACCTTGACCCCACCCACCCCATATGCAATCACATGAGTGGTCTCAATATAAGCAATCTATGTGTGAAGTTTCATTAAAATATCTCGATGCCTTCTCAACTTATTGAGCGGAAAACGTTTTTCTAGTTTTAGTAACGACATTGACCTTGACCCCACCCACCCCATATGCAATCTCAAGCAAAGCTTCAATATGAGGTATATATGCATGCAGTTTCATTAAAACATCTCAATGCGTTCTCAAGTTATTGAGCGAAACCGTTTTTCTATTTTAGTAATGGTGATCTCGCCCTTGGCCCCAATCATCCCATATGCAATCCCAAGCGAGGTCTTGATATAAGGTATTTATTTATGAAGTTTCTTTAAAATATCTCAATGCCTTCTAAAGTTATTGAGGGGAAACCATTTTTCTATTTTAAGTAATGGTGACCTTGATCCCACCCACCCCAAATGCAATCCCAAGCGAGATCTTGATATCAGGTATCTAAGCATGAAGTTTCATTAAAATATCTTGATGCATTCTTAAGTTATTGAGCAGAAACCATTTTTCTATTTTTAGCAACGGTGACCTTGACCATGACCATACGTACCCCATATGCAATCCTAAGCAAGGTCTCAATATAAGGTATCTATGCATGATGTTCATTAAAATATCTCAATCCGTTCTCGAGTTAGTAAGCGGAAACGAAAAGTTGACGCCGCCTACCCGTCAGCCCGTCCGCCCACCCGCCAAACAACACACCCCAATCTAATAACCAACATTTTTTTTTCAAAAAATTTGGTTAAAAATGTGATCCTCCGTTTTCAGCCATTCACATTCTTCGCACATACAAATGTTACAAATGAGATCCTAATCTTCACAGGGTGTGAAAAATACGATTTGTGAAAAATATGATCCTACAATGCTTCCATACAAATCACAGCCGCGCAACAAGTAAATCAAATTTTGTTTGATTGCTTATACAGTTATGCCAATTCTAAGCATTGTACATCACACACACTAACATTTATACGATACCCAGAGAATGACAGAGAACTGCTTGATCGTAGGTAATATAATATTGGTGATTAGAAACAACGATGCATGACGTACAAGTTCATGAAAAACATGCCAGCTTGTCATCAATATGTAATTGTACATAGTAGTACCGCATTTTTAAAGAACAGCATAAACCATGACTTTCATGTGGCGAAAGTAACAATGCAATAAAAGCTGATCTTTTTATTATATGCATTGTAGTTCTCATGCTTGACTTAATATTGTGTTTTTAATGGTATTTGTTTAAATTACTTCACTAATTGACAAAATAACAATCATTTAACATTTCAAGGGGCATATCGACAGTATTTCCAATATAAAATCGCGTACTTCAATGGAAATTTTCATACGCTAGACTACATTTATCTATATTGCGCATGCGTGTAGCGGAACTTCATGCACATTTCATTCATATCGATTTTACTACTACTACTAATATTCCTGCGCCAAGATAGTGTCACCGTGACAACCTTTTTATACTGTTTGTTATTAAAAACAAGACCAATGTGTGACTTAATCTTAACATGAATATTTCATAAAATATAATTATAAATTTCAATATAAATTTTATTTTGTAAATATTACATCGCAGTAGCCGTTGATATGCTCTTTTTAAATGCAACTATTAATTTGGCTGTGCTTATGGAAAGTATGAGGTAATAGTATTGCATTAACAAAATCCTTTCTATCAACGCAGCTAAATTGTCTTCAACACATTTCGGAATCAAATGTTCATCAAAATGAAATTTGCCAAAACAATGCACAAACTCAATGAAAATATTTAAACATAAACTCACGCAATCACACATACACGCACCAACATCGTTGCTTTACATACATACAATTGATATTATATTATTACAATGAATACTGCTCAATGATTGATACGTGGATACCTTTTCACTGCCCATTTTTGTTAACTTTTAAGACCATCAAACTGCACTTTTATGACATGTCACTTTGGTTACCCTATCTTCCGTACAAATGATGTTAGCAAATTAATGTCTCCATGATTATATTCACCTTTTGCTGTGAATAATGTCCTAACAATGAATTATAAAAAAAACATTCTAACTATATATGGTACTTACCCTTGCATTTTAAAGTGTATTCGTCTGGTATATGCTCGTGTTCTTCCAGCGCCGTTTGAGCATCTTCTACTTTTTGCCTGGTATATATTACAGATTCTTCAATGTGCTTAGCAAGATTGGTTTCAGTCAACTTTATTCCAGTACTCCGAGTTGCAGCATTTTTCTTTTTGTCGCGCCTGATGTTTTCTGTTTCTAAATTAATTTTGTAACGTTTCTGAAAAAAGCTGTAAGCCAGGTATGTTAAAATTCCTATACACGCACATAAACATACTGGCACACATATGCTGGTCACATACGTATCCATGTAATTACATGTCTCTGTTCGGTTGAATTGTTCTTTGACCATATTCTCCATATTTTCCATGATTGGCGTTTAAATGTAATTCACTTAAGAAGCATGATTGTTGTCAGTCCGCCTAAAAATAGCAACAACATACTAGTATTCTGTTAATATATAGCACAAATGCATATAAACATTACCTCTACTGCTACTTCTACTGCTTCTGCTACTACAACTGCCACTGCTACGGCTGCTGCTACCATTACTACTAATACTATAGCACAGATGACAATAGCATATCAACATGACAACCACTACTGCTACTTCTACTGCTTCTGCTACTACTACTGCCACTGCTGCTGCTGCTGCCACTACTTATACTACTACTATATCACAGACAACAGCATATCAACATGACCACTACTGCTACTTCTATTGCTTCTGCTACTACTACTGCCACTGCTGCTGCCACTACTAATACTACTACTATATCCCAGACAACAGCATATCAACATGACCACTACTGCTACTTCTACTGCTTATGCTACTGCTACTGCCACTGCTGCTGCTACTGCTGCTGCCACTACTAATACTACTACTATATCACATACAACAGCATATCAACATGACCACTACTGCAACTTCTACTGCTTCTGCTACTACTACTGCCACTGCTGCTGCTACTGCTGCTCCCACTACTAATACTACTACTATATAACAGACAACAGCATATCAACATGACCACTACTGCTTCTTCTACTGCTTCCGCTACTACTACTGCCACTGCTGCTGCTACTGCTGCTGCCACTACTAATACTACTAATATATCCCAGACAATAGCATATCAACATGACCACTACTGCTACTTCTACTGCTGCTGCTACTACTACTGCTACTGCTACTGCTGCTGCTGCTGCCACTACTAATACTACTACTATATCACAGACAACAGCATATCAACATGACTACTACTGCTTCTTCTACTGCTTCTGCTACTACTACTGCCACTGCTGCTGCTGCTGCTACTACTAATACTACTACCATATCACAGACAATAGCATATCAACATGACCACAACTGCTACTTCTACTGCTTCTGCTACTACTACTGCCACTGCTGCTGCTACTGCTGATGCCACCACTTATACTACTACTATATCACAGACAACAGCATATCAACATGACCACTACTGGTACTTCTACTGCTTCTGCTACTACTACTGCTACTGCTGCCACTACTAATACTACTATTATCACAGACAATAGCCTATCAACATGACCACTACTGCTACTTCTACTACTTCTGCTACTACTACTGCCACTGCTGCTGCTACTGCTGCTGCCACTACTAATAATACTACTATATCACAGACAACAGCATATCAACATGACCACTACTGCTATTTCCACTGCTTCTGCTACTACTACTGCCAATGCTGCTGCTACTGCTGCTGCCACTACTAATACTACTACTATATCACAGACAACAGCATATCAACATGACCACTACTGCTACTTCTACTGCTTCTGCTACTACCACTGCTACTGCTGCTGCTACCATAGCTACTAATATTATAGCACAGATGACAATAGCATATCAACATGACCACTACTGCTACTTCTACTGCTTCTGCTACTACTACTGCCACTGCTGCTGCTGCTGCCACTACTAATACTACTACTATATCACAGACAACAGCATATCAACATGAACACTACTGCTACTTCACTCTTCTAAAGCTTCCGCTACTGCTGCTGCTGCTGCTGCTGCTACTACTACTATTACTACTACTATATCACAGATGACAATAGCATATCAACATGAACACTACTGCTATGGCTGCTGCTGCTTCTACTGCTACTACTAATACTACTACTTTGTCCAAAAAAATAGTACAACCCCTGTAAGCAATATTAAATACAAAAAATGTAAACATGTCACATACAACTTTCAAAGAAATTCTCTACAACCACTAAGTGCATATAGTAGCAAAACATTTCTGGTCGACAATAATGTTAAAGGTGTCTTTTATCAATCTAAGGGCTCCAAATACACAAATTCAAGTGTTACTAATATACACTATGTTTACAATGAATATATGTATAATTACCCCTAGCTGGTATTTGCTAAACTTTTAAGCACTATTGAACCTATTCGGAATAAGTCAATATTCAAATTCATTGTTCCGACATATGGCGTCATCATTAAACGACTCTGATTTAAGCTAGTTTGATATTGTTCAAATGTACGCATCGTCGTGTTAAATATACAGTACATATACACGCTACTCTAATGATTATTATACTGAATTTGACCACAAACCCAATATATGCCAATGTAATTTATTGTTTAAAGTTATATGATGTAAATGAAAACAAGTTTTGACAAGGGACAATTAGGTAATATCTGATTGTTATTCCATGCTAAAAATCCTCATATGAGTAAACAGTTCTTAAGAGATATTCCTGTTTGAATACAAGTGGCAGCCTAATAAACATTTTGTGAGTTTGAGACCTAGTCTGGATTTTTGAAGCATGTTTTTGTATGACTCTGATATGCTTGATGAGGAAAAAAGGCACCGATTTCTGGCGGCCGTGATTTTTTAACAATTCAAAATACATCAAAGTATTTTGGTGAAGAACCACCTACCGTAAGGAACATTTCAATGTAGCCATATAAGGAAAATGCCCGCTCCCTGGTTGCCATGTTTTTGAATGGAGCAGAACCATTGGAGCAACTCTGGAGTAGGACCAACCAAGGAACATTTCTGTGACATTTCAAAATCCACCCTGGGGTTCATGGAGGAGGTATCACCACCCTGGGGTTCATGGAGGAGGTATCATTTTAAGATTTTTCTGTTTAAAGCTGTGGCGGCCATCTTGTGCATAGGACCGGAACAATTTGAGCCGCTTGGTAGAGGACCACCCAAGAAACATTTCTGTGAAAATCATTAAAGTCGGCCTACCGGTGTTGGAAGGGATGTTGTTAAAAAGAAATGTTTACGAACAGACGCACACACAAACGCACGACGGATTAACCATCATGGCATAAGCTTGCTGGCTTCTGGCCAATGGAGCTAACAACATCGTAACTAAAGCGTTTGCAATGAAAAATCTAGTTTTGTTTTTATATAAAGTCATTGTTTTTTTGTGCACATGCTGAAATGACTAACCGTGGTAGTCCTTGAAGACATCGTATTCAATACTTCAACAGCCATTGTTGAATTACATAGGTGTATTTTCAGCTATTTATGGGAAACTACTTATAAAACAGGAGCTGTATCATGACCGCGCGTTCGACTATTGAAACCGCTTTGTAAGAGTTATGGGCCTTTGTCATTACTAACAAGAGTGCCATTGTCACAAAGATACACCCGTCAAAGTAGCATTTTTAGGGGTAAAGATTCAACGAGTTAAGTGACAAAAATCCACCAATTCTTGTCAACGATATGCTCCAGACAAAACGCTAAGGATTGATTTCTTATAGCTTTGAAAGCTATGTCATGTATTGAGAATATTCATGTGCAGGCGTGCAAACAATTTATAAAATTGCCTGCAAATTCATGTAATGGTGCAGTTTTAGCTGATATCCTATATATATTATGTCCTCTAAGCAATGTACTGGTTACAAATATTAACTATGACAAATAACAGATGTGTCAGAAAATGCTATGATATGTTACTGTATTATGATAGGATATACATCATGGGTTTCGAATGTAAGGATAAATTTGTACACAAATGGATTCGGATATATATGGGAGTGTCAATATATGGGTAACCCAAGATTGTTCTTGCATCAATATGTGGGTAACCCAAGATTGTTCTTGCATCAAAATGTGGGTAACCCAAGATTGTTCTTGCATCAATACGTGGGTAACCCAAGATTGTTCTTGCATCAATATGTGGGTAACCCAAGATTGTTCTTGCATCAATATGTTCAACGCCTACAAGACCAGTACATACAATATTGGAGATAAACAAAACAAAAATAATAAAAAATTATTTCATTATGTTAAATTCAAAATAATAAAAAATTATTTCATTATGTAAAATTCAAAAATGGTTATAACATAATGTTTAAAAGTACATTCAGATTATAGATTTGTCCAATGTTAGAACTCGTTATGCCAGATTTCGGAGTTCATGTCATAACCTTTTGATTGAAAAGGAGACATTATAACATTGAAAGAGATTATCGTTATTGTCCCTACTGTGAATGTACTGTAGAAGATGAATTTCATTTTTTAATTGTTTGCCCACTATTTTCAAGTTTACTTGTTAAATACATCCCAAGCATGTATTTTCAAAACCCAAATTTGCGATTGTTTGTTTGGATTTTCGGCGTATTCAACAGTATTTCATTTTCCAAATTATTGTCGTGTCAAAATGAACTTATACTTAAAAATATTGCACTATTTATCATGCATTCAAATTAAGAAATATGCTTGTTTCAATACTGCTAAATTACATGTCAGAGTCATAGGCCTTGATCAGTGACTTCATATAATGACCCCAAAGACAGTTTCAATTGAATATTTGTAGTAATTACAGAGGTGTGCACTTGTTGCACGCAAACCTTAACCAGAGCATTATGCCGACGCCGACAATGGGTGAGCAGCAAAGCTTGAACTATTCGGCAAATAGTCAAGCTAACATGAGGGCCACATGGCCCTAAACACCCACTGTGTATGAAGATCTGGACCTTTCAGTTTCAGGGAAGATTTTAAGTCATTTTGCTATTTAAGTCTATTTAAACCATATGACACCTGTGACCAGGCTTCTTTTAAGCCCAGTGGAATAAATAAAACAATCTTTATAGAGGACAACAATACCATATAAGTGATGTTGCATGCCACAATAAACTTCTGGGCCTTGCAGTTTCAGAGATTTTAAAAAGCATTTTGCTATTTAAGTCTAAATTAACCATGTGGACCCCAGGCCGTGGCCACGTTTTATCCCAGGGGCATCATTTGAACAATGTTGTAGAGGACCACAGTACAATGTTACATACCAAATACGAAACATCTGGGCCTTGCGATTTCAGAGAAGATTTTACAGTCCACTTGCCATATAAGGCTGAGGAAAACATGTGACCCCATGGGAGTATTTTCTTTTTACCTAAGGGGCATAATTATAACAATTTTTGTGGTTGACCCCAATACAATGTTGCAAGCAAAATATGAAACCTCTGGGCCTTGCGGTTTCAGAGGAAAATATTATTTTTGTAAGTAATTTTGCTTTTTAAGTCCATTAAAACCATGTGATCCTGGGACATGGCCACTTTTTACCCCAGGGGCATCATTTGAACAATCTTTTTAGAGGACCACTTAACAATGTTTCACGCAAAATATGAAACCTCTGGGTCTTGCGGTTTCAGAGGAAAATAATTATTTTAAATGGGAATAATTAGAACAATCACAATACACAATACTATGTTTCACGCAAAATATGAAACCCCTGGGCTTAGCGGTTTTAGAGGAGAATAATTTGAAGGCATACTTGCCATATAAGTCTATATGAACCATTTGACCCCCGGGGAGAATTTTCTTTTTACCTCAGGGGCATGATTTGAACGGTCTTTGTAGAGGACCCCAGGGGAATATTTTGAACAAATTTTGTAGAGGACCACTGGACGATGTCACATATCAACTATGAAAGCTTTCAGCCTTGCGGTTTCAGAGGAGGAGATTTGCAAAGTCTCCAGCTTTTTAATATATTTTCAGCGGACAGGAATGATTTAAACAATTTTGAAAGGTGGTCTTCCAAGGCTCATTCCAGTGAAGTTTGGTGAATATCTGCCCAGCAAGGAAATGTTGTTTGTTTGCAAATGTTTGATCACGACGGACAAAGGCCGATCACAACAAGAACTGTCGGAGGACAGCGCGCTCGACTTTTCTTGCGCTTGTCCGAGTTACTGGCATTTATTTTCTAAAACAAGACGTATGGAAATTCCACAAATAAACAATCTTTTTTTAATAGAATGCATTGAAGTCAGCACATCAAAAAAATATTTAGTGAAAGTGATCTTGACCCAACCAACCCCATATGTAATCCCAAGTGATGTCTCGATATCAGGTATCTAAGTTTCATTAAAATATCTTAATGCATTCTCAAGTAATTGATCGGAAACAGTTTGCTATTTTTAGTTACAGTGACCTTGACCTTGACCTACCCACCCCATATGCATTCCCAAGCGAGGTTTTGATATAAGGTATCTATGAATAAAATTTCATTAAAATATCTCAATGCATTCTCAAGTTATTGAGCAGAAACCATTTTTCTATTTAAGTAACAGTGACCTTGACTTTGACCATATATGCAATCCCAAGAGAGGTCTCGATATAAGGTATATATGTATAACCTTTCATTAAAAATATCAATGCATTCTCAAGTCATTGAGCAGAAACCATTTTTCTAATTAAGTAACAGTGACCTTGACTTTGACCATATATGCAATCTCAAGAGAGGTCTCGATATAAGGTATATATGTATAACGTTTCATTAAAATATATCAATGCGTTCAAGTTGTTGAGCGGAAACCATTTTTCTATTTTTGGTAACAGTGACCCCACTCACCCCATATGCAATCCCAAGGGAGGTATCGATATAAGGTATGTATGTATACAGTTTTATTAAAATACCTCAATGCGTTCTCAAGTTATTGCACGGAAACTGCTTTTTTCTATTTATAGTAACAGTGACCTGGACCCCACCCAACCCATATGCAACTCCAAGCATGGTCTCCATGTAAAGTATCTACGTATTAAGTTTCATAAAAACATTTCAATGCATTCTCAAGTTATTGAGCGGAAACTGTTTTTCTATTTATAGTCACAGTGACCTTGACCTTGACCCCACCCACCCCATATGCAATCCCAAGTGAGGTCTTGATATAAGGCATCTATGTATAAAGTTTTATTAAAATATCTCAATCTGTTCTCAAGTTATTGAGCGGAAACCATTTTTCTATTTTTAGTAACAGTGACCTTGACCCCACCCGCCCATATGCAATCCCTGGCTAGGTCTCGAGATAAAGTATCTATGTTTGCAGTTTCATTACAATAGCTTAATCTGCTCTCGAGTTAGAGAATGGAAACGAAAAGTTGAGAAAATAGCTTATCAAAAAACATTAACATGTCAATATAGCTTATATGTAAATTAACCTGTCAAAATAGCTTATATGTAAAATTTCTAAGGGAAAAAAGGCCCATTATTTTGACAAATTTCAAAATCAAGTTATCAAAATTGGTCCATGAGTTCATTATAGTAAAGGGAATAAGTATTCTAAGTTTGAATGAAACCCCTTAGGCCATTCCTGAGAAACCAGGACTTACAGTGTCGGGTCAATTGTTGAGATACCATCAACAAATGTTAATGGGCCCTGGACTTACAGTTTCGGGTAAATTGTTGTGATATCATAAACAAATATTCATGGGCCCTGGACTTACAGTGTTGGGTAAATTGTTGAGATATTATAAACAAATGTTCATGGGCCCTGGACTTACAGAGTCGCGTAAATTGTTGAGATACCATAAACAAATGGGTCCTTGTCTAAAAGTGTCGGGTAAATTGTTGAGATACCATAAACACATGTTCATGGGCCCTTGACTTACAGTGTCAGGTAAGTTGTTGAGATACCGTAAACACATGTTCATGGGCCCTGGACTTACAGTGTCGGATCAATTGTTGAGATACCGTAAACACGTTCATGGGCCCTGGACTTACAGTGTCGGGTAAATTGTTGAGATTACATAAACACATATTCATGGGCCCTGGACTTGCAGTGTCGGGTAAATTGTGGAGATACCATAAACAAAGTTCATGGGCCCTGGACTTACAGTGTCGGGTATATTGTTGAGATACCATAAACACATGTTCATGGGCCCTGGACTTACAGTGTCGATAAATTGTTGAGATAGCATAAACAAATGTTCATGACCGATTCCATATACAATGAAATTTCGTCATGTATTGCTTGTGTTAAAGTCAATGAAATATGTCCAAGTACCCACTTGACGATGTCAGTATTAAACGTGTGTGTGTCAAAATACATTTTTGTTTCTTGAATATTGGTACAAGGTACTGTATAATCAGCATTCTTATTATTTTAAGCCATCGCTTTGATCGTATCTCTTAGCGTGACAATTATTATATAAATGCCCACAATAATATGGCTATTGCGAGGTAAAGCTTGTTTATCGTATATTATTAAAAGGCATTGTGCAAATATCAGAATGCTTGGTTTGCAAAGCATAATTAGCCACGATAGAAAAACCTAATCGCGGTTTGTACTTGATCCTTGAAAACCATTGTTTGACTCCGTGGGTGTACTGGTATCTGCTATTTAATCTATAGCAAACAAGGACAATGAGAAGTTAACTGCAACAATGGGATACCAGGAATGGCAGATTAAAACTGTAGATTGGGCCAAACAGTGTCTTAGTGTCTTATGGTTGATACATTCAGTGGTACAGCGCATTTATCTCAGTAAAGAATTGCCTTTGTTGGACAACAGGCTATTATTTGGCTACGTGTCATTGGCAAAATATTCAATGGTTTCATGTTTTAAATGATTTTTGGAGTACTTGTGAAGTTAAATTTATCCGAGTATTTCACAAAGTAATACTAAAAAAAAAATTAAAAAAATTAAAAAAATAAAAAATAAAAAAAATACTACATGTACATATGTATTTATGTGTTGTGCATCCTAATAAAACACATGAAATCTACAAAATCCACCAGTTCAGTGGTTTGGAAGCCAAGCAAGAACAAAAATATGTTGAAACTGGATCATAACTAAAGATTTTACCCCATCCACCATCACAAGCAAGGTGTCTACATCTGAAGTTTCATTACAACATCTCAATTGCTTTTAAAGTTATTGAGCGGAAACCATTGTTCCATTTTTCGTTATGGAACCTTGACCCCACCCACCCCATAAGCGAAATCTCAATTAACGGTTTCTGTGTATGAAGTTTCATTACAATAGCTTGATTTGTTCTCGAGCTATGGAGCGGAAACCGTTTTTTTTCCATTTTTTGTAACTGTGATCTTGACCTCATCCACCCCATATGCAATCCTAAGCGAGGTCTCAATATATGTATTACTTATTGAAAAACAGACTCCATTGTTGACCTTTGATCTGTAACTGTGACCTTGACCTTGGAAGTATGGACATGGGTTTTACACGCAGCACAGCATCTCATCTCAACCTGCGTCTTGCATGCAACACATCATCTCTTCTCGTGACGGTGAACATTTTGGCCAAGTAATTTCAAAATCCACCTTGAAATGAAAGTTATATAGCGGCCACAAAAAAGAAACCCCAATTTTGATCTTTGACCTCTAGGTGTGACCTTGACCTTGGAGGTACGGACCTCGGCCCTGCGAGCAACACGTGTCCACATGAAGGTGAGCATTACAAAATCCATCCAGAAATGACAGCATTATAGAGCGGACACGAAATGGAGCAGAAGGATGGACAGACGGGAGGACACCTGCAAGCCTATACCAGTAGGGAACTTATAATTTGATTTGTTCTCGAACTATTGAGCTAAAACCATTTTTCTATTTTTAGTAACGATGACCTTGACCCCACCTACTCCAGATGCAATCTTGAGCGAGGTCTCAATATCAAGTATCTTTGTAAGTTTCATTGCAATAGCTCAATTCGTTCTTGGGTTTTAGAGCTCAAACTATTGTTCTATATTTGGTTATGGTGACCTTGACCTTGAAACCACCTATTTCAGATGCAATTCCAAGCAATGTCTCAATGTAAGGTATCTATGTATGAAGTTTTATTGCAATAGCATAATTCATTCTTGAGTTAGAGAGCGGAAACCAAAAGCTGACACTGCCACCTGCCCAGACATTAACCTACCCCAATCTAATAATCAAACAAGAGGGCCATGATGGCCCAAAGCACTCACTTGATAACTTGCACATATGAAGACTATACTGTTGTGACTGTTGTGACGCAAAAGGGGGATAGGATCGATTTGATTTAAAACATCGGTTAGTGCAATGGGCTAACTAAAGTACAAGTTCGGTAGTTGATGTGCGGTGTTTTTGCAATGGTTCTCAAATCATTCTTTTTATATATATTACCTGACCCTTTTTCATTAAGTCAGTGTCAATTCTGGAAAATGCAAAAACAGTACATTTTGATGTATTTTTCACAGACAGTTTTGGAGACAGTTTGAGAGCTACAGTAATTCACCTAAATGTTTGGTCACGTGGTAATGCAATAATTGCGATGGCTGTGCTAGGTCAAGTTTTGCTTTTTCTCTGATAACTTTCTGTCCAATGATGATCGATGATGTTAATACAGGCTCTAAAGCCATCAATGTTGCATGTACAAATAACTGCATGCAAGGTGTGCAACTTTTGGAAATTAAATTTCATCAATCAATTTTTATGGTCATAGGCAAACTGTTCACTTTGGTCAAAATTGAATAAAAAATCATGTTTATATTCGACTTCACCTGTAATCTTATGTTTATAAGCAAACTGTGCATAATTGCTGAAGACTGGATGAAAAATAAAGGCTCTATTATGAAGAATTTGTCAAATTTTGTAATTTGTTTCCACAAATAAAGGTCTACAAATCCTAACTTTCTGGCCTCATTTTGCTTATAATCAACTTATTATTTTTATTTTATGGTCATAGACAAACTGTGATTGGATAAAAGGTCTCCAGTGTGAGATAGCAACAAATTGTTGAAGGCATATGGACGACGGACGACGCAGGAGAGGTCACCTATACCAACAGCTCACGCACCGAGCAATTTGTGCTCAGGTGAGCTAAAAATTTGGTTAAAAATTTGCCAAACACAGTTTTATAAGAAAATTTCCACCACTGGCAACCAAGTTTTCAACAACTGAATGTTATCTGAAGGAAATTGTTTGATGATTCCCAATGGATTTCAAACTCTGGCATGTGGCTTTTGATGAGAAGAATGTGCATGACCTGGAAACAGCCTTTTCCATATATTCCTTTGAGATGAATGAAGTTGGTACATGGTCATCCCAAAAACATTTGACTAATTATGTTTACAATTTGCTAAGAGGTTTCGGATAAAAGAGGTAAATTCTTGGAAGCCAA
Organism: Congeria kusceri; assembly: GCA_027627225.1. NCBI lineage: Eukaryota > Metazoa > Mollusca > Bivalvia > Myida > Dreissenidae > Congeria > Congeria kusceri. The sequence continues at coordinate 31,924,689 of CM051040.1, read as the reverse complement.
GCAACTGGTGGTGGATGCATGATAAATGTATACTATAGTTTTTTAAATAATTGTTTAATGTACCGTCAAACATTCCAATACAATAAAGCGTTAAAGTTAACAGAGACAATATTATGTCCAGTTACCACTATCAACATGCATGATCTTTCTTATTGGATAGGGTGTCATATGAATGTTAAACAAAACAAAAACAAAACAAAATATGTTAAATAGATGCATACACAACCGGTTATGCATTCATGTGAATGCGCTTTAAGATGGCCCTTTTTAAGTACAAAACAAGTATGTCTTAAATTACTAGGGGGTATACAATGTGGAGTTGAAACTGATATGACCATTAAAGCAATTAGAAGTAGTTCTTCCATTCAATGTATTACACATGACCATCTCAGTTTACGTTGTCAACTCAAATTACCTGATTTTTAAATCGGCTCTGTATTATCTTGTTTTAACCAGGGTGTTACAATCCAGAAATAATTTTCAGATTAACATAATTTGCATTATGAATAAATTCTATATAAGACAGTGGGTATTTCAATTGGCTGTGAAACAATATATTCATGCATATCTTGCATATGTTCATTTTCCTAAAATTTTTATATTATGTTCAATATTTTGAAAATCAAATTTAAAGAGAATGTCATCATCACGGTTTACACAGGGATACAGTATAACAAGCGGGCCAAGATAACCCTTGGACGCTAATCTCAGTTAATTAATCATAGTGGCTTAAACAAATTTGAGGCGCGTCGTTGGAAAACCGGACTTAATGCATGTGCGTAAAGTGTCGTCCTGGATTTGCCTATGCAGTCTGGTATTTTCTGTTTCAAGGAAGTCTCTTCTAAACATAAATTTACTGTCGGTGGAAAGTACCATCCTGGATTAGCCTATGCGGACTGCACAGGTTAATCCGGAACGACACTTTGCGCACTTGCATTAAGACCGGTTTTCTCATGACGCGCCACATTTATTAACGTGCTCAGATATGTCTGAGAAAAAAATGGTGACTAGGGTCGACAACAACTGATAAATAATAAGCATGTTTCAACAAATCAAACTTATTTCAAAATAGTTGGTAGACAGTCTCCCAAGGATTATGTTGATGAAATCATTTAGAAATCCTATCAGTGGTTTCTGACATGAAGAGCTTTAAAAGTCTTCTATATAGCCATGTAAGGAAAACCACACCATCACATGTAAATGAATCAAAATGATTTGTTGGAATTTGGAGAATAGTCAGCCAAGGAACATATTCTTGAAATAATTTCGATAAACAGGCAGTGGTATAAAACAAGACGATTGTAAACTTGTTGATAATAAATGTTTCTAATCAATCCATATCAAGCTAAATTCCCAACATGCGATGGCCAAGTTTTTGAACGAACCAATTCGGTGTTTTCAGACAATATTGTATTTAAAGATTTTAATATAGTCATATTAGGGAAATTAACCTGCCCCAGCCAACCACCCTCCCTTGGCAGCCAGGTTTTCACCAACGCAAATGGTTTGTTTGAAAAAATTATGTTGAAATCAATGCTTTCTGATTAAGACATGTTTAAAATTTTATAGATGTTTAAGCTTTTGGTTGCAATGAATAACAGAATCTAATTGTCACTATATTTCTTTGAATTCCTGCCTTGTGTGTTAACAATGTACCAAGCAATTTCAGAGAAGTTATTTCAGTAAACTATCGACGACAAATACTAAGTTCAAAATACTACTTAAAGTTCATAGTCATTATTATATTCTAAGATTTGTTTACATATTGCATACAACTGAAAACAAAGTGAAGCATACAAACGCTCATAACAGGGATTGTTTCTTGCATATACACAATTGCATTTTATAAAACCAGTATTCATACATTTGGATATCAAAAATAATTATTAATGTCACATATATATAAACAACATTATATTTAACTTTTGTGCAAATACCAAACATAAAGTATAACTTACTTGCAAATATTTGTATACAGCAAAACCCGTCAAACATGCTTGCAAGCCTCTGTCACCTATCAAAATAATAGACACAGACTTTGCTTATTGTTTAAAACAATGTTTGCCGCCAGTTGTATCAGGTTACGTCTACAAAGTTACAAACATTGCAAAACTAAACCTGATCAGACTTGAAGCTGCAGATCCAAGATCGGTCGACAAAAGCATTTTCTAAAGCAATGTTTTTTACAAGGAAGACAATATATAAGCCTTGGTGATACAATGCTCCTTGTTTGCATAAACATTTGAGGCATGTCATGGGAAAACCGGGCTTAATGCATGTGGGTAGTGTTGTCCCCGATTAGCCTGTGCGGACTTCACTCCGCCTACAGTGGATTTATGTTTAGAAGAGACTTCATTGAAACAGAAAACACCATAAAAGCGGAAAGTGCCGTCCCGGATTAGACTGTACAGGCCAATCCCAGACAACACTTTACGCAGATGCATTATGCCCAGGTTTCCCACAACACGCCTCATTTATTAATTTACTTTATAAACTGATGACATCAAAGACAATTTGCAGAGGCAAGGCATTGAGTACGAGTTGTAAAACAGATACATGTATGACTGAAATAATCATGATGTTCAATACGCAATTGTGTGCCGTTGATAAAAACTCAGAAATATTCAGAACCTTCGAAACAAGACCTGTCGGAGGACAGCACACTCGACTTTTAAAAGTACTTCAGTCTGAACATTTGTTTGAAGGTGGACAGTAGAGAAAACTCTAGAAACATAGACTTGTTCATAAACAAAGGTAGTACCTCTTAATGGTAAAATCTCTACCAAAAGTAGAATTCCCCTGTAAGCTTCAATCAGAAACAAGGATATCAGTGAACTGATGTATGCTCCCCAATGTGCTTTGCCAAGTAATAGGAATGCTATCAAAAGAGCAGAGTCCAGAAAATTGTGCTCTATATATTAATTTCAGCGATCATCAATGTCCCATAACTGTAAGGAAAATAATCGAAGTGGAACTTCTTGGTACAGTGAATACCTCCTCTTGGTAATGAAGCTTCCCATAAAAATTCATTGATAACTGGCTAGTACTTGCTGCAAAACAGTCCAGACAAAAATTGCACACTGTACACTAATTTCAGCAACCTTCAAGTCCCATAACTCTAATGAAAATCACTGAAAGGGAACATCCTGTACTGTGCACAACTTATTTTGATAATGAAGCATCACAGACAATTTCATTGCATTCTGGCCAGTAGTTGCGGAGAAAATAGCCTGAACTAAAATTGTGCACTATATTCTAATTTCAGAAATCTTAAGTCCCATTACTCTTAGAACAATCAGTGAAGCAGAACATCATGGTTCAGTGCACACCTGCTTTAGGTAATTAAGCTTCCCATAAAGTTTAATTGAAATCTGGCCAGTAGTTGTATTGAAATAGATTGGACAAAAATTGTGCACTAAATACTGACTTTAGAAATCTTCTAAGTCCCATAACTCTGAGAAAAATTACTGAAGCAGAACGCCATGGTTCAATGCACACCTCCTCTTGGTAATAAAGCTTCCTATGATGTTTCATTAATTCAGACCAGTACTTGTGTAGAAATATACCACACAAGAATTGTGCTCTAAATGCTTATTCCAGAAATCTTCCGAGTCCCATAACTCTGAGAAAAATCACTAAAGCGAAACATCCTGGCTCAGTGAACGCTTCTTGGTAATGAAGCTTCCCATGAAGTTCCAGTGAATGCTGGTCAGTAATTGCTGAGAAATACTCCTAACAAGAAAATGTGATGGACGAACGGACAGACGGACAAAGCACAACTATATGCTCTCACAAACATTTTTTGGGCAGCATAACAATTATAACCAGAGGGCCATCATGGTCCTAGGTCGCTCAACTGAGTTACAGGCATAATGGCTAATAACAAGAGGGAAAAATGGCACTAAACGCCTTACCTGCGTATAAAGATCTGGGCCTTGCAATTTCAGATATTTATTTAGTCTATATAAACAATGTGACCCACAGGGCATTGCCACATTGTACCCCAGGGGCATAATTTGAACAATATTTGTAGTGGACCACTTTTCAATGTTACATACCCAATATGATTCCACTGGGCCTTGCGGTTTCAGGAGATTTTTCAAGTCATTTTGCTATTGAAATGTATATTACCATGTAACCACCAGAGGGTGGCCAATTTTTATCCCAGGGACATCATTTGAACAATCTTTGTAGAGGACCACTCCACAATGTTTCACGCAAAATATATAACCTATGGGCCTTATGGTTTCAACAAGAAAGATTTTTAAGGCCCACTTGCCATATAAATCATGTGACGCCCCGGGTCATGGTCACTTTTTACCCCAGGGGCATAATTTGAACAATCGTTGTACAGGAGCACTATACAATGTTACATATCAAATAGGAAAACACTGCGGTTTTAGGAGATTTTAAGTCATTTGGCTATTTAAGTCTATATAAACAATGTGACCCCCAGGGCAGGGCCAGTTTTGACCCCTGGGACATCATTTGAACAATCTTTGCAGAGGACCGCTATAAAATGTCACATACCACATATGAAACCTCTAGGCCTTGCAGTTTCAGAGGAGAAGATTTTAAAAGTCATCTTGCTATTTAAGTCCACATCAAACATGTGAGCCCTGGGGTGTGGCCAGTTTTTACCCCAGAGACATCATTTGAACAGTCTTTGTAGAAGACCACTATACAATGTTACATACCAAATACGAAACATCTGGGCCTTGCAGTTTTGGAGGAGAAGATTTTTAAAGCCATTTTGCTATATCAGTCTTTATAAACCTGGTGACCCCTAGGGTGCGCCCAGTTTTGACCACCTGGGGCATCATTTGAACAATCTTTATACAATGTTTTTAACCACATATGAAACCTCTGGGCCTTGTGGTTTCAGGAGGAATTTTTTGAAGTCATTTTGATATTTACATTTATATTAAACATGTGGGCCTTGTGGTTTCAGAGGAGAAGTTTTTTAGAGTCATTTTGCTATTTACATTTATATTAAACATGTGAGCCCTGCGGTGTGGACAGTTTTGAGCCCAGTGGCATCAATTGATCAATCTTTGTAGAGGACCACTTTGCAATGTTACATACTAAATATGAAATCCCTGGGCCTTGTGGTTTCAGGAGATTTTTTAAGTCATTTTGCTATATAAGTTTATATAAATCATGTTGAAAGCCCTGTCCAATATCTGGTACTAAAAAGTTGTTCTTCTGAGAAGAGGTCCTTGGGTGTAGGCTGCTAACAAAGCATTAAGAACTTTGTTGGGAGAGACATGGTGTGTGTGTAGTTTTTTGTGTGCTGCACACATTTAATTTAACTGTACAAATGAAAGGTTTAAAGTAGATGACTAGACTTTAGGCTCTATGCTATGTGTTTCTGTACATGCTGGTGAAACAGACTGCAGTGTCAAAGCCACAGACTGGATTTCTGCATCATTATATCTTACAAAAAATTGTGCAGGTCACCTAAGTAAGACTACTTATAGATCTAATGCTATCATTTCATACTTGGCATTTTATTATTAAATAACAAATATACACTTCGTCTGCAAACAAATTCAATATAGTAGATCTAAAGTGAAAATACATGATATAAGACGGTCTTATATACTAAGACTGATTTAATACATTTCTTACAAATTGCCTAAACATTACATCCAGCTAATTTACTTACACAACAGCATGATTGACCATGCTGGTGGGTAACATTTTTTCTATGCATTTCAATGGTCATCTCCAACAATTCTCTAAAGCACCCTCACAACACTGTGTAACTGGCTAGCTGGTTTGATCAGATCTAAACACAGCACACTGTATACACCTGGATGGAATGTCATCTGCTGTATTGATGTTTGAGTGTAAGAGGCTTATTGAAATTAAAGTGCTGCAGTATAAACAATGCAAACCCCTGGGTTTAGTCAGTTTTGACCCCTGGAGCATAATTTGAACAATCTTTGTAGAGGACCACTATACAATGTTACATACCAAATATAAAACCTCTGGGCCTTGCAGTTTCAGAGGAGATTTTTAAAGTCATTTTGCTATTTAAGTCTATATAAACCATGTCGATTCCGGGGTGTGACCAATTTTGAACCCAGGGGCATCATTTGAACAATCTTTGTAGATGATCATTATACAATGTTACCAACCGAATATGAAACCTTGCAGTTTCAGAGGAGAAGATTTTTAAAGTCATTTGGCTATTAAAGTCAGTATAAACCATGTGACACCCGGACTGTGGCCAGTTTTGACCCCAAGGGCATCATTTCAACATTCTTTGTAGAGGACCACTATGTAATGTTACATACCAAATATGAAACCTCTGGGCCTTGCGGTTTCAGAGGAGAAGATTTTAAAAGTCATTTTGCAATTTAAGTCTATATAAACCATGTGACCCCTGGGGTGTGGCCAGTTTTGACCCCAGGGGCATCATTTGAACATCTTTATAGAGGACCACTATACAAGGTTACATACCAAATATGAAACCTCTAGGCCTTGCGGTTTCAGAGGAGAAGATTTTTAAAATCATTTTGCCATATATGTCTATATAAACCATGTGACCCCTGGTGCGTGGCCAGTTTTCACCCCCAGGGCATCATTTTAACAATCTTAGTAGAGGACCACTAGAGAATGTCACATATCAAATATGAAAGCTCTGGGCCTTGTGGTTTCATAGGAGAAGATTTTTACAGTTTTCACATTTTAAATCTATTTTTAGCTCTGGTGACCTACATATGCAGAGGACCGGAAAGATTTGAACAGCTTTAAAAGAGGTCCATCGAAGGATCATTCCTGTGAAGTTTGGTGAAAATCTGCCAAGCCGTTTAGGAGGAGATGTTGTTTGAATGAAATGTTGACATCTCACGCACACATGAACGCACGCACGCACACACGCCGGACTAAGGGCGATCACAAAAGCTCACCACTTTGTGCTCAGGTGGGCTAAAAACAGGCTCATGTGCATTGTTGAATGCAATGTAGGATTTGACATAAATGTTTCATTCCAAGTTTCAAGTGAATACCTTATGTAGTTTGGAAATTATACAACAAAAACATTATTTTGAAAATCTATGTAAAGAAGGGGCATTACTGTGTCAAACTACATTAAAACACAGTTATAGGGATTTGTTGCTCCTGCAGTTGGAGTTAATAACAATGATATTCTATGTTTCAAGTGAACACCTTGTACAATTTTGAAATTGTAGGACTTTTTTATCTAGAACTTTAATCTAAAAATCAATGTGAAAAAGGAGTATAGCTCTGTCAAAATATACAACAGAGCTTTGTGGATTGTTGCCCCTGATGCTGGAGTTGATGAAAATGTAACATTCCAAGTTTCAAGTGAATAACTCATGCTAAGAAGTTTAGAAGTCAAAGACTTTTGAATATATATTTTTATGTAAATGTTGAAATTGATGTAGGGATGCTTACAAAGGTGCATTTCAAGTGGAGTCTTGAAGTTACAAGAATCTGTAACCTGAAAATCGATGTGAAAAGGGGGCATAACACTGTCAAATACATATATGAGTTATGGGGAATATTGCTATTGATGTTGGAGTTGAGGACTAAAGTACATTCAAAGTTTCAAGTGAATAACTGATGTAGTTTTGTTACAAGTTAACAAGACTTTTGAATATAAAATTTAACCTAAAATCTATATGAAAAAGGGGCATAACTCTGTTAACATACAAAAATCCATTATGAAACATGCGACACTTGATGTTGGAATTGATGCCAAAGGTATAATTTAAAATCAAAGTGAATGATTTATGTTGTTTTGAAGTTTCAAAACCTTTAAGTATGAACTTTAACATGAAAATCTATGTGAAAATGGGGCATAACTCTGTCAAAATACAAAACTTAGTTCAGGGAAATGTTACATCTAATACTGGAGTTGATGACAAAGTTGTATTCTAAGTTTCAAGTGAATAACTAATGTAGTTTTGAAGTCACAAAACTTTTAAATATAAACTTTTACCGTAAAATCTATATGAAAAGCAGAATAACTCTGTCAAAATACAAAACAGAGTAATGGGTAATGTTGCCCCTGATACTGAAGTTAATGCCTACGCCGGGGTGAGTAGGAAATCTCACCTTTTCTTCGAATGGTCAAGCTAAAAATGATTACTCTTTCATTTGCCTTGCTTGGCAAAGTGCTTTACAGGAAAGCATCTAATAATTCTAGGGATATTCTTGTTATATCGCACTTATATTTGAAATAAAACTTTTATGCACGTGAAAAGCTACTTGTGTTTGTTGAGTATTTGTTCTGTCCTCTTATGTGCATATTTGGTATATGTACGTTTATATTCGACACCTTAATGTTTACAAAAGTTCTTAATTGAAACAAAGCTTGGCTTTTGTTAAAGACAGAGAAATAAGCCATGACCCACTTGATCATATCGTTTTAGAATAATATTTCCATTATTTGTGTGGATTTGTTCATTAATAGTTATGAAAAGCTTGTCAACACGTTGCTAAAAAGGAATTCTTTTCAAATGTTTTAAAACTTCTTGAATTGTTTGTAGTTATAGTCAAGGGAACAGCATTGTACTTCATTGTCAATAATTTGTTCGAGTATTGAAAACCTTACGGTGTATCTTTCAATCGCAATGGTCGTTTTTGTGCAGGTATCGGATTGAATGATTTGCACACTTGCCAAAGCGGAAAATCCACCCGACAAAAAAGTATACAAAACAAACATCATGCCATTCAATCTTGAATACAAGGACAACATAAAATATACCTGATACTGATACAATCAATGGAATAAAAGAATATGTGCTTTTGTTTAACGAGTCTAAATGACATGTTCACATTGATCAGGATTGTCTAGCCATTATTTAAAGTGACATTACTATTTACAGTACTGATAGAATAACACCTTTTAACTTATATCTCGAACAAATGTGCTGCCAGTCGTCAATTCGATGTAGCAATTGTGCAATGTAACATATTTGTTTGTAAAAGTTTTCTGCTGTTTCCAAAACAAACATTTGATCACATCACATGATTTTATGTAAATGATGTAAATACACATGATGATAATATTATTGATGCACGGAAGTGTTTTCATTCGGAAATAAGTTGACAGGTGAGCTAAAAACATAGCCGCCAAAGGGGTCCTTTACAATTTCGTTCAAATTATACCCCTGGGGTCAAAATGGACCACGCCCCAGGGGTCACATGGTTTATATAGAATGTCTATTGTCTGTTTATTTGTTAAGAAATGGTTGATCTCTTATTCAAATTACACCATGTAGTGTGCAGTTCAGTGAACAGTTAGAACGCAGTATTATTTAGCAAATGGATATCTACAAATATAAGTTTCGTAGAAAAGGTAATTTTCTGTTGAAGCTTTTAAGCTCACCAAACTACGTATATTGGTGAAATGTTTAATAAATACATAAATAAATAACCCCATGCTATTCTGCGAAGACACAATAAATGTTTTGTTGCCACAAAAAGACTGCCTCGTCACAGCCTAGTATACTTACTCAGTTTAAGCCATTGTTGGACTTCACGGGTGTTTTGGTATCAGATATTTGATCTGCAGAAAACTACGAAAATAAGAAGTACAACTGAACAATGTAAATAACAGGAATTTTGGGGTTGCGTATACATGTGGAGACAACATGGTTAGACAATGGAATATGCCCCAGACCAAGTACTAACTTTATCACGTAATTGTGTTTGGTTTAAAATTCTTATGTGTGTGCCGAAAATTCAGATTATTTGTGTGACGTTGTGAATGGACGCCTTTGAATACACTTAATTGCTGCATAAGGCCGCTTTTTCATATGTCCAATCCACATCTGGATTGCGCAAATCCGCATCCGCAAGAATTCAACCAAGTTAAAAACAGTTGATACGTTTCCATATGTCTGCAGTCAGTATCCGCAAAGCACATCCGCAAAATCCATCCGCAATAAATCACTCAGTGAGCAATTTTATGCGGATGCGGACGGCATGGTGTCAAACTATAAGTAACTAAGTATGTTCAATGTAGCAGAAATTGTCCATGAATACCCTAAGAATGCAAGATTTAAACAAGGCTTGTCACAGGCTGTGACATATGCCCCCCGAAGCATATGCTTGTCAGAGATAGGCAACACAATGTCAGTTACATGTTGACAAAACGAGTTATGGTCCTTGTACTCTGCTCTTCCTCTCAACATACTCTTATCAATATATGTGGTTTCATTTAAAATCCCTTCAATACTAATGGAGTTATGCTTTGTAATAAAAAATAAAAGGGCAATAAATATTGAAGAAAGAGTTATGGTTCTTGTACTCTGCAGTTCCTCTCATTGTCCACTACCATTCTATGAAGTTTCATTTGAATCCCTTCAATACTAATGGTAGTATGCTTCGCACAAGAAAATTAATGCTTTGCAAAAACAAATAATACACAGGGCATCAACTCCATAAATACTGAAGAAAGAGTTGTGGTCCTTGTGCTCTGCATCACCTCTCATTTTCCTCTATCATAATATGAAGTTTCGTTTGAATCCCTTCATTACTAATGGAGTTGTGCTTTGCAGATGAAAATAAAACAAAGGGCAATAACTCTGTAAATATTGAAGAAAGAGTTGTGGTCCTTGTACTTTGCACTTCCTCTCAGTGTCTTCTATTATTATATGAAGTTTCATTTGAATCCCTTCAATAAAAATTGAGTTATGCTCTGCATAAGAAAATTAAACAAAGGACAATAACTCCATAAATATTTAATAAAGAGTTAAGATCCATGTGCTCTACACTTACTCTGTCATTATAGGAAGTTTCATTTAAATTCCTTTAATACTAATGGAGTTACGCTCCAAACAAGAAAATTAAAGCTTCACATAAGGAATAAAACAAAGGGCAGTAAGTCTATAAATGTTGAAGAAAGAGTTGTTGTCCTTGTGCTCTGCACTTTCTCTCATTGTTATTTATCATTATATGAAGTTACATTTAAATCCCTTCAAAACTAATGGAGATATGCTCCACACAAGAAAATTTAACAAAAAGCAATGACTATGTAAATATTGCAGAAAGAGTTGTGGTTTTTGTACTTTACACTTCCTCTAATTGTCGTCTATCATTATATGAAGTTTCATTTGAATCCATTCAATACTAATAGAGTTATGCTCCGCACAAGAAGCGTGATGGACGGACGGACAGACAGACGGACGATGAGATAAGTATATGCCCCCGAAAGGTATGCCCCTGAAGAATCGGGGGCATACGAAAATCTATTTTAAGCATAATAACTCAATAATAACGAGTAACATTGTAGAATCATGGATGTTGGCGTAGCTATAAATGGTAAAAAAGTGTTTCAAAACCACTATCTATTAATATTGTTTGCATATTTGTACACATATCCACAGTCAACAATATTAAAATGCTTAAATAATTCTTACTCAGACATAATTATTCACACTTTTGATATAAGAACAAGACTAACAATTCGATGTTAAATGTGGATACATGGAAAAGTGCATGCATAGTGTAGTTTCCTGTGGATACGGATACAGATATGGATGCGGACATATGGAAAAGCAGCCTAATAAGCATTCAGTGCAGACATTTCAAAGCCATCGCTTTAATCCTAACTCTTAGCGTGACAACTATTACTTAAATGCCCACAATAATCTGCCGGTTGCAAGGTAAAACCTGTTTATCATACATTGTCAAAGGCAATAATCTGGCGGTTGCAAGGTAAAACCTGTTTATCATATATTGTCAAAGGATATTGCTTTTGTGCAAATGTCACAATGCTTGGTTTGCAAGGCTTGGCCATGCATGCAATTCATTGAATACAAAAAGAATGTTTCGTTTCTTAAAAGGCTGCCTTTTTACCACATTGTACATTTTATACTTCATAGTCATTGTTAGACTTAGAGGATATCTTCTGTTTAATCTATACAATACAAGGAAAACAAGCGTAAACCGAAACCCTGCAATAAGCAGAATTAGGTTGCCAGTTAAAAGTTTCGAGACGCTTTAACTTCCTTTAAAAATGTTATGGGACGAAACTGCATATCGAGGGTTGAGCATGAAACTATTATACCTGATATAGAAATGTTAAGCAGATACAACAGTTTCATGCTCAACCCTCGATATGTATTGTGAAACCATTAGTATATAGATTGAGATTTCAGTGTTCCAAACCATGCAGATACAAAATGTTGATTGTCCTGGTGTACTATTTGTTTGTTATTAGCTATTAGTAAAAAGCAATTAGCAGCAAATGGCATCGAAGAAGACATATCAATACTTTCAAGTAGACAGTTTGGTTTTGGTGAAGTGTTATACTCTATATATCCAATGACATAAAAATTAACAAGAGATGTTTGTAAAACATATATGCCCAGCCACTTCCAGCCAAGTCGTCAATATGTGCAATTGTTAAGAGATTTTATTAATATTGTATGTGCACATTAACACATGGGGAGGAAATTAAAGTTGATGCTTTAGAAAGTAAATATAAAGCTGAAAGAAAGATAGAGAGTATAATTATGGATTTATGTTTACAGTCTATTATATAAGGATACCTGTTTTCTGTTTGATTTAAACATCAAATAGGCCAAAACATCTCTAGATATCCTGCGGATACAAAATGGTCTACGCAGAAAACAGTTTTCATGTTACAAGCCCCTGTAACTTTGACCTTTTGACCTCAAAATTGATAGGCGTCTTGCTTTCCTGCAGAGTAACCAGCATACCAACATCAAAGCGTATTCTACATATTGTGGGGAAACGAAAATGGTCTACAGAAGAAACAGTTTTCATGTTACAGCGTTTTTACTCGCCACTTTGGGAATGGTACCGGTACTGGTCGAATTGGGAAAATTAGCATAGTTTTCAGCCAAATTGGGAATATTATCACTTTCATTAAAATATATTTCATAAAAGATGTAAAAACAGGGGCCCCAGTCCCTACGTCAATTTTTTTGGGCCACATATGTCATATGACGTTATCTGGTGCGTTTTAGCTCTTATAATTTAGGCTAACCCGTTTTAAATTTTTTGTACACGTTCAAATTAATTAAAATAAAAGAAACATCACCATTTAAACCGTATACCTCTAGCCTTTTAAAGCAAACGCGTCATTGTAAGAATCATGATTCAAATACATGTAAATGATACATGCTTTGTTCTTGCAAAAACGGCGGGAGAATTTCCCCGTGCACGTTGTGCTCACGCGCTTCAAATGTTAAAGACCTGTAATGTGAAAGCACATGGTGAGTACACTCACGCTTTCCACATGCCGTCGTGGTTGTCAGCAGACATTTCACGCTTTTTTGCAAAAAAACACATGGCTTTACATGGCTATATATATATATATATAAACAAGATTGCTTGTTTTTACGAACCTACAACACTGAGCAGTAACACAAAATATAGGCTTTTCCGATTACCATTTCATATTAGCGTGATTTTTCGCAGTTTATTCTTCAAAGTTATGACATTTATTAAAAAAATAAGAGTGCATAAAAATTATTTTAAAATACCAAAGCTCATTTACTTTCTGGTCGATAATACGCTTGACGTGGATATAAGGTTACTTGTGTGTGGACACATGCCAACTGCGCCAATTGGTCAGACATACCATCATTCCAAAGCACAGATAAACTGAGCGTTTCTATTGGCTTATACGGATTTTAATGCATGTTGAAACTCTGCCTACATTGCTGTGCTTCACGGTGATTGATTGCGTCTTAGGAATAACTGTAAATTGTTAAAATTTTCTACTAATTGACACTCGCTTTGATCATTTACTGAAATAAATAGAGTGGGTGCACATGTTTCTCGAGTGAAAAACGGCCATTGTGACGTAAGAGATTAGCTTTCACAGCAGGAATTGTTGGTCTGCTGCAGACAACACTGCTTATTAATTGATAAAATACACATGCCTCGGGCAATGTTTATAAGCGCAATACTAATTTTAGGCGCCCCGCATATGTTCCGAAGTTTAAAATTTAAGCGCCCGGCCAACGGGGCGCTAAAACGGCCTGGGGAAGGCCCTGCAGCTGTGCGTAGAGGTTTACGCTTGGGTTAAACAAAAGTAAAATACAGGAACATGGTCGATCTTTTCCGGGTCCTTTTGGATTTGTTTCTTACATTTGGGAACTTTTTAACTTCTAATTGGGAAAAATGGTCAGAAAATCGAATTGGGAATGCTACCGTTTTCCAGTTACGACTTTATATAGAGGAAAAACACTGTGTAATAAGCCTCTGTCACCTTGACCTTTGATCTGTTGACCTTCAAAATTGACGGGCGTCTTTTTTCCTCCCAAGTAACCAGCATACTGACTTAAATGCTCGTATGTCAAAGCGTTCTCTAGATATCGTGCGGAAACGAATTTCATGTTACAAGCCCCTGTGACCTTTACCTATAACATGTTGACCTCAAAATCAAAAGGCGTCTTCCTTTTCTTCAAAGTAACCAGCATACCAACTTAAATGATCATAGAACAAAGCGTTCTCTAGATTTCGTGCGGAAACAAAATAGTCTACGGACAGACTGACCGGCTATCCGACCGGCCATCTGACGGCCCGATGCAAAGCAATATACCCCAACTTCTTCGAAGGAGGGCATAATTATTTCATTCTAAATAAAGAGAAAAGTTATCTTGTAACAAGAAATGTTTGTAAAACATGTATGCCCTCCGACTTGCAGGCAAGTTGTAAATATGTGCAGTTGTTAAGAAACTTTTTTAATGTGCAATCCCAAGCGAGGTTTCAATATATGGTATCTATGTATGAAGTTTCATTAAAATATTTCGAAGCCTTCCTAAAATATTGAGCAGAAACCATTTTTCTACTTTAAATAATGGTGAACTTGACCTTGACCCCACACAGACACCAGAAACTAGGACACCATATGTCTTTAAATGGCTCATTTAGGCGTAAAAAAAATAATAATGTTTGTTTCAGGTAACATGCCCCAAAAAATTAGGGTGGGTAGGTCAGGATTTTTTTTTTGGTAAATGGTCAACTTAAAGATTCTAAAACTGAATAAATATTCAAAACATATCAGTAATATCCTTAAACATTGTTTATACGTGGATACTATCAAAACAAAACACTTTTTTATCCAAACACATTTGATTATTGAAAAAGGTAAATGAATATAAAAAAAAATTGACAAACCCAATAAAATGTTCTAGGATCAGGGCTTTTCTTTAGGGTAAGTCGTGTTACCTGAAACAAACATTTTGTTTACGCCTTATACATAACGCTTGATAAAACAGCATGAATCCGTGGTAGGTTTTGATAAGTATATCATATTAGACTACAAATGTATGCAGAGATAATCCATAATTATGTATAATTGCATTTGACAAGCAGTGTAAATTAAACCTGATTTCATGTTGAAACTATTTATTGAAACAAAGGGCAATAACTCCATACATATTTAAGAAAGAGTTATGGTCCTTGTGATCTGCACTTCCTCCCATAGTCCTCTATCATTGTATAAAGTTTCATTTGAATCCCTTCAATACTAACAGAGTTACGCTCCGCACAAGAAAAATAATGCTTCACATGAGGAAAAAAACAAAGGGCAATAACTACTTAAACATTTAAGAAAGATTTGTGGTCCTGGTGCTCTACATTTCCTCTTATTGTTCTCTATCAATTTTATTTCAATCCCTTCAATACAAATGGAGATATGCTCCGCACAAGAAATTTAATGTTTCACATAAGGAAATAAAACAAACGGAAATAACTCAGTAGATATTAAAGAAAGAGTTATGGTCCTAGTGTTCTCCACTTTCTCTCATTGTCCTCTATTATATATGAAGTTTCATTTGAATCCCTTCCATACTAATGGAGTTAAGCTCCTCACAAGAAAATTAATGCTTCACAAAAGGAAATAAAACAAAGGACAATATCTCCATAAATATTGAAGAAAGAGTTGCGGTCCTTGTGCTATGCACTACCTCTCCATGCCTTCTATCATTATACGAAGTTTCATTTGAATCCCTTTCAAGATATGATCTGCACGAGAAAATTAAACAAAGAACAATAAATCATTAAATATTGAAGAAATATATTGAAGAAAGAGTTGTGGTCCTTTTACTCTAGGACACGAACGCCCCCATATTTCGCTGGATGTCACAACACGCTGCTGATGTCGGAAAAAATGCCCCGAAATTCACGGTGCACAAGTTCACATGCTGATTAATATGTTCATAAAGTGTCATCACTCTAGCATTAACACTTTTTGAGTTACGCGCGACACAAGTCCAAAATGTCATTTTATTCTTAAAACAAGGCTTGTCACAGGATGTGAAATTCCACTGAAGCATATGCTTGTCAGAGGAAGGCAAAACAATGTCAGAGTACAATACTACGCCCTGGACAAATATCTTGAGATTTCAGCAACACAGCTCTATATTGTTGTGACACACTGCCTCATAATGATCTTCATTCCCACCAAGTTATTACATTCCTTACATGTTGGCAAAAATGATGCTTCTTACAAAAAGTTCAATCTAACATTTGACCTTTTAAGTGTAACCTTGGACCCACAGACCTTGACAGAAGACCAGTTTAGTGGTATGTAAAACATCATCTGGTCATGGGAAAAGTTAAAACAAAAATAATTGACCTTTGACCTTGAATTGTGACCTTAATCTTTGACCGATCATCATGGGAGTTGTATGCGACACATTGTCTGGTCATGGAGAATAATAATCTAAAGTTATATTAAAATACTTCCAGGCGTTAAGACGTTACAGAGCAGAAACAAAAATGCATGAACTTTGACCTTCAATTGAGACCTTGACCTTTGACCAACGAGCATGGGAGTTGTACGCAACACATCATGGGGAATAATAATCTAAAGTAATATTAAAATCCATCAAGGCATTTAAAAGTTACGGAGTGGAAACAAAGACTGGACGGACGGAAAACCCACCCACGCAACCACCCACAGACGGGCAGTGCGACAACTATATGCCCTTATTTGGGGGCATAAAAAGGGCCAAAACTCCGCTCATATACGAAAAAATTGCACCAAAACACAGGTGCACAAGTTCACATGCTGATTAATATCTTTATAAAGTTTCATCACTCTAGCAGTAATACTTTTTGATTTACTCGAGACACAAGGCCAAAAATGTATTTTTTTGCTCATAAAAGGGCCTTAGCTCAGCTGATGTCATAAAAAAATGCACTAAAATACCCAGGTGCACAAGTTCGCATGCTGATTAACACCTTTATAAAGTTTCATCACTCTAGCAGGAATATGTTTTGAGTTACATGCGACACACGTTCAAAAATGTCTTTATTTTTCTAAAAAAGGGCCATAACTCCGCCGATGTCGTAATAACTCTTCACCAAAATACCCAGGGGCGCAAGCCCCAATGCAGATGAATATGCTTATGAAGTTTCATCACTCTAGCAGTTATACTTTTTTAATTTACGCGCGGCACAAAAATCTGACGGCAGACGGACGGACAAGGGCAAATCTATATGTCCCCATCCCCTCTAAAGTGTATGTGGGGGGGAGGGGCATAAAAATCATATCCATTCTATGTTTGATGTTTTATTCTAACTTCACTTAGTACAGTGTGAGTGACTCTTAAATATAATATGATATCCCAAGAAACAGCAAAGGTTCGTCAGTGTTACTATTTATATTACAATGATGATAATATTCATACATGTTCACCTGTATAATTTAAGGATTTATTTGTCACAACTGTGTAGCTCCAGGGGAATTCGATACCAAATGATTGTAGAATAGCTCAAAATAAACGTCAATTTCGAAAAACAAAACTAAAATAGGCAGTTTGCACATGCATAGAAAGATTTAGGGTTTGAACAAATAACATTCAAATATGTAAAGAAAAAAATCAAAGTATTAGACAATTTATGTCTAAATTTGAAAGGATAAAGTAGAACTTACTTGTAAATATCTGGTATACGACAAGAGTTGTCAGTTGTTACAGACGTGCATGGAGCACTGTCGTCTGCCTAAAGAATGAACAAAATCTTTGGTTACTGATATAAATATTTGTGTTTACCTCCACGCAATAGTATTTTGTTACGTCTACAAACATAAGGGTTGAGTGTGAAACTGTTGTATCTGCTTGACATTTCTATATGAGATACAATAGTTTCGCGCTCAACCCTCGATAATGAAACAAAAGATTAAAAAATTTGACACTTACAGGTAAACTGCTCGCCAATACCACAGTTATTTGGAAGTGTTATATAAATCTTTTAAACATTAGCTAATTTTAATGTGTATAAAGCAAAACAACCAAACCAATTAATTTTTTTCTGAAATCAAATGGCATTAACTATGTACAAGATATAAAGTCCAACTATTTGATTAAAATATGCAATTCTTTTTAAGAAAAGTCTTCTTAACTTCTGTATATTCAAAATACTTTAATAATCAAACTGTAATTGTCTCATTTATCATGGAAGTACCAGTTCTCGAACCTCTAAGGATGTACCCTGGCTTGTAGACTTTGTTGCAAAAGCATTCTTGAAAATTATAGATCACAATTTCAATCTCTGGTGCACATTTTTATGCATTAATAGTGACAAAGATTCTGTATGTATTAAACAATTAACACCGTAGTGTGTCGCCAACTTGCTATTTCAACTGTCATGGCGGCCAACAAGTAACTGACCTAATCTCGAACACACAGCTGTCAATAACGAACACATGGTGTATCACATGATCATCACTTGTGTCTTTCCGATGCAGCCAGTAGGAGAACTCAAAAGGGAGTTTTTCTCTCAGAACAAATACTTTTAATTTAAGAAATATGTACCTTTATTTGAAATGCATCAAAAGCCATAGTGTTTTTAATAAAATTGTTTAACAAAAAAAAATTACAATAGACAATACATGTTTTTGATGCATATTTCCGATAATTTTGCGACGACTGTACAGATTGTTTAACGTAGCACCGGTACACATAATCGGATGACGTCATACACACTTTGCTTACATGTAAATAGGGAACGAACGAAAGGTTCTAAAATAGGTGAGGTTCGAGAATAGGTACCTACACAATAAATGGAAAACAAAATTAAAACATCAATTGATAGATACAGACTAGAACTCAGCAATTCGGAGACGTTGTCTGACGGGGCGTAACTGCAGTACCATAAGAGCAATTATGCAGAAAACTGAACTTAACCTTTCTTCTATGCCTACTAACATTACCTAAAGTTTCATAATGACTGCACAAAAACTTTTCAAGTTATTGTCTGCACAAGCCTTATTTGAACAATTTAAAACTAGATTTGTGTCCGTAGGACACGGATACCCCCACACTCTGCTGGTTGTCACACAATTCTGCTTATGTCGAAAAAAATGCACCAAAATACCCAGGTGAACAAGATCACATGCTGATGAATATGCATGTAAAGTTTCATCACTCTAGCAGTAATACTTTTTGAGTTACGCATGACACATGTAGAAAGATTGCACTTTTTGTTAAAAAAGGGCCATAATTCCGCTGATGTCTGAAAAAAATGCACCAAAATACCTAGATGCACAAGTTCACATGCTGATTCATAAGTATGTTAAGTTTCATCACTCTAGCAATAATAATTTTTGAGTTACATGCGAAACAAGTCCAAAAATGTAATTTTATGCTAAACTAGACATGTGTCAGTACGACATGGATGCCCCCACATTCAGCTGGTTGTCGCAAAACTCTGTTGATGTAGGAAACAAGAGGGCCATGATGGCCCTAGGTCGCTCACCTGATATATATGTATCAAGTTTCATTAAAATATCTCAATACGTTCTCAAGTTATTGAGCAAAAACTGTTTTTCTATTTTTAGTAACAGTGACCTTGACCGCACCCACCACATAATTAATGCAAGGTCTCGATATAAGGTATCTACATATCAAGTTTCATTAAAATATCTCAATGTGTTCTTAAGTTATTGAGCGTAACGCGTTTTTCTACTTTTAATGACAGTGACCTTGACCCCACCCACCCCATACGCAAACCCAAGTGAGGTCTCGATATCAGATGTGTATTAATTTTGACTTAGCAAACGAGTCAATAATAAAAACTATTAAATATATTTTCCAAATCTCTTTATTTAGTCTAAATCTTTACCTGAACTGTATTCATGATAATTATCAATAAATTGAATATTATGTTAACTAGTCAAATTTTAACCATCGAACACTTGACCATTATAAGATGAAGCAGTGCAACAGATAATTTTTCATGCAATTTAATAGTTTTTCACTTCGGATTTTTAAATCGTTTTTTAACTTCCAATTTTAACCTTAATTAATTTTGTTAAGCTACTTAAACTAATTCTAATACAGTAATAAACTGTGTTTTCGACTGTAAGACACAGTATTTCACTGTATTTGTGTCTTTTTGCTTTACCTGTTTTGATAACATTTAAGCAGAAGCCATTTTCCCAAAACAGAAATTATGGTTCCCGGCAAATAAGCTAGCAGTTAACTGTATATAAATGAAGTTTTATTATGAAAGCACAAATAATCGAGAACCAGACAAGTCAAAACGGTCATTTTACATGACCATGTGGTGCTCTTCGGATTTTATTATTAACCCTTTGTAACGATGCCTAAGTAAATTTGATCCCCGAAAATTACTCCCATAAAACGAAAACAAATTCGACGGCAGTTCATTTAGGGGCAATTTTGGTCTGAAATGGGGGAAAAAAATACACTTTTTCGTTGGGGAAATGGTGCCGAATTTTGGCATAAAAATACGGAGATCTAGACCCCTGGACGCTGACGCCGGGGGTAATAGGAAAGCTCACCTATTCTTCGAATAGTCGAGCTAAAAACTAAAAGCAGCGCTGATTTTGCTGAACCAGCTTTTAAACGTTCACATAATGTAGCTATGGATTTCTAAAAGATGACAGGATATTACCTTATTATTAACATTGTAAAGATAAATGAGCTGGTTTAACTACAAATACATAGATTACACTCACATTCATTCATATAATAATGGAAACGCAAACTGAAATAGCTTGCATAGATCAATTTCATCTGGGAACACGCATCAACAAATTGTTCGGAGACGATATTTTGGAGTTTTGTATTGAAAATGACATATTCAAGATTGTGTCAATATTGACTATCGAGTGTTCAATTTTTGGTAAAAAAATGTTTGAGGCTCAACATAAACTGATACTGTGAAGTGACCTTTAGTGCATTTATTTGAAATGTATTGAAATAATGGTGCATGAATGATTTATTGTTCCACTGATGACATTATGCCACTACCAAGGAGGGGGTTTACATGAATATTTATACAAAAGGGCCATGATTTGAATATTCGAATATCGGATTATATTTGAATATAAAAAAACGAATATGAATATTCGATTGTCAAATTTATTTAAAGAACAAAATTTCTTTTAAAAAATCATGTTTTTTTCCCAGTTTGATTGCAAAATTAACATGAATTCCATTTGTATTTCCTGCCTAGCAGATGGGCGGGGGCAGTGTAATGTTTTTACAACACATGCCAAACATGTCCAATTAACGACAATTGATAATTGGGGGGGGCACGTCCTTACAAGGGCAGCGAATTAACGGTTTGTAGGAGGCACGAATATGACGCATTGTATCCACAAATTACAATACTGGGCCATGTTGTTATAACGGTTTCACAGTTTGCACAAGGCGTACATTGTTGTTTATTGTCCTTAAGTGACATCTATACGTTTAACTTGTTTACAGTAAATTACAATTACTCTCTAAGTAAACCCATCAAAATGAATCCATTAGCAGCCAATCAATTTCTTTAACAAAATTAACATGATCTGGTCAATGTTAATATACGTCACTTGTAAAAAAAAATTCCACTACATGAACACAGTATAATATATAAGAGTCTTGATTAATAAACAATGCCACCATCACGTGCTTAGAAGTAATTGACGCGGTCATTAGACAAAACCTAGGCAACGTGTAATCCATAACGGAATGATTAAGAAATTAATTAACAATACATTTAACAATATCTTACATTTCTTTATATTTGCCTAACACTCACTAAGTTATATCACTAATCTACCACTGAAAGAAGGTAAAACAACTACGTACACGTAGTATACATATTTTGGATAGGTAAATATTCCGACAGAGTGCCGTATATAGTAGTATTTACGAAACGAATATTCGAATATATTTGAATACCTAAAACGAATATTCGAATATTGATTTCAGTATGCGGTCCCATCCCTATTACATGCAAAATATGAAACCACTGGGCCTTGCTGTTTCAGAGAAGATTTTAAAAGTCATTTTGCTATTTAAATGTATATAAACCATGTAACCCCAAGGGGCATCATTGGAACAATCTTTGTAGAGGACCACTCCACAATGTTTCACGCAAAATATAAAACCTCTGGGCCTTACAGTTTCAACAAGGAATATTTTTAAGGCCCACTAGCCATATAAGTCTACATAAACCATGTGACCCCCGATTGGTGTGGCCAATGTTGAACCCAGGGGCATCATTTTAACAATCTTTGTAGAGGACAACTATACAATGTTACCAACCAAATATGAAACTGATGGGCCTTGAAGTTTCAGTGGAGAAGATTTGTTAAGTCAGTTTGCTATTTAAGTCTATATAAACCATGTGACCCCCGGGGTGTGGCCAGTTTTGACCCCAGGGGCAACATATGAGCAATCTCTGTACAGGACCACTATACAATGTTACATACCAAATATGAAACCTCTAGGCCATGCGGTTTCAGAGGAGATTTTAAATGTCAATTTGCTTTATAAGTCTATTTAAACAATTTGACCCCCGAGGTGTGGCCAGTTTTGACCCCAGGGGCATTATTTGAACAATGTTTGTAGAGGACCTCTATACAATGTTATATACTAAATATGAAACCTCCCGGCTTTGCTGTTTCAGAAAAGAAGATTTTTTTAAAGTCATTTTGCTATAGAAGTCTATAATAAACCATGTGACCCCCGGGGAGTGGCCAGTTTTGACCCAGAGGCATCATTTGAACAATCTTTGTAGAGGACCACTATACAATGTTATATACCAAACATGAAGCCTGTAGGCCTTGCTGTTTCAGAGGAGAAGATTTCTAAAGTCATTTTGCTATATAAGTCTATATAAACCATGTGACCCCCGGGGCGTGACCAGTTTTAACCCCAGGGGCATCATTTGAACAATCTTTGTAGAGGACCACGAGAGGATGTCACATATCAAATATGAAAGCTCTGAGCCTTGCGGTTTCATAGGAGAAGATTTTTAAAGTGTTCACTTTTTAAATCTATTTTTAGCTGGTGACCTACATATGCAGCGAACAGAAAGATTTAAACAACTTTGAAAGAGGTCCACCCAAGGATCAATCCTGTAAAGTTTGGTGAAAATCTGCCAAGCGGTTTAGGAGGAGATGTTGTTTAAATGAAAAGTTAACGACGCATGCACACACACATGCACGCACACATGCACAACGGACAACGGGCGATCACAAAAGCTCACCATGAGCACTTTGTGCTCAGGTGAGCTAAAAATAACATTTTTTGAGAGTACCACCTACGGATGCTGGATGCTAGACTTTCTCGTAATTGATAGTAGTCTGGCATTTTGTTAATACAATGTGTTCATCACTGTGATGAAGTATCTTAAATTACAAGTAAATACCTCTCATAGATATTGTGAAATTTGACCTAAAGCAAAAATTCAAAGTTGAAAAAAGGGCAATAACTCCACCAAAATCTTTGACATAGTTACCTCATCTTGTCTACCTAATGGGTTCATTTTACATAGTTACCTCATCTTGTCTACATAATGGGTTCATAACTGTGATCAAGTATTTTGAGATTCAAGTCAATACCTCTTATAGTTATTGTAAAATTTGACCTAAAGCGAAAATTCAAAGTTCAAAAAAGGGCAGTTACTCAAACTAAATTCTTGACAGAGATACCTCCTCTTGTCTACAGAATAAATTCATCACTGTGATCAAGTACTTTTATTTTTAAGTCAATTCCTCATACAGGTATTGAAAAATTTGACCTAAAGCGAAGTGTGTTGAAAATAGTTACCTCCTCATGTCTGCTGAAAGCGGTCAGCACCATAAAAAAGTATCTTCCCTTCTCGAAAAAGTGTATTTAATACTTATTAAATGCTGCTGCATTGGCATCATATTTTTTCTGCGTTTAATGCACACTTAATACACTTGAAAATGACTAAAAAAAACACTTATTACAGAAAAAAGTGTATTTTTCTGCATTTTTTCTGCATTAACACACTTAAATGCATTTAAAGTGTATTTGTCTTCTTGAAAAATACACTATATCTTCAAAAAATACACTTAAGTGTATTGAAATAGTATTTTAAGTGTATTTTCTAATGCATTAATGCATTTTTTGGTAAAAAATGCGGAAAATGTACAGAAAAAAACTAGGTGTACTTAAAGTGTATTTAATGTGCATTTAACGCAGCAAAAATATGGTGCCAATACTGCAGAGTTTTATACGCATTAAATGCGTATTAAATACACTTTTTCGAGAAGGTTGAGTTTCAATTTAATGTCTTTGATAGTCATTGAGAAATGTTATATTTAACAAAAAATGTCAAAATATTCTAAGTTGTAAGTATAAACAAGTGCAGGTAACTCTGGAAATACAAATAACAAGGTAACCTGCCTTATTGTAATGAATTACCCTTTTGAAAGTGAAAAAATATTGAAAGTTTCAAATGGATACCTTTGATAGTTTTTGAGAAATGGACTCAAGACAAAACACTTAACCAAACAAGATTATGTGATTGATTAACACACGTGCCCCCGGTTGGTGCTGGATAGCCCATTTCTTAGCCCAAATTAGGTCAAAGTCAAGGTCAAAGTGAGGATGGGTGATATGGGTGGATTGGGAACAGTCATAAATAACAAGTGCTGTCGAAAGACAGCGCGCTAGACTTTTCTTGTGCTTGTCAGAGTTACTGGTATTTTTTTCTAAAAAATAAAAAGAAACATGGAAATTCCACGAAAACCATATTTTCAAACAAAATGAATTAAAATCTGCACATAAATAAAATGTTAAGTAATGGTAAACTTGACCTTGACTCTACCCACCCCACATGCAATCCCAAGCGAGGTCTCATTACATATAAGGTATCTATGTATTAAGTTTCATTAAACTATCTCAATGCCTTCTCAAAAGTTATTGAGCAGAGACCGTTTTTCTATTTTAGTAACAGTGACCTTGACCCTATAGGCAATCGCAAGTGAGGTCTCGATATAAGGTATGTATGTATTAAGTTTCAATAAAATGTCTTAATGCGTTCTCAAGTTATTTAATGGAAACCGTTTGTCTATCTTAAGTAACAGTTACCTTGACCTTGACCCCACCTACCCAATATGCAATCCCAAGCGAGGTCTCGATATAAGGTATGTATTTATAAAGTTTCATACAAATATCTCAATGCGTTCTCAAGTTATTGAGCGGAAACCGTTTTTCTATTTTGAGTAACAGTGACCTTGACCGCACCCTCCCCATATGCAATCCCAAGTGAAGTCTTGATATAAGGTATATATGTATTAAGTTTCAGTAAAATATCACAATGCATATTCAAATTATTGAGCGGAAACCGTTTGTCTATTTTTAGTAACAGTGACCTTGAGCTTGACCCCACCAACCCCAAATGCAATCCCAAGTGAGGTCTTGATATAAGGTACCTATGTATTACGAATTATTAATATATCTTAATATATTCTCAAGTTATAGAGCGGAAACTGTTTTTCTATTTTTAGTAACAGTGACCTTGACCCCACCCACCCCATATGCTATCCCAAGCGAGGTCTCGCTATAAGGTATCTATGTTTGAAGTTTCATTACAATAGCTTAATCCGTTCTTGAGTTAGAGAGCGGAAACTAAACATTGAGAAACTAGCTTACCGAAAAACTTGAACCTGTCCATATAGCTTATTTGTTAAATTTTTAAGTGTAACAAGGCCCGTAATTTTGAAAAGTTTCAAACTAGAGTTATTAAAATTGGCCTATGAGTTCATTTTAATATAGGGAATAAGTGTTCTAAGTTTGAATGAAATCCCTCAAGCCATTCCTGAGCAACCAGCTTACCGAAAAACTTTAACCTGTCCATATAGTTATTCAAGTGTAAAAAGGCCCATAATTTTGACAAATTTCAAAATAGAGTTTCCAAACTTGGCCTATAGGTTTATTTTGATGTGGGCAATATATTCTTTAAGTTTGAATGAAATCCCTCAAGCCATTCCTGAGAAACTAGCTTACTGAAAAACTTAAACCAAGCTCGGACGCCGATGCCGACGCCGGGGCGAGTAGAACAGCTTGCATTTTCTTCGAAAAGTCGAGCTAACAACTGTGTAAATATCTAAGTGTTGTAGCAAGCGGTGTTGGTGCTAGACGAAACTGTAAAATCTAGTCAACCAGGAAATTGCACTTGTGAATTATTATAAGTTCAAATTAATTCAAGGTCAAGGTCAAAGAGAGGCTGGGTGATATGGGTGGATTGGGGATGGTCATAAGCAACAACTGTGTAAGTATCCAAGTGTTGTAGTAAGCGGTGTTGGTGCTAGACGTAACGGTAAAATCTAGTTAACCAAGTAACTGAACTTTGAATTATTTTAAGTCCAAATTAGGTCAAGGTCAAGCTCAAAGTGAGGCTGGGTGATATGGGTGGATTGGGGATGATCATAAGCAACAACTGTGTAAGTATCCAAGTGTTGCAGCAAGCGGAAGAACGGAAAGACGGACATACGGACAGGACAATCACTTTATGCCTCCCGCATCAAGATGCCCGGGCCATAAAACGGTAAAATGTAGTTAACCAAGAAACAGCCCATTGGAATTATTCTAATTGCAAATTAGGTCAAGGTCAAAGTGAGGTTCAGTGATATGGGTGGATTGGGAATGGTCATAAGTAACAACTGTGTAAATATCCAAGTGTTGCAGCAAGCGGTAGAACGGACAGACAGACGAACAGACAAGACAATCACTTTATGACTCCCGCATCAAGATGCCCGCTTAACCCAAAAACTTAACTAATGCAGACGCTCCCTAAAACTTAACTAATGCAGACGCTGGGCCGCTGACACAGATGACAGAGCAACAACAATAACTTTACTTTTTATCTTCGAAAAGTCAAGCTAAAAAACTATAATATGTTCTTGGTATCAAATTGCTTGTTTTGTTGAATCAGATTCATTTTAACTAAAAATGTTGACTTTAGAGTTGATTTTGAGCAATATGACGTACCTCCAAACATTGAATGATATAAACGCTAGTGACCTGATACAAAAATATATCAGGCACGTTTGTAACAGTCGGATCTCTGCATATATTTGTATGATAAACAAGAGCGCGCTAGACTATTCAACCGCTTCGTCTGAGTTGTTGTTCTTTAACACAACAAACAAGAAAAATTTGAGCAAAAAAAGTTTTTCTATTTTTAGTAACAGTGACCTTGACCCTGACCCCACCCCATACGTAATCCCAAGCGAGGTTTCGATATAAGGATCTATGTATTAAGTTTCATTAAATATCTTAATGCTTTCTCAAGGTCATGAGCAGAAACCTTTTTTCCTATTTTTAGTAACAGTGACTTAACCATGACCCCACCAATTTGCAATCCCAAGTGAGGTCTCGATATAAGGTACCTATGTATATAGTATCATTAAAATATCTCAATGCGTTCTCAAGTTATTGAGCGGAAACCGCTTTTCTAGTTTTAGTAACACTGACCTTGACCCCACCCACCCCATATGCAATCCAAAGTGAGGTCTTGATACAAGTTATCTATGTATTAAGTTTCATTAACATATCTCAATGCGTTCTCAAGTTTTTTTTAGCAGAAACCGTTTTTTCTATTTTTAGTAACAGTGACTTTGACCTTGACTGCACCCAACCCATATGCAATCCCAGGCGAGGCCTCACTAAAAGGTATCTATGTATGAAGTTTTATTACAATAGAGTTGTTCCACGCAAACTTTAACCTCAATTTTTAGGTACAAAAAGGGGCCTAATTCTGCTAAAATGCTGGTCACAGTTATGGGTATTGGCCCTTGACCTAATATTTACCCTGAAGGCATGAGTGAAGTTTAAATTGAATGTCTGTAGTAGATATAGAGATGGAGTTGTTGCACGCAAACTTTAACCAGAGTACAAAAAGGGGCATATTCTGCTTAATTGCTGGTCAGTTATGGGCCTTGGTCAGTGACCTCACATAATGACCTTGAATAAATGTGTGAAGTTTCAACTGAATGTCTGTAGTAGTTACAGAGATATGTACTTGCTGCACACAAACCTTAACCTAAATTTTATTTGGCACGCAACCTTAACCTAACCAAAATTTTCTTTGGCACGCAACCTTAACCTGACTTTTCTTAAGTACAAAAAGGGGCATAATTCTGCTAAAATGCTGGTCTCAGTTATGGGTGTTGGTCAGTGAACTTATATGACCATGAAGGCATGTGTGAAGTTTCAGTTGAATATCTGTAGTAGATATAGAGATACGTAGTTGTTGCAAGCAAACTTTAACCTGATTTTTTAAGTACAAAAAAGGGCATAATTCTACTAAAATGCTGTTTGTTGTTTGTTTGGATTTTGGCGGTATTCAACAGTATTTCATATAACAGCCGTCAGTTAACCTATTCACACTTTTCCTGGGTAAGCTGGTTTACCAGTACTGAGTGCACATACTTATGCCAGTAACTGACAACCGCCGTACTTGAATCAGAGGTAGCGGGAGAATGGCAGAGGAAATAATTTCATATATGTCAATCGAACCCGCGATCCTCGGATTTGTAGTCCAGCGCTCTACCAACTGAGCTAGCCGGCCCGGCTGCTAAATTGCAGGTCAGAGTTGCAGGTCAGAGTTATGGATAGTGGTCAGTGACCCCACATAATGACCCCAAACACATGTGTGAAGTTTCAATTGGATATCTGTAATAGTTACAGAGATATGGACACAAACCTTAACGAGGGCATTACGCCGATGAACGGGTGAGTAGCATAGCTCAAACTATTTTTCGGTGAATAGCATAGACGCTTGGTTGTTTAACAAATAAAAAATAATCCTTTTTCTATATTATAAATAGACACAAGGTAGCTCACTCGCCATTTTCTATGGTAACGGAGGTTGATTGACTGGTTGTAATTTAAAGAAGAACCCGGTCCTATATAATTGGGCTACGTAGATTGCGGGAACCAAACATGTAATTTTATACATCGAAACCAGACAATGATCTGCCAATAGAATTCCGTTACAATAGAAAATGGCGAGTGAGCTACTTTGTGTATTTAAATATAGGACAAGGATTATTTATTTGTTCAATAACCAAATGCCTACGGTGAATATTCGAGCTAAAAACCAGATCTGATTTACCAACCACAAACTCTAATAGGCGTCAAGCGCAGTTACAAAAGTAAATAAATAGGTCATTATATATTTTATTATAATTTTATTATTTTCCTCACAAGAATTATCCCTTAAGTGGTGAATGAACTGAAATGTTATTTATGTATTTGTAAATTACTATGGAGATCCGCATATTATGAGTAAATATGATGATGAGGTCGTGTTAAAATTAAGGATTCTGCTACGTTGGCTAAGATCTCTTATAAATCGTTACACTTCGTGTTTTGGTAGAAAACCAACTATGGAATCCATTTGAGCAACTTTGGAAGAGAACCACCCAAGGAACATATCTGTGAAATTATTTCAAATCCAAACAGTGGTTTCTGACAAGAAGATGTACAAAGTTTTTAAAGTTTTGAATATAGCCCTATAGGATAAAAGGTCCCGCCCCATGGTGGCGATGTTTTTTTACCGAGCAGACCCATTTGAGCAACTTTGGTAAAGAACAACCCGAGGAACATTTCTGTGAAAATATTTTGAAATCCAATCAGTGGTTTTTCACAAAAAGATTTTCAGTTGTCAATATTGTCATTTAAGGGTAAATGGCTCTGCCCTCTGGTGGCCATGTTTTTCAATGGAGCAGAACAATTTAAGCAACTTTAGTAGAGGACCACCAAGGATAATTTCTGTGAAATTATTTGATAATCTACCGAGAGGTTTAACAGGAGATGTTGTTGACAGATTTTTTTATTTAACGCTCTGGTGGCTATCTTGTGCAGCAGATCGGAACCATTTAAGCAACTTTGGTAGAAGACAATCAAAGGAACATTTATGAATAGTTTCATCGGCCTACTGGTTTTGGAGGAGAAGTCGTTTAAAGAAAATGTTTACACACACACGCACACTCGGCCGGACGTACGCACGCACTACAGACAAACCGACATGGCATAAGATTGCTGGCCTTTGGCCAGTGGAGCTACACATGAGGTTTACGAAATAATGTGCATGTTTAGAAGGTACAGATTGGAAGACTTGATGTTTACAAAAGTTTTTCTTTGGAAGAAAACACGGAAAGTCGCCTTGCCGTACTTAATCATATCTTTTTACAATAAATATTTCCTTATGTGTGCCAAACATTAGTTTCTTTACAAACTGCAGCTTTACATTACATTGATGATTACAAATTCTTTTCAAAGGTATTGAAATCATTTGCCGTGTTCACAATTATTAATAGAAACATATTGTATTAAATCACAAACAGTTTTGTCTGAGTGTTGAGCAGTTCAACGTGTATCTTGCATTTTCAATAGGCAGTGTTTTTGTGCAATCATTAGAATGAATGACTTGCAAAGCTTGTCAATGCATGAAATACACCTAAGACAAACTGGGGGTTTCATTTTACAAAACAGAACTGCCTCTGAGCAGATTAGATCGCTTGAAGCTTCATTGTAAATGTTAGGCTACCTGCGTGTATTGAATCTACAAAACGAGGAAAACGATAAATATTCATAATACCTACACAATACGATAAAGGGATTAATTTCCTTGTTTGTGTTGTCAAGAAGACATTTAACACCTACACATTTGTTCAGCAATGTTCAGTGCAGTAATTATTTAAGGTGGCATTATTGGTATTACCCTTCACAAACACATACGAAACAAGAATATCGGTAGAACTGATGAATGGAATTTCACTTCTAATTGTGGCCTTGAACTTTAACCTATGGACCTAAACACACTAGTACGGAAACACTGTCTTGTTGAGGTAAACATTTGTGTTTAGTGATTTTACAATCCATGCATTCATGGCCAAATTATAAGTCCGGACAAGCAAAAGCCAATTTCAAATCCGACCTTTAAGTATGACCTTGATCTTTGACCTACAGTGCTGGTTTGTGCACCTTACATGCTGTTTCATTTAGGCAAACATTAGTGCCAAGTAATGGGAAACTCACTCAATCCAAGGCCAAGCTATAGTCCAGACAACCATAAGCTATTTTCGACCTCAAAAGTGTGATCTTGACCTTTGATCATTGGACCTGGTTCATGTGCGCTTCATGTCCTGCCATTAAGGTTAACATTTCTGTCAAGTAGTTTTTAAGTTGGCAAGTTAAAGTACGGACAAGCAAAGTTCCAATTTAAACCTATGACCTTGATCTTTTGACATAGGGACTCGAAATCTAGAGCGCTACACACCATCTCATTGCATTGCAGCAAACATCTGTTTATTTTTTAAATTCCTCCATCCATGGCCAAGTTATAGTCAGGACAAGCACAAAAACCTATTTGTTATCAAAGAGAAATCACTCCCTTAAAATTCATCAGACTGGAACAGCCTTCTTAATAGGAATGCTGTTTATTATTAGTTTCATTAAATTAGAGTTATTTGTTTATGATATCTCGCAGGGAAATGAAAATATCCTATGAATATGTTGTATTTAAAACAAGAGGGCCAAGATAGCCTGGGTTGCTTACCTGAGTTTAAGGCAACACGATGGCTCTTAAAAATTTAATACTAGTAGCGTGTTAACATATGTTAGAAGTTATATGTTGACAACAGACAGCAACGATGTACACAGACAGGAACGATGGACGACAAATAGCCCTGGTTTTAACAAATCTAAACAATATCATTAATTTTAAATAGGGTCACCAAAGTTACAATTCTGTACCCTGCGCGCTGGCGGCTATATGTTTTAACGAATCAAAATTATTTGAAGTAAAATTTATTACAAGGTCCCCCGAGAAACAAATCTGTTAAATTATTTCGAAATCCGGCAAGTGGATTCCAACAAGAAGATTTTCAAAGTTTTCAATGAAGCCATAGATGAAACTGTCCTGTCCCCTGGGCGGGACATGTTTTTTACGAATCAAAATTATTTGAAGGAATAAGGTAAAGGGTAACAGAAGATTATAAGTAATTTTGATATTAAAGTGTATGCAAGAAACGTGGAAATACCGCGAAAACCAAAATTTGCCGAACACAATAAAGGTTTATTATAATATCTCGATTCGTTCTCCTTTAACTGAGCAGAAACCATTGTCTATTTTTAAGAAACAGTGACCTTGACCTTCAGCCCATTCCATATGTGATCCCAAGAAAGGTTTGGCTATAAGGTATCTATGTTTTAAATTTCATTGCAGTATCGCAATCCGTGCTGGGTCCGGTTAGCTCAGTTGGTAGAGCGCTGGAAAGTCAATCCGGGGATCGTGAGTTCAAACCCCAGCCCGGCCACATAACTTGTGTGGGGATTGGTCATGAAATTATTTCTAGGCCATTCTCCCCCTACCTCTGATTCAAGTAGGGCAGTTGTCAGTTACTGACGCAGTTGTCAGTTACTTACATAGGTATGTGCACTTAGAACTGGTAAAAAGCTAAGGTCGGCTAAGCTTGCCCAGGAAAAGTTTGAGTAGGTTAACTGACCGTTGTGATATCACTGAAATACAGTTAAAAACGGCAAAAAATCCAAACAAACAAACATCTAAATTCGTTATAGAGCAGAAACTGTATTTCTATTTTTAGTAACGGTGACCTTGATTGACACCCCACCCACCACAGAAGCAACCCCAAGCAAGGTCTTAATTTAAGAAACCTATATGTGAAGTTTCACTGCAATATCTCAAACCGTTCTAGAATTATCAAGCAGAAACCATCTTCTTATTTTTAGTAATGGTGACCTTGACTCGAAACTTCCCATTAGTATCCAATCCTAAGAGAGGTCTTGATAAAAGGTATCCGTATGTGAAGTTTCATTACAAATCTTAATTCGTTCTCCAGTTATTTAGCGTAAACCATAATTTTAGAAACAGTGATCTTATCTTGATCCCACCCACCCCATATGCAATCCCAAGTGAGGTCTTGACATCAGGCATCTTTTCATGAAGTTTCATTACAATATCGCAATTTGCTATTGAGTTATTTAACAGAAACCATTTTCTATTTTTAGTTATGGTGACCTTGACTTTGATACCAAACACCCACAAACAAGAGGGCCACGATGGCCCAAGACTGCTCACCTGAGTTTAAGGCATCATAATGGCTAATAACAAGTGGGCCAAATGGAACTAAACAAATTAACTGAGTATGAAGTTCTGAGTCTTGCAGTTTCAAGAGAAGACTTTTATAGTCTAAATAAACCATGTGACCCACAGGGCATAGCCACTTTCTACCCCAAGGACATAATTTTAACAATATTTGTAGTGAACAATGTTTCAAACCAAATATGAAACCTCTAGGCCTTGCAGTTTCAGAGGAGAAGATTTTTAAAGCATACTTTCATAACAGTCTATATAAACCATGTGACCCCGAGGTGTGTCATTTTGCTATTTAAGTCTATATAAACCATGTGACACCCCCTCCAGGGCGTGGCCAGTTTTTACTCAGTTTCAATGAACGATCTTTGTAGAGGACCACTATACAATGTTATATACTAAATATGAAACCCTTGGCCCTTGTGGTTTCAGAGGAGAAGATTTGTAAAGTCATTGTGCTTTTTAAGTCTATATAAATCATGTGACCTCCTGGCATGGCCAGTTTTGACCACAGGGGCATCATTAATATATTTTGAACAATCTTTGTAGAGGACAACTTTACAATGTTACATCCCAAATATGAAACCTCTGGGCCTTGCGGTTCTGGAGAAGATTTTAAAATTCATTTTGCTATTGAAGACTATATAAACCATGTCATCCCTGGGTCGTGGCAAGCTTTGACCCCAGGGTAATCATTTGAACAATCTTTGTAGAGGACCACTATTCAATGTTGCATACCAAATATGAAACTTTAAAGTCACTTTGCTATTGAAGTATATAATTATAAATCATGTGATCCTAGGGGTGTGGCCAGTTTTGACCCCACAGGCATCATTTGAACAATCCTTGTAGAGGACCATTATACGATGTTACAAACCAAATAGGACACTTTTGGTCCATGCAGTTTCACAGGAGATTTTTTAAACTATTTTTTAATTATTTTTTAGTCTATTAACCATGTGACCCCCAGGGCATGGCCAATTTTGACCCCAGAGGAATCATTTGAACAATCTTTGTAGAGGACCACTATACAATGTTACATACTAAATATGAAACATCTGGGCCTTGAGGTTTCAGAGGAGAAGATTTTTTAAGTCATTTTACTATTTAAGTCTATGTAACCCATGTGACCCTGGGGCGTGGCCAGTTTTACCCCAGGGGCATAATTTGAACAATCTTTGTAGAGGACCACTATACAATGTTACAAACCAAATATGAAACCTCTGGGCCATACGGTATCAGAGGAGAACATTTTTAAAGTCAGTTTGCTATTCAAGTCTATATAAACCATGTGACCCCCGGGTTGTGGCCAGTTTTGACCCCAGTGGCATCATTTGAACAATCTTTATAGAGGATCAATATACAATGTTACATACCAAATATGAAACCTCTAGGCCTTACGGTTTCAGAGAAGATTTTTAAAGTCATTTTGCTATACAAGTTTATATAAACACTGTGACCCCCGGGGCGTGGCCAGTTTTGACCCCAGGGGCATAGTTTGAACAATCTTTGTAGAGGACCACTAGAGGATGTCACATATCAAATATGAAAGCTCCAAGCCTTGTGGTTTCAGAGAAGATTTTTTAAAGTTTTCAGTTCTTAAATCTATTTTTAGCTCTTGTGACCTACATATGTAGCCAACCAGAACGATTTGAACAATTTTGAATGACCCAAGGATCATTCCTGTGAAGTTTGATGAAAATCTGTTCAGCGGATTAGGAGGAGATGTTCTTTGAATAAAATGTTGATGCAGGACGCACTGCGGACGACGGACAAAAGGCGATCCTAAAAGCTCACCATGAGCACGTTGTGCTCAGGTGAGATAAAAAAACAAGACACTGTGTTCGATAAACGCACATGCCCCCGGTTAGTGCTGGACAGCCCATCTGAATAATTCTAAGTCCAAATTAGGTCAAGGTCAAAGTATGGTTGGGTAATATGAGTGGATTTGGAATGGACATCAGCAACAACTGTGTAAATATCCAAGTGCTGTAGTAAGTGGTGCTGGTGCTAGACGAAATAGTAAAATCTAGTTAACCCAAGTATAGCCCATTTGGATTATTCAAAGTCTAAATTAGGTCAAGCCAAGGTCAAAGTGAGGTTAGGTGATATGGGTGGATTGAGAACTGTGTAAATATCTAAGTGTTGTAGTAAGCGGTGTTGGTGCTAGACGAAACGGTAAACTCTACTTCACCAAGAAATGGCAAGTTTGAATTTATAAGTCCAAATTAGGTCAAGGTCACAGTGCGGTCGGGTGATATGGGTGGATAGGGAATGGTCATAGGCAACAACTGTGTAAGTATCCAAGTGTTGTAGTAGGCGGTGTTTGTGCTAGACGGAACGGTAAAATCTACTTAACCTTGTAACGGACGGACGGAAGGACAGGACAATCACTATATGCCTCCAGCATCAAGATGCCGGGGGCATAAACAAAAGCTGTCAGAGGACAGCGGGCTCGACTTTTCTTGTGCTTGTCAAAGTTACTGGCATTTTTTTTTTCGAAAAAAAGAAACATGTAAATTCCACGAAAAACAATTTTTCAAACGAAATGCATTAAAGTCAGCACATCAATAAAATTGTATGAAATCCCAAGCGAGGTCTCGATATAAGGTATCTATGTATTACATTTTATTACAAAATCTCGATGCGTTCCAAAGTTATTAAGCGGAAACCATTTTTCTATTTTGTAGGAGAGCCTTTTTCAAACAAGGTTATGGTTCTTTTAACTGATATGTTTTCACATGTCTTATTTGGCAATATACAAGTGTATTTTGAAAAAAAAAACGATTTACTTATATTTACTGTTAAAGTAATGAATTTGGCTGGACATTTAAGTAGGTAAAATGGCCTATTAATAATACTATTTGAAACATCATTTATTATGCAACAATATATTTTGTTCTAAACGACAGATTTTCTTAAATTTTCGCACATAAATGCACCAATGTATACTTACATCAAAACATTAATAAAAAGAATTGGGTCACCAAATTTGTTTGGGAAATATTGGACTTTAAATATGGTACCTGTGTAGCCTTTTTCATGTTTCGTGTTTACATGATATCATGATCATGATCATGAAAATAGAATCAAGATATTAAATGGATCTTTCTTTTTAACTAATTTGTTTGGCAATACATTGTATACGTGTGGTTTTGATAATTATAATGCTTTATGAACTTTTAACCATTGACTGGAACTTAACGAATTACACAGATTTATATTTTTTGATTGAAATTAGTATATTGTAACCTATAAACAATAAAGAAATAATGAAGCAAAAGGAGAAATTAACCCAATTATTTTCTTTTTGTTGCGAACGTCTTTAATCCGTTCTTGAGTAAGAGAGCAGAAACGAAAAGTTGAGAAACTAGCTTACCAAAAAACTTTTACCAGTCCATATAGCTTATATGTTAACTTTCTAAGTGTAAAAAGGCCCATTATTTTGACAAATTTCAAACTAGAGTTACCAAACTTGGACTATAGGTTCATTTTAATGTGGGAAATAGATGTTTTAAGTTTGAATGAAATCCCTCAAGCCATTCCTGAGAAACTAGCTTACAGAAAAACTGTTTTTGTTTATTTTCTGTCCAATGATGATAAATGATGTTAATTAACGCAGGCTCTGAAAACATCAATGTTACACGTACAAATAACTGCATGCAAGGCTTGCAACAGTTGGAAATCAAATTTTATCAATACATTTTTATCGTCACGCGCAAACTCTGGCCTGATCATGCTTGTGTTCGACTTCACCTGTAGTCTTACGTTCATAGACAAACTGTGCACGATTGGTGAAGATTGGATGAAAAATGAAGTCTCTATCCTGAATAATGTCCATTTTTGTATATTTTTTTGACAAACAAAGGGCATTAAATCTGATGTTTCTGGCCCAATTTTTCTTATATTCGACTTTTAATCTTATGGTCATAGACAAACTGTGCAAGATTGATGAAGATTGAATGGAAAATGAAGTCTCTACCCTGAATATGTCCATTGTTGCATTTTTTTTTTCACAAAGGGTAATAACTCAGGTGTTTCTGGTCCGATCTTGCGTATATTCGACATTAACTGTAATCTCATGGTACTAGACAAACTGTGCAAGGTTGGTGAAGATTGGATGAACAATAGCTGTCAGAGGACAGCACGCCAGACTATTCGAAGTATTTCAGTTGGTACATATTTTGGATAGTGGAAGGGGCATACATTTGTTAAAATACAAAACTTTTAAGTGAAGCCTTGTATAGTTTATACATTTTTGGAATAGAAACTTTATACACAATATCTATGTAAAATGTGCGCATAACTCAAAATACAAAACAGAGTTATGGGTAATGTTACCCCTGATACTAGAGTTGATGAAAAAGGTTAGTTCCAAGTTTCAAGTGAATAACTTATGTAGTTACGAAGTTACACAACACAGACACCGACGAAGCCAGGGGTAGTAGGATAGCTCACATATTCTTTGAATAGTTGAGCTAAAAATGAAGTTACAAGACGGGGGTAGTAGGATAGCTTACCTATTCTTCAAATATTGTGGATTAATTTAATTTCGTTGACATGAAATTTAGTGGATTCGTAAAATTGGGCATATTCGTTGGATCTTAAGTTCGTAGATTTCGATTTTTTGCAAAAACCTAAAAAAAAATACTGTATGTGCTTTTTGTTTATTCTAACAACCCTTGTGCTCAGCTGACATCCACTAAAACAACAACGTGTCAATTACCCGCATTGTCCGTATCTTATCGTCTCAATCTTGCGATAACGTGGTCCGTAGAGTAACAACGCCCATACCAATTAGCGGGATTAAACATAGGTGCAATATACCAGTATCACAATAAACAGTCCAATTAATAGTGGTACCCATAGTGTCTTGTATAATTGTAATAAAACAGTGGGTCCTATTAATGGCAGTTTGACAAAAAGCCAGTTAAGCGCATGACAATTAACAAGTGACAAACTGCGAATATCGATATGTGCGTGACAATTGAGCAATCCATACCTTTCAATTATTCTGTCAGTATTATCTGTTCTTTCAAGAAGGAAACATCATACAATTATTTATTTTTTCAAACATAGTTAAAGTATAATTTAACACCCTGTCAGTAATTATCAAGGGAGGTAACACAATCACCAAAACATGGGTCAAAAGTAGTTGCGCCCCTTTAGGCTGACGTCACAGTAGTGCAGATACTAATAATTTCGGATATAAGACTTCGGACATTAACGTTCGTTGTTCGTTGTTCATTTCAGTGTCTGATGAATAATTATGGTTTTACAGTAGTCAAGCTAAAAATGAAGCCTCTATACTAATACGGTCCATTTTTGTATATTTTTTTAATAAACAAAGGGCAATAACTCTGGTGTTTGAAACACGATTTGGCCCATTTTTGGCATCTGCTGAGATCTGATGGTCATTCAAAAACTGTGATAGTTTGGTTAAGACTAGATGGAAAATAAGTCTATATTTTGGCAAATAGCATTTTTGCACTTTTGCATGAAAAACGGGCAATAGCTCTATAGTTACTGGTGTTATCTGACCCAATAACAATCCCACTGGAAATGTTATGGTCATACACAAACTGTGCAAGTTTGGTTAAGATTGGATAAAAAGTGAATTTTCCAGCGTGAATACAAACCCAATTGCTGACAGCACACGGACGACAGACGACGGACGACGCAGAAGAGGTCTCAGAGCAACAGGTAAGGATTCTTTCAGAATTGGGTATTACCCCATCATATTTGAAATAATTGAGTACTGAAAAAAGTATTTGAGTACTTTAAATTATGTTACCCCATCAGAATAAAAATAAACGAGTATTAAACAAAAAAAGGAATTCCATATTTAGTACCACAACCACAACACGCAAATGGTGTGAGTGTTTCTTTAATTTAACACAAAGTTCAAAACATAACCATTTCTCTTTTCACAACCTTAATCAGCATATTGTTCCCAAAACTCTGAAAATATTTTAAACTTTGTTTGGTAAATAATGCTAAAAGTTTTCAAGGCGAGGTATGATAAGTAGGCCCGATTTTCCAAAAAACATTTACACCGGTAAATAGTACTATTCTTTGTCAGTTAGTCAATCACTTTACGCAGTGAGTTTGCCGTTTTTTACGTTTTGGGTATTTTAATTGAGTTTTATTACTCATCAAATAAAAAATTAATTGCGTATAAGAGGTTTCAGAATTGCGTTTTTACGCAAATATGCGCCTTATCTGTTGCTCTGCCCCAATACCAATAGTTCACCGAGCAATGAAAGCTGCATGTGAAACTATTTGCTAAAGAAATTTGCGTTAAATGTTTAGACATAGTGTGGATTTTGAACCATACAAAAAATTGCTCTGAATCCACATAATTATTACGTTTATGCTATGTTCCAATTAATACATGGTTATCTTCCAAATATGCGCATGTGCACCGAGTGATTAATAATTAAAATCATATATATCAATTTAAAAACAAATGAACACAAGCAACACATGTTTGAAAACAAAGCTTACGAAAAAAACCAGTGTTCAAAAAAGAGCTGAACTGTAACATGATGAACTTTAACATCAGAATCGTCCAGATGTTTTCCTATCGATTTCATGGCTAATGAAAGTCTGTTCTTAAAATAGCTTCACTAGTTTTTCCAGTATCACACTCTATTTGCATGTGTGGGGTAGTCAGTTGAACTGGCATGGTTTTGTGGTTCGCATACGTCTTTCAAACGTTCCTGATAAAAGCAATTATGCCGAAAATCGAACTTAACCAACCTTTATGCCTACTAACACTTTCCTAAAATTTCATAATGATTGCACAAAAACTTCTCAAGAGGCATAACTCAAAACTTCCGAATACATGTATTATGAGCAAAACATCCAAAATTGTAGGCTAGGAAGTTCCAGATTTGAAAAGTTAATGAAAGCCCTGTTTATAGATAAGAAGTATTTCAAGTTTCAAGTAAATACCTTTGATAGAATTCAAGATATTTGAAAACGATAAAAAAAACTGTAACCTTGGCTACGGACAAACGGACCGACGCACGGACTGACGGGACAGTTCAATTTTAATATGCTCTCCTTCGGGGGCATGAAAATAAACAAACATAGTTTTGTCTCCAATGACTATTCAAAAGCGACGGTTACAGCTGATACGTTTTAAGTGTGCATGTCAGATAATGATGATGCTGAAATAATTTAAAATGGACCAATTGATTGCCACCATAAATAGCATTGCATAGCATTGATTTTTGTAGGGTGTTCTTATAATGAATCTAAATATGTTTTCTGATTCTAAATCTGAAATAAAAATTAAAATATCCTACTTAGAAGTGAAGTTATGAAAGTTATTGTACACCACCCACCAATGTCCAATAAAACGTATTACAAGCAAAGAAAACTAAAATGTCAACCCAACTATATTTTTCACATATTAAACCAAAACCTATGAGAAAAAAATGTATATTCATTTAGGTATACTCTATACCAACACAAAAACAACTCAAACAATATCCCTATAAGCTCTTATATGTGTATTAAGTAGCTTCAGTTTTGGTTTATTTCTTTAAAGGTTTGTGCATTAATTACAAAACATGATGCAATATTAATGTAAGAAAAATATTATAAATCCAATGTATACTTTAAATTCAGATGAAAACTACGAAGTATCTTTTAAACAATACTGTTAATAGATTTCAACATTTTGCTTTTGATGTTTTGATCAATATCTAAGTTCTGTCAGTGATGGTTAGTGAGTATTTTTACATAAAAAGTTTATTGTTAATACTTATAATACTTTAATACTTTTTCAGATTTAATTTTTTTATTTTAATTGTAACACCAGTATTACTCAAATATTTCACACTTATCGTTATTATATGGAAACTGACAAATAATGTATATTTACAGTATCAGTTTAACAAAACAGTCTTCAGACAGAAAATAGTTAAATTCAATTCTAGTTGTTTACAAAGTTTGGCTTTAGAATATCATAACAGAAAATAGGAACATTAGCCTTGTGCAGACGAAATACTGTTCTTAACAATAATAATAAATGTATGCATATTTAATACATCGTGAGTTTCAAAGTGATGCGATGTAAATTACAATAGAGGCAACAGCAGACTTGCAGTGGTACGAACCGACTAGGTACGAACCGACTAGGTACGAACCACCCAGAGTTCGAACGTCAACGTCACTGACGGTATATTTCTACTATTAAACAATTTCAAATACATATGCAAGTATATAACATATATATTGCATATTATTACACATTATTCATCCCTACTAGTTTGTTTTCAGCAAAAAATAAGGTTGCTACGCCTGTTCAATAGTGTCATTCGTACATAGCGCCGGATTCCTGGATTTGTGTTTACTCTAGCATGGGGTTGGAAATGTCCCATAAAAAATACATCTATGGTTAAATATGTAAAAAAATTGTGGTGTGTGTAAAAAAAACATTTTGATGATTAAATAAGTACCATGAAATTCAGCGAAACTAATTTTTTCTCAGAAAAATTGGATTTTGAAATATTCTAGTCAGATTTTCGGAGCTAAAAATAACACTTTTGCAGTGGTCAAAATTAGCACAAGCCCATATGCTTGAGACTGGTAAATTTCGGCACGGGCTTGTTCATTTTATTGAATAGCAAGCCCGTTGGGCTTGTAAAAAAATTATAAAAAAATTTATCATCAAAACCTACTTTTTGTCTTTGTATTCTCCCAACGCTGTGCGGAAATCAGCGTAAACAAATACAAACAAATGTTACAGCCATCAACACATAACACTATATTATGTGAAGTTAGAACAAGGCATCAAACATAGAATGGACATGATTTTTGTTCTTTTATCACATAAAACTGAGCATTTTGTGTTGTTTATGTATGTTCGTTATATTCTGTCAATACTTTTGGTACAAATAGCATTTGTAATAGATTAATGAGGTAATACGCAGCTTAAGAAACACTTGTACCTTCCAAATACTCCCGGACGTCCTTGAAAGTTTTCTCTCGTTCATTGTCAGCGCTTATGAGTTTCAACAGTAATCATGCTAGAGACGATTATTGGTACAAGTCAAAATTATTTATATTATATTTGCCGAACTTAACTTGACAATGTACGTTTTGTCGGCCTCGTTCTGAATCAATAATCAACTGGTATATTGTTTACATAAAGTGTTCGGGTTGAAATATACACCCGATGACAAACCGGGGCAAAAATGAAAAGGTGAAAGGAAGGATGATTCATAATATGAAGCTAAACGAGACAGGAAGTTTTTGCCGATGTTGCAGACCATGGCTGGCTTATGATGAAGCGACCAAAACTATGAGATATGTTTGTGCAGTATTCAAAATAAAAGACGAAATATATTAAATTACATGTCTTTTTCTTTAATAAAAACCTTCTTATCCTATATTTGATTTGGGCTTGTACTTTCTTGTTCGGGCTTGCCCATTTTCAAAAAATACGAGCCCAAAGGCTTGCATTTTGAATTCCTAATTTTGATCACTGCTTTTGCGGAAACTTTTATGGTTTCCCTGTTATTTCATCATTTAATTAGCATATGCAATGCAGATTGGTTCCAGATATTTACGTTTTATATGTATTTAGAGCGAAATAAAATGGAACCAGTGTTTGGGCCGCTTGCCGACACTAATTAATATTCATGAGCTGCCGCCAAGGGACACTACTCTTATTGCTTTGGCATTGCTACCGTAAAAATTGGCAAGAGCTATCAGAAAATTCTGTCAGTAATAGGTGCGAGAAGGTACAATCAAACACAATCAAACACGTGTTTTAGGACTGACTTTGTAATTTGCAACCTAACACATAGCCATTTTTACAGTATAAAAACATTAGTGGTGTAAACACATATTTATTTCTCTTGTACAACTGGCAGATATACAAATAGATGCACAATACAATAAGAATAAGAAAAGGATTGAAATGAAAGAATTGAATTCTTATATGGTTTCTCTCCTTGAAACTGTTTTTACACATATAAATGGCAGGGTTTTATAGAACAAACGACGGGCATTTATGCCAGACAAAGATGTATACGTTATGGATATGCTGAGTTTTAGAAAGACAAACAAGTGAGGCGAAAAGAAAAAAAGGGAGTGGAGAACTGGTGATGCACGGATTAAGTAAACAGCTGATGACGGAATCGGAAT
This sequence comes from Congeria kusceri, assembly GCA_027627225.1. Taxonomy (NCBI): domain Eukaryota; kingdom Metazoa; phylum Mollusca; class Bivalvia; order Myida; family Dreissenidae; genus Congeria; species Congeria kusceri. Next base: position 31,881,165 of record CM051040.1, on the reverse strand, counting down.
CGGATTGTTAAATAAATCATCGGGATTCGCTTATATACTCTTGGACATGAAAAAATATGGTGGCATTTTCATTATCGTCTAGATTTATATTGCCGAATAGAATTAAATTGAGGTCTATGTTGCGACTTATTCTAGAAATATTGTTAATTAATTTAGCTCGTATTGTGTTAAAGTATGGGTACATAAAAAAAAAAGTGATAATTCGATTCAATATCACCACAGGAACACAGTGGAGAAGCAACGACATGTTTTGCATAAAGATGCTCATTTAGCGAACTTGAATTGGTTCTTAACCGCGTGTGAAGTATTTGTAGATAACGCTTACCAACATAATAGTATGAAGGGTTCTTTACTAAGATTCTGTTAAGATTGTGTTTAAAGTTATTCAACGTGTCGCTATTTTTAACTTCTTCTGGTAAACTATTCCATTTTCTAATAACTGCGGGTAAAAACGAATTATAATACAGAGTTGTTCTAGTTACTGATGTTCGAAGATCATTAGCGTTTCGAAGATTATACCTAGTAGCAAAACCAATATTTTGAGGTACCAGATCCGTCAAATACTGAGGTGTAAGTAAATTTTGCATTTTATATCAAATAATATAAGCTGATGTTTATCGCGTCAATCTTGCAAAGGTTCCCATTTAATATCTTTATATAGTTCTGATACGGAAACTAATTTTGATGATCCGCATGCAATTCGTGCAGCTTCGTTTTGAAATTTGTCTAATTCGTGTTTTTCTGCCTGGGTGCAATTATCCCATATTACATCTGAGTATTCTAATAACGGGCGTATAAATGATGTATAAATAGTTTCGAGCGATTTTCGATCAAGTTTGAATCTCAATTTGTGCAGAATATTAATTCTACTCCAGGCTTTGTCTTTTATATATTTAATATGCATGTGCCATTTACAATCGTCGAAAGCATAACTCCGAGATGTTTATGAGAACTGACATCTGGTATATGTGTGGACAGCATTGTGAAGTGATATTGATTCAGTTGTTGTTTTCTTGAGAAAGTTAATGTTTCAGATTTGGAGGGGTTAAATGCAACATGCCATTTTAGAGCCCAGTTAGATATTTTGTCGATGTCGTTTTGTAATATTGCATTTGAGGTGTTAGGGTCATCTAAAATAATGTATAAAGATGTGTCGTCAGCAAAAAGGCGAATATTACTTTGGATATCATTAACAATATCGGTAATAAAGATTAAAAATAATAAGGGCCCTAATATGATATGGTCTTGTTTCTTATTGTTCGAAATTTGGACCAATAATAATCAGTATTTTTTCTATTTTGCATATCGGTAAGCCCGTTTTCGTTTTCTTATCATACGGCGTACGTGTGTATTGAGCCAGGGAGCGTCACGTGGTTTAATTTTGATTTTCCTGTTTGGGATACAATGTTTAGCATTACTGATAATAGTATCTGTGATATTAGTGCAATACGTATCAACATCATTACTTTTTATTCCAATCAAATGTAGAAAAACTTTCACGTAACATATTGTCATTACCATCGTCATATTTCCATGCTTTTGCATTTGGCTTATTATATTTAAATAGACCATATATAGGACAATGGTAGCGATGTTGTTAATCAAGAAAAGATTTGCCAACACCTGATAATGCCAAGCTTTCTGGGTTAATAAATCAAGAATTGATGTAGACCTTTCCGTAAAATGCGTTGGTTCGTCAATAACTTGAACAAGACTGTACTCTTGACACTAAGAATCTAGTTTTCTTAATAATATAGGTTGGCTATTATTTAGGTTAAAATCACCGGTTATTATGATATCACAGATGCCGGTTTGGATTGCTAAACCAATAGAATCGTCAATTAAATTCGTGTATGATGCATCTGCGTTTGGTGATCTATAAAATAACCCAAATAGGGCACGCTTTTTACTCTTAATGTGAATTTCAATCGAAATGCATTCTACTGAGTTAAGATTAAGGTCAAGTCTACGTTCGTAGTCGATAAAATCTTTTACATATAACATAACACCACCGTGACTATCATGTATTCAGTCCTTGCACTCAGTGGAATGATATGAGGGTATAAGGCGTTCGTCAGTATCTATAGAGTTGTTCAGCCACGTCTCAGAAAACGATAATAAATCAAAATTCGAAGTTCTGCTGTAAGAATGTCCATCTTGTGCCTTATACTCTGCACATTATACTGAATAAACAAAAAGTTATTATGTATTGCCAATAGATCGGACAGTGTGTTAGACTCAGTGAATGAGGAACCAAGAGAACTAAGCGATACGGGGCCTGGGTTTGGTTCAATACCCCCGGAAAGCAACAGGATTATTTTAAGCCATGTCACTAACACGATTGTTAAGAAAGACTACAATATTCTTCTTACGAATGATACGTTTGAAATGTAGCGCTCGCCTAATATAATGTGTGTATGAGCTCGTTGTATGCGCCGGAAAAGTTGAGATTGACAATTAATGTTGTGAAGAGTCGACTCCAGAGCAATTTTGTTTTTGTACAGTGAGATTAGAACTAGCACGTTAAAAGATGCGAAAAACAATCCGATTGACGTGTATCTTGGTAAAATGTTATGAGTATCCATCATAACACAGTAGGAAAAGTGAACGTAATGTATTATTTACACGAGTTACAATAATCCTAAGAGCATCAAACAATCCTCCATCCTTTAGACAGTAAAAAATAAGTAAACAACTGAAATGAAAGGTTATAAAAAAGTATAGTAGTATATAGCTGGTCATTGTAGCAATCCTCCATCCGTTAGACAGTAAAAAATAAGTAAACAACTGAAATGAGAAAGGTTATAAAAAAGTATAGTAGTATATAGCTGGTCATTGTAGCAATCCTCCATCCTTTAGACAGTAAAATAAGTAAACAATTGAAATGAGAAAGGTTATAAAAAAGTATAGTAGTATATAGCTGGTCATTGTAGCAATCCTCCATCCTTTAGACAGTAAAATAAGAAAACAACTGAAATGAGAAAGGTTATAAAAAAGTATAGTAGTATATAGCTGGTCATTGTAGCAATCCTCCATCCTTTAGACAGTAAAATAAGTAAACAATTGAAATGAGAAAGGTTATAAAAATGTATAGTAGTATACAGCTGGTCATTGTAGCAATCCTCCATCCTTTAGACAGTAAAATAAGAAAACAATTGAAATGAGAAAGGTTATAAAAAAAGTATAATAGTATATAGCTGGTCATTGTAGCAATCCTCCATCCTTAAGACAGTAAAATAAGTAGACAACTAAAATGAGAAAGGTTATAAAAAAGTATAGTAGTATATAGCTGGTCATTGTAGCAATCCTCAATCCTTTAGACAGTAAAATAAGAAGACAACTGAAATGAAAAAGGTTATAAAAAAGTATAGTAGTATATAGCTGGTCATTGTAGCAATCCTCCATCCTTTAGACAGTAAAATAAGAAAACAATTGAAATGAGAACGGTTATGAAAAAGTATAGTAGTATATAGCTGGTCATTGTAGCAATCCTCGGTCCTTTAGACAGTAAAATAAGAAAACAATTGAAATGAGAAAGGTTATAAAAAAGTATAGTAGTATATAGCTGGTCATTGTAGCAATCCTCCATCCTTTAGACAGTAAAATAAGTAGACAACTGAAATGAGAAAGGTTATAAAAAAGTATAGTAGTATATAGTTGGTCATTGTAGCAATCCTCCATCCTTTAGACAGTAAAATAAGTAGACAACTGAAATGAGAAAGGTTATAAAAAAGTATAGTAGTATACAGTTGGTCATTGTAGCAATCCTCCATCCTTTAGACAGTAAAATAAGTAGACAACTGAAATAAAAAAGGTTATAAAAAAGTATAGTAGTATATAGCTGGTCATTGTAGCAATCCTCGGTCCTTTAGACAGTAAAATAAGCAAACAATTGAAATGAGAAAGGTTATACAAAAGTATAGTAGTATATAGCTGGTCATTGTAGCAGTCCTCGGTCCTTTAGACAGTAAAATAAGCAAACAATTGAAATGAGAAAGGTTATAAAAAAGTATAGTAGTATATAGCTGGTCATTGTAGCAATCCTCAGTCCTTTAGACAGTAAAATAAGCAAACAATTGAAATGAGAAAGGTTATAAAAAAGTATAGTAGTATATAGCTGGTCATTGTAGCAATCCTCGGTCCTTTAGACAGTAAAATAAGTAAACAATTGAAATGAGAAAGGTTATAAAAAAGTATAGTAGTATATAGCTGGTCATTGTAGCAATCCTCGGTCCTTTAGACAGTAAAATAAGTAAACAATTGAAATGAGAAAGGTTATAAACAAAAGTAGTGTTGTTAATCAGTGTCCAAAATTTTAGTCGATTAATCAGTAACAAGTTCTGACTAAATAACCGATTAATCAGGATTCCTGAAAGTAAATGAAATACACTCTAGACTGCAACATTTCCATGATTTACATTGATTTATTGAGTTTTGCAGCAAATATGTGTCTGATTTATATAGCAATTATGAAGGAAATAGGCATAAAGGAAACATGTTTTTGTAAATACATTTTGTGAACTGCATTATTCTACTAACGCGCTGGACTATTGACAAGATACATATTAGATATATGAATTATAAAAAAGTTAAGCAACCATACAAACACTATAAATCTTTATCGTGTGTTGGGTACAAAAATGCAGAATTTCTTTAAAAAAAAAAAAAAAAAAAAAAAAAAAAAAAAAAAAACAACAACAGAGATACTTCATTTTTCATGCTATCTAGACCAATACTTCAGTTTGAGTGCGACAGTATATAAATATTGACTTCCTTGAGGGTGACAGTGCGTATTGTCAACCGGAGGCAACACTGTCGACCGAGGCTTAAGCCGAGGGTTGACGAGACGCACTATCACCCTCAAGGAAGTCAATATTTATTTTATTATACCGAACAATCCCGTATCATTTGCGTATCGGACGACATAGCGGTAGCGGGCGACATTGCCGGGCGACATACAAAATTGTTGCCCGCTGCAGTTTTATGCATTATATAGAGAAATAATCAAGTGAGGTATAATAATATGATATATGCCGACACAAAAAACATGAACATCGAAGTTATAACCCTTGGTCCGATGGACAAAGTATAACAAAAAAGGTCATTTCCTATGCACAGACTTGTCGTATATGTGGCCATAAGATCATAGCTGGAACTAAGGAGTTATGAGCCCTTGTTTGTGAAAGAAAATGCAAAAATACTAAAACAGTGACTCAATTAGTTTATCAAATTTTGATCATTGTTTTACACAGTTTGTGTTGGACAATATACGTATACTATCGCAGCAGAGTCTTAACTTGACCAGATCTGGCAACAGACAACGGGGTTATTGCCCGGGTGAAAATAAATGGGAAAAAATGGACTTAAGGCAGGATGGGTACCTGTACTTCATTTTCCACCCAATCGGTACCAAACATCTTCTATTTGTTGATCACCATCAGATCTCAGACAAATTTGAATATAGGAAGTGTAGATGACAATACAGCTACCTGTACCTGGATAGGGTTGTCATTATCAAATAAAACAAGCGATTTTTATCTAAATCTAAGCCATTTGGCCAGTGGTCTAGGGGGTGGGGGCCTTGTGCTATTTCCCATTGCAATTTTAAAGTTTCTGAACAAAACACACCGATTTTCTCACGATTATTTTAATTTGATCTGCTATCGGTTAATTATGACCTGGGTCCCTACTCATTAATGGCAATTATTTAGTTTTTGATAAGCAATGGTAAAATGGTCAGCTAAAGAAATATGACAGCTAATCAGCTAGACAAATGAATACGAAGACCATAATTTTATTATTTTTATGTTTACATTTTATAACATTTGTTCAAACCTTTCAGAAAAGTAAGATCTCCATCTTTAACAATAATGAGTGGAGCCATCATGGACTTCCTTGTTTGTAATCAAGAAATAACAGCTTCACTAGAGACGAATATTAGTTCTACAAATCATATTAAAATATATAAATGTATACATTTTAATGTATTGAACAATGAATTTAATTATATGTGCATGTGTGGTATTTAATTATATTCTTTGGTCACTGACATATAAATAAATCGGATCACTTGTTCAAGTTAAAAAGAGGGATTGGAAATTTTTCAAGAAAGAAAACTCATGCATATATATCTTCAATTAATCGACTAATCACAAATCTTAATCGACTAATTAATCATTACCTATTAGTCGTTGATTAATCGAAGAAATGATTAATCGGCACAACACTAAAAAAATTATAGTAGTATATAGCTGGTCATTGTAGCAATCCTCCATCCTTTAGACAGTAAAATAAGTAAACAATTGAAATGAGAAAGGTTATAAAAAAGTATAGTAGGATATAGCTGGTCATTGTAGCAATCCTCCATCCTTTAGACAGTAAAGTAAGAAAACAATTGAAATGAGAAAGGTTAAAAAAAAGTATAGTAGTATATAGCTGGTCATTGTAGCAATCCTCCATCCTTTAGACAGTAAAATAAGAAAACAATTGAAATGAGAAAGGTTATAAAAAAGTATAGTAGTATATAGCTGGTCATTGTAGCAATCCTCCATCCTTTAGACAGTAAAATAAGAAAACAATTGAAATGAGAAAGGTTATAAAAAAAGCATAGTAGTATATAGCTGGTCATTGTAGCAATCTTCCATCCTTTAGACAGTAAAATAAGTAGACAATTGAAATGAAAAAGGTTATAAAAAAGTATAGTAGTATTTAGCTGGTCATTGTAGATATGGACTGGACATTCATATATTTTACAAGTGCCACAAAAATAATAAATGGCATTCATAGTGGCCAGAATTATTGATTGAGAAAATACATAAATGTATGTATATGGTTGCTGTGCAGATACAGCGTGCGAAATCGGTTATACATAGATACATAGGTACAATCATATATTTAATCTCTAGACAGAGAAAACGACTACTGGTGACCGGTATTTGACCCGAAGTTAAGCTTCTAAAGGTAATTATTTGTAATTTTACACTTTCGCAGCGCTAAAAGTATTTTTCAATTGAAATAATGAATCGTATTAATTCAAAAAATCAATCCGTATCGAATACAATTAGTGAGATTGGGATTTGTCCAATCTACGCGTTTACGTTATGCATCATTAATTTTAATCGTATACGCATTATCAATTAGACCTTAATGTTACCACTTTGGTCGGTTTAAGAATCAGGTTCAAAAATCAAGCTGACAATCATTAGTATATCAATCGCTTACATAGATATATTACAGTTTTTGTACACATACACCGTTCACATTCGGTAATGCAAAATATACTTCGGAACAATATTTGCATAGAAAATTGTTAGAAATAGCTGTATTGTATACATATTAATTACAAACAATGGTTAAATAAGTATAACATGTGTGACAGTTATGGTGCATTCTATTTGTCACTGTACGGCTCAGAATGTTGAAATCGTCTACGTCATCAACGTACTTTTAAATTATTATGCTAATTCATGGAGTTTAGATTTGTATGTACTGCACCTTTTGAAAATGTAAATTGAGCTAAATATGGATATATAAGGTATCCTTATCGCATCAATGATATAGTTCATATAAACAATTTGAAGAGTATAAATTGATTTATTAGATGCTTTGATGGAGTATCTTAAACAGTACTTAATATAACTACGTCAGAATTATAATAATTTTGAATAGTGCACAATGAGATAAATAGGTTAAGACTTTGTACGCTATATTGTACATGATTTTTTGGAAAAGGAATCACATTGTTGCCTGTAATCGTAACAATAAGTTGGTAAATAATCTAACAGAAGCAATTAGATTCGAACATACTTAGCATGGTAGCATACGTTGTACAATCAGCAAATTTATTACTGGAGAGACAACACTGTTAATCGGAGATAAAAACTATGGTTATCAAATATTCAGTGAGTTCAAAACATTTTGCACGAGATACATGTATTCCGCAGATATGTTCAAATGACAGCTGCCACATTGCTAATTTAAACATGTAGAGTAGAAAATGTATACATCAATCGTTTATTCTATCACGATACTCGCTGATTTATTTAAAGAAAAGAACACAATTATCGTTGTTAAACTACGCAAAAAGTATGTTAGCATACATTGTACAATCAGCAAATTTATTACTGAAGAGACAACACTGTTAATCGGAAATAAAAAGCTATGGTTATCAAATATTCAGCGAGTTCAAAACATTTTGCACGAGATACATGTATTCCGCAGATATGTTCAAATGACAGCTGACACATTGCTAATTTAAACATGTAGAGTAGACAACTTATACATCAATCGTTTATTCTATCACGATACTCGCTGATTTATTTAAAGAAAATAACACAATTATCGTTGTTAAACTATGCAAACAGTAGTACTGATTCAGAGCGGAGCATAGCAAAAAGTATTTCATATAACTACAAAAATATTGGTCAAGTCATATTAGAGTCGAAATAACCTTCGCGTTGTCGATGTTCATCGGCCAATAAACAACTCTTTGTCGCTTCGGTGCGTGGCTAACGCCCTCGTGATTAGAATCCCACACGTCAGAGCTCCAAAAAAATTCTCGTTCACCCGCCGACAATCAACGACAAATCGAACATTATTTCTTAGTTAAATATAATCGTAGTGACACTAATGAAGGCGTTTAACAGTAGATTATTTGCTGTAGTTGCCATGATTAGGTCGTTCATTTTACAACAATACACTACTGTAAATATTACAGGTCAGATTGATTCTGTCAGATAGTTTATAATATTGTAACAGGTGTACCATTCACTCAATACAGGGTATTGATTTCCAATTTCTAACAAGAAGACATTACTACATGTGTAAACATAACTGGTCAAAATTCGTTTTGTGTGATGAAATCAATTTGTTTAAAATACAACTGTTATCAAATTACAATGTACCATTCAATCACTATACATTCGTGGTTTATTTTGATACGTGTATAAAACACCACAGTTTGTAGTGGTGTAAACAAACTGAGACAAACTGACAACTTGATCCTGTAAAATTGGACTGACTGGCCGGACCTTAGGAAATTTTATAGGACAGGTCCGGCGGTCCAGCCATGTTTGGGTGAGACTGGTGTAACCGTGTATTGTTGTTTACTTCCAGAAAAATGTTCATGAATTCGGTCACACGTTATTTTGCTGCATACATTAATTTGTAAGCCAAAACATTGATAGGAAACGATGATTTAATAGGCAAGTGTGATAATTAGATCTATTTAGACTAGTCTACTGTATTTTTTCTATGTTATTTATTGATTACAATTTTATTCAGAACTAAGGAGCACAAAAATGTACTCTTGTTTTAAATGCAGGTAATAATAAACTGCAATTACTAAGATTTGTATGTGTTTTACTTCCTAGAAAAAAATCAGGCACGTATTTGGGGCACGTGCAAATTGACCGCGTGCATTGACAAAACAACAAAAAATAATTTGAATAAATTAGAAATATATAATGTAACCGACCGTTAAAGCAATGTGAGCATAGAAAAGCATAAAATGCATCTCATCTGCTAATAACACAGTTGTCATTTCCCAAATCATATTCGATGTGTTAACTTTACGAAAAAAAACAACTTACCCATTGCTCTTCCGCGACGGCCTCCATGTTACTATAGTCGGATGTGACGCAAATAGATTACAAACCACTTTACAGTGTGTGCGGTTTCAATCTCAGAGATTTTACTGGTTCCCAGCATGACTCAATTACTGTGTGTCGCCTAGAGAACGAAACCGCGGCAAAGAACACGATAACATTATATACATTATATATTTGTATATGTTCTCCCATGTATGTTCTAGGTAGTACAATAAATATAAATATAATTTACATCAATTGATTAACATCATGTATATTAAACAATGTTGAAACGTCTGTCAAGAATTCGTTGAGATTAGTGTTAATAATAGACCTTTTATGATCCTGTGTATGCTTTTCTACTAGTCAGGAGTTCGGTTTATGAGACAAACGGGAGTCACTTCGTGCAAAAGTGATTGCTACACAACACTAAATAGTCATCATTATTGTCGCCATAAGAAAGAAAATGTAACCAATATTGTCCATATATATCTTAAGTGTTACATTTCCCTCCAAATCGAATATTATAAACATACGAATTAAACGTATTACAATAAGTAAATTAAGTTTAAATTCCTATCATTGAGTATGGAAAGAATCGATTTAGCATTACATTACACCCAGAGGCCCAGATAAGACGCCTACACGCGTAAATTACTAACACAGATGTGGAAGATACGCAGAAAGAAATTAAATTTTTGGCGTACCAATACGCAGAGAAAATAAAAGTTGTGTGTACATTTACGCACAATTGTTCTCATGATCATGTACATTACCTCATATTTTAGTGACTGGATGATGGAAGAAGATGGAAATTGTGTCAGACTTGCAGTTGACCAGTACTTAGCAAAACAAATCTTAAATGTTCAGATGTCTTAGTTGTAACATTATTGCATTCGTGGTGTTGCTACCTTATTAACATTATTATAAGAATACTCCGTGTTTTCCATGTATTGTAATATTTTGTTAATTTACCACCACTTATCGTGCATAGAGTGTACGTTTAACCCCATACATTCTGGAGAGAGTGTACAATTACTGCTACATTTCTAGAAGAAAGCGTACATTTACCCCCATTCCAAAAGCTTAGCTGGAGCACTGATTATACCATAATATAAGAAAAGAATTTGTATCGTGAATTATAATGCAAAATGTAAATAAATGTTACAAAGTATGGGATTTTTGTACGTGTGTTTATGTTTACAATGTAATAACGTTAGTTGTTTTTATTATATCAAAGTTATTTACTTATTTTTATTATTTAAATGGTAATGTCCCTTTCACTTCTTCTCCATCATCTTGTGATATTGTATAACATGTACATATATACCACTTGTATACACAAACACCCGTCTTAAACAAATGGTTACATAATATCGAGGGTTTAAATCCAGAAGATACTAACTTCCATTGAAATCAACAGCAGTTAGTACCTTTTGGTTTCAACCCTCGACATTATATGCATGGCTTCAATGAAGAATAAGCAGTTAACACTTCATCTGAACATGTAATAAAACTAACTTTCGGTACATATCTAAATTCAACTGCACTCGTAGAACATTTACAAATGTCAGTTAAAGTGGCAAGTAAAATGCACGTATTATATTATTTTGAATGAACAAACGTTTACAAGTTAAGTTGATCATAAATTAGTAATCCCTTATCACCAGCTATACCGGTAAGTAAGTAATAAGTACATAACTAGGGACAGCTGTTCTATTATACAAACCACTTCGTAGTCACAATTTGAAATAAAGCTTGCAGTGCGAAACCGTCTTACAATGAATACAATATAATATTTATTGATATAGAAATCAATTGAGAACTAAATAATTGCAAATACAAAGTTTATATTTTACACCTCACTGAACGAGTTTGCATTAACTGATATGTCCTTAGAGTGTACAGGTGTTACCATGGCAACTATATAACTCTGGAATGTTGACAGTCAGGGCATTGAAATTCATGAACTGAGGTCAGTGTATTCATCTTTGGACAAAATATGAAACATATGCTACAGTAAATAAAAATAATAAGGTACATGTCCACGAACTGTTGGATAACCTCTACTACCTTGTTATTGTCTGATTGTAGTTGTGTGTGACATGCGTTAACAACATCACGTAACACGTTACTAAAGTCCTTGGCAACGTTTCGTTGCAAAAAAAATAACCCAGTCATGCCGTTGACAGGTGGTGTGTATTTTACTGCTGTAAACTTCAGTAAAGTTTACATAATTGTAGCACAGTGCATTAAAGCAGCAGTCCTTAAATATGTTAATAAAATAAAACTTTGCAAAAAATCGTTTTTAATGGGCATGTTACCGATCAAAATAAAAAAACGCATTGAAATCGGTAAAACAATCACGTCTTGGTAACTTTTTCGTATAGTGTCTGTATGCGATAGCTATTGATGCATCTGGAGTAAATCTGCATGTACATTAGTGTATATTCTGTTCGTTCCAAGCGTTTTCGAACTTCAACATTATTAAATGCATTTGTTAAATAAGAAACAGTTTCAGTTGAATAAGAGGCATTCACGTTCATTAGAACTAATTTAAGATGCATTGAATTATATTGTATGGACTGCGGCATGAATAGTGTAATAATAAATTACGTACATTTTCTACGTGTGTCGTGTTAGTGTGATGATGCGAAGAAAATGACCACTAAATGTAACTAGAACTCAGCGAGTCGGATGTGTCGCCTGACAACGGATAGCTAACGTGAATCCAAATGAAGAAGCACTTAAAGCTAATGCTCATTTTTTAAAACAGATTTATTAAAATCTTCAAAAGCGCTGCATTCTGGCTAATTGCAAAGAAAACACTTATAAAAACTAAAAATGCGACACAAAAATAAGTATGAAAATTTACAAAGGGCAATAACTCCAAAAGTATGAGGTGCAGAGTAACGGTTCTTGTGGACTGCACTTCTCCTCAATGAGATCTATCTACCTATGAAGTTTCAAGTTGATAGCTTTCATAATCTTAGAGTTCTGCTCCGGACAAATATTAAGTATGAACATAAACAAAGGGTAATAACTCCAAAAGTATGTGATGAAGAGTAACGGTTTTTGTGCACTGTACTTCTCCTCAGTGAGATCTATCTACCTATGAAGTTTCAAGTTGGTATCTTTCATAGTCTTAGAGTTATGCTCCGGACGAAAATGAAGTTTCATGTTGATAGGTTTAATATTCTAAGAGTTATGATCCGGACAAGCGAAAGGGGACGCCGCCGCCGCCGACACAGCCGACACCGACACAAGTAAGACCTATATGTCGCCTAGTAAGGCGACACAAAAACGTTGTTTGTTAAAACAATTACTGTATGGAAACAGGTAATTTGGTAACTGGTGACAAGTGATAAGTATACTTATGTTCATCACATATTATGCATTGTGTATCCTTGTTTGAATGTGTTTTGGAAAATAAATGCAGCTCATTCATGTTCTTTTCCTTGAATAACTAATGTACATAATTAATATTTTTTACAGACACATTTTCACTAATTTTAAAAAAGATTGCCTATGGTAGTGAGTTATAGCATGCGTATATCAACTACTGTACCGTCAGGTGTACATGCGGACATGACCGTTGCCGAAAGTGAATGGTCGAATCACAATTATTGCACGGTGATCAACCAAATATACCCGGCGGACTGCACAGGCTAATCCGGGACGGCACTTTACGCACATTCAGCCTGGTTTTTCCACTACACGCCTCATATGTAATCGAAGATGTTTAAGCGTCCGTACATACTGTTTATGACAGTTACAATAGATGGTAATATAATAACTAATGGGTCAATTATTAGAGGCCAAATAAAAATCAATCATTCATTACAACAAGTCACGTATTGGTGCACAACGACCGAGCTACATTGAGGTAGAGATGGGTTAAAAATTGGTGTCAGAACCGCTTACACAGTTTCTATTGCGAACTGTCATGGTCTCTGCTAAAGCTATCACGAGTCACGTGACTTGATCGGTTAAAGGGACTTACTCAAATATTTTCATATTTTTTTTAAATGTCATAAAATGTCTACAATTCAAAAACTCAAGCATTTGGACTAAAAACAAATTTCAAATGTCAAGAAAAGCATAAAATGGAAAAGGATATGCCTCGCCGGGCCTCCAACCCCTACAGGACCTCCGGGCCAAAAGTTTGTAACGCTAAGCAGAAGGCCAAATGGGCCTGCATGCATATAGGTGCACTGTTAACATTACGTAAGTCATATATGTCTGAAAAGTATCGACGAAATGCGGTACAAACGCATTCTAATGTTCGCCATTTCAATACACTAGCACATACACTAGAACATGAAAGAAAACTAAATACTTCATCAATTACACTCAACAAGCATTATATTATTATACCTACTCATTATATTTATCTCTTGGTGACATATATCGGGTGTTATTTGTCTCATTATTTTTATGAAGCGATCATGTACACTGTTTATACACATGTCACAATAATAAACAAATAGCTTGCTTATTTGTTGCTTACTTGCTTACTTACTTACTTGCTTGCTTGCTTGCTTGCTTGCCTGCTTACTTACTTACTTACTTACTTACTTACTTACTTACTAAGTCTTCGTCAAAGCAAGCCATTCCACCACGAGTTGTGCAACTAATGAGTTTTATAGCATTAATTGGCAATTTGCTCCTTCTCTCAATAATAAAGCAACCAATACAACATAATTGGATCCAGTGGGTGATCCGGATTATCAACAAAATTTCAGCATTTGCTCAGTGGCCAATTTCCAACCATCACAACTCCGTTCATACTTTTATTGCGTTAAAGGGACTATGTCATCGAATAATGCCCCAAGGGGGCAATTCGTTTAAAAAAAACTGAAATTAAGGTATTAATTTGGGCATATAATAGCGGTTAAAACAAGTTATATGTAATGGAACAGGAGTGTACGCATTTTGAGGTAAAAATCTATTTATTATAAGGGTCGTGTTTGTTTGGCCCTTTTCATATTTTCAGGTTGACGTCACAATTGTGAGTATTTTGTATAACGATATTTAACACACGATTCACAACCAAGCAAAATAGCGCAGTTGGTTAAATCATTTGTAGTGCATCAGGAAGACATTGTTTCGTTGACATAGTCCCTCTAAAACAACACCGACAGAGAACATAACTTCGATCGTGGCAACCTCCGCGCAGAGATTTGACTGGTTCCGAGCATAGCTCTAATCAAATCCCTGCCGTCATAACAAACCACGTGATTATGATCGAATTAAATCTTCTAGATATTATTTATGGTTTTAATTAGTTATTTTCTTTTTTTGTTTTCATTATTGACTGCAAACGATATATAAAAAGTCTAATTATGTAGAAAATGCACTGAGTTGCATTAAATAAGTAAAAGTTGCAAACATGTAATCCTTCCAGATCTGAAAGGATTTTACTTGTGATGGCAGTGGTGACCGTTAACCGATAGGGGAGGTAACCGCTGCGAGGAGTTGCGATCGTGGCTGTGGTAACAAAGAACACCCCAAGGCATACGCGGATTTAGAGGTGGCGGAAGCGGAATACACCCCATCTAAAATTGACCAGCATTCGAATTTTTAGCCTCACAATATCTCAAAACATGCATTTAGTTGCTAATGACGTGTTCTGCAATCAAATTATTGTCATAATCAACCCCGTTCCTCGGTATTGTCGTTAAATTATTCTCTTGCTTCGATATAATACCTTTCCGATATCTATCCCAACATGCAAGAGAGACCAAAGCATTTTTTTTACAGTTTTTTTAGTTACAGAATATTTCCGAGCCCCTCTAACTCAACATCCTGTAAAATCATCTGCACGTACCGTACACCATACACAAACATAAACGTGCAAAAAATGACGACGCTTTACCAAAGTCATAGTGGCATATTTATAGTTGGGCTTATTAAAATATAAACTCTTAAGTTCGTTCAAATAACACAATACGCCGTGAACAATCATAAATTCAAACCAGCAGTTATAGAAAAACCACGCAGAATGACCTCGTTGTAAGATCAACTGTTAGCTCACTTGTAGCATTTCTGTGTCACGTGATAAAAGTTAAACGTTTATAGCGATGGCGCGTGCTATGAAAGTCAGTCGCAAAGTTGTCACGATGTTAACGACCATTTCTCCACTTGCACGTTGTTGCCGTTAATTACATGTTAAACATATACTCATTAATTAATACAGTATAAACACAGCTGCTAGTTCGTAATTGTTACGTTTTCGGATTGCCTGCTGCAGGTAAGCAATATACTAAGGAACTTTTCTGTTATTGTAAATATATTATTACGCTAGCTGTGTTTACTTATTTATTTATTTATTTATTTATTTATTTATTTATTTATTTATTTATTTATCTATTTATTTATGTATTTATTTATTTATTTATTTATTTATTTATTTATTTATTTATTTATTTATTTATTTATTTATGTATTTACTTACTTACTTAATTACTTACTTATTTTTTTTAATTAATTAATTTATTTATTTATTTTTTTATTTTATTTATTTATTTATTTACGTATTTATTTATTCATTTAATCATTGATTGACTTATTTAGTACTTTTCGTTTATTTAGTACTTTAATAATTTCATTTTTTTATGACGCTGTTTATACATCTACGATTTCGTACATAATTGTGTACTGTACTGTACTGTACTGTACTGTACTGTATTGTATTGTATTGTATTGTATTGTATTGTATTGTATTGTATTGTATTGTATTGTATTGTATTGTATTGTATTGTATTGTATTGTATTGTATTGTATTGTACTGTACTGTATTGTATTGTACTGTACTGTACTTTATTGTACTGTACTGTACTGTACTGTACTGTATTGTATTATACTGTACTGTATTGTATTGTACTGTACTGTACTGTACTGTATTGAACTGTAATGTACTGTACTGTACTGTATTGTATTGAACTGTAATGTACTGTACTGTACTGTACTGTATTGAACTGTAATGTACTGTACTGTACTGTATTGTATTGTATTGAACTGTACTGTACTGTACTGTACTGTACTGTATTGAACTGTAATGTACCATATTGTACTGTATTGTATTGTATTGTACTGTATTCTATTCTGTTCTGTTCTGTTCTGCTCTGTTCTGTTCTATTATATTATATTTTATTCGATTCTATTCTATTCTATAATATTCTATTAAAAGTGCATTAAACCGTACGCTTACTTTTCATTGAAGTTCATAGCTCATGTAACACTTTATGTTTACACTATCTTACAGAAAATGTATATGTATTTTAAATGGTGAGCGCACAAGTTAAATTAAGGACTTATCTGTGATTTTTTGGTTTTCAACTGTAATTCTGTCGGAATGACTCCTTTGAATGTTTTCAATTACATTAATGGGCAAAATATATTACTTTAACGAGGTTCGACTGGGTTACTATAAATAATTTACATTGCCAGTTTGTATTATCGAGTTTACTTCTTCATTCTTCACGTCGTCCTTGACTTTAATAAAAACCTGTAAAGAATTATAAGCATCTTACAAGGACCTAATAACAGATTGTCAACCTAAAAGTCCCTTTAAAGTGTCATATACAGATTTCTTGCTAAACACATTCTTTCCTTCCAACAAGGATGTTATGTTTTTGCCGGCGTTAATTTGTCTCTGTTTAACAGTTACTTCGGCAACTTGACGCAAAACAAGACGTATGGGAATTTCATGAACTTTCTAGGAAATGTTGGAAATGTGGCAATGAACAAATAGCTTTTGGTTATAGTCCAAATTACAGTATGTGTAAAAGATTTTTTATTATTAATTGTTATTATGGCAAATTGCCACACATTGCTGTTGAACTCAATGGTCGCACAACTCAAGCGGTAATGAGCACATTGCTGTTAAACTCAATGGTCTCACAACTCAAGCGGTAATGAGCACATTGCTGTTAAACTCAATGGTCGCACAACTCAAGCGGTAATGAGCACATTGCTGTTAAACTCAATGGTCGCACAACACAAGCGGTAATGAGCACATTGCTGTTGAACTCAATGGTCGCACTACATAAGCGGTAATGAGCACATTGCTGTTAAACTCAATGGTCGCACAACACAAGCGGTAATGAGCACATTGCTGTTGAACACAATGGTCGCACTACATAAGCGGTAATGAGAACATCGCTGTTGAACTAAATGGTCGCACAACACAAGCGGTAATGAGCACATCGCTGTTGAACTCAATGGTCGCACAACTCAAGCGGTAATGAGCACATTGATGTTAAACTGAATTGACGCACAACACAGCGATAATGAGCACATTGCTGTTAAACTGAATGGACGCACAACACAAGCGGTAATGAGCACATTGCTGTTGAACTCAATGGTCGCACTACATAAGCGGTAATGAGAACATCGCTGTTGAACTCAATGGTCGCACAACACAAGCGGTAATGAGCACATTGCTGTTGAACTCAATGGTCGCACAACACAAGCGGTAATGAGCACATCGCTGTTGAACTCAATGGTCGCACAACTCAAGCGGTAATGAGCACATTGCTGTTAAACTGAATGGACGCACAACACAGCGGTAATGAGCACATTGCTGTTAAACTGAATGGACGCACAACACAAGCCATAATGAGCACATTGCTGTTATACTCAATGGTCGCACAACACAAGCGGTAATGAGCACATTGCTGTTAAACTGAATGGACGCACAACACAGCGGTAATGAGCACATTGCTGTTGAACTCAATGGTCGCACAACACAAGCGGTAATGAGCACATTGCTGTTGAACTCAATGGTCGCACAACACAAACGGTAATGAGCACATTGCTCTTTAACCCAATAGTCGCACAACACAAGCGGTAATGAGAACATCGCTGTTAAACTCAGTGGTCGCACATCACAAGCGGTAATGAGCACATTGCTCTTTAACCCAATGGTCGCACAACAGAAGCGGTAATGAGAACATCGCTGTTAAACTCAGTGGTCGCACAACACAAACGGTAATTAGCACATTGCTGTTAAACCCAGTGGTCGCACAACACAAACGGTAATGAGCACATTGCTCTTTAACCCAATGGTCGCACAACACAAGCGGTAATGAGAACATCGCTGTTAAACTCAGTGGTCGCACAACACAAGCGGTAATGAGCACATTTTCTTAGGGTTCTTATCAGTGTATTTGTGAAAATAACGCAGACCATAGGCGCTTGGTTGTTCAACCAATAAAAATATAAATACACAAGGTAGCTCATTCGCCATTTTCTTTCGTAACGGAAGTCGATTGCCAATTATTAGCTGGTTTTCACTAGAGGATCCAGGGGGTGGGGCGCACCCGGCGCCTCCCCCCCCCCCTAAAACTGCTGAACCATACGTATATATGTGCATTCATAAAACGGTAAAAACTGGAAAAATATGCTCAAACAATTTGCTGGCTCATTTTTGTCTAAGATACACATTAACTTCGTTAAAACATACCCGACCAAGCCAGCCCCTACGATTTACCGTAGTGCCGGCGCAAAAGTTCCGCAAAAATAATAAACTATAAACAATGGGTATATATACCTTTATTTGTTGATGATATTGTTTTCTTTTATAAATGTATGTATTATATAAAGATTTCAGATGCAATACACCGTTTGCACAGGTTACCACATAAAAGCAAATTATACTTTTCGAATAATTATGATTTCTAGTTTAAATTCAAGTCAAATCAATGACAACTGTCATGTTTAAATAGTGTTGTTTTTTTTTTATCAAAAATCTAAATCGACAAATTTTTTGTTCAACGGCCCCTTAGAAATCACACCAATTTTCATATTGTTTTATACATTTATAAGAAAGATATAACGTGATAAGGTATAGAGGTGTACACAACGTTGGCTCCAAATCCTGGAAATTTCATTTTTCCGGCACCATATTAATGCGAAATTGACATAAAGTCGGCATCACTTGCCTTATTAGTTCACAACGCAACCATACGAGTATCTTTCACAATATTTCGATAAAGAAAAACAGTGCATCACAAATTTGAAGACAATTAATGAGCATGAATGTGAACGTGTGAGTTATTTAATGACAATCGCTTCGAAAAGAGACGATTACACTTTGGTAAATGACGAATACAAATAATTATCGATGCGTATGTGTTTGAATTTAGTCAGCTACAGTTTTTACATGTTTAAAGATGTTCCTAATGTAATTATATAACATTGAATGTCAAATACGTTTTTTAGTGGACATGCACTCAAAACAAGGGCAATTTACTGCCCAAACAGGTGCATGGCATACTGATGAACCAATATGTCTTTCGGACATAATACGGTGAAGTATTAATTTATTAGGGGAAACAAAGTGCATTTGATGATGATTATGATGGTGATGATAATGATGATGATGATGATGATGTGCAATGATTTAGTAGATATCTTTGATAGCTGATCACTGGATGATCAAAAGCTTACGCCCCCCCCCCCAACCCGAAATCCCGGAACCGCCCCTGGTTTCAATGCATATAATTTTACATCTTTGATTTCCTAAATCTACATAGCCCATGCATTTAGGACCGGTACTTTTTAAAATTTAGGCAAGTCAATAAATTTTTTTATGATAGAAAATGGCGAGTGAACTACCTTGTGTATATTTATCATATATGGAATATGATTATTAGCTCACCTGAGCACGAAGTGCTCGGTGAGCTATTGGTATAGGGGACCTCTCCGGCGTCGTCCGTCGTCCGCATGCCGTCAACAATTTGGACCGTGATCGCGATAAAAATTACATTTTGTATTCAGTCTTGTCCTTACTTGCACAGTTTCTGTATGACCATAAAATCTCGGATGGGATTGTTATTGGGTCAGATCACACCAGTAACACCAGAGTTATTGCCACTTTTTTATGCAAAAAAGTGCAAAAATACCATTTTCCAACATTTTGAATTTATATTTTTTATCCAATCTTAACCAAACATTCACAGTTTGTGTATGACCATTAGATCTCAGCAGACGCCAAAATGGGCCAGATCGTGTTTCAAACACCAGAGTTATTGCCCTTTGTTTATTATAACAAATATATAATAAAAAAATGGACAATATTCAGGATAGAGACTTCATTTTTCATCCAATCGTCACCAATCGTGTACAGTTTGCCTATGAACATAAGACTACTGGTGAAGTCGAATAAAGGTATTATCGGGCCAGAAAGACCAGAGTTATTGCCCCTTGTGTTTGGAAAAAAACATCAACAAGTTATCAATGATTGGCTTGCACACATGATTTTTGATTCAATGTTGACCAAACTTACACAGTTTGCCCATGGCCATAAATTTATTGATAAAATTTGATTTCCAACAGTTGCAAGACTTGCATGCAGTTAATTTGTACATGCAACATAGATGTCTTCAGAGCCTTCATTAACATCATTTATTATCATTGGACAGAAAATTATCAATGAAAAAGCAAAACTTTACCTTATAGCACAGCCATCACAATTATAGCATTGCAACTAGTTCTCCAAGACTGTTTGCGAAAAAGACATCAAAATCTACTGTTTCTGCATTTTCCAGGATTGTCAATGACTTAAAGAAAAATGGTCAGGTTAGAATATCGAGAAAAAGCATTTGAGAACCATTAGCAAACAAAACGCACATCCACTACCCAACTCGTACTTTAGTTAGTCCATTGCACTAACCGATGTTTTAAATCAAAATTGATCCCACTCCCATCTGCGTATTGTTCAGACACCTTAATGTTCAAACCTGTCACAACAGTATGGTCTTCATCTGTACCAGTTCTCAGGTGAGCACTTTGTGCCATCATGTCCCTCTTGTTTTTTTATTTGTTAAACAACCAAGCAAGGGCCTATAACGTGGACAAGGTCGATCATTTGCAATGCGCCTTTAAAGGACAAACAGAATATACAAAAGGTTCCGGTAAGTGTTGTTCTAAAATATTTATACGTTTATTTATTGCCTATCCGTTGATTCGGTGATAATACTCGTCGCGAAAATATATGATAATTACCAATCACGAACATATATTACATCTGTGAACAAAGTGATGTAGCGACCTATTTTATAGATGTGATAACACTCCATATTATTTATGATTCCCCTAAGTGAATGAGTAATGCAATCATGATGCTTAAGTTGTCAACTTTGACTAAAATATAACTTACTCTGCACTAAAACATACAATTCCATGTTCGATTTAATATTAGGCCCCTATGCATTTGCGTGTTAGAACAAATACGTTAAATTTATTACATTGTTTAATATATAACACGTCCATTGAAATAACCAAAAACAACCGTGTTCACTATGAATAATTGAAGGAAATGTCGAACAAACAATACTACAGATGATGTTAGTATAATTCTTACAAGTCAATTATGTCATTTTACAAAAGAAATTCGAGTACACGTATATTTCTTACTGTTCAAACAAATGGCTGAAATTAGGAAAGTTTATATTTGTCTCCTGTTGTTTCATAACGGTATTGCAGTTTTACCTGAAGAAACAGTATAGCTGTTTTGCCTAAATAAACGGTATTGCAGAATTAACTAATGCACTGGCATTACAGGTTTTGCCTGAATAAACGGGATTGCAGAATTGACTAAGGCAATGGTATTACAGGTTTTGCCTAAAGAAACGACACTGCACGATTGACTAAAGCAACGGCGTTACAGGTTTTGCCTAAATAAATGGTATTGCAGAATTGACTAAAGCAACGGCATTACAGGTTTTGACTAAAGAAAAGGTATTGCAGAATTGACTAAGGCAACGGCATTACAGGTTTTGCCTAAACACGGTATTGCGGAATTGACTAAAGCAAATGCATAATAGTTTTGCCTGAATAAACGGTACTGCAGAATTGACTTACAGAAACGGCATTACATGTTTTGCCTAAGAGAAAAAACGGTATTGCATAATTAACCAGTAGACGAACTTAGGTCGCTCCGCCTTTGTGTTTGTCTAAGGTTGTTTGTCGAAGAATTTGAAGTAAATCGATTGGATTATGCAACCATGAGCTACTTTTTACCACTGAAAGATAATCCCATAATTGTCAACTATGTATCTACTGGTCAGTTGACTAAAGCAACGGCATTACAGGTGTTGCCTAAAAACGGTATTGCTGAATTGACTAAAGCAACGGCATTACAGTTTTGCCTAAAGAAACAGTATTGCATTTTTGCTCTTCTCTAACAATTATTGAATCCATCATAAGAGCTAATGCAAGTTGAAGCTGTTGTGTGTAATGTTCATATACACGAACATTTCTATGCGTTTAAAGAGGACTACATTTATAGGAAGCCTTTCATACATCAAAACATAAAATGAAAGTTATTTTAGTCTAAATGTGTTGATAGGCAATTGAAGGGGAATATAAACACTGTACAACAACCATAAACGTTTGGTTAATGACCAGTACGAATTTGATAGTATTAGTCTTTTAAGCACTGTTTTGTAGGGTCGAATAGTATTATATAGCTCAGCATTTAACATAGAAAAGAGATCTGTAAATAAATACGTGTATATATGTCCACGTATGAATCAACCGTAGCAGCATGTGTGGATTTCAAACGTTACAAATGTTTTGTTATGAATCCGCTCTGATGTCTAACATCAGGCGCTTTTAGGATATGAAAAGCACGCGTTGTAACTGGCTTCCTTTTGGTGAAGATCATAATTAAAACATCGTGTTTTAATGAAACAATGGGGCGTGTACAAGTGTAGGTGAAAAGTCAGAATTCCAGATTACTCATAATTAATAATTGCACATGTCCTGTGGTATGTAACATGGGACAACAACGCAGAACTTTAAAGTTACATGCGCATATGACCAATAAGAATTAAGCTGTTGTTAATTCATTAAAAATATGTTTTACGCTCCAGTGTGCAAATGTTTAGTTAGTTATGTTCTATGAAGTTACATATATGTTATTAAGTACAAGATATACATATCAAACGAATATCGTATTTGCGTCAAAGCAGTGGATGGCCTGTTGTATGATTTATAAACCAAACAGCTATTTTCAATGGGCATTTTTGAACACAGGAAAGCATATCCATTGCTCTGTATTTATAAACATACTGAAATAATGCGATAAAAGCACTGGTTCATAAATGTATAACTGGTTGTTTGGTGGTTACCTTACCGGACTGGTGTGGTATCATCCGGGTACTCTGGAGACTGCACCGAAATTAAACATATAGTTCAATAAAAAAATAGATAGCTGAAATGGCAGCTCATATTAAAAATTCGTCACAACTTTCGACGTGTCTCTATAATAAGACAGCATTGCTGGGGCTGGAACACACCCCAGGCCCCCACATAATGCTGCTTCGGCGCGGAAGGACCTCATAAACTTCCAAATACACATTATTAAATAACTGTACACTACGAGTTTACACGCGTTCACCTCAATTTTAATTCGGAGCGTTGATGTGCCTTTTAAAAAGAAAAAGAAAAAGGAGAAACAATCTTGTTTTGTTCCAGATCTTTCCCGACATCTTGTTTTGAACTTTGATGATCTGAGTCTTTTACCAGAACAGTCTTGTTAGTTCTGGTATTGCTGTATGTTAGGCTAGAGATATTATATTTTCAGTTTCTCGGCTATATTTGGAAAGACTGTCATAGTTGGAGGGAGTAATAAAATAAAGAAAAAAATCTATTATAAAAACACACCTTTTTCGTAATCTACATCACAATAACAATACTAATTCAATTCAGCATTTATTTTGTAAACATGCTTATAAATTCAGCATGATTAACATTAATACATTTTTCTCTGTGGGTTGAAACTATCATTTACATTACAACTGTGGGTGGAAGCTATCATTTACATTACAATTGTGGGTTGAAACTATCATTTACATGACGACTTTGGGTTGAAACTATCATTTACATTACAACTGAGGGTTGAAACTATCATTTACATTACAACTGAGAGTTCAAATTATCATATTCATTACAATTGTGGGTTGAGACTATCATTTACATTACGACTGTGGGTTGAAACTATCATTTACTTTACAACTGAGGGCTGAAACTATCATATACATTACAACTGTGGGTTGCAACTATCATTTACCTTACAACTGTGGGTTGAAACTATCAATTACATAATAACTGTGGGTTGAAACTATCATATACATTACAACTGTGGGTTGAAACTATCGTTTACATTACAACTGTGGGTTGAAACTATCATTTACATTACAACTGAGGGTTGAAACTATCATTTACATTACAACTGCGGGTTGAATCTATCATTTGCATTAAAACTGTGGGTTGAAACTATCATTCACATTACAACTGTGGGTTGAAGCTTTCATTTACATTAAAACTGTGGGTTGAAACTATCTTTTACATTACAACTGTTGGTTCAAACTATCATTTACATTACATCTGTGGGTTGAAACTATCACTTACATTAAAACTGAGATCTGAAACTATCATTTGCATTACAAAAGTAGGTTGAAACTGTCATTTACATTACGACTGTGGGTTGAAACTATCACTTACATTAAAACTGAGATCTGAAACTATCATTTGCATTACAAAAGTAGGTTGAAACTGTCATTTACATTACGACTGTGGGTTGAAACTAGCATATATATTACAACTGTGGGTTGAAACTATCATTTACATTACAACTGTGGGTTGAAACTATCATTTACCTTACAACTGTGGGTTGAAACTATCATTTACATTACAACTGTGGGTTGAAACTATCATTCACATTACAACTGAGGGTTGAAACTATCATATACATTACAACTGAGGGTTGAAACTATCATATACATTACAATTGTGGGTTGAAACTATCATGTACATTACGACTGTGGGTTGAAACTATCATTTACATTACAACTGTAGTTGAAACTCTCATTTACATTACAACTGTGGGTTGAAACTATCATTTACATTACAACTGAGGGCTGAAACTATCTTTTACATTACAACTGTGGGTTGAAACTATCAATTACATTACAACTGTCGGTTGAAACTATCATATACATTAAAACTGAGGTCTGAAACTATCATTTGCATTACAACAGTAGGTTGAAACTGTCATTTACATTACAACTGAGGGTTGAAACTAGCATTTATATTACAAGTGTGGGTTGAAAGTATCATTTACATTACAACTGTGGGTGGAAACTATCATTTACCTTACAACTGTGGGTTGAAACTATCATTCACATTACAACTGTGGGTTAAAACTATCATTCACATTACAACTGAGGGTTGAAACAATCATATACATTACAACTGAGGGTTGAAACTATCATATACATTACAATTGGGGTTGAAATTATCATTTACATTACGACTGTGGGTTGAAACTATCATTTACATTACAATTGTGTGTTGAAACTCTCATTTACATTACAACTGTGGGTTGAAACTATCATTTACATACCAACTGAGGGCTGAAACTATCATTTACATTACAACTGTGTGTTGAAAATATCATTTACATTAGGACTGTGGGTTGAAAATATAATTTACATTCCAACTGTGGGTTGAAACTATCATTTACATTACGACTGTGGGTTGGAACTAATATTTACTTACAACTGAGTGTTGAAACTCTCATTTACATTACAACTGAGGGTTGAAACTATCATTTTAATTACAACTGTGGGTTGAAACTATCATGAACATTACACTTCTGGTTTGAAACTATAATTTACATTATAACTGTGGGTTAAAACTATCATTTACATTGCAACTGAGGGTTGAAACTATCATTTACTTTACAACTGAGGGTTGAAACTATCATTTACATTACAACTGTGGGTTGAAACTATTATTTACATTACAACTGTGTGTTGAAACTATCATTTACATTACAACAGAGGGCTGAAACTATCATATTCATTCCAACTGAGGGTTGAAACTATCATGTACATTACAACTGTGGGTTGAAACTATCATGTACATTACAACTGTGGGTTGACACTATCATTTACATTACGACTGTGGGTTGAATCTATCATTTACATTACAACTGAGGGTTAAAACTATCATTTACATTAAAACTGAGGGTTGGAACTATCATTTAATATCCATAAGGAAAACGGCATCTGGGGAAATAATTGATTTTTAATATTTTTTATATATACACTAAAATTCGTTTCATTTTCTATAAAAAATCTGATCGGCGTATCTGAGAAATTACAAATTAACATACCCTGGCCTAAAAGGTAGGCACGTGACGCCGCTTCCGTTGCATCTTGACATTTAAACCTCAAAAGCGTTTCGTTACGTTACGCACTGAGCAATGTAAACTGTCAGCGCGTAAGCAGCGCAGAGAAATCACGAAAAACTTGTTTCGAAGTTCGCACTTGACCGGTAAATGTTGTCAAACTTACAACGCAACATGACCAAATACTTCAACGCCTTTTCTGGGACGATCTCTCAAAAATATTGTACCACACAATGGTAAGCCATAGCGCGAATTGTTGTTGATTTTTTGTTTGTTTTGTTGTTGCTTAGTTTAAGAATAAGAGAAGTTTTACTCTGTTCTAAAGGCCTGCTAGGACCGTTGACTTCTAATGATTTTTGAACCCGGATGTAACAATTCCAACTTTACATTCTATATATAAAAACTCTTGCGTATTACGTGTTTAATTTCGTTTTAGAGTATGCTTCTTTGTTTGCATTTTTAGAACGCGCAATTTAGATGTTTCTGTAAATAATAATTGTATCTACTACTATATCCTGCTTCGCAGTAAGTTATAAATGTTTGAATTGTGAGACCGTATTCATTTTATGAGAAAATTTGAGTATTTTGCTTTTTGTGGTACAAAGGGGCTTCCGTACTTAGCGTTACATAGGCAGACAAGTGTACAGTTACATAGGTACTTCACCGTCACGTTTTGCCAAACGTACTCCTTGCAGCGATTACTTCCCCTTTGCAGTTTACAGTTACCACTGCCACCACGAGTTTTCATAAACGTATGCCAGTCTAGTCAAATATGATTGCATTATTGGTCTAGTCATATATATATATATATATATATATATATATACTTACAAATTGAACCTTCGGGATACTTTGCATATCTAACAAACCTTTGGTAGACAATATCCTTCAGGTGAAGTATATCCTTATAGAATATCTTTTTTACTTAGTTTGTCATAAAAAAAGTTTTTTTCTTAAGTATAGTGAAGCTTTACTTACACATAATACTCGTTTAATACTAGGCGTGTACGATATATATAAATTGGCTGTCGCCTAAAGGTAAAGCGCAGTGTGTTCATGAAAAAACCCAACCTTTAGTGGAAATGATCACCATAGGTTGCATTATATATATTAATGTCGCCAGAGGGTTACATATATGATAGTAATTTATACTGCGTCATTTTGTAAGTGGAACTATAAAAGTGGGCTCCTTTTTTTGGCGCACACTCGTTTGAATTTATTTTTTTTTCAATTTGCAAAAAAATTAACTAATTTTGTTCTACATAGTGTTTTATTATTATGCTAGCAGATGCGCTAAACAGATCAACTACAACATGCTCTATTTTGTTGGCTTTAGCAGACTAAAATTGCCAATCCGAATTCGCAAAGAAGTACACACATACCAAATTTGGAATTGGAAGATATCCTGACAGTTTTTATGTGGTTGTATAATATATAAATCTAATCGTTTAAATGTTGAAGCGTATATTATTATGATAATTATTATTGTTATCATTATTATTATTATTATCATTATTATTGTTATTTATCATTATTATTAGTAGTAGTAGTATCATTATTTATTTATTAATTATTATTATTATTATTATTATTGTTGTTTTCATTTATTATTATTATTATTATTATTATTATTATTATTATTATTATTATTATTAAATCGTTGTTGTTATTGTGGTGCTTTTATTGTTGTTGTTGTTGTTGTTTTTATCAATTAATTATTATAACGGCGTACGCCCCCTCTAAAATTATCTAAAATTA
The DNA here is from genome assembly GCA_027627225.1 of Congeria kusceri. Taxonomy (NCBI): domain Eukaryota; kingdom Metazoa; phylum Mollusca; class Bivalvia; order Myida; family Dreissenidae; genus Congeria; species Congeria kusceri. The sequence goes on along the minus strand of CM051040.1, from coordinate 31,852,614 downwards.
GATTTGTAAACCTTAAAATAACTGAAGAACCTACATTTTTGTTACAATAACGTGCTTTGCAAGCAATTATTGCACGTATATAGTACCAGTTCTGTTGAGTTTTAAATATAGGAACAATTAAACTCCAGAGACATCATCGGGAGAGAAACCTTATTAACATCCGTTGGGCCTTCACTTGAGGCAAGTTACCAAAAGCCTATACAATAAAGGACATTAAATACAACACAACACACAACATAAAAATGATTACCGCCTTGGAACGGTCAATGCAAAGCATTGGGGTTTAAACCAGTTTAAAGGCATGTCAAACCTCACACTTAGCCCATAATTAATCACTTAAAAGGGAAAATACACAATTGGCAACTTAGAAATCACACAAAAGACACAAATAAACCAAAAATGATTTAAGCTGGGGTTACCGCCTTAGAACGCTCAATGCAAAAACGCATTGGGGGCTTAACCGGTTTAATGGCATGCCGAACCTCACACTTAGCCCAGAATTAATCACAAAACACGCACTTTAAAATAAACTTAAACCACATAGCAGTGCAATTCAAATTAGATTGTAATACAAGAGAATATAAATTCAATTGAATTACAATTTAATTACTCAATGGTTGAATGTTCACCACAGCAAAGGACTTGCAACTTTCTGACGCACGTTGAAATAAAGTAAATACAATTATCAACTTCATCGCGTCTTGTTGACAAGATTAGAAGACCTAGCATCATATAGTACAAAGCACATATCATCGTATTGCATGTTAGGAAGAAGCCGTAAAAGGACAGATTACAAAAAAAATAATTCTACAAAACGTCACATTATTAATTATAATTTAAAATCGTCATAGTCTTATGAATGTTTATGTTGCGTTAGCAAATAAAAAGTTTTAACATTTCAAAAATCACTGAATGTTCCCTTACTATTGCTTTTTATTGGGATACACAGTATAAATGCTTATTTGACTTCAAATCGTTATTTGATTAGATTAGATAACTAACATGAATGGTATAATACCGGTACTATAAATTACTATATAAACTCGGTCGATACATAATAATTTTAATTCATTCCCGAAATTATTTTCTGACATTGTTAATAATTTTATTTAACTTTTCAAAATCTGGGGTCTGAGAAGTCATGTAACCGATAATCTTGGTCGTCTGTTTAGGTAATATTTAAATGACATCTCAATATATATTTCAACGCCGATTGTCTTTTTTAAAGACATTTTTTGTTTAAGCTGTTGCTGTTTAAATTAAATCGATATATATTTACAACTGTTTACCCAACGAAAAAAGATAATTATTTACAGTTAAAAGAAATTCTCTATCAAAAACTAACAGACAGGTGTTACTGAGTATCAACAAATTATACCCCTTTGGTTAATAACACTGTATCAGTTTATAAATAGCGTTTTGAGCATCCAATTTTGCATATTTACACTCAGGTAACCGTTTTAAAACATCACTTTAAAATGAGACATTCCATTAACCAATAAAGATTTTAAGGAAGCATTATATATAGAAACCAGTCTAAAGTAGATTTTAAAAAACGTAGTAAACTTTTTGCCTAGTTAATGAAACAAAGATTGAGAGTAAGGTTACGTAATATTCTTAGGAATATTACCATATAAGAAAGGGAAATTAACAATAACAAAATTGAAATAATCACGTTTGTCATACATACTAGTTTGCTCTTTGTTGATACTAATCGTTAGACGTAAATCTAAAAATTCAGCATCAGTACTCGAAGAACTGGATTTATTTATTGTAAGTTCTTTGTGGTATATCATTGTGGATATATTTTTCAAAATGAGGGTTATCTATATTTAACACGTCATCAATATATCTACTAGTTTTATTAAATTTTGAATTAAACTTAATAACTGTCTTTCTTTAGACGAACTAAGCATAAAGTTCCATTCATAACAAAATAAAAATAAATATGCTATAAGTGGTGCACAATTACTGCCTATAGGAACCCCTATAATTTGCTTAAATATTATTCCATTGAATTTAACAAATAAATTGTCTAAAAGAAAATTGAGAGCAGAACATAAGTCTAGACAAGTCCAAATAACATATTTATCTCATACTTCATAAGTGAAGAAGGCTGCTTTGGTATTTTCAGCTTAGTAGGTACATTTGTCTTTACTTATTTTCGCTTTAAAATAAAGTAAACATTGTAAGAATAACAGCAGAAATCCGAATGACTGAGTGGTTAAGGTGATAGCCTTAGTCAAATTGTCCTGTTCTGACCATATAACATATTTGCGATGTTTATATATTAACAGTAAGAAATAACAGTAGTTTTTTATATGTCCCCCCCCCCCCATGAATACAAATCCCACATCCTCTAACTCACAATCCTGTATCCGCGCCTGATTATTATTTATTATTATTATTATTATTATTATTACTTTTATGAAATCGTTGTTGTTATTGTGGTGTTGTTATTGTTGTTGTCGTTTGTTTAATTTTTGCCAATTGTGCACATTCGTAAACGGTCGTATACAGCAGCAATAATCACATAATTAAAAACAAGGAATGTCTTTAAAAAAGACAATCGGCGTTGAAATAAGTGTTGACATGTCTTTTTTACCATAAACATAAAAGCCAAGATGATCGGTTATGTGACTTCTCGGACACCAGATGGTTCGATCCCCACCTATTTTTCGGACACCTTAAATTAAATTGAGATAAATTCAGTCATTATTAATATATTTCTTGTGAATTAATCTAGCATACCGATTTTTTACCGCTGATACATGAATAACTTAAATAATTTACGTTAACATGATATATGAATTTGTCAGGCAAATTCAACAAATTAACAATGTAAGAAATTAATTGCGGGAATAAATGAAAGTTATTATGTATAGTTCTTAGGGAAAGCCCCTATCTCACTGAGCTGCGACAGGTAGCAACTTATTTACGAATAGGAAATTGCGACAAAATACGCGAATAATTACTACAACAATTACTTGGAATTAAAGTTGGGTTAGTTTTGCGAATGTCGCGCGAATATTGCGCGAGAAATTGACGAACTGCGTTTTAATTTGCAAATCCGTTGCAACTATTTCGGAAGACAATATTACGACTTTCTCGGGACTTTAGTGCGAATTTCGCCAAAAGAAATACGAACTTTATACAATTGCGACAGTAAAGCGAATGGTTTGCAACATTCGCACCACATGTGTGCGATACAGTAAAGAATTTATGCAGCATATAAGACATACAAATATATTCCCTTATCAAGCCATCATTTTGTTGTGAGACGTCAATGTCATGGAACAATCAATTCTCCCAGACAATGGTCAAGAGTGTATGTTTACAGCCGTTGCAGGTCTGAGAAGAAGAGAAGCATTTTCGAAGAAAACAGGATGAAAGATACACAGCAAAGTAAGGTAAAATTGTAGGAAGTCCCTTCAAAGTTTCGTCAGACTGTGCTCAGACATGTTCAATCAAATTGTGGTATAGCTCATTGACATGCTTGAAAAGAAATCAACAAACTTAAAGCCTCTGCCTGTTGGTTTTAAAAGGACATGTGCAAATAATGAAGAACTGACAATTTTCCAACTTTTTGTCACAAACTACCAAAATTAATTAACAGTTTATATATGAGAGAAAGACATAGCACTACGGATATAGAATCAGTTAATCAGTATTCATCATAAATTGGTACAATTATGCAGCGTTTGTAACGCTTTACGATGGCCGGAATACGTTGATATGTTTCTTTTGTTTTCGTTTAAATTGTGGTTCGCTTTAAACATAAAATAAACATTGTAAGAATAGCAGTAGAAATCCGAATGACTGAGTGGTTAAGGTGATAGCCATAAATCCAGAAAACCCAGGTTCGAACCGCAGTTGGAGCAACTTTTTTATTCTTTCTGTTATTAATCATTTACATCAGTTTTTTTGTTAAATCGGTCAAGTAAAGGCATGAATAAACATTCTAAAAAAGGCAATTATCTTTGAATAGGCCCATATTGTGCCAAATGTGTGTCAGGCGATCCACGATCACCATAAGACGGCATTCAATTGTCCAGCAGCTGTGGAGGAATGATGCTATGCCGATCAGTGGAACATTTATCACTATTGTTGCAGCATCATGCTGGCCCTTGGAAATGCTAAATAATAAGTAATTGTATTAGGATATGAGCGTCAATGCTGCAAACTCATTTCCTGGTGTTGTCATGAAATGGGGACTAATTTAAGCTCTAGAATAAAATAAAGCTTGTTTGCCACCGAATGCACCATTTCAATATGATGACATGTGTTCCAAATATTTTTCTGGTCGCAATTTAGTATTGTATCGTTCGCAATTTAGTTTTATATCTCTTTATTGTTTCTCAATCGTGTCTTGTACGATTCGCCAACATTGTTTCGCCAAAATGTTTTGGAGAATAATTTGATAACGGTTTGCGACCTTTGCGAAGACTTGCGGACACAATTAAGAGTAAGATTTTTTTCAACATGTTGAACATTTACGCGACTGCAGCCCGATGGTCCTGCGACACCAGCGGATTTATTGCGAAACACCGAGACAGCTTGGGGACATTTGGGGTCATTCGCAATTTGTCCCAAACTGTCGTAGTATAGTGAGATAGGGGCTTTACATACCTCTAAGAAATTATCGAATACATTGATCGACATTTCGAAGTAAAGAAAGCATTATATTGTGTATCCCAGTGAAAGCAATATTCAGAAAATAATGATGACTTCAACACAATTTTATAAGACTATAATTTAGCGATATGATGTATCAAGGGTTTCTGTGTATAATAAGTATTGCAAATAATGTATTCGTGCTACACACAGGAAGTAAAAGCAACATGAACAACATTTCGATACATTCCGATACTTCTTTCACCAGCGTTGTGTCTACACAGGTCTGACTGACGTGCGACGTCATCCTCTATAATAATAATAATAATAATAATAATAATAATAATAATAATAATAATAATCACATTATTTCATGAAGAATTCCCATTAAGAAACAATAATAATATTTCTTTTTTACAGTGTGGTCTTCAATAAACACAAGCAAAACCATGCATACTAAAAACATACACGCCAATTAAGACCAATAACTCAACTAAAGTAATAAAATAAAAGTAGTTATAATAATGTTCATAATAACGATGATGATGATGATGATGACGATGATGGTGATGATGACGATGATGGTCATAATGGAGATGATTATGAATGGTGATTGCGATGGTGATGATGATGATAATGATGATATGATGATGATGGTGGTGGTGATGTTGATGATGATGATTAGATGATGTTGATGATGATGATAACTACAATATTATTACACTCTTGCAAAAACACAACAGACACGACACAAAGAAATAGTAAAAATGAGGTTAAAAGAAGCAATCTGTTAACATAAATCCAGAATTTCTTATTAGGTATTGTTTTAAGTTCTTTTTAAATGTAGTAATGGAAGATGACTGTCTTATATTAATCGGGATAAAGTTCCGTACATTTTTTGCACAGTAAGAGAACGCTCGTTGTCCATATTTATTTTACGGAACAGATAATATATCGTTGTGGGAGGTGGATCTGAGAGCGTATGCATTGTTATTTGAGAAGCTTATTACATCATTAAAATTAGAGGGCATTGAACCGAGTAAACATTTATGAACAATAGTTCAAACGTGGAAAGTACACCTGTTGTCAAATGACAGCCAACCTAGCTATTTGAATAAAGGAGTTGATGGAGTTGAAAACGGCTAATTCAGAATTATTTTAGCGGCTCGTTTTTGTATGGAATATACTTTCCGAAAGTTTGATTGAGATGCTGAACACCATAATGCGCAACAATAGTCCATAAATGTCATATATGTATGAGTTGTACAATAATTTCCGTGTTTCATAGTTAATGAAGCTGTTTATTCGTTTTAATAAGGCAAGTTTAGAATTGAGTTTACGACAGGCGTTATTTATCTGCGGTTGCCAAGTGAGATGCTTGTCGATAATTATTCCAAGGAAATTGAAATCATTTATTCGCTCAAGACCAATGTTCTATGAATAGAATGCTTTCAAGACCACTTTTATCTTCTTATAGATCGAATAACATATACTGAAGAAGTTGAATCTAAATAATTCTTTATAAAATACAACCGCAACACAGATTACAATTACCGCGCACAGTTAAGTAAGTTTATATACACCCCTCCCCCCATTTATTGAAAGTGTGTGTTGATATGATTCTCTACACGCTAATTGCTAAATGCTAAAAACCAAGGAAACATTAAGATGAACACAATTAAGTTAGAAACAAGGTTAACCAGCGTTTAATTCTTCTCATTAAGTTTGAAGAATGTATACATCTTCTTTCATCTGCAAAAATACTTGTAAACTATTTTCATGATGTTCAAGATGTTGCTTAAAACAGACACATTTATCTGCCCTTATATAACGTTTAAAATGCCAGCGTGGTCACATAACCTGAGAGTCACTTTTGCTTGGTCACGTGTCAAAAAGGTTGAAATGTTTTTGATAGTCAATATCTCTCTTTTTCGGGTAATGTGATTTTATCATTGTAGACAGTGAGGTATAATTATGTTGCTTTAGGAATTTCTTTTCTTGCTAAAGGAATCTAAAATGCGTTTTCATCATCGGACATTGAAAAGTAAAAGGTTGATATGATTAATACATATAGCAGACATCTGATTTACTGCAGTTTAACGAGCTGGCGCAAAAAGTATCAATGTATCATATAATAAATTATGGTATCTGTCATTGTGTATGCTAACAACTCATGGATCTATACTAAAACAATTATACCACAAAAAAACATATTTGGTTCTCGAACCTATGGGGCGAGGATACTATGTGACTATGTGTCTAATTTGAGTTCACACTATAAATAATAAGCAATGTTCTTTAAAAGACGAAACATTAAGCGAGAAAGCGCATACATACCATTAGAAAACAATCATATCGCAGAAACTTGATCTTGAAAATTATAACGAGCCCTTTTTTCGATCTTAGTCGTGTACATCGCCAAAGATGTTACAAACCCGAAAATAGAAAACACAAATCCGAGCATAAGTACGTGGCCTTATAATAAACATAAACTAAGGTAAATGTCAAATATATAACGAGTTCAGGCTATATTGAACAATAGACAATTACACACGGCGATGCCACAATCATGACCTATAAGTAGACGGTATATGGAGAGATAACTTTAATTCTACTGAATTATTTATATAAGAAAGTATGAACTGCAGACGTTATACAGATGATTGGGGTTTTAACACAGGTTTTGTAATAAGGTTATCTTTGTGTTGTCAAAAATGAAAAGACAATGTTTAGCTTGCTTTTGTGATCACCCTTTATCTGTCGTGCGTTGTAGGTCACCAGAGCTAAAAATAGATTTAAAAAGTGAAAACTTTAAAAATCTTCTTCCCTGAAACTGCGTGGCAAAGAGCCTTCATATTTGGTATGTCGCATCTTCTAGTGGTCCTCTGCAAATATTGTTCAAATTATGCCCCTGGGGTTAAAACTGGCTACGCCCCGGGGTTCACATTTTTTATATAGTCGTATACTGCAAATTGACTTTTAAAATCTTCGCATCTTAAACCGCAAGGCCCAGAGGTTTCATATAAGGTATGTAAAATCGCACAATAGTCCTCTATACAGATTGTCCCAATGATACCCCTGGGGTTAAAATTGGCCACGGCCCCGGGGGTCAAATTGTTTACATAGACTAAAATAGCAAAATTACTTTAAAAATATTCTCTTATGGCCTAGTGGTTTTATATTTGGTATGTGGCATGTGGCATCCTCTAGTGGTCCTCTACAAAGATTGTTCAAATGATGCCCCTGGGGTCACAACTTGCCACATTCTTGGGGGTGGGGGGAGTCACATTGCTAATATAGACTTACATAGCAAAATGAATTTAAATGTCCCTGAGGTCAAAACTGGCTACACCCCGGGGGTCACATTGTTTGTATTGACTTAAACAGCAAAATTACTTCAAAAATCTTCTCCTCTGATACCCATTGGTTTCATATTTGGTATGTGGTCGTCAACAAAGATTGTACAAATGATGCCCCTGGGGCCAAAACTAGCCACGCCCCGGGGGTTGACATTGTTTATATGGACTTAAATAGCAAAATGACTTTAAAAATCGTGTCCATCGAAACAGTTAAGCCAAGCGGCTTAATATTTGGTATATAATATTGTATAATGGTCCTCTACAAAGATTGTTCCAATGATGCCCCTGGAGTAGAAAGTGTCCACTCCCTGTGGGTCACTTGCTTTAAATAGACTATAAAAATCTTTTCCTGAAACTGCAAGACCCAGATCTTTATACTCAGGTTAGTGGTTTTGTGCCATTTGGCCCTCTTGTTATATGCCAGTATAATGCTTAAGGTCAGGTGAGCGACCTAGGGCCATCGTGGCCCTCTTGTTAAATTATGTGCATGAAATATAACAAAGAAAAGTGCAAAATGCAATATATAAATTGTTGCTCATCAATAGGACACGAACCCCTCACAAACTACTACGATGAAGATAACGCGACCCTATGATGATGATAACGCAACAGTACGATGATTATAACGCGACTGAACGTTGATTATAACGCGTCTGTTCGATGACGATAATGTTTAAGTACAATGGCGATAACTTGACAGAACGATGACGATAACGTGACTGTACAATGACGATAACGTGAAAGTACGACGACCATAACGTGACAGTACGATGCAATAAAGTAAAGTACGATGATGATATCGCGAAAGTACGATGACGATAACGTGACAGTACGATGACGATAGCGGGACATTACGATGATGACGTCGCGAAAGTACGGTGAATATAATGCGATTGCTATATGTTGATAATGCGAGAGCACGCGTTTGTTTGATAACGAAAACGCGAAAATACGTTAATGCATCATCGTACTGACTATAGATCTCATGCATCACCATATGTAGATCAAATTTACGACTTTGGCGAGATCCGAATGTGTTTCTGGGATAAATTTTATCCAATAAGTTAAAAACAAACACCAATAAGACTTGCTTGACGAGGGACGAGTTTGGATCTGTACATAACGACAGCAACGAATATTGAAATATGCAAATACACACAAGTGACGCTTAGTGTCAGTACTATTACGAAAAACAATTGTTGTTAATGACAACGTTTATTGGCCAATAATTTCATAGATTCACGAGCAGCGTTCGGCTAAATTCGTGGTTCCGTAGATGTATGGAAATTGCGGCTTGAGAGCTGAAATTAAACGAATAGCAGAAAAATAATTTTCTTAAAAGATTTATTATGTCTGGAAACGTTTAGAGGCTATAAAAAGCGTCATTAGAATATTTATGTTTTGCCATTTTACATAGAACTCTATTGGCTCTTACCAAACAGCAATGTGGTCATTAATCACATTTTGATGTACTGAACAAAATATTAATTCATTTACAAAACATTTTCATGAAACCGGTTGACTGTGTAATTGTAACCATGGATCCAAAGAATACCTCGGCGAATACTGACGAAAAAACATTTCCTATCAATAAGTTCTGAAACTGATATTTTTGGCACTGTTGATAAAACTATTAAATCAATTATTTTCCGCATAAATCAAACATACCGGCTATCTGGCACGTCGAATTCACAAATTATTATTGTGATTTAAACGATTCGAACATGCTTTTTGTTAGCTACATGTACTTTCCTTTAACTAGCTTAATATCTTTTTCATATGTCTTCTACAACGCTGAACATTGACTGCTGATCTGCAACTCTGTCCCAATTGGTATCCCACTGAAACCTGTGTTATATAAAACATAAATATCTTAGACGATTCAGGATGTCCGACTTTTGAATTCAACGGATACCTTAATTGCTATCGTAAAACAAGCAAGTACATTGATGCCGCCTTTGGATGACACCGATGCAACCTTTAGGAAACATGAATGGGGGCTTTCTATGTGATAAAATGGCATGCATGTACACTGCATAGTACTAAATCACATTTTGTAAAGTAATGCATATAATAATAATGTTTATATGTCTGAGATCTCGATGTTTAATCTCAGTATTACGCATAAACATGTACATATATTTCTTGATGTTAATGTTTTTACTCATGTAATATCTTCATAATATAAAGGGATAAATTATATATTATACAATATAAATATAAAAACGCCCTTGATATGACTTAAAGGTTTGGTATACTGTAAGATGATTTGAACAACAGTTTTTTTGCAACTTATATTCTAAGTCAATACTGCTTCCCGTTTAGATGCGCACTATCTTTTGTAGTATGTTTTTTTTCGCAGAACTTTTAATATTGAAAAGTGACCGTTAAAAAGTAAAACATAAATGAACAACCTTTAGGAGCATTACCCGGCATTTTTTAAATTTGTATACCCCTTTCATTGAAGTATAAGGATTGGAGGCTTTTGTTTTGCCCTTAGAGTAATGCAGTCTTACCTTGAAAGAAAACGATTCAAATTTACTTTTTAAATAGGCACAAACTCCTAAATAAGATTGGTTATAAAAGCATATGTTAGCGTTGTTGTTTTATTTATTTTTTCTACACTGAAGTGCGTTCTAAATCATCGGACATTAAAATGTGAAATGTTAAGACTATTCAAACCTATAACTGACAGCTGATTTACTCAAGTGTTTACTTTTAAATTTTGATAGCATGCTTTATACTTGCATCTTATTATTTATAGATACGCTCTAAATTAAGTATTATAAAATAAACTTTTTTTTTATCGAACCGATGGTTCGCACCAGGAATACCGACATTGATGTTTAAATTGAATTAGACTTAAATAAAAAGTATACATTGTCCTTCATCACATTTTTGTCAATAATGCATGTAATTCAAATAAACACATGTTTGATATTTCGCTTTTTAAGCTATAGACTATGCATGACCATATACCTGTATTTGGTTTTTGTTTGTGTAAAAAATAATATAATATAAGTTGTAATATCTTCGTAATATGGAATAATACAAAATAGACCGTCTATTCTATAAATAAGGACAATTAAGATATGAGTTAAAATTGTGGCATCCTGTTAAATATTTGGAATAACAGCTTTTTTGTAACATATATTTAAGACAGGCGTGCTTTAAGATACGTTGCGCACTGACTTTTGTCGTGTGTCGTTTACTAAATACCATTGAATGCAAATAATATTTGGCACTTTCTTGCATTTTGTTATTAAGCAGAAATATATCTTACGTAAAAACACTATAAGATTTATAACAAGAACCTAAAGTGGTAACACGAATGTGTTCACGAACCTAAAGTGGTTGTCATTTGGCAGTTCTATGCCACCATACGACAAAGATCAATTAGGCCAGTTAACCATACACTGATCCGGGTTTTGTTAAAGGATAATATTCATTCATAGAATTTCAAAATCACAATATATGCTACGTGAATATCTCAGACATTACGCACGTGGTCTTTTGTATGAAATATCCAAGTAATATGATTGGATAATATTGCAGATTGATTTGAATATAATTGACATTTGTAGAAGCATTTATTTTCACAAGCAAACGAAGGCGGGACTAAAATGTAAATACATAGAAATCCAATGTATTTTAACGCAAGTACGCAAGATTAAGTTTGTTTAACTGGTCATTTTTGTCCTTTTAAGTGAAGAAGAAAACAATTTAGCATCGAATTGTAATTATAGGAATTGAATGTATATTGTCTGCGCTTCGTCAATGTATGAAGGTCAGCTTTTGGAACCTCATTTATTCATACAGGCCAAAACAAACATCAAACATCGCTGAAGCGCAGATCATGGCAGTTCAATTCTTAAATAACCAAAATGTATGTAATGCTCAACTTAAATGTTAATAAATGTGCATTGCTTTTATCAAACTGAATTCGTTCAGACATCTTTAAAAACTAATAATTAAAATGTGTTGGTTTTAAGGTGGTGGGAATTGTTCGCATTATGATATTTGTATTTTTGAAGTATGCCCTAAAAAATCTTAACGGTGCATCGTAACTACAATAGATCACACATAGAAAAAAGTTGCTCCCACCGGGGTACGAGCCTCAGAACTCAGCATCAAAAGGCCAATACCTTAACGACTCGGCCATTACGGTTTAATCGTTTTTGTATAACATTATATCATTGATATAGGTGATGACAACAATTTTAACGAAAACAGAAACATTCCACATTATTCTGGCGTTGAGCCTTACAATTAATGATTATTCATTAACGAACTGGTATTTACAGTATGTGTATCATTTCGCTCCTTTACATACAGTATTATTTTTATGTTTTGAATAAGAGACAAATTGTCAAATAGAAAATTGTCAATTCGTCAACTTGTGTACAGGCCCTTTTAACGTTTTAACTTTAATAAAAAAGGTTTGCTGTGATCTGTAACAACCATATTGAAAAAAACTTGATTGCGCGCAAAGTAAACTGCTTATGTGAAGGGAAAGGGTATTGCACCATGTATCATTTTTAATCGCATTATAACGGTCCGATTTTATAATACATGTATAAATATAAATTCGTTAGTGTCTTACCATTTATTTACTTTCCCATTGCTTAAGAGCATATCATTTAAAAATAACAACAATTATACAATCATACAAACAAGCAACACAATTTAAACAATTAAAACAATCACTGAATCAGAAAGAAATACTTCATGCAATGTCAATTAAAACAAGTAAATAATTCAATGATACTTGAAAGAAATAATCCATATAATGACAATGAAACAATTGCAATATGCTATGATATATTCGTTTTACTTATGATGATATAATAAATTGCCATTATCAAGTCGGCCTTCAACAAAACGAAATCATTGCCTGATTAAAATTGCCGCAAGTTGATAAGGTGATCGGCATAACTTACGGAAAGGTACTAAACTCTAAACTTACCGAAATAAGGATATAAGAATCAATACAAATAGACACCCATCCTTATAAACATCAGCAATTATGCTAAGAAAACTGTATAACATAAAAAGCGATATAACATCATCATCAGGTCGAAATTGAACGAAACGAAAATTTAAGGAAGAAATTTTGCTTTATAAAGTGAACGATTTGTTGATCTACTTAATTAATAAGAAAACAATCATTACATATGCTAGGTAAAGATTTGGAGCGACACATCAGGGTGGTACACTCTGGTATTTTTTTGTGTTCCCCCCCACTGCTGACCCTTTGGGCTGGTCAACACAGAACGGTAAAATGTCTTTATTTAATACGATGTTTTTAAATATTAAACGAGAATTGAATAACCAATGCTTAACAACTGTAATTATAAGCATTAGACAACTAACCACCGTGGATTAAGCAAATTGTTAGAAAATGTCAACATACTCTTTGTTTTAGCAGCACACTGTACCTTTTGTGATCTTTCCCTATATAAACATCCGCATAAAATAACATAGAACTTAGCTAAAGCAATAAGAGAGTAACCAAGAACATCGCCTACGGGTGCTGGACGCTAGACTTTCACACATTTTACGGTACTCTGGTCTTTTGCTTATAGAATGGGTTCATCACTACGATGACGTGTATTGAATTTCAAGTCAATATCTCTTATAGATATTGTGAAATTTGACCTAAAGTGGAATAGTTGATAAAAACGGGCAATTACTCTAACAAAATCCTGACGGTCTCTTGTCAACTGAAGTTCATCACCGTGATCAAGTACTATGAGTTTAAGACAAAACGTCATATATGGATGGAGAAATTGGTACTAAAGCGAAAATTATTAGTTGAACAAAATGGCCATGATGGCCCAAAGCGCTGACCGGAGTACTATCAATGACAGATACCTTACTGGTGTTAATCTGGCATTCGACAGGTACAATACAGATCCATGTCCGGCCTAGGTGTACATATACTATTTACCTTGCAATTTACATTTGCAATACTGTACAAAGACATTCATGGTCGAATTTGTTGGGACCAAGGTAAACCACAAGAAATCTCTTATATGTTTACCATGCTCAATCATAGTTACATTACACAGAGATTTACCCATAATCTGGAATCCTATGTTCGAACATCCAGCTGAATTCCATATTCGGTGATATGTTCTTTTTCACCAAACAATAATTAAAACAGTGACAACAATACAACAGTGTAAGTTTGGTCAAAATGAGACAAAAACGTTGATTCTGTATCCTCAACGGTGTTCATTTTTGCATGTTTTTTGACAAACAAGGAACAATAACTTAATGTCTGTACTCCAACCTTTGTTAGATTGTTTTTAAATCTTATGGTCCTACACACGCTGTGCAAGTTTGGCCCAGATATGATGAAAAATGAAATAGTTATGTTGCAGAAAGTCCATATTGCAGATTTTTCACATGCAAAAGGGGCGATAACTCTGGTGCTCCTGGCCTTATGTGGCCCATTATAACACTTATTTGAGTCATATACAAACTGTGCAATTTTGGTAAACATTGAATTAGAAGTGAAGTCAGTATAGAGCCCAATGGTTGATGCATTACGGACACAGGATGCCGGGCGACGCAGGACGATCTTCATTTACCAATAGCGATATGCTAAGGTGGAGGCTTAAAGGGTAATAGCTCCAACAAATGCCTTGAAAGAGTTACTTCGTTATGTCTGCAGAATGGGGTAGGTACCGTAAACAAGTACCTTGAAGTATCTTACATTTTAATAGTTATTTGATAGTTTTTGAGAAATTATATATTTATCAAAAATGTAATTTTTTTATAAAAACAAATTGAGAAAATATTGTTTATTTGTTAGTAACAACGAGGGTAGATAAATCTGGAAATTCAATCACATTACCTGAAATTTATTAACCTTTAGATAGAAACACGTATTGAATGTTTCAAATAGATACCTTTCATTGTTTTTGCAAAATAGACTAAAAACTGAAACAAAAACATTACCAAAAATAATAAGAAACGCTGACGCAGACGACAACGCGACGATAAAAGTTGTTAGTTATTTATTTTCATAAAGATCTAAAATGCGCACAGAATTCGCACATCGTACAAACAGAATGAAAACAAATATCAAATAAAAAAATATATATCATCATTATGATTAAGGATCGATTTAAAAAGTGATAAATAATGATCCCGAGTGATTCTAACTTCGAAGTCCTTGAATTCCTCTGTTTCATGTCTAATCCAAACACATGTGACCAGTTGTTGCAGAACAGATAATTTTAAGAATAATAAAAAATAAAATGTGTATGTTTCACTAAGTTATTATACTATGGTACAAACACTGAACGAAATACAATGCTGTAGCTTAACCTCAACACATTACATGCATGGGTACACGTTTCATTGTGCCACAACTCTCCAACCATAATTAACGTTAACGTACACATAGAAGTTGCATTTAGTATATACACAGAGCGCATGCAATTAACGTTCTGACTACGGAGGCAAAATCCTAGGAGCCCTTTCAATCCAAATGAAAATAAAAACATCTTCACAATCCTCTTGTACACAGCGCTTAATGTTTTAACAGAGGTGTCCAGTAAATACTTGTATTACTTATGTTTGTCATGTGCCATAAATAAAAAACCTCGGGCTGCTAAAAAGAGTTATCTCCTGCTGGAGTTTCGCGTTGTTTATATTTGCCTAATATTTTGAAAGTGAATGCAACATGATCACAATAAATTAACTTATAACTTGAAATGAGGTTTCTGTGTAGTTTCTTTTTAAGGAGCGCATCATTCTCACTGGAGGTATTTTATTCCGTCATCTGCAACATCCTCTTTTTCGATAATGCCTTTCTTTTATTTTGTTCGTTCATGATTTTCGTTCTTAGTTTAATGGCAGTAAAACCTGTATCTGTTGTCCCGAATGTAGGTTTTTAACTGCGATTTGCCTGTAACACAAACTATATAATTACCACCAGCAACAAAACTATTAAACATCATTAGGCTTGATTGATAACTTGGTTCTGTAACTGATAACATTACAGTTACTTTGGTATTTTTTGCTAACAGTATCTTTAGATTACTCTTAATTTGCATCAAGGATTGATAATATTGATAAGACATGTTATCAGTTATCATGAATATATTTGATTTATCTTAATACACACCGGGTAGAAATTTAGGCATATATCTTCATGTATGGCTGATTTACAAAGTTTGATAATGGAACATTTTTATGTACGCAACATAAAATAGGGCTAGTAAAACAACATAAATGTTACTAGAACAACAACATTGCCAGAGAGTTTGTTGTTTAAAGCAATTAATGCACAATCACTGTATTAATAAATGTTTTCATAGTCACGCGACATTTTATAATCATATGTGCAATTATTGCATTGACACCTGCAGCACAGTAAATGCATCTCAGGTAGAAAAGTGACACAATATATACTTGATGTTAATAAATATTGCTGATACAAAGACAATTGACTAGTTGATACCCCATGCACTGTTGACGATGTACGTTTTATTTATAAAGAAAATGACTTCACTAAACAACATTTCATACATTATTTATTCCATATGAACTGATATAATTACATATACATACAAACGTATACTATTTTGTTGTATGATATGCAGTCAAAATGACATTGTTGCTCAAGTTATACAGTAATCAAAAGTATTCACAATTACAGACGCCCTTTCAACTTTAATATTGCATTGTATATTATCATATTCATATCAGTAATCCAACTGTCAAATACATTAGCATAGTTGCATTGGATTAATACATTACAAGCTATTACAATTACTTTATTCAATTAGTCAACGATAAAACAGGGCTATTATCTGGGTTTACGGCGCGTCTCTTCTCGCAAGCATGGCTCTGTTGTGTTATATGTTATCATCTTATTATAGACAATAAGACCCTTGAATGTTAATGCGACGCACAACCAACTCCAAATGTATTGGCATAAACTACCTGTCTGTTAGGTGAAGCTTGGACCTTACTCGTCTTTGTTGAAAGTCATAAGCTCCAGAAGAACAATACCATTACTGATACAGAAATAAATCGAGTTTGATCCATTTTATAGCTCGTTCAGAGTGACCTGAGACAAATTTATACGTAACACCCTTCACTGAGGCAAAGGAAAAATGAATGCAAATCATGATACAATGGTATAAATCATCTCAGGTCAGGAGATTTTAACTTTGTATATTATGAGCCCCATCCCCAAACGTTCTCCCCAAATGTTTTTCTTTCATGTTCATGGTTTTGTCGATAAAATCATATTCTGGCAGCAAATAAGGGTGCCATGCTTCTCAATAACTGAAAGAGCAACAACCTGCAGGTCAATCTGAACGAGCTATACTATGCACGACTTATTATAAACACATTTAATGACGGATCAAATCCGCAAGTGACCTCTTGTTAAAGTGTGTGTATGCGTGCGTGCGTATGTGTGATCTTCATATCCATTTTCCGACAATCGATTGAAGTGGCGAGCAACATGGCATGTACCGTATGCATTATTGTTCTCGGACAGCCTCAAAATTAGCTAAAATAATCATTGTTTGCGTCTCTATAATGTGAGACACTCTCAAATACTTAGTAATCTATGTTTTCGGACAGATACTAATTTGAAGTTATTGTAACAGCAAATATCTGTACCGGTAAACGTTTCATGGGTCCTATTGTTTATCAATTTGATCTCGCAACGTATTTGCTGGACCACGCATGCCAATTAACAAGTAGTATAATTATCAATATACAGTAACGAGCAATAAATTAACTCTGCCGACAAGAAAGGGAACCATCGCTGAAGATAACAATACTAACGAGCATGTCTAGTCTTGGCGGTTTTTGTGATAATATTGTAGATATGGTTTCGAACAGACTCTAAGTATTCGGACACTGAAACAATAATTTTAAATGTCCGATAACATAGAATTTTCAGTTATGTAAACTAATTTTGCTTCTATTTTTCTGGCAATGCATTAAGTAATGTTGCATGCAACTTATATAATGATTGTTCTTTATTTTAACACATGTTCTTCTTTTAAAAGGTAAATACACAGCTTTAAATCATTTTTATAAAAACAAAACAGAAAAAATCACCTCTTTTCGGTTTCTTTAATGCTGCATCTCCATCACTAGATGAATTAAATGTGGTTACATGATCTGTAAATAAAAAAAAAGCAGAGCGACTTACCCTACAGATGGTTTGGGTTTTAACGCAGGTTTTGTAATAAGGTTATCTTTGTGTTGTCAAAAATGAAAAGACAATGTGAAGCTTGCTTTTGTGATCACCCTTTGTCTGTCGTGCGTCCTAGGTCACGAGAGCTAAAATAGATGTAAAAAGTGAAAAGTTTAAAAATCTTCTTCCCTGAAACAGCATGGCTGAGAGCTTTCATATTTGGTATGTCGCATCTTCTAGTGGTCCTCTACAAATATTGTTCAAATGATGCCCCTAGGAGTCGAAAATGGCTACGCCTCGGTGGTCACATTTGTTATATAGACGTATACTGCAAATTGAACTTTAATATCTTCTCATCTCAAACCGCAAGGCCAAGAAGTTTCATATAAGGTATGTAAAATCGCTCAATAGTCCTCTACACAGATTGTCCCAATGATGACCCTGGGGTTCAAACTGGCCACGCCCCGGGGTCAAATTGTTTACATAGACTAAAATAGCAAAATTGCTTCAAAAATCTTCTCTTATGGCCCAGTGGTTTTATATTTGGTATGTGGCATCCTCTAGTGGTCCTCTACAAAGATTGTTCAAATGATGCCCCTGGGGTCAAAACTTGCCACGTTCGGGGGGGGGGGGGATAGTCACATTTCTAATCTAGACTTACATAGCAAAATGACTTGAAATGTCCCTCAGGTCAAAACTGGCTACACCCCGGGGGTCACATTGTTTGTATAGACTTAAACAGCAAAATTACTTCAAAATTCTTCTCCTCTGATACCCATTGGTCTCATATTTGGTATGTGGTCGTCAACAAAGATTGTTCAAATGATGCCCCTGGGGCCAAAACTAGACAAGCCCCGGGGTTCACATTGTTTATATAAACTTAAATAGCAAAATGACTTTAAAAATTGTCTCCATTGAAACAGTTAAGCCCAGCGGTTTTATATTTGGTATGTAATATTGTATAATGGTCCTCTACAAAGATTGTTCCAATGATGCCCCTGCAGTAGAAAGTGGCCACTGTGGGTCACATGCTTTATATAGACTATAAAAATCTTTTCCTGAAACTGCAAGACCCAGATCTTTATACTCAGGTTAGTGGTTTTGTGCCATTTGGCCCTGTTGTTATAATGCCTTAAGCTCAGGTGAGCGACCTAGGGCCATCGTGGCCCTCTTGTTAAATTATGTGCATGACAAATAAAAAAGAAAAGTGCAAAATGCAATATATAATTTTTTGTTCATCGGTAGGACACGAATCCCTCACAAACTTCTATGATGAAGATAACGCGACCCTATGATGATGATAACGCAACAGTACGATGATTATAACGCGACTGAACGATGATTATAACGCGTCTGTTCGATGACGACAATGTTTAAGTGCAATGGCGATAACGTGACAGAACGATGACGATAACGTGAAAGTACGACGACCATAACGTGACAGTACGATGACGATAGCGGGACATTACGATGATGATGTCGCGAAAGTACGATGAAGATAATGCGATTGCTATATGTTGATAATGCGAGAGCACGCGTTTGTTTGATAACGAAAACGCGAAAATACGTTAATGCGGTATACGTTCGTGCTTCCATCATCGTACTGACTATAGATCTCACGTATCTATGTAGAAATGTAGATCAAATTTACGACTTTGGCGAGATCCGAATGTTTCTGGGATAAATTTTATTTAATAAGTTAAAAACAAACACCAATAAGACTTGACGAGGGACGAGTTTGGACCTGTACATAACGATAGCAACGAATATTGAAATATGCAAATACACACAAGTGACGCTTAGTGTCAGTACTATTACGAAAATCTAACGCTTGTTAATGACAACGTTTATTGGCCAATACTTTCATAGATTCACGAGCAGCGTTCGGCTAAATTCGTGGTTCCGTAGATGTATGGAAATTGCGGCTTGAGAGCTGAAATTAAACGAATAGCAGGAAATAATTTCCTTAAAAGATTTATTATGTCTGGAAACGTTTAGTGGCTATAAAAAGCGTCATTAAAATATTTATGTTTTGCCATTTTAAATGGAACTCTATTGGCTCTTACCAAACAACAATGTGGTCATTAATCACATTTTGATGTACTGAACAAAATATTAATTCATTTACAAAACATTTTCATGAAACCGGTTGACTGTATAATTGTAACCATGGATCCAAATTTGAATACCTCGGCGAATACTGACGAAAAAACATTTCCTATCAATAAGTTCTGAAACTGATATTTTCGACACTGTTGATAAAACTATTAAATCAATTATTTTCCGCATAAATCAAACAATTTACGTCCAATTCACAAATTATTATTGTGATTTAAAACGATTCGAACATGCTTTTTGTTAGATACATGTACTTTCCTTTAACTAGCTTAATATATTTTTTATATGTCTTCTACAACGCTGAACATTGACTGCTGATCTGTTACTCTGTCCCAATCCCACTGAAACCTGTGTTATATAAAACATAACTATCTTAGACGATTCAGTGTGTCCGACTTATGAATTCAAGGGACACCTTAAATGCTACCGTAAAACACGCAAGTAAATTGATGCATCCTTTGGATGACACCGATGCAACCTTTTTACTCATGTAATATCTTCATAATATAAAGGGATAAACTATATATTATACAATCTAAATATAACAACGCCCTTGATATGACTTAAAGGTGTGGTATACTGTAAGATGATTTGAACAACAGTTTTTTTGCAACTTATATTCTAAGTCAATACTGCTTCCCGTTTAGATGCGCACTATCTTTTGTAGTATGTATTTTTTTTTCGCAGAACTTTTAATATTAAAAAGTGACATAAAACATTATCGAAGTCAATTCGCGGTGGCCGACTCTTGATTTTATCATGTGAGCGACATTTAATGTTACAGGAAAAGAGTAAGGAACCATTAAGATGAAACCGATGCAGCCTTTAGGTGACACCGAATCAGCCTTTAGGAGACATCAATTTACAACATTTACGATACATAAATGGACAACCTTTAGGAGACACCGGTGCATCACCCGGCATTTTGTTAAATTTTGATACCCCTTTCATTGAATTATAAGGATTGGAGGCTTTTATTTTGCCCTTACAGTAATGCAACCGCTTTCCTTGAAAGAAAACGAATCAAATGTACTTTCTAGATAGGCAAAAAAAAACTCCTAAATAAGATTGCTTGTAAAAGCATATGTTAGCGTTGTTGTTTTATTTTTTTTTCTCTCACTGAAGTGCGTTCTAAATCATCGGACATTACAATGTGAAATGTGAAGACTATTCAAACCTATAACTGACAGCTGATTTACTCAAGTGTTTACTTTTAAATTTTGGTAGCTTACATCTTATTATTTATAGATCCGCTCTAAATTAAGTATTATAAAATAGACTTTTTTTTTATCGAACCGATGGTTCGCAAGAGGAATACCGACATTGATGATTAAATTGAATTAGACTTAAATAAAAAATATACATTGTTCTTCATCACATTTTTGTCAATAATGCATGTAATTCAAATAAACACATGTTTGATAGTTCGCTTTATAAGCTATAGACTATGCATGACCATATACCTGTATTTGGTTTTTGTTTGTGTAAAACATAATATAATATAAGTTGTAATTTCTTCGTAATATGGAATAATACAAAATAGACTGTCTATTCTATAAATAAGGACAATTAAGATATGAGTTAAAATTGTGGCATCCTGTTAAATATTTGGAATAACAGCTTTTTTGTAACATATATTTAAGACAGGCGTGCTTTAAGATACGTTGCGCATTGACTTTTGTCGTGTGTCGTTTACTAAATACCATTGAATGCAAATAATTTTTGGCACTTTCTTGCATTTTGTTATTAAGCAGAAATATATCTTACGTAAAAAAAACTATAAGATTTATATAGTGTTCACGAACCTAAAGTGGTTGTCATTTGGCAGTTCTATGCCACCATACGACAAATTAGGCCAGTAAACCATACACTGATCCGGGTTTTGTTAAAGGATAATGTTCATTCATCGAATTTCAAAATCACAATACATACTACGTGAATATCACAGACATTACACACGTGGTCTTTTGTATGAAATATCCAAATAATATGATTGGATAATATTGCAGATTGGTTTGAATATAATTGACATTTGTGGAAGCATCTATTTTCACAAGCAAACGAAGGCGGGACTAAAATGTAAATACATAGAAATCCAATATATTTGAACGCAAGTACGCAAGATTAAGTTTGTTTAACTGGTCATTTTTTTCCTTTTAAGTGAAGAAGAAAACAATTTTTTTTTTTTAGATTCGAATTGTAATTATAGGAATTGAATGTATATTGTCAACGCTTCGTCAATGTATGATGGTCAGCTTTTGGAACCTGATTTATTCATACAGGCCAAAACAAACATCAAACATCGCTGAAGCGCAGATCATGACAGTTCAATTCTGAAATAACCAAAATGTATGTAAAGCTCAACTTAAATGTTAATAAATGTGCATTGCTTTTATCAAACTGAATTCGTTCAGACATCTTTAAAAACTAATAATTAAAATTTGTTGGTTTTAAGGTGGTGGGAATTGTTCGCATTATGATATTTGTATTTTTGAAGTATGCCCTAAAAAATCTTAACGGTGCATCGTAACTACAATAGATCACACATAGAAAAAAGTTGCTCCCACCGGGGTACGAGCCTCAGAACCCCGCATCAAAAGGCTAATACCTTAACGACTCGGCCATTACGGTTTAATCGTTTTTGTACAACATTTTATCATTGATATAGGTGATGACAACATTTTGAACGCAAACAGAAACATTCCACATTATTCTGGCGTTGAGCTTTACAATTAATGATTATTCATTAACGAACTGGTATTTACAGTATGTGTATCATTTCGCTCCTTTACATACAGTATTATATTTATGTTTGGAATAAGAGACAAATTATCGAATGGAAAATTGTCAATTCGTCAACTTGTGTACAGGCCCATTTAACGTTTTAACTTTAATAAAAAAGGTTTGCTGTGATCTGTAACAACCATATTGAAAAAAACATGATTGCGCGCAAAGTAAAACTGCTAATGTGAAGGGAAAGGCTATCGCACCCTATATCATTATTAATCGCATTATAACGGTCGGATTTTATAATACGTGTATAAATATAATTCGTTAGTGTCTTACCATTTATTTACTTTCCAATTGCTTAAGAGTATATCATTTTAAAATAACAACAATTATACAATAATACAAACAAGCAACACAATTTAAACAATTAAAACGATCACTGAACAGAAAGAAATACTTCATGCAATGTCAATTAAAACAAGTAAATAATTCAATGATTCTTCAAAGAAACACTTCATATAATGACAATGAAACAATCGCAATATGCTATGATATATTCGTTTTAATTATGATGATATAATAAATTGCCATTATCAAGTTGACCTTCAACAAAACGAAATTTCAAGCCTGATTAACTTTGCCGCAAGTTGATAAGGTTATCTGCATAACTTACGGAAAGGTACTAAACTCTAAACTTACCGAAATAAGGATATAAGAGTCAATACAAATAGACACCCATCCTTATAAACATCAGCAATTATGCTAAGAAAACTGTATAACATAAAAAGCGATATAACATCATCATCAGGTCGAAATTGAACGAAACGAAAATTTAAGGAAGCAATTTTGCTTCATAATGTGATCCATTTGTTGATCTACTTAATTAATAAAAAAACAACATTACATATGCTAGGTAAAGATTTGGAGCGACACATCAGGGTGGTACACTCTTGTATTTTTTGTGTTTGCCCCCTGCTGACCCTTTGGGCTGGTCAACACAGAACGGTAAAATGTCTTTATTTAATATGATGTTTTTTAAATATTAAACGGGAATTGAATAGCCCATGCTTAACAACTGTAATTATAAGCATTAGACAACTAACCACCCCGGATTTAGCAAATTGTTAGAAAATGTCAACATACTCTTTGTTTTAGCAGCACACTGAACCTTTTGTGATCTTTTCCTACATAAACATCCGCATAAAATAACATAGAACTTATCTAAAGCAATATGAGAGTAACCAAGAGCATCGCCTTCGGATGCTGGACGCTAGACTTTCACACATTTTACAGTACTCTGGTCTTTTGCTTATAGAATGGGTTCATCACTATGATGACGTTTATTGAATTTCAAGTCAATATCTCTTATAGATATTGTGAAATTCACCTAAAGTGAAATAGTTGATAAAAACGGACAATTACTCTATCAAAATCCTGACGGTCTCTTGTCAATTGAAGTTCATCACCGTGATCAAGTACTATGAGTTTTAAGACAAAATATCATATATGTATGGAGAAATTGGACCTAAAGCGAAAATTATTAGTTCAAGAAAATGGCCATGATGGCCCAAAGCGCTGACCGGAGTACTATCAATGACAGATACCTTACTGGTGTTAATCTGGCAATCGACAGGCGCAATACAGATGCATGTCCGGCCTAGGTGTACATATACTATTTACCTTGCAATTTACATTTTCAATACTGTACAAAGATATTCATGGTCGAAACTTTTGGACCAAGGTAAACCACAAGAAATCTCTGATATGTTTACCACGCTCAATCATAGTTACATTACACAGAGATTTACCCTATATCTGGAATCATATGTTCGAACATCCAGCTGAATTCCATATTCGGTGATATGTTCTTTTTCACCAAACAATAAATAAAACAGTGACAATAATACAACAGTGTAAGTGTGGTCAAAATGAGACAAAAACGTGGATTCTGTATACTCAACGGTGTTCATTTTTGCAAGTTTTTTGACAAACAAGGAACAATAACTTAATGTCTGTACTCCAATCTAGACCTTTTTTAGGTTGTTTTTAAATCTTATGGTCCTACACACGCAGTGCAAGTTTTGGCCAAGATCTGATGAAAAATGAAATAGTTATGTTGCAGAAAGTCCATGTTGCAGTTTTGTCTCATGCAAAAGGGTCGATAACTCTGGTGCTCCTGGCCTTATGTGGCCCATTATAACACTTATTTGAGGTCATAGACAAACTGTGCAATTTTGGTAAACATTGAATGAGAAGTGAAGTCAGTATAGAGCCCACGGGTTGATGCATTACGGACACAGGATGCCGGGCTACGCAGGACGATCCCCATTTACCAATAGCGATGTGCTAAGGTATTGGGCTTAAAGGGTAATAGCTCCAACAAATGCCTTGAAAGAGTTACTTCGTTACGTCTGCATAATGGGGTAGGCACCATAAACAAGTATCTGGAAGTATCTTACATTTCAATAGTTATTTGATAGTTTTTGAGAAATTATATATTTATCAAAAATGTAAGTTTTTATAAAAACAAATTGAGAAAATATTGTAATTTGATAGTAACAACGAGTGTAGATAAATCTGGAAATTCAATCACATTACCTGAAATTTATTAACCTTTAGATAGAAACACGTATTGAATGTTTCAAATAGATACCTTTCATTGTTTTTGAGATATAGACTAAAAACTGAAACAAAAACTTTACAAAAAAATAATAACAAACGCTGACGCAGACGACAACGCGACGATAAAAGTTATTAGTTATTCATTTTCATAAAGATCTAAAAGACACACATAATTCGCACATCGTATAAACAGAATGAAAACAAATATCAAATTAAAAAATATATATCATCATTATGATTCAGGATTGATCTAAAAAGTGATAAATAATGATCCCGATTGATTCTAACTTGGAAGTCCGTGAATTCCACTGTTTTATGTCTAATCCAAACACATGTGGCCAGTTGTTGCAGAACAGATCATTTTTGGAATAATAAAAAATAAAAATGTGTATGTTTCACTAAGTTATTGTATCAGCATTTTATACGAATACTATGGTACAAACTCTGAACGAAATACAATGCTGTAGCTTAACCTCAACACATTACATGCATGGGTACACGTTTCATTGTGCCACAACTCTCCAACCATAATTAACGTTAACGTACACATAGAAGTTACATTTAGTATATACACAGAGCGCATGCAATTAACGTTCTGACTACGGAGGCAAAATCCTAGGAGCCCTTTCAATCCAAATGAAAATAAAAACATCTTCACAATCCTCTTGTACACAGCGCTTAATGTTTTAACAGAGGTGTCCAGTAAATACTTGTATTACTTATGTTTGTCATATGCCATAAATAAAAAACCTCGGGCTGCTAAAAAGAGTTATCTCCTGCTGGAGTTTCGCTTTGTTTATATTTGTCTAAATATTTTGAAAGTGCAGGCAACGTGATCACAATAATTAACTTATAACTTGAAATCAGGTTTTTGAGTAGTTTCTTTTTAAGGAACGCATCATTCTCACTGGAGGTATTTTATTCCGTCATCTGCAACATCCTCTTTTTCGATAATGCCTTTCTTTTATTTTGTTCGTTCATGATTTTCGTTCTTAGTTTAATGGCTGTAAACCTGCATCTGTTGTCCCGAATGTAGGTTTCTAACTGCGATGTGCCTGTAACACAAACTATATAATTACCACCAGCAACAAAACTATTAAACATCATTAGGCTTGTTTGATAACTTGGTTCTGTAACTGATAATATTACAGTTACTTGGTATTGTTTGCTAACAGTACCTTTAGATTAATCTTAAGTTGCATCAGTGATTGATAATATTGATAAGATATGTTATCAGTTATCATGAATATATTTGATTTATCTTAATACAAATCTTCATTTATGGCTGATTTACAAAGTTTGATAATGCATTTAATAATGGAACATTTTTATTTTCGCAACATAAAATACGGCTAGTAAAACAGCATAAATGTGACTAGAACAACAACATTGTCAGAGAGTTTGTTGTTTAAAGCAATTAAAGCACAATCACTGTATTAATGACTGTTTTCATAGTCACGCGACATGTTATAATCATATGTGTAATTATTGCATTGAAACCTGCAGCACAGAAAATGCATCTCAGGTAGAAAAGTGACACAATATATAATTGATATTAATAAACATTGCTGATACAAAGGCAATTTACTAGTTGATACCCGTGCACTGCTGACGATGTACGTTTTATGTATAAATAAAATGACTTTTACTAATTAACATTTCATACATTATTTATTCCATATGAAGTGATATTATTACATATACATAAAAACGTATACTATTTTGTTGTATGATATGCAGGCAATATGACATAACATGATGTGTCACAGTGTTGTTCAAGTTATACAGTAATCAAAAGTATTCACGGTTACAGACGCACTTTGATCTTTAATATTGCATTGTATATTATCATATTCACATCAGTAATCCAACTGTCCAATACATTAGCATAGTTGCATTGGATTAATACATTACAAGCTATTACAATTACTTTATTCAATTAGTCAACGATAAAACAGGGCTATTATCCGGGTTTACGGCGCGTCTCTTCTCGCAAGCATAGGTCTGTTGTGTTATATTTTATGATCTTATTATAGATAATTAGGCCCTTGCATGTTAATGCACCGCACAACCAACTCCAAATGTATTGGCATATACTACATGTCTGTTAGGTGAAGCTTGTGTTTCTTTGAACTTTTTTCCCATTCAACCCCATGGACCAGTTCAATACATTAAACAAACTGAGAGCATCTCTAATCACTTGTAATTCTAATTATTTTATAATAATTATCATCATTATGAAGGACTTTATACTTTTAATTGAGACTTACTGGGCAACGAGTTGCCTTCTTCTATTTCTATCCATTTTGTTTGAAGTCTCTCTTTATAGCTGCTGTCTCAATACTTGTCCATCGGAAATAGTCTCTGTCTGTAAAGCAAATGAAATGAGCAAAACGGAACAAGAACATTTACCTTACTCGGCTTTGTTGAAAGTCGTAAGCTCCAGAAGAACAATACCATTACTGATACAGAAATAAGTCGATTTTGATCCATTTTATAGCTCGTTCAGAGTGACCTGAGACAAATATATACGTAACACCATTCATTGTCGCAAAGGAAAAATGAATGCAAATCATAATACAAGGGTATAAATCATCTCAGGTCAGGAGTTTTTAACTTTATATATTATGAGCCCATCCCCAAACGTTCTTTGGAATCAAGCATTTTCTCCAAAGTTCAATGTTTTTCTTTCATGTTCATGGTTTTGTCGATAAAATCATATTCTGGCAGCAAATAAGGGTCCTATGCTGCTCAATAACTGAAAGAGCAACAACCTGCAGGTAAATCTGAACGAGCTATACTATGCACGACTTATTGTAAACACATTTAATGACGGATCAAATCCGCTAGTGACCTCTTGTTAAAGAGTGTGTATGCGTGCGCGCGTATGTGTGATCTTCATATCCATTTTCCGACAATCGATTGAAGTGGCGAGCAACATGGCATGTACCGTATGCATTCTTGTTCTCGGACAGCCTCAAAATCAGCAAAAGTAATCATTGTTTGCGTCTCTATGTTTTGCGACACTCTAAAATACTTAGTAATTTTTGTTTTCGGACGGATACTAATTTGAAATTATTGTAACAGCAAATATCTGTACCGGTAAACGTTTCATGGGTCCTATTGTTTATCAACTTGATCTCGCAACGTATTTGCTGGACCACGCATGCCAATTAACAAGTAGCATAATTACCAATATACAGTAACGAGCAATAAATTAACTCTGCCGACATGAAAGGGAACCATCGCTGAAGATACCAATACTAACGAGTATGTCTAGTCCTTGCGGTTTTTGTGATAATATTGTAGATATGGTTTCGAGCAGACTCTAAGTATTCGGACACTGAAACAATAATTGTAAATGTCCAAAAACAGAATTTTCAGTTTTGTAAACTAATTTTGCTTCTATTTTTCTGACAATGCATTAAGTAATGTCGCATGCAACTAATATAATGATTTGTCTTTATTTTAACACATGTTCTTCTTTTAAAAGGCAAATACAAAGCTTTAAATCATCTTTATAAAAACAAAACAGAAAAAATCACCTCTTTTCGCTTTCTTTGATGCTGGATCTCCATCACTAGATGAATTGAATGTGTTTACATGATCTGTAAATAAAACGTAATGTCGCATTATCTTTCATTCGTAACAAAAGTCTTTGTGCAACTACTAAGGTGGATGCGGTATGCCTAATAAATTGCCTTAAAGTGTTTTAAGTATATTCACATTTTTCATTTATTCTATTTTATGTCTCTGCTGAGTTCGTCCGTTTGTTCGCAGTGCGAAATAATATTAGACGTTTCTGACAGAGCTGAAATAGCATGCATAACTTATTTTACAATGGTCATTGTTTTTGTTTCAAAATTAAACATTATGTCGAGTAGGACCTTTAATATTCAATAAGAAGTAGTTTTGTTTTTATTTACCTGAATTCAGCTCCACTTCGTCTTGTAGTATTTCGGCTTCATGTTAAGTAGTTTGTGGACGAGAAACGTTACCTACAATTATTTTAAGATATTTTTTATAATTTTACAAATGTACTTCTCACATTCAAAAAAACATGATTTACTATTAAACATCACATAGTGTACTAGAAAAATACATTCAATGATATCAGCCACATAGATAGCACTCTGAGCCGCTTTTTATTCCATGAACAATCGCAATTAAAAAACAAGTAGTGATACTGCATTATACTGAATATATTTATAATATAATCCAGATAGTGCATTTTCATACTGATAATAACCTTATATAGTGGTCTTCTACAAAGATTGTTTAAATTTCAATGGTGACGTTTGTGACCGGGCACCAGTTTCAAATGCGTTGTCAGAGTTCGAAATATTTAGGCGCACATGATCACCATGGATAGGCCACGTGTTGCGTACAAGAACCGTGACGCCCGCTAAAATGTAAAAGTTACAGTACTCAGTTAATATTTGTCAATATTTGCTACATTTGTAGTCATGATCCTGGGTCTTCAGATCGATCAAAACTAATGGATCGTCTCAAGTTAGGATTTGTTTAACTTTGTACATTAGGGGCCGTATACAGGTCCTGTTTCCAAGCACAAGTTCACTGGAATCATGCATTGGCCATATATTTCATTATTAACATCAACATTTGCTGTCATGTTCATAGTTATTTCGATAAAAAAAAACAAGTTCACCTTTTTTTGATTTCATTGACGCTTGATCTCCATCACATGTTACATTTATCGATGACTTGAATGTAGCTAATTTATCTGTAAATAAAAATATGATGTCGCATTATCTTTCACTTGTCAAACAAGTCTTAGTGCAACTAGTAAGGTGGATGCGGTATGCCTAACTTATGTAAAGTTACATAGAGTGATTTAATTCACATCTTTTATTAATTGTAATGCATATGTCGCTGCTGAGTTCGACCGTTTGCTCGCAGTGCCAAGTAATATTAGGCGTTTTACCTGAATTCTGCTTCGCTTTGCCTTGAGTTATGTCAGCTTCACGTGAAGTAGATGTTAAACGAGACACAGTACCTACAATTATAGTTAGATTGTTGTTTATTATCTTACGAATGTAATTCGCACATTTAAGTATTCGTGCGTTTCTATTTTACGATGTTGACGCATTCTATAAATTATATGCAAGAATGTCTTCATTGGCGATTATCGCATTCCAATAAAGTGACTTATAATACAAGTTACAAGTTTTGTTGAATGCAACAACTAAATACATACACTAATATGCTTTTCGAGATATTAATTGTAGGTTTTTCATGATTAACTTGGGGTCGATCGGTGGACTGGACAAACTGATGGCCGATCGTAATGCAACATTATGTTTTCTTTGTGGAAATTAGTGATGATTAAAATAAATTACCTTGGTCTATGTCTTGCAGATGCTTTTCCGACTTTAGTTACTTCCAAGACCGGCAGAGGGTACTGATACGTGCCCCAGTTAACCTCCTTGCTGTGGCCCATATGTTTGTAGAAGTACTGTCTGTCGCTTTCCGCAATATCAAGGGAACAGTATATCGTCGAAATTCTGTGACGTTGTTTGGTTGCATTCATCAAGTCGGGTCTTTTTATTCCTGCTTCTTTTACTAGTTTATTTGTGCCATTCCAACCTGAGGTATGTTCTGTTGAAAACCCCGTATTGGGAAACAAGTATATATTATCTTTGGGTACCTTTACTCGTTCTCTTATCTCCGGGGTACACAAAATGTCTAATCCAGCGACACAATAATTTGGTATTAATACTGGAACAAGGTGGCTTCCTTTTCCTGGCTGGTAAGTTACCAGATGGTCCTTGAATAAGTCTTTCTCCCACTCTGGCAACATTTCAATGCTTCCTTTATCCATCCATCGTCCATTTTTTGCGTCTTGGAAGTGCGAGATTTTTAGTCTGCTTGGTTCTCCTCCTCTTCTCGCATTGTATAAAGTAATTCTTGAGCATAATGCATCACGTAACGACGTAAACTCATGCAGTGAAATAAACGTGTATTCGCTGGTTATTTGACTTATCACGTTGAGGGTGTGTTTCCTTAGAGTTTGGGTGTCCTCTTCAAGTGGTTGCGTTTCTGGCATGCGCAATTTTTCTAGTCTCCTGAGTTCAATTGCATATGCTGCATCGCCGAACACTGCATCCTTATGAAATTCTAAGCATGTAATGAACTTTGACAACTCGCTTGTTCGTTCGTCGTTCTTCTTGGTATGATGGTGTCCAATTAGGTAATCCACTGACGTTTTCAGAAGGTAATACAAACTATTTTTCACGCCGTGTTTAAGTTTTCCAGCGTCGTCTTTGGTTACGGCGTCGATTGCTAATTCAAGCGTTTCGATGTTTTGTCTTAAAAACATATCTTCTAGGGAAATTGAGTCCGGCATTAATTGTAAGAAATGGTTGTACATCTTGGCCAACAGACGCATGTCTGTCATTACAGACTTTCTTGTCTCCATATCTTTGTCCACCCTCCTTTTATTTATTTGAAACAAGCGCCTACCGATGACGAGCAATGTTGGATCTGATCTGCATATATTTCCAATCTCGTCCCGATGAAATCGGCTAAGTATATATGTTAGAAATTCATCATCTTCATTTAGCTCACTTGAAACACATTTACTTTCCGGGGAACAGTTGCTTCATATCCGATACATATCGCCTTGTGTCTATAAAATAGGTTTCGTTTTTAAAATCCTAAACATTTCGAACATTTGACAAGATTTTCTTCGGTGCCGTTTTTTCTTTCTGCCATGTATCGGGGTAATTCCAATACTGACTGCTTTTTGTTGTAGGTCTGTATGCCTCTTTTTCTTAATTCATCGAATCCTTCCTGTTGTTCTCGAGAACCATCAGGCATTGACAGTAAGTTCAGCACCTCTCGTTGATCACTATGCTTTAGTTTTATGTGACGACTGAGTTTCGTCTGTAACTTCTCACAGAATGGACACGGTCTCGCTGGCTTCTTGTAAGACTCTAGACGAGCAAAATAAGAGAGTCAAAAAGTGCAGATTACAGTTATTGTGCAACTCATAAAATAGTTTTGCGTGTTCGTAAGATTCACACATAGTTTGTTTCAAGTGTCAAATAGTGTGTTTTTTAATGTTCCATTTATTAAATGATCAATTTAATGCACGTTTGTCACAAGCATGTTTGAAAGTCTGCAGGTAGCTTAATACATAATGTACAAACAAGCTTACCTTGATTGGTGGCGTGACTCTTCATGTGAGTGGATAGGGCACCCTTCTTTTTCAATACTTTCAAACAAACGTTGGATACGTTTTCACCTGAAATGAAAGTGCAAGTGATACGTTACATGGTTTACTAGTTTGCTAGTAAAGTTAAGAGATTGTACATACACAGTTAAATTCTCGTTTAATTATTTTTTTTATGAAAAGAATCATTGTAATTACATTTTCCCTTATATCGAAATGTTTATCATTTTATGGCATTATATTACGTGTTAAAGAGTGTTATATTAGCCATGGGTCGCTCACTTAAGATAAATGAATCATAATGGTTAGTAAAACTTTTAGAACATGTTCAGAAGTGAAGTCAAAGTTGACAATTGACATCAACGATGGACCACTAACAGCAATGTTTTAGCGTACCAAATAATTTGAAGGCATTAGTAGTCACCCATGAAACGTTATTGTGAAATTATTCCAAAATCGAGCTAGACGTTATATGATATTTTCAGAGTTTTTATTTAAGCCATATAAGGAAAACTACTGCCCTGCTGTCCGTTTCAGCGTAACCCAATAATGTGAAGGAATTTAGTAGATAACACCCATGAAATATATTTGTGAAATTGTTCCAAACTCCACCAATCGGTTATAAAATATTTTCAAAGTTTTCAATTAAGCCATATAAGAAAAACTACTCCTCTAATGGGCCATGTTGTGTCTGGTGTATGTGTGTGTGCGTGCGTGTGCGCGTGCTACCTAAGAGACACTCATAACAGGTTTGGTTATTTGCCTGATTTTTATAAGTAAATTGTTGATGACGAAGTAAATTGTTGATGACGATGTCAACGAAAGACGACAACGACGGCCAACGTCGTCTCAGGATTGTGAACTTTCTAATATACATCCAGAAATGACAGGGATATTGACCGGACACGAAAACAACAAACCGATTTAAAGATTTTGTGATTTTGAGTCGGATTTGTCGCCTGACGCCGGATAGCTTACATGAATCCAAATGAAGAAGCGCTTAAGGTTAATGCTCAAATTCTTTTTTAACAGATTTATTGAAATCTTCAAAAGCACTGCACTCTGGCTAATTGCAAAGAAAAGACTGATTAAAACCAAAAATGCGACACAAAAATAAGTATGAAAATTTACAATGAGCAATAACTCCAAAAGTATGAGGTGCAGAGTAATGGTTCTTGTGCAGTGCACTTCTCCTCACTGAGATCTATCTACATATGGAGCTTCAAGTTGATAGCTTTCAGAGTCTTAGAGTCTTAGAGTCCAGACAAAAATTAAGTATGAAAATAAACAAAGGGTAATAACTCCAAAAGTATGAGGTGCAGAGTAACGGTTCTTAAGCACTGCACTTGCCCTCACTGAGGTCTATCTACCTATGAAGTTTCGTGTTAATAGCTTTAATAGTCGAAGAGTTATGCTCCGGACAAGCGAAAGGGGACGCCACCGCCGCCGCCGACGACACCGCTGCCGACATAAGTAGTCCCTACATGTCTCGTCAGGCGACACAAGAATAGAGTCCAAAATAGCCAATCGAAAGTCAAAAGTAGCATCCATTAAGAACATGCTCATAATGATGTAAATGCTTCACTTAATGGGTGCAATACAGCAATTGGATCAAAATGTGGTTATTATTCTAAACAAAAATGGATAAAAAATGTATTTCCCAACAATAAAGAAACATGAGCATTGATGGAGTATGTATTTGTTATAAGATGTCACCAATTGCATCTAGACAAATATATATTAAAAACTGAAAATAAACACAAATTATCCAGTCCAATAATAAAGCAGCACTTGTAGTATGGGTACACACAATCGTTATAATTTTTAACAGAAATGTTAACTGGAATCAGTTGCATTGTTAGAAGTAGATGTTATAAAGCAAAACTTCACTGTACATTGTGACTTTACATGTAAACATGTACACAGAAAACTAAAAGCAATCAACAACAAGAATCAAACTGATAAATATTAAGTTAAGAAGTATAAATAACCAATTCTTAGCAAAAACTAACAGCAACATTAATAATTGTTTATATTCAACATTTTAATAATTTAATTGAATCGCTTATAATATTCATTTACAGTTCACATACATTTAACAATATACGACCAGATAAGACGCGTAAATGCATAATTTACACCCTATCATTCTGACTGTTAAATGTATCTATAAGTAGAATTTCCTTATTTAAAAAAATTATTGTTTGAGTGCACATACAGCCCCATACATTCTGGTTTTAGTGCACATTTAGCCCCATACATTCTGGTTTGAGTGCACATATAGCCCCATACATTCTGGTTTGAGTGCACATATAGCCCCATACATTCTGGAGTAAGTGTACATTTACCACCATACATACTGGCTTGAGTGTTCATATAGCCCCATACATTCTGGGCTGAGTGTACATTTACCACCATACATTCTGGTTTGAGTGCACATATAGCCCCATACATTCTGGTTTGAGTGCACATATAGCCCCACACATTCTGGGCTGAGTGTACATTTACCACCATACATTCTGGTTTGAGTGCACATATAGCCCCATACATTCTGGTTTGAGTGCACATATAGCCCCATACATTCTGGACCGAGCGTACATTTAGCCTGAATTCAATCTGGTTTGAGTGCACATATAGCCCCATACATTCTGGACTGAGTGTACAGTTAGCCCCGTACATTCTGGTTTGACATTTAGCCCCAAACATTTTGGACTAAGTGCACATTTAGCGCCAAACATTTTGGTTTGAGTGTACATTTACCCCCATACATTTTTGATTGAGTGTACATTTACCACCATACATTTTGGATTAAGTGTACATTTACCACCATACAATCTGGTTTCAGTATACATATAGCCCCATAGATTTTGGTTTCAGTGTACATATAGCCCCATAGATTTTGGTTTGAGTGTACATATAGCCCCATAGATTTTGGTTTGAGTCTACATATAGCCCCATGCATTCTGGTTTTAGTGTACATATTACGGGTGTAACGCTATCACTGACCCATATCGCGATATACCGCAATATTTTACAATATATTTCGATATATACCGCGTTATATTGGCCATATTAAAAAGCGCAGTTTCTCTTCATTTCTCACTATAATTACCATACAGACCCATTTATTCACACAATATTAATGTTTAAATACTAATCTATTCAAATTAAAGTATCATACACTATAAAACAAAATCTTTTCTGATAAAAGTCATATTTAAAATTCACAATCAGATGCATTAAAAATTTCCATGATACTTTCATATGTATTTGAATAGTATATACCGGTACACAATGTATTAAAAATTTGTATTAAAACGTGGACACACTGATCATTGTAAAAATTGAAGGCAAAGAAAACAACAAACACAGTAAATGTCACCTGGTTAGGAATTTATAAAGACTCTTAGTCGAAAATTAGGAAAATCTAAAAGACTAAATTTTTACCATTTGATTTTTCAACCAACAAATTCATTGTTTCAAGATTTCAACCCAGCAATTGCAATATACTTCTAAGCATCAATATTTAATATTTTTATGCACCTGCCTAACAGAAAAATCGTTCCAAACCCAAACTTATATTTTGTCTTATTTTCAACTAGGTAAAATTAACAAAGAATGTTTATAAATATGGCTCCAGCATCGATTGGTCTCACAAACATGTGAAATACAACCATTTAGTGTCATAATTTTATGCATTAATTTCAACAAGTTTTCCAAAAAATGTTGTCATTTTTAGGCTATTGTCACACAACACCTTAATTATATTTTACAGTTTTGTATTATAAAGAAACATTCCGTCAGCTATCTGAAATCAATCTATTATAACCAGTTTATTATAACCTTATAAAATTTTCTCAATATGCAATAGGAAATATATTTACAAATTATATATTTTTTTAAATCAGCAATTCAACAATTATGTTTCGAAAACAGTATATTGGAGCCGGTATATATAGAAAATACAAAATCACCAAAACAGTGACGGTAGTAAGGCTTTATTTTAGAGAAAAATCAAAATAAGCTAAATAAAATATAATAAAACAACAGTTTTAATAAAAAGACATGGCAAACACATAAAAAGTACATATCATTAAATACCGGTATGAAATGTTAATATCGCAATATATTATCGCGTGATCCAATACTGCGATATACCGGTATATCGTTACACCACTAGTTCATATAGCCCCATCCATTCTGGTTTTAGTGTACATATAGCCCCATACATTCTGGTTTTAGTGTACATATAGCCCCATACAATCTGGTTTGAGTGTACATATAGCCCCATACATTCTGGATTTAGTGTACGTATAGCCCCATACATTCTGGTTTGAGTGTACATATAGCCCCATACATTCTGGTTTGAGTGTACACTTACAATCTGCATCAAACTTTATCTGGAGTACTGATTGCTTACCAATGGAACTGATGGATTCACCAGTCTCTCGTATGAGAGATACACGTCTGTCACGTCAGAAGGCTGGTGTCGCCAACACGGCACCCCAATCATTGCCAGGTGGGTCATCAACAATCTACGAATAGCGGCCTGCGACAAAATAAATTAAACTAATGGAGAAGTTAATAACTCCTTCTGCTGGTTTAAATCTGACTTTGCACATCAGTAGTGTACTTACTGTTGGTTACAATGCTTTACACATTGGCTTCACCAATACTGGGACTTTGTTTACTTTTGGATGGATTTCTAAATGATATTTGGTATTTTTAAAATGTTTATTAAAGCAAGATTTCTTTAAAATGATGGGCCAAAGTACAGTCTGTGACAATTTTATTCTACAGTGTTAAACAAGCAAAGAGTATTTTATATTATTTCCAACACATTTTTTGTATCAGGATTATTGTTTGCGCAAGATGCTGGCATGTATTTTTATGTACGTGTAGAGCATGTAAACACATGGCAGACAGTACCTGTTCGGAGCTTGAAACACCTTGAATTATGTCTCGTTCCAACATTCCACTATCCCATACAACCGTCTCCTTGCCAACGGCAGGCACAGCAACCTTTTCCAGCAACCTCTCGGCCGGCACTGAAGTCGACATGTTCTCTTGCAGGGTGAAAATATACTCAATGTCAGCTACGACCTTTACCTCTCCATCGTTCAGAATAATTAATCGGCCCTGAGCAGAAGATGGGACAAGAGTATAATACAAATCCAAACAGGAAAAATGTTATTATGAGAAAAATTGTAAAAAGAAAGATCTCTACCATAAAATCAAAATATCAGGTCCAATGTTCAAAACATTGGTTGAACTTGATTTTTAGCAACACTTTAAATTTGTTTTGTTTGTTTGTTTGGTTTTTTCGCCACATTAAACAGTATTTCAGTCATATAACGGCCGTCAGTTAACCTACTCACACTTTTCCTGGGTAAGCTGGTTTACCAGTACTAAGTGCACATATTTATGCCAGTAACTGACAACTGCCCTACTTGAATCAGAGGTAGGGGGAGAATGGCCGTAGAAATAATTTTTCATGACCAATCCCCACACAAGTTATGTGGCCGGGCTGGGAATAGAACCCGCGATCCTCAGATTTGTAGTCCAGCGCTCTACCAACTGAGCTAGCTGACCCGGCAACATTTACAAATCTTAAATGTTAATGGGAATATAAATATCATAGTTTAAAATGTATGTGCATTTTAGCGAGATAAAGACTTGTTTCAACAAAGAATCTGGTTTGTTGAGCTAAAAAAATTGTCTTAATATTCGTAATAATTGCACGTAAACAAGTAACAAACATATTATAATTAAACTAATAAATAATACAGGGCACATAATCACTGTAAACCAATGAGGATACGAATGAGGCGTGCCGTTGGAAACCCGGGCTTAATGAAAGTGCGTAAAGTGTCGTCCTTGATCAGTCTATGCACTCTGCATAGGCCGATCCTGGACAGCACTTTCCGCTTTTATGGTATTTTCATTTTTAGGAAAGTCTCTTCTAAACATAAATCCGCTGAAGGCGAAAAGTGCCGTCCTGCACAAGCCTGTGCGGACTGCACAGGCTGATCCGGGACAACACTTTACGCACATGCATTAAGCCCAGTTTTCCCACAACACAAATCAAATTAATAAAACACTGTCTTGTTCAAGCAATGGGTACCTTGCTTTGAAGATGTTTCAAAATTGCAAGCACGGTTGCCATGGTAAACTTTTCCTTTGTAGCATCATCCAAAACATTATAAATGTCTTCCAAATTCATAACTTTTTTGTCTGCAAGTGCCGACAATATTTTTCCGCCCACAGATTTTGACGACTCGGAAAGAAATCTACCTCCAGCTCTGTGCTCCCCAAATATCTTCTCGCATGCAACTAGATCATCCAGAATCGATTGGCGATCCTGAAATTAAACAGTTATGTCTAAGTTTTTCCAAAATAACAAATATGTAACAACTACAGTATCAGAAGATTAACAAACATCTGTTAATTGTTTAATTAAAATAAACTGATGTTTGATTTACATATAACATAATGAAATCATCACACCTGAATACAATAAAACACATGATTGTTTAAAACTGTTTATTCTGATATAATTATAAGTAAATACAGAATATATAAATACAATATTTCATAACGGTTTTAATTATTAATACAGGACCAGTCAGAATATTCTGTTTATTAGCTCGACTTTTCGAAGAAAAAGTCGAGTTATTGTCGTCGCCTTGTTGTCTGCGTCCACTTCTGCGTCAGCGTCTGTGTCAGCGTCTGCGTCAGCGTCTGCGTTAGTTAAGTTCTTAAGTCCAATTTGTTTTAGTTTATTTCTATTTTTAGTAACAGTCACGTGACCTTTGACCTCTGGTAAAAAATAAAAAGTCGTACATAATACTCACATTGCCGTTTATATGTATGCCAAGTTTCATCGAAGTATCTTCAGTACTTTTTGAGTTATCGCAGAAACAATATTTTGCAGACGGACGGCGTGACGGATGGACGGACGTATGGAGGGCAAACCTATAGTCCCCTCCGGTGAAAGACCGGTAGGGAGCGTACTCAAGATCTCCCCCAAATACACCAAGTACTGGTTCTACCGAGGAAACGGACTCGAGAGCGTTTCAATAAGCCTTAGGCTTTCGATGCAGTTGAGCTAAAGTCAATAGGTTTAAACTAAGAGATCAACTGACGCAAACCTTCCCAGCTGATTCCGAGGCCACGTAGACAGTTTTAAATCGTATCCTGCTCTTGCTGCACTCCACGAAGCGCCTCATGTTGTCCCGCATGTTTGCGAGGCGGCCGTAGCTAATCTGATCCTCGAAATCCAGCAGAGAGAGATCCCTGTGAAAAATAGTGCGAACGTTGAATACTCAACAAATAAATAACGATCAAGCAAATGTGTTTATCGCATCAATACTAGAAATATGTATACTTTTGTGTAACGTAATAAAGCTCAAGCTTAAAGTGTGTATGTGCGATCATTCATATCAATTATTTTCAAGATAAGCAGATGAAAGTGACAGTATAACCTGAAATCAGACAGAAAAACATAAACATGACAAAGGAAACGCTAAAATGTCAAATTAATCAACAAATACGAGTGTCGACTTTTGAATTGTTAATTACTGTTGTGTAACCTAAATCAACCTTTGAGTCAATTTATATACATGTATTTAAGTTTCCGGCTATATAATAATCATGCATGCATAAACCTTTAACATGCTTTCATGCACATTTCAAACTCGATGAGAAAAGGCAAACTACAAGGACCATTATCAAGTATCACATGATGTAACAAGTATTCTAACATGATACCCGCTATTTTGCTATAGACAAAGAACAAAAATCGTTGTTAAATTACCCAATAAACAATGCAAAAAGAAGTCCAGATTCTGACCGGAGCATAGTAAAAAGTAGTTCCAATTAGCATTGCAAAAATATGTCAAATCATGTTAGAATCAAAATAATTTTCATATTATCGTTGTTTATAGGCCAATAAACAACTCTTTGTCGTTCTGATGCGTGGCTATTAAACAATTCGGGCTAACACCCTCGTGGTTTAATTCCTATGCATCAAAACTCCAAATCGTAGTTTATTTGCTAATAAACAACGATAAATTAAAAATTATTTCTTAATCTTATCATGAAACTGTCATAGATGTACAATTAACCAGTAGCAAAAACATAGATCGCTCCGCCTTTCTGTTTGACTAAGGTTGTTTGTCCAAGAATTTGAAGTAAATTGATTGGATTATGCAACCATGTGCTATTATTTACCACTGAAATATAAACGGATATTTGGTCAGCTGAATCATTGATTGACAAGTAGCAACTGGTCAATTGTAAAGCGAGTGTGTTACCACCACAGATCCTCTACATTAATTTATAGTTTTTCCAACCTCTCCATGTCTTTGATTGCCATGGTAACGTTATTCAGCACTGGAAAATCAGATTTGAAATCAAGTTGTTGCTGGACTATCTGCAGCTTTCCGGCGGGATCAGACTTGTTTGTTGCCATGGCAACCACCACACATTCGGTTCCTTGAAAGTTTTGAGATTCTGGACCTTTCTTCTCCTTTTTGTTTTCCTGTATCAACAAAATATTCCCATTAAGACTTTAAAATAACTGTAATAATAAATTTTCTTAAATATATCTGTGAACTTTGCTTTAAATTTAAAATTTAACACGATACTCTGTAATTTTTCTATAGACAAAGAACACAATCATCGTTGTTAAACTACCCAATAAACAATGAAAAAAAGTAGTCCTGATTCTGAGCGGAGCACAGTAAAAAGTAGTTCCACTTACAATTGCAAAAATATATGTCAAATTATGTAAGAATCAAAATAAATTTCGCATAATCGTAGTTTTGTCAACTAAAAAAAGGCTTCCTGTTGCACTTAAATTATATTATTTGATAGAAATGCTCTTTACTGAGACATGTGCATTAAATAAATAACAATAATATAATACACAATAAGATATTTGATAAAAACAAAATGGCAAAAAAGCCTGAAAACAATACAACCCCAAGCTGGTATCGAACTCGCTTAGGAGCCATACGAAGAATTGACAGTAGACAGCGATTTAACCAACTGCGCTATCATGCTTGGTAATGTGTCGTTTGTAAGCTATACTCATATAAAATGCTCTCAATTCACAATTGTGTTTCAAAAGAACCATTAAAAGCACCTGTTCGAAACCCTTTCGTAAAATTTCCTCCCACAGCTCGTCAGTTTCCGGGTAAAAGTTGCGTACTTCCACAGTGGTGTTGCACAGCGAAAGAGCCGGGTAAAGCCCTTACCCGAAAATGGGGTGTGGAACGCAGTGTACCTGAAATGGTTGATGTTTTGATGAAATGGGGAACACGTGTTTTTAATTGCATCTTTCAAATATTTTTTTATTAATTTCATAATGTAAAAGGTAATATAGGCTAAGTTCATAACATATCGTCCCTTGGAAGCCAGACGGGGCCTTCTTTATCTGGCGCGTAGTGAGAAAACCCGTCTTAATGCATGTGCGTAAAGTGTCGCAGTCCGCACAGGCTAATCCGGGATGGCACTTTCCGCTTTTATGCTATTTTCTGTTTCAAGGAAGTCTCTTCTAAACATATATGCACTGTAGGCGGAAAGTGCCGTCCCGGATTAGCCTGTGCGGACTGCACAGGCTAATCCGGGACGACACTTTACGCGCATGCATTAAGTCCGGTTTATCCACGACGCACCTCATATTCTGATGACAAGTTCTGGCTTAAAGGGACAATATGTTAGAGCCGCACAATTCTTTCGATGCATCAACCAATCCATTGTAAATGGCCCGATTTGGCTGTGG
Source organism: Congeria kusceri (assembly GCA_027627225.1). Classification (NCBI taxonomy): domain Eukaryota; kingdom Metazoa; phylum Mollusca; class Bivalvia; order Myida; family Dreissenidae; genus Congeria; species Congeria kusceri. The sequence goes on along the minus strand of CM051040.1, from coordinate 31,810,012 downwards.
ATACTTAACCAGCTAATTGCGATTTGATTCTGTTTTATACATAAATGATGTGTCATAAAACTATTCATTACAATTATGGTTGAGTTAAGATTTGTCATGTAAACTCATCATGGCATCATGGTTGATGAACTAGTTTATTTTAAACACCATTTTCCACACCTCTTATTTATATTGATATATAAGGCGCATACGTTCACATTTACCGATACAATGACATTAATAATAATAAATATTTCCTCTATTGCAAGTCATGACTCATGACTAAGCAAGAACAAGCCTGTATTAAGGAAAAATTTATTGAATAAAAATATTCAACTAAATGATCAAATCGAATCAAGCAATACCTAAATCATTGCAGCTCTACAGTAAATGTTATACAAACTACAATGTATGAAGCAAAATTATCTTTCCAATAAAGAAGTATTGCAGGTTAAAAACACAATAGCAGAAACAGCTTTCGTAGTGTGTACCTGATGTCAGCATGGCTGTTATATATCTAAATGACAAATAGTATTACTTAATAATTAAACAAGAGCTCTTTTTAAAACAGTTATGCCCCCTCTTGGTCAAAATAGTAGGGATGGCAAAATAATTTGAATATTCAAATATTCAATTGAATGTTCGTTATTCGAATAGTTAAAACGCTGTTCGAATACAGTCGAAACGTGATACTACAAAAAGTTACGGAAGACATGAGTTTGTTCGTAATATCGCATTTTTCGTAGTATCGCATCTTTAGGTAATTCCGGGAATAAAGTAACGTTTCGCAATAATTTGCTGCATGTCAAGGTGTTAACGTTAATTAATGCACTTAAACTAATTTGACAGTACATTTGTTTATGTATTTGCATAATGAAGCAAAAATAAAGTATAAAATTTGGAACAAAATAATAAATTTTGCAAAAAAATATTGGTAATCACAAAAGTTCTTTTTAAAACATTAATTTATTGATTGTAAACAATAGTTTTCTTTCAGCCTATAAAAAGCAGTATTTCACCAGTAGACACATAACACCATATTTCAATAGATTAGCCCCATGTCATGTGTCATACAAAGATATTGAATATATGGGTCTGTGTCAGCGGTCAGCGTCTAGTCGCCAGTAATACACAATTACATCAGACATTATTAAGCCATAACATTAAACAGGTAATAAAACTGTGAAAAGATTAACAAAACTATTAATAACTTAATACACAGTGCGATTACACATTTAGCAGTAATATAGGCTGAGAAATGTCGCCGATAAACATATATGATCATCGACACGTTTCCAAGTAATATGTGCATTGTAGATTATTGCAAATGTTCTTAATTAAAAAGCAACACTTAACAACGGACTTCAATGATTTATACTAATGCCATTAACGCATTAATATGATGAAATTTGTTAATGAAGATAATTATAATGTGAACCCAATCTATGTACCATTATTGGTGTCAACTAGGTCGCAAAACTTCATGTAGCAAATCACTAAAAACGTTACATTTGCCTGTTGCGGTAGTTTGCGTAACACATAGAACAACAGTATTTTCAGCAACATGTATCAAATTATGCAAACCATTAATGCAGACTGGTTTGTAAGATATATTCAGTGTCAGGTAAACATTTCCAATTTATCCCATCATCACGCCTGCATTGACGAAATAACACCCCATGAAATAAAGTTAGCTTTAATTCAACACTGTGGTGATAAAGCTGTCAGGCGCAGTATAATGAAGTCATCTTGTTGATTATGTGACGTTTTTTGTGGGCTTTTTGTAATATTAAATGCGTTTTCTTTCGTTTATTTTCAAAACATAAAAGACGGACAATGATGGGACAAATAGAATACTAGGAAAGTGTTGAATAAAGACAAGTTTATTTGCTTGGCACGAAAACGCCAAGGCTTGTGGTTCAGGTTTTCTAAGCCTCGCTAAATAAACTTATCTTTATTTCAACACTAACCTAGTATTCTCAATATACACAAAGTGAAACTCCAGCTGCATCAGTGGGACAGAACTCTTATTCACACCAGACGGTCCTTTACTTAAGGCAAGTGACCAAAACAACCCAGCACAAATCACACAAGAGACATAGAAATGTCACAAAGCCAGGTTTTCAATTTCCAACAGCTGAAAACTGCCAGGCCTGACATACCCATAATTCCGCCAAAGATGGTGGAATCACAAAAGCCTGACAATAATCATGCGCTTAGGGACTTTAATACAGTAGTTCTGCGAAAGTATGGTCAAAATCCCTTGAGAAATGTAAAAGGAGTTGCGCTCAGAAGTTATTGTTCTCTATACTTATATTACATATATGCAAAACAAACAAAGGGCCATAATTCCGCCCAAAATTATTGATTCACAAAAGCCCGACAATATGCACTGGGGCACTTGGTGACAATAGTTCTGTGAAAGTTTGGTCAAAATCCCCTGAGAAATATAGCAGGAGTGGAGGTCTGAAGAAATTCACACCTACCCTAAACCCACACGCCCGCCAGTCCGCCAACATTCTCTGATCCAATAACTTCGGAAAACCTGGTTTAAACCTCTTAACAAACACAAATATGAAGTAAATAAGGGTCACCATCTTTGAACGGTCAATGCAGGGCATTTGGGGTTTAAACCGGCTTACGGGTACCTGAAGCTAGAGCAGCTTTTAGATATGGTTCTAGTCTTACCAGAACATTGTTGCTGTAAAACTGGACCAGAACAGTTTGCTGCGAGTCAAGGTTTCCATCCTCGTCAAACTGAAGCTTGAATCCTTCCTGTGGGACTACTTTCACGGTTATTACATCATTAACGTGTATTTTACAGTCATAGTTTGGTGCCTGCTTACAGTATGATGACTTTCCAGAACCACTACCGATGTAGATCCTGTAAAAAGAGCGAATCAAAATTGTAAGTAAGGAGTCAAACACTTAAATTATTTTGAGTTTTTTTAACAAAAGTGACCCTTTTATGAACCATGACTTAAAGAAAATTCATCCCTATGAGACGGCCTTAAGCTTTAAGCATATCTATAACTGTTTTTGTACCTTAAATGGCTTGTTTTTTTCGTTGTAGAAAGTTGAATCAATATTAGAGATACTGTCACTGATGTTACTCAAATAATATTGGGATTGCAATTTTGGAAGTAATAAAATGCTCACAAATGTAGCCATACATATTAAATACTATTACTTACCAAATACATAAAAAAAAACTAGATAGCACAAAGAGAACGCAGACCAACACCAAGGTAAGCAACCATAGTTGAATTTTCCAGTAGTTTTGTAAATCGGTGTCCACAATTTTAGTCGATTAATCAGCAACAAGTTCTGACTGAATAACCGATTGATCAGGATTCTTGAAAGCAAAGGAAATACACTGTCGACTGCAACGTTTTAATGATTTACATCGTTTAATTTAGTATGGCAATAAATATGCGTCTGATTTATATAGCAATTATGAAGGAAATAGCCAGAAACATATTTTTGTAAATACAGTTTGTGAACTGCATCCTACTAACATGCCGGACTATTGACAATACACATATCATGGACTTCTTTGTTTGTAATTCAAACATAACAGCTTTACTAGAGACGAACATTAGTTCTACAAATCACATTATTAAAATATATGAATGTATACTTTGTATTCTGTTGAACAATGTATTTCATTATATGTGCATGTGTGTTATTTAATTATATTATTTGGTCACTGAAACATATCAATGAATCGGATCACTTGTTCGAGTTAAAAGAAAGGGAAACTGGTGCATAGATATCTTCAATTAATCGACGAACCCAAATCTTAATAGACTAATTTACCATTGCCTATTAGTCGTTGATTAATTGATGAAATGATTAATCGGCACAACACTATTTTCCAGTGACAGTTTGTATCCCTTGTCCTATCTTCTAATAATAAAGAAATAAAACTAGAAATGTGTCCACAGACATGGATGCCCCCACCTATGCAGCCTGTTCTACATGGCCCCGCTTTGTCTATATGCATACAAATTATTTGCAAAAGCACAATTGTCCTTTTATATTGTACTCCCCACTAATACATTCTCTTATTCTGTGAAGTTAGTTGAGGTATCACAAATTTCAAGTCCATAGTTTTAGTCCTGACAAAAAAATCAATAAAGTGTAGTAATATAAACTTTTGGGCAATTATGAATTACGGTTCGTATATACTTCACTTAATCACGCAGTCTTATATACTTCACTTATTCACGCAGTCTTATATACTTCACTTATTCACGCAGTCTTATATACTTCACTTATTCACGCAGTCTTATATACTTCACTTATTCACGCAGTCTTATATACTTCACTTATTCACGCAGTCTTATATACTTCACTTATTCACGTAGTCTTATATACTTCACTTATTCACGCAGTCTTACATACTTCACTTATTCACACAGTCTTATATACTTCACTTATTCACGCAGTCATATATACTTCACTTATTCACGCAGTCTTATATACTTCACTTATTCACGCAGTCTTATATACTTCACTTATTCACGCAGTCTTATAGAGTATACTTATTTATCTGAGGCTTAGAAAACCGATACCTCAAGCCTTGGCTATATTTGTGAGCGCGAATATGGCGAATATTTTATGACTGCGAAAATTTCAGGATATACGGTATTACATATATAGTGATTTTTTTTCCGTGTACATGTACTCTAACCACCACTATCTAGTAATAACTGATGCGAGGCTATTAAACAACTCAGGCTAACGACCTCGTGGTTTAATTCCAACGCATAAAAACTCCAAATTAATGTTATTGGTCGATAAACAATGATAAATCAAAAATTATTTCTTAAGTAGATTATCAACAAACATTCACAAATTTAACCATTCTGTCAAAAGTCCTGAACAAGTAAGCAATTACAAGAGCAAATAAAATTCAAACATGGTGACTGCAACATTAATTGTATTCTATTCAAGGTATTGCTTCATAGACCTTTTCAGCTTTTGCCACCAATAGTTTTAAACCCCTCCCCTGCTATTGTTGAAAGATTAATTTCAATTCATTGAATATCACAAAAATTACCACATGATCTTTTGCGTGAAATACTTAAACCGTTAAACTTATGATATCCAAGTGCAATAACTGCATAAATTGCAGATAAATTTGCATTTGATTGACATGTATGGGACGGTCTATGTTCATATTCAGTCATTCAGAAATCAGATTACAAGACCACTACTCACTGTCCATTGTCGGCATGGTAACCCACAGTGCCCGGCATCCAGCCAATGAAATTGTCTGTGGTTTTCACATCCGGTTCACTGACCCCGATTCCGAATAACTGTCTTTCGTCCAACTCTGTCACCTGAACATCGATAATTCTACACTTTTAGACATAGAGACTCAATTGATAGCAGTTGATAACTTAAAACTCAATATTGTAAATACAGAATAAGACATAGACTCCACTGATAACAAATGACAATTTAAAACTCAATATTGTACCTAATAACAATGGATAATTTAACACTCTATATTGCACCTAATAACAATGGATAATTTAACACTTTATATTGTACCTAATAACAATGGATAATTTAACACTCTATATTGTACAATGGATAATTTAACACTCTATATTGTACAATGGATAATTTAACACTCTATATTGTACCTAATAACAATGGATAATTTAACACTCTATATTGTACCTAATAACAATGGATAATTTAACACTCTATATTGTACCTAATAACAATGGATGATTTAACACTCTATATTGTACAATGGATAATTTAACACTCTATATTGTACAATGGATAATTTAACACTCTATATTGTACCTAATAACAATGGATAATTTAACATTCTATATTGTACCTAATAACAATGGATAATTTAACACTCTATATTGTACATAATAACAATGGATAATTTAACACTCTATATTGTACCTAATAACAATGGATAATTTAACACTCTATATTGTACCTAATAACAATGGATAATTTAACACACTATATTGTACAATGGATAATTTAATACTCTATATTGTACAATGGATAATTTAACACTCTATATTGTACAATGGATAATTTAACACTCTATATTGTTCAATGGATAATTTAACACTCTATATTGTACAATGGATAATTTAACACTCTATATTGTACCTAATAACAATGGATAATTTAACACTCTATATTGAACCTAATAACAATGGATAATTTAACACTCTATATTGTGCAATGGATAATTTAACACTCTATATTGTACAATGGATAATTTAACACTCTATATTGTACCTAATAACAATGGATAATTTAACACTCTATATTGTACCTAATAACAATGGATAATTTAACACTCTGTATTGTACCTAATAACAATGGATAATTTAACACTCTATATTGTACCTAATAACAATGGATAATTTAACACTCTATATTGTACCTAATAACAATGGATAATTTAACACTCTATATTGTACAATGGATAATTTAACACTCTATATTGTACAATGGATAATTTAACACTCAATATTGTACAATGGATAATTTAACACTCTATATTGTTCAATGGATAATTTAACACTCTATATTGTTCAATGGATAATTTAACACTCTATATTGTACAATGGATAATTTAACACTCTATATTGTACAATGGATAATTTAACACTCTATATTGTACAATGGATAATTTAACACTCTATATTGTACAATGGATAATTTAATACTCTATATTGTACAATGGATAATTTAACACTCTATATTGTACAATGGATAATTTAACACTCTATATTGTTCAATGGATAATTTAACACTCTATATTGTTCAATGGATAATTTAACACTCTATATTGTACAATGGATAATTTAACACTCTATATTGTACAATGGATAATTTAACACTCTATATTGTACCATTTATAATTTAACACTCTATATTGTAAAGACTGAATGAGACATAGACTAGCGTAATACAAATTGATGATATACAAAAGCTGTCTCAGGAAAGCGTGCTCGACTATTCAACTGCTTTGTCAGAAGTATGGGCCTTTATCACTACAAAAAGGGGCATAATTCTGCTAAAATGCTGGTCACAATTATGTGCCTTGGATAGGAATCTTACATAATGACCCCAAAGACATGTGTAAAGTTTCAAATGAATATCAGTAGTAGTTACAGAGATAGGTACTTGCTGCACACAAACCTTGACCTAAATTTTCAAAGTACAAAATGAGGCACAATTCTGCTAAATTGCAGGTCAGAGAAATGGGCCTTGGTCAGTGACAATGACCCTGAAGACATGTGTGAAGTTTCAATTGAATATCTGTAGTAGTTATAGAGATATGGAGTTGTTGCATGCAAACTTTAACCTGAATTTCTAAGTACAAAAAGGGGCATAATTCAGTTAAATTGCAGGTCAGAGTTATGGGCCTTGGTTAGTGACCTTATATAATTACGCTGAAGACATGTGTTTAGTTTCACTCGAATATCTGTAGTAGTTATAAAGATATGGAGTTGTTGCATGCAAACTTTAATCTGTATTTCTAAGTACAAAAAGGGCCATAATTCTGCTAAATTTCAGGTCAGAGAAATGGGCCTTGGTCAGTGACAATGACTCTGAAGACACATGTGAAGTTTCAATTGAATATCTGTAGTAGTTATAGAGATATGGAGTTGTTGCATGCAAATTTAAACCTGAATTTCTAAGTACAAAAAGGGGCATAATTCAGTTAAATTGCAGGTCAGAGTTATGGGCCTTGGTTAGTGACCTTATATAGTTATGCTGAAGACATGTGTTTAGTTTCAATCGAATATCTGTAGTAGTTATAAAGATATGGAGTTGTTGCATGCAAACATTAACCTGTACAAAATGGGCCATAATTCTGCTAAATTGCAGGTCAGAATTATGGGACTTGGTCAGTGACCTCACATAATGACCCCGAAGACATGTGTGAATTTTCAATTGAATATCTGTAGTAGTTACAGAGATATGGACTTATTGCACGCAAAAAATGCGACAGACTCCGCAGATAAAATTTGATAATTTAAACTCAGTATTGTAAAGATGCAATGAGACATAGACTCACCTGATAATTTTAACCTCTATTATATTATTGTAACAACATAATTAAAATTGATTACTTAAATATACATGTATAGTAAAGAAAAATAAGGCACAGACTTCAAATGGCCAAAACACTGCCCAAAATATGCCGACCACGACAAAATACAAGAGCTGTCAGAGAACAGCGCACTCGACTATTCAAAGTATTTCAGTAGGTACTTATTTTGGAAAGTGAAAGGGGCATACATTTGTTGAAATACAAAACTGAAAATGGCAATTATTTAATCAAATTATACCAAGTGTCAACCTTATGTAGTTAATAACTTATGTAGTTTTGAAATTATAAGAGTTTTAAATATAACCTTTAACCAGAAAATCTAAGTGAAAAAGGGGCATAACTCTGTCAAAATACAAAACAGAGTTACATGGAATGTTTCCCCTGATATAACAATTGAAGACTATGGTATACATGTATTTCAATTACAAAGTGAATAACGAATGTAGTTCTGAAGTTATAAAACTGTTGAATATAAACTTTAACCAGAAAATATATGTGAAAAAGGGGCATAACTCTCTCAAAAACAAAACAGAGTTATAGGGAATGTTGCCCCAGACACTGGAGTTGATGACAAAGGTATATTTAAAGTTTGAAGCGAATAACTTCTGTAGTTTTGAAGTTACACAACTTTTGAATATAAACTGTAACCAGAAAGTCTATGTGTAAAAGGGGCATAACTCTGTCACAATACAAAACAGAGTTATGGGGAATATTGCTCTTGATACTGGAGTTGATGGCAAAGGTATATTCCAAGTTTCAAGTGAATAACTTATGTAGTTTTGAAGTTACAAGACTTTTGAATAGAAACTTAAACCAAATTCAGACGCGGACGCCTTCGCTGGGGGTAGTAGGAAAGCTCACCTATTCTTCCAACAGTCAAGCTAAAAAGGGTAAGAATTTTATACAATATAAAATAAATGAGGATTCAATAAGAAATCAATTTAATGACACATTTTACATAATTCTAAATCTGCATTTAAAAGGTAAACATAACAGAGGTAGGATGGAATAGACCCTTTTTACATTCCCGTAAACCAGTACTGTAGGAGTTGTCTTCCTTGATAAAGCGAAACGAGAATGAAGCTGACGATGTATTGGCTGTATTTGTCCATAAAGGAAAATAATGTTTAGTGGAGAAAATGTTGAATAAACTTATAAAATGGTTTTTGTTTTTTCATTATACTTGTCTCTGTTTTATTCACTAAATTATGTACAAGTGGATATGTTTCAAATACTTCAATTATAATGCAAATAATGTAACTATCACAACATGGGCAAATCTGCTAACAAAACTATGTTTGACATCATGATTATGCTACTTAATATTCGGATCTGAATATTTAATTATTGAAATAGGTCTATAATTGCTGAATTTATTTGAGTTTGCATAATTAATAATTAATTAATTATTAATTAATTAATATTTAATTAACAGAAGCAGTTTGTTTATTCCGGATTCAGTGTCGGCTGTGGTAATTATATAACAGCTTGACAGTTACAAATAACCTTATTATTATTATTATTATTATTATTATTATGCAGTATGAGCAAGTCCAAATCCAAAAGAATGCAAGAAAGTGATATCCCGGAGTATGTTTTTCTGTTCATTTGAGTGTAACAATTTAAGAATTCTAACGAGTTAACCAGAATTGATCAAAGACGTTTTTTCTTTGTATTCTCTAATGATAGAGAACCAAAACAAACAAAAAATATGGCTGAGAAATAAAACATAATTATTTAATATCAAAACTTTAAAAGTAATGTTAATTATCGTCGTGTCTTCAAACTTTGTGTAAAAACACATGTATATTTCATTTATAAACTATAATGATATCATGAGTTCAAGCAAAGGGTCAGGATAAATGCGAATAAAATTAAATTTGTGTCTTAAATAAAGTTATTTATTTATTTTAAATGATAGATATTTCACTTGTTATCAAGTAGATTCATGAAGTCAGTGGCATAGCTGCCGAGACAATGACCCGTGTATTACTTCACTTACTTGTATGCACGTTTATTACGCAATTGTGCCACATGGTATTTTAAAATTAGGACCTATATATACAAATTTAGGTCGTATAACAATGGTCATGTGTTTATACAAGATTATGATCTTATAATTGATAAGACCAGGTTTGAACAATACAAAGTCTGTCAGTCTCAGAGAAAGTACCTGAGTCTTTCCATTTTTTCCATTTTTAGCGACGATGAACTAATTAAACTAACACTCATATCATAATTATATTAATATGTAACATGCCATTTCTGTTTATTACGAAGTAAACCAAGTGAATATTTATAACATTTTAAAAGTTATGAACTATAAATGACCGCTATGCAACTATCAATACATCGCGAGCCTCGTTTTTGGTTCGCCGATAAATTATTGTGTCGTGATAATCACTAACAATGGGAATGTGAAACTAGTCTATTATTACTGAAAAAATCATTCAGTGTTTGACACCCAATTTAGGAATAAAACTTCCAAATACACTATGTACACTATTTGCTTTTTTAATTTAAATTTTGTGATCATAAATTGAACTTTACACTGAGAAATTCGACCTGACATTTTTACGTATAACTTAATGAAAATCTTAAGTTATATTTAGTGAAAAATTCTAATAAAAGTTTTCTTGCGGAAATCTGTACCATTTATTTCAAATTTGGTGAAAGACTTAAGGAAGTTTATGATTTTAAAAAATTTAACAACTGCAAACTAAGTACCGGTAACTAATTAAGTAAACTTACTGTAACTAATTTTACTAAGGAGCTTTGGGAATATAGGCCAAGGAGTTTTTGTTTGTACCGTGAACATTTCAGATAAAATTGTGTACATGTATATGAAATGCAATTACTTCTATTCACGAAAGGAAATAAGAAATATCTTTTCAATATGTACTAGTTAGAACTATTTCAATTTCTTCTATTCACAAAAGGGCAAAATAAGAAATATCTTTTCAATATGCACTAGTTAAAACTATTTTAATTTCTTCTATTCACAAAAGGGCAAAATAAGAAATATCTTTTTAATATGTACTAGTTAGAACTATTTTAATTACTTCGATTCACAAAAGGCAAAATAAGAAATATCTTTTCAATATGCACTAGTTAAAACTATTTTAATAACTTCTATTCACAAAAGGGCAAAATAAGAAATATCTTTTCAATATGCACTAGTTAAAACTATTAATTACTTCTATTCACAAAAGGGCAAAATAAGAAATATCTTTTCAATATTGTGCTAGTTAAAACTATTTTAATTACTTCTATCCACAAAAGGGAAAAATAAGAAATATCTTTTCAATATTGTCCTAGTTAAAACTATTTTAATTACTTCTATTCGCAAAAGGGCAAAATAAGAAATATATTTTCAATATTGTACTAGTTAAAACGATTGTAATTACTTCTATTCACACAAGGGCAAAATAAGAAATATATTTTAAATATTGTCCTAGTTAAAACTATTTTAATTACTTCTATTCACAAAAGGGCAAAATAAGAAATATCTTTTCAATATTGTACTAGTTAAAACTATTTTAATTACTTCTATTCGCAAAAGGACAAAATACGAAATATCTTTTCAATATTGTACTAGTTAAAACTATTTTTATTACTTATATTCACAAAAGAGCAAAATACGAAATATCTTTTCAATATTGTACTAGTTAAAACTATTTTAATTACTTCTATTCGCAAAAGGACAAAATACGAAATATCTTTTCAATATTGTACTAGTTAAAACTATTTTTATTACTTATATTCACAAAAGGGCAAAATAAGAAATATATTTTCAATATGTTCTAGTTATAACGATTTTAATTACTTCTATTCACAAAAGGGCAAAATAAGAAATATCTTTTAAATATTGTACTAGTTAAAACTATTTTAATTACATCAATTCACAAAAGGGCAAAATAAGAAATATCTTTTCAATATGTTCTAGTTAAAACTATTTTAATTACGTCTATTTACAAAAGGGCAAAATAAGAAATATCTGTTCAATATTGTACTAGTTAAAACGATTTTAATAACTTCTATTCACAAAAGGGCAAAATATGAAATATTTATTCAATATTGTACTAGATAAAACTATTTTAATTACATCAATTCACAAAAGGGCAAAATAAGAAATATCTTTTCAATATTGTACTAGTTATAACGATTTTAATTACTTCTATTCACAAAAGGGCAAAATAAGAAATATCTTTTAAATATTGTACTAGTTAAAACTATTTTAATTACATCAATTCACAAAAGGGCAAACTAAGAAATATCTTTTCAATATATTCTAGTTAAAACTATTTTAATTACGTCTATTCACAAAAGGGCAAAATAAGAAATATTTGTTCAATATTGTACTAGTTAAAACGATTTTAATTACTTCTATTCACAAAAGGGCAAAATTTGAAATATCTTTTCAATATGTACTAGTTAAAACTATTTTGATTACTTCTATTCACAAAAGGGCAAAATTTGAAATATCTTTTCAATATGCACTAGTTAAAACTATTTTAATTACTTCTATTCACAAAAGGGCAAAATAAGAAATATATTTTCAATATTGAACTAGTTAAAACTATTTTAATTACTTCTATTCACAAAAGGGCAAAATATGAAATATTTTTTCAATATTGTACTAGGTAAAGCTATTTTAATTACTTCTATTCACCAAATGGCAAAATAAGAAATATTTTAAATATTGTACTAGTTAAAACTATGTTACTGTAAAAAGACCTATACATAAAACAGCCACATACCAGAGAAATTTTATGATTTTAAGAAATTTACTGATTCTACTTGTCCCTCCATGTTCTATCGTTATGTTTTTTATTTTTATTCAGAAGCTTTGTGGGCCCATGGCTGGTATTCACAAAGCTCCTTAGTGAAAACTTAAGTAATTTCCTTAAAATCATACAATTCCTTAAGTCTTTGGGCTGGTTCAAAAATGATGTCAAAGTTAAGGCACATGATTTTTTTGTTTAAAGTCAGGATTACGATAAAGAGATTTCAAATAATTGTTTTAATCTTGAAAACTGTAAAAGAAAAATATTTATTTATTGGGTTATTTGTATACATGAGGGCCGCGATGGCCCTATGTCGCTCACCTGATATCTATGTATGAAGTTTCATTAAAATATCTCAATACGTTCTCAAGTTATTGAGCGGAAACAGTTTTTTTATTTTTAGTAAAAGTGACCTTGACCCCACCCACCACATATGTGAAGCAAGGTCTGGATATAAGGTATCTATGTATGAAGTTTCATTAAAATATCTCAATGTGTTCTTAAGTTATTGAGAGTAAACCGTTTTTCTACTTTTAATAACAGCGAAGTTGACCCCACCCACCCCATAAGCAAACCTAAGTGAGGTCTTGATATAAGATATGTGTATTAAGTTTCATTAAAATATCGCAATGCGTTCTTAAGTTATTGAGCGGAAACCGTTTTTCTATTTTCAATAACGGTGACCTTGACCCACACAATATGCAATTCCAAGCAATGTCTCGAAATAAGGTACTTAATATATATTAAGTTTCATTAAAATAGCTCTTGCGTTCTCAAGATATTTAGCGGAAACCAGTTTTCTATTTTTAATAACGGTGACCTTGACCTTGACCCCACCCACCCCATAAGCAATCCCAAGCGAGGACTCAATATAATGTATTTATGTATTGAGTTTCATTAAAATATCTCAATGTGTTCTAAAGATATTGAGCGGAAACCGTTTTTCTATTTTTAGTAACAGTGACCTTGAACCCTCCCACCCTATATGCAATCCCAAGCGATGTCTCGTTATAAGGTATCTATGCATTAAGTTTCCTTAAAATATCTCAATGCGTTCCCAAGTTATTGAACAGAAACTGTTTTCTCTATTTTTAGTAACAGTGACCTTGACCCTGCCCACCCCATATGCAATCCCAATCGAGGTCTCGATATAATGTTTTAACCAAATATAAAACCTCTGGGCCTTGTGGTTTCAGAAAAGATTTTTTTTATATAATTTTACCATTAACGTCTATATAAACCATGTGAGCCCCAGGGTGTGGCCAGTTTTGACCCCATGGGCATCATTTGAACAATCTTTGTAGAGGACCACTATACAACAATACATACCAAATGTGAAACCTCCGGGCCTTGCGGTTTCAGGAAAGAAGATTTTTAAAGTAATTTTGCTATGGAAGTCTATATAAACCATGTGAACCCCCCTGTGTGGCCAGTTTTGACCCCAGGGGTATCATTTGAACAGTCTTTGTAGAGGACCACTATACAATGTTACATACCAAATATGAAACCTCTTGGCCTTGCGGTTTCAGAGGAGAAGATTTTTAAAGCCATTTTGCTATTTAAGTCTATATAAACCATGTGAGCCACAGGGTGTGGCCAATTTTGACCCCAGGGGCATCATTTGAACAATCTTTGTAGATGACCACTATACAAAGTTACATACCAAATATGAAACATCTGGGCCTTGAGGTTTCAGAGAAGATATTTATTTTAAAGTCATTTTGCTATTTAAGTCAATATAAACCATATGTACCCCGGGGTGTGCCCAGTTTTGACCCAGGGGCATCATTTGAACAATCTTTGTAGAGGACCACTACACAATGTTACATACCAAATATAAAACATCTAGGCCTGGAAGTTTCAGAGGAGAAGATTTTTAAAGTCATTTTGCTATTCAAGTCTATATAAATATTGTGACCTCCGGGGTGTGGCATGTTTTGACCCCAGGGGCATCATTTGAACATTCTTTGTAGAGGACCACTATACAATGTTACATACCAAATATGAAACCTCTAGGCCTTGCTATTTCAGAAAAGAAGAAAATTTTAAAATCATTTTGCTACTTCTAAACCATGTGAGCCATGGGGTGTGGCCAGTACTGACCCCAGGGGCATCATTTGGACAATCTTTGTAGAGGACCACTAGACCACTATACAATGTTAGATACCAAATATGAAACCTCTGGGCCATGAGGTTTCAGAGAAGAAGATTTTTAAAGTCATTTTGCTATTTAAGTCTCTGGGGTGTGCTCAGTTTTGACCCCCAGGGGCATCATCTGAACAATCTTTGTAGAGGACCACTACACAATGTTACATACCAAATATAAAGCCCCTAGGCCTTGAAGTTTCAGAGAAGATTTTAAAAGTCATTTTGCTATTTAAGTGTATATAAACCATGTGAACCCCTGGGGTGTGGCCAGTTTTGACCCCAGGGGCATCACTTGAACAAACTTTGTAGAGGACCACTTTACAATGTTACATACCAAATATGAAACCTTTGGGCCTTGCGGTTTTAGAGGAGACGATTTTAAAAGTCATTTTGCTATTCAAGTCAATATAATCCATGTGACTCCCGGGTAGAGGCCAGTTTCGACCCCAGGGGCATAATATGAAACTACACAATGTTAATACCAAATATGAAACCTCTGGGCCTTGCGGTTTCAGAGGAGAAGATTTTAAAAGTCATTTTGCGATTCGAGTCTATATAAGTCATGTGACCCCCGGGGTGTGGCCAGTTTTGACCCCAGGGGCATCATTTTAACAAACTTTGTAGAGGACCACTTTACAATGTTACATACCAAATATGAAACCTTTGGGCCTTGCGGTTTTAGAGGAGACGATTTTAAAAGTCATTTTGCTATTCAAGTCTATATAATCCATGTGACTCCCGGGTAGAGGCCAGTTTCGACCCCAGGGGCATAATATGAACAATCTTTGTAGAGGACCACTATACAATGTTACATACCAAATATGAAACTTTGTAGGCCTTGCGGTTTCAGAGATGAAGATTTTTAAAGTCATTTTGCTATACCAGTCTATATAAACCATGTGCCCCCCGGGGCGTGGCCAGTTTTGACCCCAGGGGCATCACTTAACAATGTTTGTAGAGGACCACTAGAGGATGTCACATATCAAATATTAAAGCTCCAAGCCTTGTGGTTGCAGAGAAGATTTTTAAAGTTTTCAGTTTTACAATCTTTTTTTAGCCCTGGTGACCTAAATATGCAGCGGACCGGAACGATTTGAACAATTTTGAAAGAGGGTAACCCTAAGAACATTCCTGTGAAGTTTGGTGAAAATCTGCTCAGTGGTTTAGGAGGAGATGTTCTTTGAATGAAAATGTTGATGCACAACGCACGACTGACAAAAGGCAATCCTAAAAGCTCACCATGAGCACAACGTACGTTGTGCTCAGGTAAGCTAAAAATATGTACTTTTGCTATGATTTCTCGTTTGGTGCCCATAGCAACCATCTCTGTATTATTTTTTGTTTTGTCCTAAACACTTGTCATTCAAAGTTATTTGTGAAAAGCAGTCCAGTACATATATATAATATAAATTACTTGTCCTCATCATGCTTGGTTCTGTATTTTATGTATGACAAACATTAAAATCTGAGTGAAATGTGAAAATTTGTTGTTATGGTGGTGTTACTTAAATTGCTCATTCTTGCTCAGAATGAATGACTGAGAAAAAAGGAAGCCGCTTCCAATTTCTACACATATCAGTGTTTTCAAAACTGCCAATAACTAATTTTCGCCCAGATGCCGCATTTGGGCCAAAAATCTCATGGGCTGACATAAATACCTTTACGGTGAACTCCAACAACTCCTTATTGAACGGTGTCTTGCTGATGAAGTGTCCATAGTAGTTGTCTAACGAACTTTGCTTCGTGAAGTTAGTCCTAAAAAAAATTGATCCTGACAGGTATAGCAAATACATCACATTAACTCTTCAATAATAATCAGTTAGAGTTAGTGGCAAATAACAAAATCAATTACATCAATACTAAAATCATTTAATCTGAATTAAACACGAGCAAAATACACACTGAATTCCTTCAACATAAGAACTAAAATATAGTTAAACAAGAGCTGTTTGTAAAACAGGTATGCCCCATCTGGGTTGAAAACAATCTTTAAAATATCAAGTTTGCTGAAGATCACATGAAAACTGTTGAAAAAAGACAGCTGAAGATGCTAAAAAGGCCACTTTGGGATAAACTAAGGGCCACAATCCCGCAGTTTCTGGGGCAATTGGTTCATCATCAAACTTGGCTAAGATATTAAGCCCTCAAATAATTTTTTTTAAGTTTGGTGAAGACCGAAATGAAAACTGTTGGACTTAGAAAGTGGAAACAGCTAAAAAGGTTAATTTTAGATAAATTACGGGCCACAACCCTAATGTTAATGCTGTTGTTTTTTAAAACTACAAAGGCTGTAATGATGTATGTGTTTATGACACTACTGATGTTTGACTATAATGGTAGTATTCTCTACTGTTTATGATCTTTCACAAAAGACACCAAGTACTGGTTCGGCCCAGGACACAAACTCGAGAGCGCCTCAATAAGCCTCAGGCTTTCGACACAATCAAGCTAAAATAATAGGTCTAAACTGTTGTTTATAGACTCAGAACACTTACTTGTAAATGATCTGCCCGTCATCCATCACATTGCAATAATGGGCCTGTTGTTTATAGACTCAGTACACTGACTTGTAAATGATCTGCCCATCGTCCATCACATTGCAATAATGGGCATGTTGTTTATAGACTCAGTACACTTACTTGTAAATGATCTGCCCATCATCCATCACATTGCAATAATGGGCATGTTGTTTATAGACTCGGTACACTTACTTGTAAATGATCTGCCCGTCATCCATCACATTGCAATAATGGGCCTGTTGTTTATAGACTCAGTACACTTACTTGCAAGTGATCTGCCCGTCATCCATCACATTGCAATAATGGGCCTGTTGTTTATAGACTCAGTACACTTACTTGTAAATGATCTGCCCGTCATCCATCATATTACAATAATTATAATGTGCCTGTGGTTTATAGACTCAGTACACTTACTTGTAAATGATCAGCCCATCATCCGTCACATTGCAATAATGGGCCTGTCGTTTATAGACTCAGAACACTTACTTATAAATGATCTGCCCGTCATCCATCACATTGCAATAACGGGCCTGTTGTTTATAGACTCAGTACAATTACTTGTAAATGATCTACCCATCATCCATCACATTGCAATAATGGGCCTGTTGTTTATAGACTCAGTACACTTACTTGTAAATGCTCTGCCTGACATCCATCACATTGCAATAATGGGCCTGTTGTTTATAGACTCAGTACACTTACTTGTAAATGATCTGCCCGTCATCCATCACATTGCAATAATGGGCCTGTTGTTTATAGACTCAGTACACTTACTTGTAAATGATCTGCCCGTCATCCATAATATTACAATAATTATAATGTGCCTGTTGTTTATAGACTCAGTACACTTACTTGTAAATGATCAGCCCATCATCCGTCACATTGCAATAATGGGCCTGTTGTTTATAGACTCAGTACACTTACTTGTAAATGATCTGCCCGTCATCCATCACATTGCAATAATGAGCCTGTTGTTTATAGACCCAGTACACTTACTTGTAAATGATCTGCCTGTCATCCATCACTTTGCAATACTGGGCCTGTTGTTTATAGACTCAGTACACTTACTAGTAAATGATCAGCCCATCATCCATCACATTGCAATAATGAGCCTGTTGTTTATAGACTCTGTACACTTACCAGTAAATGATCAGCCCATCATCCGTCACATTGCAATAATGGGCCTGTTGTTTATAGACTCAGTACACTTACTAGTAAATGATCAGCCCATCATCTGTCACATTGCAATAATGAGCCTGTTGTTTATAGACTCAGTACACTTACCAGTAAATGATCAGCCCATCATCCGTCACATTGCAATAATGGGCCTGTTGTTTATAGACTCAGTACACTTACCAGTAAATGATCAGCCCATCATCCGTCACATTGCAATAATGAGCCTGTTGTTTATAGACTCAGTACACTTACTAGTAAATGATCAGCCCATCATCCATCACATTGCAATAATGAGCCTGTTGTTTATAGACCCAGTACACTTACTTGTAAATGATCTGCCCGTCATCCATCACATTGCAATAATGAGCCCTGCCCAGTGTTATCTGGTTCCTCAATGGGACCTGCACAAAACGCAATGATACAAGTAAAACAACAATAACACGTAATCTGCAGTTTCTTTACATAAATTAATACAGAAAATATGTTATCAATAATAAACTTAAGGAGACAGTAAATAGTAAATCTGCAGTTTTGTCACATACATTCATATACAAAATATGTAATAAAGTATAAGCTAATGAAAAGACTAAACAGATATAATGAACACAAATGCATATTAGTTTATATACAATAATTGGGACCTGAGCTGGAATTTATATAAACTCTTACTTGAAAATTATGAAAAATCTTAAAATTCCGAAACCTGATTATCAGATGTTATGACAAAGAAATGCATTGCTCAAGATTTTGACAGTGAGAGCGTTATATTTTTCAAATGGTATCACTATTTACTACTTGACATGCACTTGTTCAAATTATATTCAATCTTTTCAGAGTGTTTTGCACTACATGAATATGTTTCCACTTCAATTTCTTTCAACATCACTTCACCTGACGCACTTTCTTTTATGAACAGTTTATCTATTTTGGACTAATCAAATTATTGTTTACATTCATTGCGGACTGTGGGTCAAAAGTCTGCTCAGACATCAACATCAAAAAGCAACTAATGTTGGGTTTGAAATTCTGAGGTAGTTATCAATTACAAACTTACCGGAGCACGATATTTGGGTCTGAAGTTAAGTAGTCTCACCAATGACGTGTCGTTTTGACATTTGACCTCAATCCTCGGGAAGATGTTTCGGTCCGTGTCCAACTCTGCAGATGCAGAAGTCAGCTGAAATCATCAACATACTAACAAATTAGTACACAAATACTTTCAATACCTGAAAAGAGTTCAATGATAATGCCAAAGAAAATAGTTTGGAATGTAATGTCATGTAAGTAATAAATGCAATCTCATTAAAATCAAATCCTAACATTGTTAGGATCTGAAGACATCGTATGTATAACAGGTAACGTTCAAATGACCTTCCGAACTATAAAATATCAGCCCTGCTGCACCCAATGAAATTGCCTTTTGCACAGCAATGTTTGGCCACGGTTTTTGAAAAGTAATCATTCATTTCCAACTAATCTTCAGGAATATATCATTTACAGTTAATTTTCACGCGCATAACCATGGATAAAGTGGTACCTTAGGCGAGTTAACATCCAAAGTTAACGGTAATTTTGAGCATAATATTTGTGCTTTATATATGAAGCTATACCACAACATTTTGACGGCTACACTTTGATTGGCTCCTGAAAAGGTCATCTGAATGAAACCCCTACTGCGCAGTCATCAGATCTAGTCAGCGGATAATAATAGTAGCGTCAGACTGGATATGATTTTAATGAGATTGGTAATGAATGATACTTTTGATGTTTTAATTAAAGCTTTGACCTCACTATTTGCCTTAAAGGGACTTGTTTACAGATTTTCATATTTTTGATTGTTTGTTTGTCCGTTTGTTTGGATTTTTTGCCATTTTTAATAGTATTTTAGTCACATCACAGCAGTCAGTTACTGTGGAATCATTGGAATTCGCGGGGTACAAATTTCGCGCAAATGGGATCGCGGACATATTCGCGCTGTCTTCAATTCGTGCAAACACAGTTTTGAAAAAAAAGTATTACTAAATTGTTTGTTGCAACAATATACGCATTGATTGATCATTGTGACGCCCTATTTGGCAGAATGCTAGTAAAAGGTCCTATTATGACAGCTTGTTTATTGCAATAAAACTGTGTATCAGTACTGGATTAGGCTCTTAATTGAAAACAGGGGTCCGCTTTTATACTTCTGGATAATAGAGACCTCATCATTAGATGATTAGACCATAGATAATTTATAGCACATCGTGTCAAACTGACATCTTTTTGTTAAATGAATGGCGACTTAAATATGGTTCCACATCAGGGGTGCTTATTCTTTACTTGTGAAAACAAACTGTCAAGTTGTGCACATTACTTGTTGTATACCATTGACTAATTTTTTCCTAGTTGAATGAGTTAGTAAATAAGTAAGTGCGTTATTTCAAACAGATCATACTACATATTAGACGTTTTTATTTTAATCCGAAAAGAATATTATTAAAACATTCATGTAACGAAATTCACATATACCTGCATTAAGTTTATGAACTACTCCCTATGTCAATATGAACTAATGTGTAATTGAGGAGGATCAGGTAGAGGGGGTGTTTTTAAATTAATAAATGGGTTATAAATGTGCGCAAAGGTGGGAGCAAGAAATTTGCGAAAATTAGACTACGGCAAAAAATTAGTGGTTCCACAGTAACCTACTCACACTTTCCTGGGCAAGCTTAGTCGATCTAAGCAGAAATACGGACAAAAGACCCCCCCCCCCGCCGGACAAAAGCCCGCTAAAGGTTTTTGACACCCCGGACATAAGCCCGCTCCTTATTTCAATGACCCGGACAAAAGCCCGCTTGTTAAAAACATGTAAATCTTTAATTATAATAATCACCCACAATTAATTGTTGGTAATTAATTATAATTAACGCCTAATTACAGCGCATGCTGTGATTCAAACAGGTTATTATTTTTAAGATTTTTTTATGTTGCCGCTAAAAAAACTTACTGTTCTGTGTATATATGTTGCAACAAATTTGCTTTAGCACCATAATCAAAATGGACTAAGTGTGAGTGATAATTAATTAAAGAATTCACCTATCATTAACGAGCGGGCTTTTGTCTGGGGTGTCAAAAACATTGAGCGGGCTTTTGTCCGGATACCGATCTAAGTAGGTTACCAGTACAAAGTGCATATACTTATGCCAGTAACTGACAACTTACTGCCCTACTTGAATTGAAGTAATACATGTTCTTCGTTTCTGAAAGTGCATTGATCTATTTATAGATCATAAATTTAATAGATAATTTACACACTTATGTCTTTGTTGAAACTGAAAGTTATTTTCATTGTTAACAGTTTTAGTCGATTATACGTTGTAGAAATACAATAAGCATATACAAATAATTGTTAACAGCTATAGTTTCGTTTATTTTATTTCTAGAATCATTGGGCTACCTTTTAACACAATCCGTAAACTTTGCAAACTAGAAAGGACAATTTAACTAAAATAAGTTTATGAACTCCACAGTTGTTATACATTTTAAAATTGTTACATAATTTTATATTTTGGAAGAAGCTTATGATAGGATAAACAGAATTCTGGGATTAGTGTTGAATATAGAGAAGTTTATCTTGCTCGGCTCCAAAATCCGAAGCACTGGACAAGGCTTGCGCTTCCGTTATTCTAAGCCTCGCAAGATAAACTTCACAATATTCAAAACTAACCTAATACAGTAGATTCCACTTAATTGAATATTGGATAATTGAATATTTCGCTTCAATGAATAAAGATTGAAAAGAACAAACCATTTGCATTCATTCCCACCGCCTAATCTGATAAAAAATATGGTGTCATCCAGTTAATTGAATAACCAATTATCAGTTGTAAACATATAGTCCGCTCGATAATCTCATAATCTCCGAGGATACGTATCGTATTGCTAGTTTTGACAGCCACGCTTCAATGACCGCCTTTGTTATCATTACACACCACGCATGTATGCAGCGTCTGTTGAATGTCACGTGACTAATAGGTGTGATCTGCGAGCTTAGTACAGCGCATACATTGGAGACTCCGGTTACAAAACAGCATGTGTCGGCATTGTTTGTAAACTACATATACATGTCATAAAATTGATTGAAAAATAACTTACATGATGTTTTATTTCTTTCTAATGTATATAACCATAAAATAAAATTGTTTAATGGATTTCTTTTAAATGTGGTTTAGTTAATGTAAGTTGTTTATTTCAATGCAAAATCAAACACAATCAAATTAGATTAACCGCATTTTAAAATTTTTGAACGAAAATAAGATTAATTGATTAAAAGCAATCATACATAAAATATAAATTAAAATTACAAAACATAATTAGAATTAATTAGATTAATACATTAAATACGTTTCACTTACTGATTAATAAAACTGAAATAATTCCATTTTCAATGGGATAATTGTTTGCAGCTTCGAGACAAACTGTTGACGCGCGTTACTCGACAGTTTGCATAAAGTGATGAAATGTGACATCTCATTCTCAGTTTGTGTATATAAACCCTATGCATCATGTATCAAACCAAATCAAAATCAATTTTTGTTAAATATGCATATTAAATGTAGTAAACATAACACACATAAAGCACATAAAGTAAAGTTTTGTTACATGTAATACGAAAAAAGCGCAAATACACGTCATACAGCGTATATGCACTCCAGAACGCAATGTAGCCTGTGAGTGATTAACAAGTGAATCATTTTTCGAATGCACCGTATAATAGATAACAAACAACTATGAATGCTTTTCTGCATGTTTATTAGCATTATAAAGTATGAAACACTTTGTTACGTAACAGGTTTGGCAATATATTACCAAAATGGATTAAATAAGACCATAACATATCTGATTAACATTGAAATAATTGAAAATGTGACTGACGTATATATGAATACTACGGATATTTGAATATTCGGACGTGACAAATGGGCTATTCAATTAAGCGAAATCTACTGTATTCTCTATTTATCATCATTTATCATTTATCATCACGCCTGCATTGACAAAATAACACACCGACCCCGTGGAATAAACTTAACTGCATTTCCAAACTGTATTATTTAGTGACTTTCTGTTAACTTTCAATATAAAGCCAGAAAATGAGGGTGTAAATACAATACTAGGTAAGTGGTAAATAAAGGTAAGTTTATTTGCTCAGCACAAAAACATGAACCCCTCACCAAGGCTTATGGTTCAGGTTTTCTAAGCCTTGCTAAATAAACTTATCTTTATCCAACACTAATAAGGAATTCTCTGTTACCTTGTACAATACCGTAAATGTCCTTTTTGACGTGCCCTGCGCGTGTCATTTAGGTCCCCTGCGCGTTTAAATGGAGCCATTTTTTGTTAATTCTGCCATTATCCAGAAATCAAGCTTTTATCTATGCGCACTTTCCAATGATGTAATACACACTGGTACAGTCTAAATACGGCCGATGGGCTCTGTCCGCATGAGAAAATTTATGATGGTACTGTCGTAATTAATATCGTTGATCAACACGACCAGCTCACTCGCACAACGTAATGCACAATGGTACATTCTGGTTGACTGCTTTTGACAGCGCTTGTTGTTGAAACCTCCAAGTGGGAAGCGTGAAACTTGCTTTCCGTTTGCAAACTGTTATTACATGTTCTTATAATAAATATTCATATCGTAATGAATTTTTGTGGTCCCATTCACTTGGGTCATATATGGTTGCGTGTAACCCGTATAGTGGGGCATTGGTTTATATATATACAGGCAATTCCGGAAACATAAATATGGCGGTCTATTTCATCGTTTCTATCGAAATTAACTTTAGTTTTTCGATTATGTTCTAAAAATAGATCAACAAAAAATATTTTGGGACCAAAAAGTACCCCATGAGCGTCTATTAGGGCATGGGCGTCAATATGGACATTTACGGTATATATTTCATGAAGAAGTCAAACTTGAAACATAGCTAATTTATTTATTCATTTATTTATTTATTCACAACATTTTGCCTAAAAAGCCTTCTTCATTCGGATAATTGTTACCTTGTAATGATACAAAGTATCGTTACCTTTTTTGACCCAACAAAAAATGAGACCTCAGTCTTTCCATCGCTGGAAAAAGGCAGCCACTTTACTTTGAAAACGTCTCCAATTTTAAAGTTTATATCTGCTCCCACAAGTTCTATCTTGTCATGAGTTTTCTTACTGTAAACAAAAGGATATTCATAACAACTAGAAGATGTTATTTTGAAATAAATGCACAAGATAACTAACCAGAAATGAATTAACTATTAAAATCCACTGAAAGGAATTAGTTTAGAATTATAATGTTATTAATCATGCTTCTTGTGTTCCCATATATAAAATGTGACCTGTCAATGTGGTCTCAAATGATCCTAAAAGTTGATCATGCACAAAAAATTAATGGACAAGAACAGTCACAACTAATTTTAACAATAAACAATAAATAAAAGTTTCATCAACATATGTCAGGGTGTTTGGGAAAATAAATAAAACCAACCAAGGAAATAATTCCCCATGAAGGGTCATAACTCTGTTAAAACATACTGATGTTGAATAATCTGATGATATTAAGTTTATAAAAATTACTGAATAAGGCACTTAAGTTTCAATTTGTTATCAAACAATAATAAAATAAGAATCTTTTCAGAAACATAGCTAGACATGTGTCTGGGGGACACAGATGCCCCCACATTCCGCTGGTTGTCACAAAACCCTGCTGGTGTGGGAATTAAATGCTCCAAAATACCCAGGTGCACAAGTTCACATGCTGATGAATATGCTTATACAGTTTCATCAGTTTAGCAGTTATACTTTTTGAGTTACAAGCGACACAAATCCAAAAATGTCATTTTTTGCTAAAAAAAGGGTCATAACTCCATTGATGACGGAAAAAACTGCACCAAAATACCCAGGTGCACAAGTTCACATACTAATTAATATGTTTATTTAGTTTCATCACTCTAGCAATAATACTTATTGAGTTACATGCGACACAAGTCCAAAAATGTCAAAAAGGGCTATAACTCCGTTGATGTCGGATAATATTGCACCAAAATACACAGATGCACAAGTTCACGTGCTGATTAATATGTTTATAACTTTTCAAAACTCTAGTATTAATACTTTTTGAGTTACACGCGACCCAAGTCCAATAATGTCATTTTTTGCTAAAAAAGGGCCATAACAACGCTGATTACGAAAAACGCTGCACCAAAATACCCAGGTGCACAAGTTCACATGTTGATTAATATGTAAATAAAGTTTCATCACTCCAGCAGTAATACTTTTTGAGTTACACGCAACACAAGTCCAAAATGTCAATTTTTGCTAAAAAAAGGGTGATTACTCCGCTGATTTCGGATAATACTGCACCAAAATACACAGGTGCACAAGTTCACATGCTGATTAATATGTTTATAAATTTTCTAAACTCTAGCATTAATACTTTTTGAGTTACACGCGATACAAATCCAAAAATGTCATTTTTTGCTAAAAAAGGGCCATAACTCCGCTGATGTCTGAAAAAACTGCACCAAAATACCCAGATGCACAAGTTCACATGCTGATTAATATGTTTACAAAGTTTCATCACTTTAGCAATAATACTTTTTGAGCTACATGCGACACAAGTCCAAAAATGTCATTTTTTACTCAAAAAAGGGCCATAACACCGCTAATGTCGGAAAAAATTGCACCAAAATACCCAGGTAAACAAGATCACATGCTGATTAATATGTCTGTAAAGTTTCATCACTCTAGCAGCAATACTTTTTGAGTTGCGCGTCACACAAGTCCAAAAATATCATTTTTTGCTAAAAAAGGGCCATAACTCCGATGATGTCGGAAAAAAATGCACCAAAATAACCAGGTGCACAAGCCCCAATGCCCATGAATATGCTTATAAAGTTTCATGACTCTAGCAGTTATACTTTTTGAGTTATGCATGACACAAAAATCCTACCGACGGATGGACGGACAAGGGCAAATCTATATGCCCCCCCTCTAAAGTGGGGGCATAAAAAACATACTTACTTGTAAAGAACAGACAGATCCCTGAAATTAAAGGAACAGAAACATAATCAAGTGTCAATATTTCAAAACAAATTTTCAATATGTCAATATTTCAGTATATTGTGTCAGCAAATTATCAATCTTTCACTAAAATGTTTGAACATTTCAATGCTAAGTGTCATAATTTCAATATAAAGTTTCATCGTTTGAATACAAAGTTTCCTCATTTCAATATAAAATGACAATATTCCAAATAATGTGTCAAATATTTAATATAAAGTGTCAAAATTTCAGTATCAAAATTTCAATGTAAAGTTTCCAGTAATCCCTAAGTTTATATTTCTCTTTAAATTAGATATACAGTTTGTTTGTTTGTTTGGATTGTTCGCCATTTTTAACAGTATTTCAGTCATATCACTCGAACTCACGATGCCCGGATTGACAGTCCAGCGCTCTACCAACTAAGCTAGCCTGGCCTGGCCAATTTGGTATACATTATATAAAATTAGGTATACATTATATTAAACTGGTCACAAGACTTACTTGGAGACAGGATCAACTGTTACAGAAATTTGCAGGCCATATATTGATCCTTTCAACTCTGGTGCTAATCCGATCACCAGTTCAACAGGCTCAGATTCAGTTGGCAAACTAAGTATCTCGACACTGAACTCTGTGTGTTCTTCGAAAGTCAGGCTACTTCCCATAAATATTCCATGCAGAACAGGGTCTTTGTAAGATGGCGTATATCTTCAAAAGAAAACGAACAGCGGCATAAACTCCAGCCATTTTTTTTGGTGCCTTAGATTGGGTCAGGTACCCAACAAATAGAGAATTTTGAGACGAGAAATCATGCAATTAGGAATAATTGAGTAAATGGATTACTTAAACTACCGTTATATTGGTTGAATTTGGTATTTTAATGGTGCTTATTTATTACCATGACAACTTTGATTCACTTTTCCTAGGTACTAACAATTTTGTAACTTCTGAACAGGGAATTTTTTTCATTTTCCAATTGGGAAAACAACAACACAGTTGGCAGTTGGAAACTGATCCTTTTAAGGAACCCTGTTAAATAAGGAAAACGAACACTTAATGCATGGATTTCCACTTCTGACAAAAGAACTAAAACAAGAGCTGTTTGTAGAACAGTTATGTCCCCTTAGGTTAAAAGCAATCTTAAAATAAAATATCAATTTTGGTGAAGATAGGATAAAACTGTTTGATATAGGGAGCAGATTTTTTATAAATCAAGGGCCATGACTCTGCAGCTCCTGGGGCAATTTGGTCGTCTGGCCAATTTTAGATAATTCAAGGGCCATAACTCCACAATTAACGGCATGATTTGGCTGATTAGTAAACTTGGCCGAGATGTTATGCCCACATACATTTCCCTGAAGATTGGATGAAAACTCTTAACATAGAGAGCGGAAACGAAAGCGGTTTATGGACGGACCAACAGACTGACTGACCAACATTAGCAAACCAATATACCCCCTCCATCTTCGATGGTGGGCATAACGTTATTCTACATCTTTCATAAATGCAATATACCATATACTGGCGCAGTACCTAAATCCGCCACATTTGGGGGGTATTTGTAGGATATTTTCAAAAGTTATTTACCGATTGACATAAAAATTCAAATAAATCAAGTTAGCTTTAATGTGCAAATGCTGTCATGTTTTTGTTACATTTCAAATACTTTGCAAATGAAAAATAATTATTGAAATTGAAGGCCTAAACAGTGTAAAAAAATGAGCGTGGGAGTGCCAAAATCCGCAACCGCTCTTTAAATGTTCAAATTGATCGAAAATAATATTCTTTGATGAATTATATTTTCAAAGCAGTTTATTGACTTCTGTTAACAGAACTCCCAATTTTGTTTATTTAAGGTTCATTTTATAGTGTTAAATATAAAACACAGTGATACGAAGTTGCTTGGTGAAAATCGTAGATCAGGAACTGTGACATGCTTATTCCACATTTGACTATTGTCCTTATTTAATTTTCTATATTAAGCAGCTCGATGTCTGTTGTTAATACAATGTGTCAATTTCTTCAAATACTCGTTTGTATTTCTATAAATAGTTTTGATATTGAGGCCTTGCGTGCACGTGGGACAAATAATGGGGGTTTTGAGTAGCGAGACATTTGGGCTCTTCATAAGCAGTTTTTTTTCCACATTTTATTGTATGTAATGCCAATGAATAATGGTTAATTTTATGCTGCACATGCTCACATGGACATAATATTAAAACTTGATAATTCAATTTTACCATGGACACCATGCGGGGCCTCAAAATTGCGCATGCGCAGAATGAAATAGATTCCCCGCATGCAGTTTGTTTGCATTTTTTTTTTAGGGGTTATGTACAAAATAATTGGATTAAATACTCATTAATGCACAAATCAAGATGCAAACTCGCCAGCGTTAAGTGAAAGTGTCTGATTGATCGAGATCAACAGAATAGAAATCGCCATTAAATAAACGCTTATTCGGATGGGGTGGCGGATTTAGGCAAGTGGCGGATTTAGGCACTGCGCCAGTAACCATTTTCATGTTATTAAATGTTTTTGGAAGTCTATTGAAAAATCCCATTTCACTTCAGATTCTCGGGTTTACATTTCCGCAATTTCCGTTTGGAAATTAACTGGTTGTGAATCTTCTAAATGAGAGAACGTTTTAACATTTGCTCAAATTATAGATTACATTAAGGGTTTTTAATGAATTTATTTTTGCATTACAGTTCCATCTGCAAATTAAATGAAAAATATGTCATATTAAATTACACGTACTAATTTAATGGTGAACTTTAAATATATTCATATGAAAACTTGACCACTAAAATGATCGTTTTTATAGTGTACCAAAATGATTTAAAACATAAATAATGTTATTAGACAATTCTCTGCAACCTTAGCCCACTTATGTAAATTAATGATCCCATTTCTGTCTATGAGACAATTATCTGCAACCATGGCCCACTTATGTAAATAATGATCCCATTTCTATGCGACAATTCTCTGTCACAATGGCAACTAACCTAATGATCCCATTTTTGTCGATGAGACAATTCTCTGCACCCATAACCCACTTACATAATGATCCAGTTTTTGTCTAAGAGACAATTCACTTCAACCAAGGCCCACTTATGTAATGATCCAATTTGTGTCTATGAGACAATTCTCTTCAACCAAGGCCCACTTATGTAATGATCCAATTTCTGTCTATGAGACAATTCTCTGCAACCATGGCCCACCTAAATAATGATCCAATTTCTGTCTATGAGACAATTCTCTGCAACCATGGCCCACTTACCTATTGATCCCATTTCTGTCTATGAGACAATTCTCTGCAACCATGGCCCACCTAAATAATGATTCCATTTTCTTTCTACGAGACGATTCTCTGCAACCATGGTCCACTTACCTATTGATCTCATTTCTGTCTATGAGACAATTCTCTGCAACCATGGTCCACTTACCTATTGATCCCATTTCTGTCTATGAGACAATTCTCTTCAACCAAGGCCCACTTACATAATGATCCCATTTTTATCTATGAGACAATTCTCTTCAACCAAGGCCCACTTATGTAATGATCCCATTTCTGTCTATGAGACAATTCCCTTCAACCAAGGCCCACTTATGTAATGATCCAATTTGTGTCTAGGAGACAATTCTCTGCAACCATGGTCCACTTACCTAATGATCCCCTTTCTGTCTATGAGACAATTCTCTGCTAGTGATTTTTCAATCCAGCGATCTTCATTTTGCCATTTTTCACTCAATTCCTGCAAGTACATTTAATAATATGTTCACAATTGAACATCATGTTACTGATACTTAGGAGATGTTCAATTGCAGCAGCATTATTGACAATTTAAATGACACATGTAGAAAACTGCAAATAAACTTATTAAATTGGGCGTATTTAATGACAACTGCAATAACACTAATTAAATTTTACACAGTTAATGACAAATGCAAAACCACAAATTAAATAATTTTTATTACGTATCTGTCAACAACTGCAATAACATCTGAAGACAACTACAATAAAACCCATTGAATTGGATGCAACTGCAATAACACTTTATTACATTTTAAATATTTGAAGGCAACTGCAACATAACCAGTACTGTTAGACACATTTAAAGGCAATTGCAACAAAACCAGTTATGTTAAGACACATTTAAAGGCAACTGCAATATAATTAGTTATGTTACACACATTGAAGGCAACTGCAATATAACTGGTTATGTTAGACACATTTGAAGGCATCGAGTTATGTTAGACACATTTGAAGGCAATTGCAATAAAACCAGTTCTGTTAGACACATTTGAAGGCAACTGCAATATAACTAGTTATGTTAGACACATTTAAAGGCAACTGCAATAAAACTAGTAATGCTAGACATATTTGAAGGCAATTTCCATAAAACCCATCATGTTAAGACACATTTTAGGCAACTGCAATAAAACTAATCATATTAGACACATCTGAAGGCAACTGCAATAATGAGTTATGTTAGTAACATTTGAAGGCAACGGGAATAAAACTAGTTATGTTAGACACATTTGAAGACAAGCGCTCGTGAAATATTAATTGTCTCCCTTTCCGGTGATGATACAGCGCATTATCACACCAAAAACAAACAAATTTTATTTTTATTTTATGCTTTATTAACCTTTATTTCACATTTTATTGCAAAATATCACGGGAATCATAACGTCATGACGCCAAAATAATGACGCCATTTTACAGTTTTGAGCCCGGCATCGATGTTGTCCATTTCATTTACTGTATTAAATTGGGACCCAAAAAAGTAGTCCCTCACTGTGAGTGATATAGGGATATACCTCACTGATATTTTTCTATATTTCACTACTTAGAATTAAATAAAAGCAGTTATGCAAGACACATTTGAAGGCCATGACAATAAAAATAAAACTAATAATTTCACACACATTTGAAGGCAATGGCAATAAAACTAGTTATGTTAGACACATATGATGGCAATGGCACTAACCCTGGTAACACTGAAACATTTTAAAAAGCAAACTAACCTTCGTAGGCTGGATAACAGGTGGCATTAACACGTGGGATTGTTCTTCGCTAATTATCGCTACAAGAGGATACATTGATCCACATGGCTTCAGAAAATCCATCTCTTTTGCTAAACGTCCCTTACTCTGGAACAACAAATTAAGCCAAATGACATTAAGTTTAGGGTCTTTGTAGTAAAACAATTTCAAAGCAAACTTCATTTGAATCACATTTTTACAATTTGTTTCACACTTTTAAGGCTGATGGGACCAAATGTTCGTAGCATTATGTTGATAACTTAATTTCGCATAATCTCATGATCAGAGAAAGAATGGGACATCCTAACACTTTCATAAACCATCATTCTGTAAAATTGTGTTCCATATTGACCTTACCTATCCAAGAAGAATTAATTACCTGCAAATTACCAATCAATTTATAATGTTTTGACAGTAAATTTTTCCACTTTTCATGAGCCTCTAATTGTTATTTCTAAGAATACATTTTTCCGGCCTACAAACAATATTTTTGCTACATTTCTGTCTTCATAAATCAAGGATAAAATAAACAAAAACAACCAAAGTAGGATTTAAGGGAAAAAGTAGAAATTTGACTAAATATATAAACAATTCTACCACGGCACGCGGCTAGTGATCCATAGATAAAGAAGGAAAATAACTGTGGGTTATTCTGCAACAAATTATGGGCGGAGCTTAATGTTTTAGAAATAGTTCCGGACATTCACAGAAATTGTTCCGTAAAATGCACGTGCTTAAACGCGCGAAAGCAAATTGTGACGAACAAATCATTTTTACATTCTGTAGAGCAATTAAACAACATGTGTACTACATATTTTATACTTAAGTTCACAAAAACGTTTACGTTTTGCTAATATGTTTTTAATTGGCGCTTTTTGGCATGATATTTTCACTGTATTATATAGATAAGTATGACGTCATTCGCTCAATGTTTATCAATAAAGCTGACGTCATTTTGAATTGTTATGATTTATTGACTTCACAGAAACGCACGTGTTGAATGCACTTCTCGGAAAATGGGCGGAGTATAGATAAATATAGTTCTCATTCATAACCTTCAAAAATACGAATTTTATATAAGATCATGTTAGAATCGAAACAATTGACGGGTAACAGTTTGTTATTGCGTTAATAACCAACGGTTTGTCGTTCGGATGCTTGTTATCAAACCACTCGGGCTACCGCCCTCGTGGTTTAATTCCTACACATCGGAACTCCAAACCGTTGGTTATTACCGCAATAACCGATGGTTACCCGTCAATTATTTATTAAATACATTACAGCACTTTTTACAGTGTTTTATATGTTTTGCATACATATAAAATAGCTCATTTATAACACTGAATTATTATGTATAAAAGAATTAAATCACTAAGTTTTGGGCATCTTTCAAAATAAATGTCAGCCCATAGTTTATATTCTGTGTGTAGGAGGCAATTATCTTCAACAAACATAATAATGCATGTGCAGTCCTCCTCTGGCTATCTGAATTATGTTTACTAATTTTAATTCAGTCTATAAGCACATTTGATTTATAATTCAAAACATATATAGTTATAGTTGTATAGTAAAAAAAGCAAGGCTTGTCACAGGATGTGACGTATGGCTCCAAAGCATGTCCTTGTTATAGCTTCCTTTAACCTTGAATTGTGACCTTGATCTTTGACCGAGGACCCATGGGAGTTGTACACGACACAAATAATAATCTGAAGCAATATTAAAATCCTGGAGAAACATAATACCTTGACCTTTGACCTTGAGTTGTGACCTTGACCTTTGAGAGACGAGCATGGGAGTTGTATGCGACACATTGTTTGGTCATGGAGAATGATAATCTGAAGTAATTTCCTCCAGACGTTTAGAAGCCATGAAGTGGAAAAAAAATTAACATTGACCTTGAATTGTGACCTTGACCGTTGACTGACGATCACTGGAGTTGTACGTGACACATCATCTGGTCATGGGGCATAATAATCTGAAGTTATATTAAAATACTTCCAGACGTTAAGAAGTTACGGAGCGAAAATAAAAAATCATTGACCTTTGACCTTAAATTGTAACCTTGACCTCAGACCAACGAGCATGGGAGTTGTATGCGACACATTGTCTGGTCATGGGGTATAATAATCTAAAGTTATTTTAAAATCCATCCAGGCGTTTAAAAGTCATGGAGCAGGAACCAAAAATCATAACTGCTGACCTTGAATTGTGACCTTGACCTTTGACCGACTAGCATGGGAGTTGTACGCGACACATCAGCTGGTCATGGGGAATAATAATCTAAAGTTATTTTAAAATCTATCCAAGCATTTAAAAGTTGCGGAGTGGAAACAAAAAAAATCATGACCTTTGACCTTAAATTGTGATCTTGACCTTTGACAGACGAGCATGGGAGTTTTAAGTGACATATAGTTTGGTCATGGGGAATAATAATCCAAAGTAATATTAAAATCCTTCCAGGCATTCAGAAGTTACGGAGCGGAAACGAAAATTCAGGACCTTTGACCTTGAATTGTGACCTTGACATTTGACCGAGGAGCATGGGAATTGTACGCGAAACATCATCTGGTCATGGGGAATAATAATCCGAAGTAATATTAAAATCCTCCCAGGCATTAAAAAGTTACAGAATGGAAACAAAATCTGGACCGACGGAACCACCCACCCACGCACACACCCACACACCCAACGGACGGATGATGTGACTACTAAATGCCCTCCTTCGGGGGCATACAAAACAATTGTGCTACATCATTTTTTGCTGATTTTTTGGGAAGTTTTTTTTTTAAAGCAACAATTAAAATTCTTATAAGTTATGAATTATCTACGATTATAAACTTGGTTGAGTGTGACCTATACCTTTTCCCCATTCATCAGATAGTAGAATTCTGCATCACTGGCAGGAACGTATTCCGAGATCCACTCCCCTTCCACTCCGAACTCTATGGTCGAATCTTCCTGTAGCTCTATGCTGAAAAATTAAATTGGCAAACAAAAGCAGTCAGAGGACAGTGCGTTTGATTATTAAAACAATTTCAATTGGAGTGATTGGACCGGAGTAGGAACTATTTTCAATACAAATTCCAAGAAACATATACTTGTTTATTTATAAAGGAGGTAAAATTAGAGATACACCACAGTGGTATCTTAGCAAAAACTCTACAAAAAGTAAAACAGACATAGGTACACGACAATGGTATCCTAGCAAAAACTCTATAACAAGTAAAATAGACATAGGTACACCACAATGGTATCTTAGAAAAAAACTCTGCCAAAAGTAAAATAGACATCAGTACACCACAGTGGTATCCTAGCACAAACTCTGCCAAAATTAAAATAAACATAGGTACACCACAATGCTATCCTAGCAAAAACTGCCAAAAGTAAAACAGACATAAGTATACCACAATGGCATCCTAGCACAAACTGCCAAAAGTAAAACAGACATAGGTACACCACAATGGCATCCTAGCAAAAACTGCCAAAAGTAAAATAGACATAGGTACACCACAATGCTATCCTAGCAAAAACTCTGCCAAAAGTAAAATAGACATAGGTACACCACAATGCTATCCTAGCACAAACTGCCAAAAGTAAAATAGACATAGGTACAGCACAATGCTATCCTAGCAAAAACTCTGCCAAAAGTAAAATAGACATAGGTACACCACAATGCTATCCTAGCACAAACTGCCAAAAGTAAAATAGACATCGGTACAGCACAATGCTATCCTAGCAAAAACTCTGCCAAAAGTAAAATAGACATAGGTACAGCACACTGGTATCCTAGCAAAATCTCTGCAAAAAGTAAAATAGACATAGGTACCACACAATGGCATCCTAGCAAAAACTGCTAAAAGTAAAACAGACATAGGTTTATAAAGTCAACTGGTATCTTTTTAAGCATGAATAAGTAAAAATATAAAAGAGTTATGAGAATTGTTGTATGTAATGTAGCATTTGATGAAAATGTTACCTTCCAAGTGCCAAGTGAATATCTAACTGGCACTTTTAAAGTTAAAGGACTTTTGAATCTAAAATTTAACATGAAAATATAAGTAAAAAGGCGCATAAATCTGTCCAAATACAAAACAGAATTATGGTGATAATTGCATGTGATGCGAAAATTGCTGACAGTGTTTTATTTTAAGCTTCAAGCGAATATCTTACGTGGTTTAAACTTTTAAGACTTTTGAACCAAAACTTTTTCTTCATAATCTAAGTGAAAACTGGGCATAACTCTGTCAAAACGCAAAACTGAGTAATAGGGTTTATTGCACCCATTGATAGTTTCAAGAGAAAACCTTATGGCGTGTTGGAGTAAATAGACATTTGAACCTTAAATTTACAAAATGGGCATATGCCAGGGCCAGTAGGAAAGCTCACCTATTCTTCAAATAGTCGAGCTAAAACGAATTTTAAAAATGTGCAACTCACCCATCTACATATCCACCATATTCTGACTTGGAATCCATCGGGTTTGGCTCGCAGTAAAGCAGATCGTACAAGCACCCCATCAACAGTCCGGACTTGCCTTCCATTTTCGGCGCCCAACATCGGAACGACGGGTGCGAACGCGTCAACCTCTCACTCGAAATCCACACGCCCAACTTTGAGACTTGTTTACTCGGAATGTTACTGTGATAAGTAAGAAGATGATGTAACTCATTAAGTGCAAATTTTTGTGGTAAACTAACTAGAACGTTAATTGGTTTTTGTTTTTACCATAAACATTTCTACTCATCTCATTCTCTATTCAGTACATAAAAGCACAAATCTTTTACATTTGCAGATAATATTAGTGTTTTTAGTCATGTAATATACACCTTAAAGAGGGACTGTACAATTTTGTACGGAAACTGTAATGATTTAAATGATATCAGTATCTTTTTTAAATAACATTAAAATAAATGTTGAGAATAACTAATGTTCAGAAACGAGTATTAAGAGAGAAATTTAAACTAAAATAATACTTTGTCGCGAAGCGAACTTGTATATACATATTTATTTTATTATTTATACAGCGTCTAGATGAGTCAGATCGATTGTTGGTGCATGCACCGCTCTTAATTTCTCATTCAAAATCGAATAAAGCCGTTGCTTTAGGATAAATGGGTCTGTATCAACAGAAAATATATGTTTGCATTTTTCTATAAAAGAACTTGTGTTGACATTTTTTGTGCAAAATAAAATGTTTTTGTGTTAGTGGGTAAGGAAAGAGACTTGTAATAAATCTATAACAAGAGCTGTCGGAGGACAGCGCGCTTGACTTTTCCTGTGCTTGTCAGTTGTTTTTTCAGGCATTTTTTTTTCAAAAACAAGAAATTCTACGAAATCCAAATTTGTCAAACAAAATGCATTTAATTCAGCATATAAATAAAATGTTTAGTAATGGTGAACACCAAACCCATATGCAATTCCGTGCAAGGTCTCGATATAAGGTATCTATTTATTAAGTTTCATTAAAATATCTCAATGTTTTCTAAAGCTATTGAGCGGAAACTGTTTGTCTGTTTTTAGTAACGCTGACTTTAACCCCACCCACCCGATATGCAATCCCAAGCGAGGTCTAGATATAAGATATCTATGTATGAAGTTAAATTAAAATATTTCAATGCGTTATCAAGCCATTGAGCGCAAACCATTTTTTATTTTTAGTAACGGTGACCCACACCCTTGACCTTGACCCCCACCCACCCTATATGCACTTCCATGCGAGGTCTCAATATAAGGTATCTGTTAAGTTTCATTAAAATATCTCTATGCGTTCTCAACTTATAGAGCAGAAACCTTTTATCTATTTTTAGTAACAGTGACCTTGACCTTGACTCCACCCACCCCATATGCAATCCCAGGCAAGGTCTCGATATAAGGTATGTATGTATTAAGTTTTGTTAAAATATCTCAATGCGTTCTCAAGTTATCGAGTGGAAACTGTTTTTATAGTTTTAGTAACAGTGACCTTGATCTGGGGCCTCTGTGGTCTAGTGGTAAAACACTGGACTTGAGAGCGGAAGGTCCGGGGTTCAATTCCTGGTCCGGAACCTGGTCCCCACTTTCATCCTTCACTGTCTTCACCAATCATTACACACATTTATCATCAATAATAAAACACCCTGGACTGTCAGAAATGCCTAGCACTAAATTCCTGAGTAACACGTTGCTGACCTGTGACAAGGTTTGTCAAGCAGGCTGCATAAGATCAAAGTGGTTACAAAGCATATAGTCTAGTCATTTTAGCCAAAATAATAGTCAAACCTCAAACAAATTCCTTCACAAGGTTTATGTGCATATACAGTATGTTCAATGTCTTCTGAGCTGGGAAAAAAAAGTCCTCACAAAAATTCAGTTGGGAAATGGAAAAAAAAATGTCTGTAAAAACAGTCTTATAGTGACCAATAAAAGTGTATTTTATCGCCTCTAAAATTGTGTCAATGTTGTAAGAATTTTTATGTTCAGTCTGCAACCTATATTTCAAGAAAAGATGCTTAAAGAATGTTTCAAAATTTATTTTAGATAGTTAATATAATAGAAAAAGACATAAATACATATCATCTTTCCTTTAAAAAGGCATAATAAGACCCAACATACCGGTACTACATTAACACAGTGAAAATTTGATTTGTACTTCACATTGGGTACAGTGCCTAGAAGACAAGCATAAATCATTATAATATAGAAGAATATGAAAATGAGCAATTTTAATATGTACAACTCAGTATTATAATTTTAAGAAATCATTTTTGTACAATAAAACGCATAATAGGAAGTGCATTTTTTCATTTAACTTATCCAGAAAAGAACAAAATACCAAATAAATAATGCATCTTGTACATGTTAAAATGACTATGACTACACACTCCATGTTATTACATGCATGCCATGTTACTAAGACATAATTGTATATCCTTTATGTTAATACATAACAACATACATTGTTTATTATATTGAAGCTAAGATTACTAGTAATACTTCAGTTTGAGTAACTTAATAGCTTCACCGGCTTGTGTAATGACTCATTACACAAGCCAGTGAAGCTACTTAGTTACTCAAACACAATCATAATCCTCTTCCAAACAAGTTCTATTGCTACAGCTAACACCCTTGCAGTCCCCACAGCCAGTTGAGCATGATAAACCATGTTTTCTACAAGTACACCGCCTTGTGTCACAGTTGGTTTTACAACTACATCTCACAATCTTCAACAGTCTCTCTGGGGCAGGCGGTAGGTCACACTTTACAGGAGCAAGTTTGTCATTGCTTTTGTACCAACCCCAGTCTGTGGGATTACTTCCATTTCCAATCCAGACCTGAACTTGCGAGTAGGCTCTATAACTGTGAAATTTGGCTGATGCTGTAGTTGGTGGCAATGTATGCACTTGGATCACTGAAGTGGCAGAGTTCACTTTCTGTACGAATTTCCTATATCTGAGTGTGTTAAGATCTTCATCTGATTTACCATTGTACAATGAGGCCATAATTAGATCACCTGCCTTTTCAATTTGAACAGGAGTTGAATTCTGCATGAACACTTCTGCTTCTTGTTGAAAGAATCTGTCTGTTGCTGCCTTTTTAAGGACAAGTGATTTCCCTATTCCATAAATTCTTGAGACTGTGTCGCAGCCACTGAAAGCATGTATAAATGGGAGTAAATGACATAGGTCTGCTCCAAGAATTCTTTTTGTTGCTGCAATGTCCCATATTTTCTTCATTTTCAACCCAACATCAGATTTGAAGTATATGTTGTTGAACTTATCATTGGCATGGTAACAGAGAAGAACCAGGAGATCTGTGTCCTCTCCTATTACAGCGACACAGCTTCACTCGGACATCTGAACTGCTGTTTGAACAATTAGGCCATCAGCATCTTCATCAGCATTGTAAACTGTGCATCCCATGGTTTGAAGGTGTTTCCCTAGTAAGTTAATGAAGTTTTGCTTGTTTTCAATGTTGGTTAGGAAAGCTTCTTTCTTTATCTTGCATGAATAGCTTGAATTAAAACTTACTTTTGTTCCAACTTTACCCTTTGCTCTTCTATCATGCGTGCTGTCTTTTGTTGAGGGTCCTAACATGTAGCCATCAAACACAATTTGAGCATTCCCATAATGTGACTCTACATACTTGCAATACTGATCACAAAATGCTATCAAAGGTAGATCCTTTAAGCCAGGGGATTCTTTGAAGTAATGAGCCGCCGTCCAGGACATATGCACAGTCCTTGGGAATACTTGGTACTCCGCAATCACCCATGTTCCAAATAGCTGCAGAAAGCTGTGGCTTATTTGCTTCTCTCATTAAACCAGAGGCGTCAAATAAAGAAGATGGATATGCACACAGTTCATAATGGAAGAGTTGCTCAACATTCTCAGCTGTGTTTTGTGAGACTGTCAATATGCGCTGGAACAGTAGTTGTGGGTCCACGACAACTTCTTCGCCACTGACATTGAGATTCTGTTTTGTTCCAAGAGTGACTGCTTGGTTTATTCTTTTGAATGAATATTCATTGACACTTTTCTCAACCATTTCAGAAACAATCTTCTTGCCTATATCTTTTGCCATATCGGCGTTCACATTATTTTCAGCAATGACCCCTGTCTCTATATTTCTGAGAGATAACTCTTCTGAAAACGGATTTCGGTCTCGTAGAAATGACACGAAGGTGTCACGATCTCTCTTGTCTCGATCAATTCTGGCTTTTGTTGAATCTTTGTGTTGATCACTTGTCTCGTATGTTTGGCTTGTGAAGCACTGTACTGCATTGTTAATTTCACTACAAGCAGGCATTGACAATAACCACTAAGCTCGCTGGGCTTCCGTAAGTCCTCTACCTCGAGTCATCCCACCAACAGATTTGACACTCCTCATCAGTACTTGTTCGATAACCAAGTCTGTAGACAGTCCTGCCCAATATCTATCACTTCTTCTTATAACATGGCTTCCAGTCATAAATGCTTTGTATACAGATGGATGTTGTTCTTCTAACTGGAACATGTCTTGCAGATAGATATAGCTAGACTTCAAGTACAAGTTGTGACCCGAGGCTGCAAAGTAAGGCAACATTTC
Organism: Congeria kusceri; assembly: GCA_027627225.1. Taxonomy (NCBI): domain Eukaryota; kingdom Metazoa; phylum Mollusca; class Bivalvia; order Myida; family Dreissenidae; genus Congeria; species Congeria kusceri. Next base: position 31,769,087 of record CM051040.1, on the reverse strand, counting down.
AATTAATGTTGAAAGATGACCTGTCCAATCCCCTTTCCTTTCAGCTGCCAGAAATCGTTTCAACAAGGCTATCATTTCCATGTACTGTATCGACAGTCTTCCTGTACGGTATTGTCTTATGTTGGTTTTTGTTCTTTCTAAATCATGTTTCATTTCTGTCAACATTGGGTTATTCTGAATGCTGTCTAAAGCTATCTCCTTCTGTATTACTTTTTCCATCAATGTTATGACTAGTAATTTCTTGCTCTGTTCAGTTTCTTCAGGTTCAGTTTGAGATATCACATCTTCGTTGTTCCCTTCTTGGTTGTTGTTTACATCTACTGTAGCTTCCTCAAAAAAATTAGGATAGGTTTGTTCTACCAAGAGCTGCTCCAGTGCATCGTTTACCAAAAAGTGACCCCTTAATGCTCTTCCAACAGCTTTGCCGCTCATCATGTGACCAACTGTGTTTGATGCGTAGACTGTAGCAAGTAGCTCTTGAAGTCCAGAGTTGTCCATGAGTTTTCCGACACATCCTAAGAAACTCATTTCTGTGTGAAATCCTCCTAACCGCACAACCAGGTTCTTGATATCACTTGTTGTTGGTTCATTTGTTACAATCAATTTAGCTTTCCAGTACAAAGGTTGATCAAATGTAACCACTGGTGTAAGGCCATTTTTGTCTGCCAGACTTGAAACATATTTCAATGTTGAGTAAACACAGGACATGTCAGTAGGGCTCATATCAATCATAGGCAAAAACAGAACATCAGATTGTCCAGGATGAACACCATCTTGTATACCTTGCATTACACCAGCCCATCCTGGAGTTCCTGGTCTAAGTGGTCTTGTAACTGTGAGCAAGATTTCTAAGTTATCATCAGCAGTAAGTGAAGCACAGTCTTGTTTGGGCAGTTTCTTAAATACTAAATCCATTTCTTTGTCTAATCTGTAAAATGAAATATTTATCTTTCCTAACTTTTCCAAATCTTCTTTTGTAAAGTCGCACCTTCGGATAACTGTTCTGTGATAAACTTTCGGGGTGATTGTTGCAATAATTCCCATACCATGGAATGTGTTGTACCCATCTATAGTCCCGGTATTGTGGTCTACATTGTCTGCTGCAAACTGTACAAACTGTTTAGAGCTTGTGACCAGGACAGGATTTTCACTCACAGCAGCACTTTTCTCAAATCTCTGAACTTCTGTATACGAGGAACAGAAACCTAAACTGTTAAGAGTATCAATCAGGAACTTTGAACCAAAATGATGGTGTAATTGTACACCTAGCCCGATCTGTATTGGAGTAATAATGCTTCTTGGGATAGCTGCCTGAATCAATGCTTGGCCAAGAGAAGCTGTAATTCTTTTCCAGTCTTTGCTGTCAATAAGCTGTCCAAGCAAACATTGGAGACTAGCAGGAACAAAGTCAAGGTTCACCTCTGTAGACATTATATCTGCAGAAGATGGATAATTTTCTTTACTGATGTCCATTGATTTAATGTCATCCATTATCAGTTTACCAGCTGTTTTGATTATGGACATTTTCTCACACTCACTATCATCTTTGTTTGCCCTGCAGTAAAAATTGTGTAAAATTTCATGTGCACTGCTTTTGAAGGTCACAACATTTGTTTTACCATTCATTTCTGTTATAATAACATTTCCCCCATAGTGCTCAAGTACTTTTTTCTTCATGTACACATTACTGTATGCATCATCACCACACAAAGTTTTCATTTCCTCAACTAGGTCGTTTACTGTCAACTGCCCAGACAAATTATTCTCAAAAGTAGACAACACCTGCTTAAAATCATTTTCAGCACTGACATGGACTGGTCGACCTTTCTTAGCTTCGCTGCAGCTTTCAAATAAGTCACTGTCAAACTTAAGCTGACCAACAAAATGCTTTGGAATTTGGTAACCTGACCTAAAGTTAGTACAACAATTTTGGTGATATCTGGCTTCAACTGCTGGAAGGTCACAAGCATACTCAAGACGGCCTAACACAGTATTGGCCCACATATCATTTCTGCTGTAACATATGTCTTTAATTGTCTCTTGAAATTCTAAAGTCATAACAGGGTGAACATCACGCCCTCTCTTAGGTTTATACTTGCTATTGTATACAGCATTAGTGCCACTAAATAAACATTTAGTTTTAAAGTCAAATTTGTTTTCTGCAGAAAGCCTTGTTTTGGGGCTTGTTATATCATCCACATTGTTGGTAGGTTGTCGTCTCTGGTTTGGATGACACAGGTTCTTCCTGCAAACCGGGTGGACAGACTGGCCAGGTTCAACACGCAGGTTATGTTCTGAAATGAAACATATTAATTTTTTGTAGTGCTTGAATAATTATAATGATAAAAACATACTTTTAATCTTTAACATCTTATTTGTTAAATGTGTACAAAGTGACAATGAATTACTCGAACAGATCTAGGAAATTTTAAGACAAAAAAATAAGGTTCACTGCCTCTGCTCTGGGGAAAGGCTTGTATAACATTTCTTCAAATTATTAATAGATATAGTTTATATAATAGTAAAACAAACCTTGATTTTGGCAAGCAGCATTAATGCCCTGGCACCCTCTTTCACCGAGCGTTGACAACTGCACCCCATCATCCGTGCCACAGATTACACACACCGGTCCTGATGTTTGCTCACTATAATGAAATGCACCAGTACAATTACTGTATCTCTGTACACATTTTGTACCTAGCATACAAACTTAAACAATACACTTAAAATATGTGATAACAAGTAAATTCTATAAAAAGAAACATATTGCAAATGGAATACAAATGATAAATAACATAATAAATGTGCATATACTATTGTTTCAATACAAAAAAAAATCTTACAAACCTCATACTATGATGAATACTAAAACCGGCTCATCCTGTGAAGCCTGTGTACACCTCACTTATAGTTAGAAGGTAGGTTCATCCTGAAAAAAGAAAATGAGGCTTACAGACATGACTGTGAAGGTAAGTGGTTATTCTGGTATATTCTACATGTACACCCCAATAAAGTATGTGCATATACACATTTATGAACATTCAAATAAAATTTCCTCTAGGGTCTATATTAATATTAATGATGTTCATAGAAAAAAATCATTGAAACAACACATAGGGATGTATAATTCACTAACCTGGCAATACAACCAATTCTTCTTGTGTATGGTAAACGGTTGTACTGTTGTTGCGAGTAGACCTGCAAGTAATAGCAAACATGGTATTTGGTACATGAATTTTAATTAATCAGAATTTTACAATTATGTAATGGATGTACAAACATGCTTTCAACACTATTCAGTTTTCGTGCTTTAACCATTACACTTCAATTACAAAATACTTAAAACAATAAATTTCATTTACATACCTCTTAATTCTCCTACGTCTGTTAAATGCACTCTGCTCAAATTCTTATTTGTAGGAAGAACAAACATCAAACAGGATGTCTTTTTCTAAAAAACATTGAAAACAGTGTAAAGAAATATATCTAAAAGGCAAAAGCACAATTGAAAATCCAGGGAATTTGTGTACTATAAATTCTACAGGTTTAATATTTTGACTCGTATGCCCTTCCGTAGTTAAAAAAACACACAACGTGACTTCCCTCAAATTTCGTTATTATTGCGGAATATTTTACCTGAACTACATTTAAAGTAATAATATTCTCTCAGCTATCATTATTCTCGTACCAAAATACGTTTTTAAACACTATCAAGCAAATAAATATTTACGTCGTCTGCAACATCGCGGAAACATGACAGATGCAGTTAATCATTTATATTTACATTTAATAATAAAAATTCCAATCCGATAAGTTATATTTATGTTTTTATACTTACTAGGCCAGCAAAAGTCCTGTTGTGCCAATCACAGATACAAAAAAAAATATAAAAATTCACTTCGATGCGGGATGATGTTGTCTACATATGCACCGTTTGTGACGTCATAAAACTCGCACTTGCAAACTATGGTGCAACATAGATGCCTTCTCTATATTAGTTTATATGTTCAACTTAAAATGAAATTTTCTTAAAATCCAAAGCAAGTTAAGGTGAGGACTTTTACAATATCTTAAAAAATAATAAAACCTATCACTCCGTGCAATTAATGTTTGTGAAGGAATTTGTTTGACCCGCAAACACTATATTGACTGGACTAATATGCAAAAAAACGCTAGTGAACTTGAAAGTAACCCCAGACTCTGCATCCGATTGTTGTGAGGTATAAACTGGTAGTACCTGGAAGCATCCTGACTGCTGCAGGAATATTAAAAATGACAAACATGTGCCCAAATGACATACCACAATAAATCATACTGACCACAAGGAAGTGTTAAAAGTGTTAAAAAGTTCCCATGTCCAATTATGTGACTTACAGTTCTCAGTGTGCATGTAAAGTGGATGTAAAATGGACAAAACATAAGTAGTCTATGTGGAGCTGTGGCTAGGGACTGCTAGCGAAAACAGTGCAACACCAGAAACAACTAGGATGCTGAATAATGGCCCGAAATCATAAGTATCTAAGGATGAAGATATGCAAGTACTACAGATAAATACAGCTGCAGTGCCATACCAGTGGAGGCCAGAATAAGTCAAAAGGACATGAAAGATAGGCAAGGAAGGCGATCGGGGCCAAAAAAAAAAAAAAAAAAAAAAAAAAAAAAAAACAGTGACCTTGATCTTGACCCCACCCAACCCTTATGCAATCCCAAGCAAGGTCTCAATATAAGATATGTCTGTATTAAGTTTCATTAAATTATCTCAATGCGTTCTTAAGTTATTGAGCGGAAACTGTTTTTCTATTTTTAGTAACAGTGACCTTGACTTTGACCCCACCCACCACACATGCAATCACAAGCGCGGTCTTGATATAAGGTATCTATGTTTAACATTTATTAAAATATCTTAATACATTCTCAGGTTACTGAGCGGAAACCGTTTTTTAGGTAACAGTGACCTTGACCCCACCCACCCCATATGCAATCCCGAGCCAGGTCTCGCTATAACATATCTATGTTTAAGTTTAATTACAATAGCTTAATCCATTCTCAAGTTAGAGAGCGGAAACGGAAAGTTGTGAAACTAGCTTACCAACAAAATTTAACCTATCTAAATAGCTTATATGTAAAATTTCTAAGTTTAAAAGGCCCATAATTTTGACAAATTTAAACTAGAGTTACCAAAATTTGCCAATATGTTCATTTTAATGTGGGGAATTAATGTTTCGAGCTTAAATGAAATCCCTGAAGCCATTCCTGAGAAACTAGCTTACCGTAAAACTTTAACCTAGACCGGACGCAGATGCCAACACCGATGCCGGTGCGAGTAGAATAGCTTTCCTTTTCTTCGAAAAGGCGAGCTACACATCAGACCTTTAATGATAACACAAAATTACAACTAAAGACACTTACTGAAGAGTTAAATCAGCTCCTTTTTGCTGAAGATTCACAAATGGGGTCATGTGGGTGCACAAAAATGGTCTTTTTGAACTTATTGAGAGTGGGCTGAGAATTTCTGGGTAGCGTATCCATATTGGCTCCTAAAATTTAAAACAGAAAAAGCATGCCAACAAAAACAAATTTAAATGGCTTATATATAATAATATTAATGATCCACTTGTGAAATTGCATAGTTTATATTGCCGACCACTTATGAAATTGCATAATTACCATTGGGACCACTTGTGAAATTTCATAACAATATACCTTTGGGACCACGTGTGAAATTGTACAATATACCTTTGTGACCACTTGTGAAATTGCATAATATCCTTTGTGACCATTTGTAAAATTGCATAATATACCTTTGTAACCACTTGTGAAATTGAATAATTACCTTTGGGACCACTTGTGAAATTGCATAATATACCTTTTGGACCACTTGTGAAATTGCACAATATACCTTTTGGACACTTGTGAAATTGCACAATATACCTTTGGGACCACTTTTGAAATTGAGTAATATCCCTTGGGTCCACTTGTAAAATTTCATAATATACCTTTGGGATCACTTGTGAAATTGCATAATTACCTGTGGGACCACTTGTGAGATTGCATAATATACCTTTGGAACCACTTGTGAAATTGCACAATATACCTTTGTGACCACTTGTGAAAGAGCATAATTACCTTTGGAACCACTTGCGAACTTGCATAATACACCTTTGTGACCACTTGTGAAATTGCATAATACATCTTTGTGGCCACTTGTAAAATTGCATAATATACTTTTGGGGCCAATTGTGAAATTGCATAATATACATTGACGAACACTCTTGAAATTATATAATACATCTTTGTGGCCACTTGTAAAATTGCATAATATACCTTTGGGGCAACTTGTGAAATTGCATAATATACATTGAAGTATACTCTTGAAATTACATAATACATCTGTGGTGCCAATAGTGAAATTTCATAAAATACTTTTGAAACAACATTTTAAATTGCATACTATACCTTGGCGACCACTTGTGAAATCATGTCCATGACATGCCTTGTGATGTTGGCAGGTTCTGACGCGGCATCCACCGGTATGACCACCTGACCCAGGAGTTGCGAGGTCAAATGTTCAAACACCACCTGAGAAGATACCAGTACAATCCAATAACAATTTCAATAATCATTGAGAGTAGTACCTGCACTTATTAAAGACCCAGTTTAAGGAGTGTCTGGCCACTCCATGGGGTATTCCACTCTGTGTATAGGTCCACCATAAAATCTCTTATCATTATCTGCAATCTTTTCTCTCAGCTGAATAAGCAATGGTCGGGTGCACTGTTTTAATTGCAGCAATGTATTGATCTCAGCTGAAAAGGGTCACCACACTGTGTCCACACTGTGACCACAGCAGTGTGCCAATACACAGGGGTACAATGTCCCAGATTTGTCAGGAGTGTGCCAATACACAGGGGTACAATGTCCCAGATTTGTCAGGGTATTCAAATAAAGAAGGAACCACACTGTGACCACAGCAGTGTGCCAATACACAGGGGTACAATGTCCCAGATTTGTCAGGGTATTCAAATAAAGAAGGAACCACACTGTGACCACAGCAGTGTGCCAATACACAGGGGTACAATGTCCCAGATTTGTCAGGAGTGTGCCAATACACAGGGGTACAATGTCCCAGATTTGTCAGGGTATTCAAATAAAGAAGGAACCACACTGTGACCACAGCAGTGTGCCAATACACAGGGGTACAATGTCCAAGATTTGTCAGGAGTGTGCCAATACACAGGGGTACAATGTCCCAGATATGTCAGGGTATTCATATAAAGAAGGAACCACACTGTGACCACAGCAGTGTGCCAATACACAGGGGTACAATGTCCCAGATTTGTCAGGAGTGTGCCAATACACAGGGGTACAATGTCCCAGATTTGTCAGGGTATTCAAATAAAGAAGGAACCACACTGTGACCACAGCAGTGTGCCAATACACAGGGGTACAATGTCCCAGATTTGTCAGGGTAATCAAATAAAGAAGGAACCACACTGTGACCACAGCAGTGTGCCAATACACAGGGGTACAATGTCCCAGATTTGTCAGGAGTGTGCCAATACCCAGGGGTACAATGTCCCAGATTTGTCAGGGTATTCAAATAAAGAAGGAACCACACTGTGACCACAGCAGTGTGCCAATACACAGGGGTACAATGTCCCAGATTTGTCAGGGTAATCAAATAAAGAAGGAACCACACTGTGACCACAGCAGTGTGCCAATACACAGGGGTACAATGTCCCAGATTTGTCAGGAGTGTGCCAATACACAGGGGTACAATGTCCCAGATTTGTCAGGGTATTCAAATAAAGAAGGAACCACACTGTGACCACAGCAGTGTGCCAATACACAGGGGTACAATGTCCCAGATTTGTCAGGAGTGTGCCAATACACAGGGGTACAATGTCCCAGATTTGTCAGGGTATTCAAATAAAGAAGGAACCACACTGTGACCACAGCAGTGTGCCAATACACAGGGGTACAATGTCCCAGATTTGTCAGGAGTGTGCCAATACACAGGGGTACAATGTCCCAGATTTGTCAGGGTATTCAAATAAAGAAGGAACCACACTGTGACCACAGCAGTGTGCCAATACACAGGGGTACAATGTCCCAGATTTGTCAGGAGTGTGCCAATACACAGGGGTACAATGTCCCAGATTTGTCAGGGTATTCAAATAAAGAAGGAACCACACTGTGACCACAGCAGTGTGCCAATACACAGGGGTACAATGTCCCAGATTTGTCAGGGTAATCAAATAAAGAAGGAACCACACTGTGACCACAGCAGTGTGCCAATACACAGGGGTACAATGTCCCAGATTTGTCAGGAGTGTGCCAATACACAGGGGTACAATGTCCCAGATTTGTCAGGGTATTCAAATAAAGAAGGAACCACATTGTGACCACAGCAGTGTGCCAATACACAGGGGTACAATGTCCCAGATTTGTCAGGAGTGTGCCAATACACAGGGGTACAATGTCCCAGATTTGTCAGGGTATTCAAATAAAGAAGGATTAAACTAGGCCTTAAATAAGACTGCAACAGTACGGCAACACTTGCATTATATACTGCCAGATGACAACAGTATGGCAACACTTGCATTATATACTGCCAGATGACAACAGTACGGCAACACTTGCATTATATACTGCCAGATGACAACAGTATGGCAACACTTGCATTATATACTGCCAGATGACAACAGTACGGCAACACTTGCATTATATACTGCCAGATGACAAAGGTATGACAACACTTGCATTATATACTGCCAGATGACAACAGTATGGCAACACTTGCATTATATACTGCCAGATGACAACAGTATGGCAACACTTGCATTATATACTGCCAGATGACAACAGTACGACAGTACGGCAACACTTGCATTATATACTGCCAGATGACAAACACATATTGCAGTATACTGCAATATAAAGTTTTATTTCAAGGTTTCCATGTCTGCCACTCTACACATACATTTGAATGATGGTTTCAAAATACTACAGTCGAATGTCACATATTTTACCTGTGATTGACAGTTATATATTTCACTATGACTTTCAGTAAGACATTTACCATTCTTTAGGCAATCCTGTGTTGTTGTTGTTTTGCAATTGAGTTTTGTCACTCATCAGATTTTAAGTTAAAATCTAATATGCCCCATATCTGTTACTCTGCAAACATCCATTATTTAAAATCTGCACTCACATTAGAGGGAGATAACTCTGTCAGTGTCAGTCTGCAGTGGTTCACAGTGAGGCCTGATCTGTAATGGCCGCCTGATGCTTTCCTGTCAGTGACATGGCCAGAAAACAAGAACTCTGCAAAAGATTTCTTCACTGCTGCTTCAGGCACTACAAGTATGTGAGCTTCTATGTTGTCTTGCGCTGAAAATATATCACTTTAATCAGCACCAACATAATTATCTTTGAAAATATAAGAATATATCATAATCATCACCATCTTAACCTTCACCATCATCATTATCATCATCATTTCCATCATCCGCAATATCATCACCATCATCTTCAATATCATCACCATCATCATCAGCAGCAGCAGCATCAGTAGCAGCATCACCTTTCCTATGTTCACCATATTAGCATCACCATCATCGTTACCGTCACTGTCACTATTGACATCATTGTCATCATTACCATCACTGTCACTATTGATAGCATTGTCATCATTACCATCACAGTCGCTATTAATATCACCAATATCATAGTCATCACTTTCAAAATGTACATCATTGCCATAATTACCAAACTGTCACTATTAATAGCATTGTCATTATTATTGTCACTGTCACTATTAATATCATTGTCATCATTACCATCACTGTCACTATTAATATCATTGTCATCATTACCATCACTGTCACTATTAAAATCGTTCTCATCATTACCATCACTGTCACTATTAATATCACCATCATCATTACCATCACTGTCACTATTAATATCCCCATCATCATTAGCATCACTGTGACAATAAATATCATTGTCATCATTACCATCACTGTCACTAATAATAGCACCATCATCATTACCATCACAGTCACTATTAATATCATTGTCATCATTACCATCACTGTCACTATTAATATCACCATCATCATTACCATCACTGTCACTATTAATAGCACCATCATCATTACCATCACTGTCACTATTAATATCATTGTCATCATTACCATCACTGTCACTATTGAATTCATTGTCATCATTACCATCACTGTCACAATTAATATCATTGTCATCATTACCATCACTGTCACTATTAATATCACTGTCATCATTACCATCACTGTCACTATTAATATTATTGTCATCATTTCCATTACTGTCACTATTAATATCATTGTCATCATTACCATCACTGTCACAATTAATATCATTGTCATCATTACCACCACTGTCACTATTAATATCACCGTCATCCTTACCATCACTGTCACTATTAATAGCATTGTCATCATTTCCATCACTGTCACTATTAATATCACCATCTATCATTACCATCACTGTCACAATTAATATTATTGTCATCATTACAATAACTGTCACTATTAATATCATTGTCATCATTACCATCATCAACACTATTAACATCATTGTCATCATTACAATCACTGTCACTATTAATATCACCATCATCATTACCTCACTGTCACAATAAATATCATTGTCATAATTACCATCACTTTCATTATTAATATCACCATCATCATTACCATCACTGTCACTATTAATAGCACTATCATCATTACCATCACTATCACAATAAATATCATTGTCATCATTACCATCACTGTCACTATTAATACCATCATCATCATTACCATCACTGTCACTATTAATACCACCATCATCATTACCATCACTGTCACTATTAATATCATTGTGATCATTACCATCACTGTCACTATAAATATCATTGTCATCATTACCATCACTGTCACAATTAATATCATTATCATCATTACCATCACTGTCACTATTAATACCATTGTCATCATTCACATCACTGTCACTATTAATATCATTGCCATCATTTCCATTACTGTCACAATTAATATCTTTGTCATCATTACAATAACTGTCAATATTAATAGCATTGTCATCATTACCATCATCAACACTATTAGCATCATTGTCATCATTACAATCACTGTCACTATTAACATCACCATCATCATTACAATCACTGTCACAATAAATAGCATTGTCATCATTACAATAAATGTCACAATTAATATCATTGTCATCATTACCATCACTGTCACTACTAATATCATTGTCATCATTACCATCACTGTCACTATTAATATCATTGTCATCATTTCCATTACTGTCACTATTAATAGCATTGTCATCATTACATCACTGTCACAATTAATATCATTGTCATCATTACCACCACTGTCACTATTCATATCACCATCATCATTACCATCACTGTCACAATTAATATCATTGTCATCATTACCACCACTGTCACTATTAATATCACCATCATCATTACCACCACAATCACTATTAATATCACCATCATCATTACCATCACTGTCACTATTAATAGCATTGTCATCATTACCATCACTGTCACTATTAATATCATTGTCATCATTTCCATTACTGTCACTATTGATAGCATTGTTATCATTTCCATCACTGTCACTATTAATATCACCATCAATCATTACCATCACTGTCACTATTAATATCATTGTCATCATTTCCATTATTCTCATTATTAATAGCATTGTCATCATTACCATCACTGTCACAATTAATATCATTGTCATCATTACCACCACTGTCACTATTCATATCACCATCATCATTACCATCACTGTCACAATTAATATCATTGTCATCATTACCACCACTGTCACTATTAATATCACCATCATCATTACCACCACAATCACTATTAATATCACCATCATCATTACCATCACTGTCACTATTAATAGCATTGTCATCATTACCATCACTGTCACTATTAATATCATTGTCATCATTTCCATTACTGTCACTATTGATAGCATTGTTATCATTTCCATCACTGTCACTATTAATATCACCATCAATCATTACCATCACTGTCACTATTAATATCATTGTCATCATTTCCATTATTCTCATTATTAATAGCATTGTCATCATTACCATCACTGTCACAATTAATATCATTGTCATCATTACCACCACTGTCACTATTAATATCACCATCATCATTACCATCACTGTCACTATTAATAGCATTGTCATCATTTCCATCACTGTCACTATTAATATCATTGTCATCATTACCACCACTATCACTATTAATATCACCATCATCATTACCATCACTGTCACTATTAATAGCATTGTCATCATTACCATCACTGTCACAATTAATATTATTGTCATCATTACAATAACTGTCAGTATTAATATCATTGTCCTCATTACCATCATCATCACTATTAACATCATTGTTATCATTACCGTCACTGTCACTATTAATATCATTGTCATCATTACCATCTTCATCAGTATTTATATCATTGTCATCATTACCTTCATCATAATTACAATCATCACCATTGTTAAAAAATGGTCACGTATAATAAATAAAAGTATAATAAAAATTTGTAGACATATAATTTGTATAATTAAAATTTGTAGACATACAATTTGTAGCCCCAGCAATGTTGGGACACCCATTAGTTTTAATCTTTCGGTTCATAGAGGAGAGATACGCTAGATCAGTTCCACGCATGTAGCAGGTCAGTGCACTGTTGCTGCAACTGACATCTGAAAGCATGGCGAGAATGTCGTCTGACAGCCTGGTACATCCATCCAGGTTCACCTAAATAATACAATACAATTAAGTAGAAGCAACGTGGTAAACCCATATACCGAGAAGTATCACATTTCTATATCAGATACAACAGTTTCAGACTCAACCCTCAGTTTGTCAATGATGTTATGCCTGGGTGAACCTGCATGTACTGGGACTGACTTTTTTACTTAATTAACAGGGTCCAGTAAATAGACCCATTCCCAATGCCAAATATGACTGACTTTTTTATATTGGAATGAACAATTCCCAAATTAGAAAAACTGATTCTAAGTACTAGTTTAAGTAATTCATTAATTCAATTTCTTTTTAAATTTTACCAAATTTCACGACACAAAATTCCCAATTTGATGGGTACTTGCCCCATTCCCAAAGCTGTGTAAAAAATCGGTGACCGCATTTTTCAATACTTTTTACTATGCAAAGAAAGACAAACCTCTCTCAGATTGCTAGCTTCCCGGAGGACGGTTGCTAGGCAGCGTATCCCATGGTCCGTTACATGCTCACATCCTAGCAGGCTGATGCTTGTTAATTCTTTGAGCAAACCCTAAAATGATAAAGTGGTTTCATTTTTATTTCAAATGGGTCCCAAAGGGAATTTATAAAGGTCTTTCATGATGCTAGAAACAATAACAAGAGGGCCCTGACGGCCCTAGGACACTCACCTGAGACCTTGTAACCCAATTCGAATTTGCATCCGTGAGGCGTGGCTTATTTTTATCCCAGGGGCATAATTTGAACAATCTTGAACAAGCCTCTGGGACTTGCGGTTTTAGGTAAATATTTTTATATTAACCATGTGACCCCCAGGTGTGGCCAGTTTAGACCCAGGGTAATAATTTGTACAATCTTAATAGAGGACCACTACACATACCAACTACAAAACCTGTGGACCTTGCGGTTTTCGAGAAGAAGATTATTAAAGTCATTTTGCTATTTAAGCCTATATAAACTATGTGATCCCTCGGGGTGTGGCCAGATTTGACCCCAGGGCATAATTTGAACAATCTTTGGAGAGGATCACTATACGATGTTACGTACCAAATATAAGAAAACTGTGAGCCTTGCCATTTCAGAGGAGATGATTTTCAAACTCATTTTGCTATTTCAGTCAATATGAATCATGTGATCCCTGGGACGTGACCAGTTTTGACCCCGGAGGCATATTTTGAACAATATTTGTAGTGGACCACTATACGATGTTACATACCAAATATGAAACCTCTAGGCCTTGCCATTTCAGAGGAGAAGATTTTTAAAGTCATTATGCTATTTAAGTCTATATAAACCATGTGACCCCTGGGGTGTGGTTAGTTTTGACCCATGGGGCACAATTTGAACAATATTTGTAGAGGACCACTATACGATGTTACATACCAAATATGAAACCTCTAGGCATTGCAGTTTCAGAGGAGACGATTTTTTGAAGTCATTTTGCTATTTAAGTCTATATAAAACATGTGAACCTGGGGCATAGCACGTTTTGACCCAAGGGGCATAATTTACAAAATACTTGTAGAGGACCACTATAGGATGTTACATACAAGATATGAAACCTCTGGGCCTTGCAGTTTCAGAGCAGAAGATTTTTAAAGTTTACAATTTAATAAATCTATTTTTAGATCTGGTGACCTACATATGCAGCGGACCATAACGATTTGAACAACTTTGAAAGAGGGTCACCCAAGAATCATTCCTGTGAAGTTTTTATTAATTCCGCCAAGCGGTTTAGGAGAAGAAGTTGTTTGAATAAAAAGTTGACAACGCGAGCATGCACGACAGACAATGGGCGATCACAAAAGCTCACCATGAGCACTTTGTGCTCAGGTGCGCTAAAAATGTTAATACTACATTTAATTATTAACCCTATACAAACAAATGTTTTCAATTTCAACCACAGCCCCATTTAAAATTACCAACCAATGAAAATGCTGTTATCATAATTTTTATCATGTCCTTTGATTTTCATTGGTTGATATTTAAAGCTGCTGCTTCACAGATGAAGAGACATATATAAATGAGTCCAAAAACCTTGTTTATAATGTAAACGTCACCATAATCATCAAATGCATTCGATTAAACACCACTAAGACCACCACTGTTCGGTGTGTGATATTGAAGATGCAATGTTAATTCTGTGTTTCCAATAGGCGACTATTAAAACGATAGATTTTATAATATTTTAAAACTGTTTTAATTTTCATTCATTGAACTGAATTTAAAGCGAACACGTTGATGAGTTCCTTCGACAGATTGAAACGGAGTCCTCTGCGTGACACTCTAACTGTATTGCTAAACACGTTCACACGTTTTGGGAAGCTCTTAACACTACTTGTCATTTTAGATGTGTTTTGTAAACTATGGAACTCAGGAAGCAAACTCGATTGGCTGTATGGACCACATGGTAATTTAACAACAACAACCTAAGATAGCTGTACTATAAATAGCTGAAATGCGTCTCGAGACGCTTTTGAAATCTGCTTGAATCAAAACGTTGTAATGACTAAATGAATGTGTTCCAAACTTTTGTTAATGTGTCAACAATGTTCTTTCAGTCAGTTTCATCTATAAATTTACTATATTTGAAACATTTTTTTTCATTTTAGTCATTTCCCAATCTGCAGCGTAACGGCTTTAAGACTACTGGGAAGAAAACTGGAAACAAAATTCATAGAAAATGACCCATGATGTTTAGTTGCCATTTACACAGAAAGGTTAACTTATGAGTTATATAGATATACTAGGTTAGTTTTGATTACCGATAAGTTTAGTTAGCGAGGCTTAGAGAACCTAAACCAGGAACTTAAGCGAGTGGTTCATGTTTTTGTGCCATGCAAATTAAGTTATCTTTATTCAACACTTAACTAGTATTCTATTTATCCCATCCTTTTATGTCTCTACTTGATGATAAATGAAAGAAAACACACTGAATATTAAGAAAACGATGTCACCAACGTGAAAAAGATGACGTCATTAGATTGGGCATGTTTGCTGTATTCCACAGTGTGTGAATAAAGCACAGTTTATCCCATGGAGTGTTATTTCGTCAATGTGCGCATGATGATGTGATAAAACTTAAAATGAATGCTCTGGTATGGTCGAGTAATTGGTTCTTCTACAAGGTTTGAAAGTTGCCATACTGCAAAAGATCAATTTGTCACACTTTCTAGAAAAAAAAGTGCAAATTTGCTATTTTTACAATGATCATAGAACGAAATAGAAACACTTCATAATTATGTTTGATGAAATAAGCGACTTAAGTCTAATATTCTTAATAAAATTTAAACAAATTGGACCAGTTTGTTTAAGCCCCATTCTCACTGTCCTGGTTTGACATCCCTGTCATGTCCCGGTAAGCGATCCAATTGGGAAAAAAACCTTGGCAGCACAGGGAACAGCCTGGACGATCTGGGACAATCCAGGATGAACCTTGGTGATCCGGCTAACAGCCCCAGATGTTTTAATTTTTTTTAATGCAACCGGAAGTCACCAGGAAAGGTATCAATAACCGGCACAATCCATGTATTTCCAGGGCTCTACACTTTGTATTTCCGGGAAAATGGGGCTTCACACTTTGCAGTACACAAACATTGCAATGTGTATGCACCGATTACCACCCGTGTCCAAGTGCTAACCTTGCTTCCACAGTGGTCACAAATAACATGCAGTAAGCCGTCGTTGAAATAGCCATTGCCAGCAAAGTTGATCTGCTGTATTTTGTTGTCCGACTTTAGAGTGTCCTGAAAAACAACAGCAAACAATTTCAAATTTTATTGTTATATTTAGCAATCCTAAACAAATTAAAGACAGCTAACAATTTACTGTTAAAGCTTAAGTGAGACCTTTTCTAACAGAAGTAGTAAATGCTGTAGAAATTATACATGTTTATGCATGGATTGGTGACAGAATTATAGTATAGTTATGTTGGTATGGGGAATATAATATTTTATTTTGCTTTGTTCACAATATAAGTTGATGTAAACGAGAATTTCAAAAATGTAAAAAAAAGAAAGACAGGTGTTTTATTTCTGTGGTCTTTGTTGCTGTTTCGAAAATTTATTTTTTTAAATCTTAACCATAAACATGTCTACCTATGCAGCATGTTCTACATTGTGCCAATTTATCTATATGCATACAAATTATTTTGCAACAGGAGAATTGCTTTATTTCAAGGTGTTCATATCTGCCACAGAATTGTCGTTTTATGTTGTACTGTCTGCTAATGTATTCTCTTATTTTGAGCAGTAGGTTGAGGTATTACAATATTTGCAATCAACAGTTTTAGTCCTTACAAACAAATGTTTATAAATTTTAACATTTATACATATACTTGACCTTAGACCTTTAAGTGTGACCTTGACCTTAGACCTAGAAGCATGTTTCTTGCGCGCGATACACCGTCTCAACATGCTTATCACTTGCGCCAAGTTATTTGAAATTCCTTCCCAGCTGGACAAAATCATGCTCTGCACTGTGTCTATGGCTTAAATTCTTATATTTGACCTTTGACCTTTAAGTGTGACCTTGACCTTAGACCTAGGGACCTGGTTCTAGTACGTGACAAACTGTCTCTCCATGCTTAACAATTGCGCCAAGGTATTTGAATTTCCTTGTATGCTGGACAAAATTATGCTCCAGACAGGATCTATGGCTTAAATTCTTATATTTGACCTTTGACCTTTAAGTGTGACCTTGACATTGGACTTATGGACCTGGTTAATGCGCGTGACAAACCGTCTCACCATGCTTAAAAACATACGTACATAGGTACATACGTACACACGTACGTACCCAAGGACAGTATAAACACTATATGCACCCCCATCATTGATGGTGGGGGCATAAAAAAAAAAGGACTACTTACCGGTACAGAGGTCTTAAATGACTTTAGGGGTATTTATAAGGCCGTGCAAAAAGAACCATCAATAGAAAACATTTGCATATATTCACAAGTAGAACACACACATTGAACTGTTAAAATCAATTTTGATAATTTTATTTCATTCAACATGTCAAACACTGTAACACAAATATACATCATTTTGCAACCTTTATTTGTAAATAGTACAATTTCAAACAAGAGCTGACTCAAGACAGCTCGCTCGACTATTCATACCGCTTTGTCAGAGTAATGGGCCTTGGTCAGTGACCTTAAATAATGACCTCGAAGACATGTGTGAAGCTAGAACTATTCGGTGAATAGTCGAGCTAAAAATTATATTTGTTTCAGGTTAACATGCCCAATTAAATTATGGTAGTTAGATAGGGAGGTAGCATGCCCAATTAAATTATGGTAGTTAGATAGGGAGGTAACATGCCCAATTAAATTATGGTAGTTAGATAGGGAGGTAACATGCCCAATTAAATTATGGTAGTTAGGAAGGGTTTTTTTTTTGTATTTGGTAAATGGTTAACTTTAAGATTCTAAAACTAAATAAATATTCAAAACATATCAGTAATATCCTTAAATTTTGAAGTGGATGCTAGCAAAACACAACACTTATTTATCTAAAAAACATTTAGCTATTGGAAAAAGGTAAATAAAACAAAATTATATATATGAAAAAATCAATCAAATGTTCTAGGGTTGGGGCATTCTTTTAGGGTAGGTCGGGTAACCTAAAACATAGATTTTTCAGCGATAAATACCTAATTTGACCTTGTTCTTACAAAAAATATTATAATTGTGCAATCATTCCCTACAAGTACATTAATTTAAGTCTTAATAAAATTATGTTTTGTACAAATATGTGTGTTGTCACTTGAATAAATCAATCTATCTGTATATCCATATACTCCTTAATAAGTTGCTCCCCCAGTCAAACTGTATTTATCTATACTGTCAATAGAAATCAATAAACCTATAACTGGGTGAGACCGCTTTTCAAATGACCATAAAGACATTCAGTGTACCAGTTATGTACTTAAGCAATAAGGCATTCACTAATATAAATATCTTTAAAGCATACAGTTAGAGAAAAGAATGCAATTGGATCAGTATAAGGCTGAACAATTGCCCCCACCCCTTAACATTATTCATTTCACCGACTGCAAAAACTACAGCACCTGGAAAAATCACAGCCTTCTCGAAAAAGTGTATTTAATACGCATGTAATGCGTATTAAACGCTGCAGTATTGGCACCATATTTTGGCTGCGTTAAATGCGCATTAAATACACTTTTAGTACACTTAGTGTATTTTTTCTGTACTTTATTTGCATTTTTTACAAACAAATGTACTAATGCACTAGAAAATACACTTACAATACACTTTAAAGATATAGTGTATTTTTCAAGGAGAAAAATACACTTTAAATGCACTTAAGTGTGTTAATGCAGGAAAAATGCAGAAAATTACACTTTATTTCGGTAATAAGTGTTTTTTTAGGCATTTTCAAGTGTATTAAATGCGTATTGAACGCAGAAAAAATACGGTGCCAATACTGCAGCATTTAATGCGCATTAAATACGTATTAAATACACTTTTTCGAGAAAGGCAGCTTTGGGAATGGGTTCAATTTCAAATAGGGAATGTCCATGCTATGAAATCTGGCTAAGTGGGAGTACAATTTAATTATTAAGGAATTTAAAGGCTATTTAAATCATTAATTACTAGTGCCATATTGGCTGAATTCAGTTTTTTCTTAGTTTTTCTATAACTTAAGTCTCAATGTCAGGAATTGGAACATGAATTCACAATTTGTATAATTTATATTTATGCATGTATTTTTGTCACTACAGATTTGGGATTTTTTTAAATTAAATTGGGAAAAATACACTTTTGGGATTGGGAATTGGTCCTTTTAACTGACCCTGTAAAAAAATACTAACAACAAAAAATACACCATTGAGGCAAAAAAAAAAAAAATGTGTGTTTCAGGCAATGATCTGAAACAAGTTAGGTAGGGTCGGGATTAAGTTGTTTTTTTTAACTTTTTTTAAGACACATTTCGGTATAAAAAACATTGAAAACTATTTATAATCTGACTATATTGAATTTCACGCAAACAATAGTTGCTAACAGCTTTAGGGTGGGGAGGTTTTCGCTAATTAAGTAGGGTCGGGTTGCCCAAAACACATACTTTTTTGGCATGAATCATCTCTAACATAAAGGCCTAGAACAAACACATAACAAGAAAAGGTGTCCCCCAACTAAGACTCAAACCTACAACCTCTGTACCAAAAATCTGGCAAAAAAAATCCGAAGTCTAACAAACTTTAACTTACACAATGAAAGTGAATATTAAATGACATAAATCCCTGAACAAATTAATTCAAACATTTGAAAAATAAGTATTATGCCCGAACACATTGACCTGACACTCCAAAACTGTATAAGCAGTAATTACGAGCTTGCATTGTTCCCCACATTTGTACTTATCAATGGCTTTGTTTCTGCATGTGTTTCACAAGCTAAATGATTCCATAACTGCAGTGACTGGGAAACCCATGCGAAATGCATTATTTGCGCTTACAATTTAGGAAAATCACAAAGAAATGTTCACCGATGTGATTTTATATCGCACCAAATTTTTTTACTAGTCGGTACAAATTGAACAGCTGCCATACAATACCCAATGCTCAGTCTGGTTTACACTCGTGTCACTACGCGGTGAGATTTTATCCATAAAATTAATTGGCGGTCTAAAAAATCAATATCAACAGACGCTTAATAAACCTTGAACGGGAAGCGCGAGTGTCTGCGTTGTGTATTTTTCTCGATTGGAACAGTTAGACATTTGCAAAATGTAATTGCTGTAAACCCTGTAAAATCAGAGACAATCCCATACATTTTTTAAAAAGCCCATAGTATTTTGTGGAGATGAGAAATAATCTTATATGTCAAAATCCTTTCCTAGTCACTTAAACTGTACTTTTTCAGTGGGCGACTCTTTCATCGATTAAAAACAATTTCAGTACAAAAATTATTATATTCATAATAAAGGATTATAATATATTCCTGAATAAAATTCAGTGTAAGAGTGCCAGATTAAAATGTCTGAGCTATATTTTACCAGCAGACGATGATCCCATGGAATGTAACCCCTTAACAAAGATTCTTCCTTGTCGGCTGTCAGGGTAACTCCGTCTGACATCTTGACTGCTCAGTTACACATACTGAAGAAAACACATGTCACATTATGAAATGGTTTAGTTATTCATAATAAATGGTTTAGTTATGCATAATAAATGGTTTATTTATGCCTAATAAATGGTTTAGTTATGCATACTGTAGAAGCAAACAGATATTCTGACGGCTTAGTTACACGTACTGACAAAAGCACAAGACATTTTATTAAATGGTTTAGTGATGCATAATAAATGGTTTTATATGCATACTGAATTGTTTAGTATTGCATAATAAATGGTGTAGTTATGCATACTGTAGAAGCAAACATATATTGATGGCATAGTTACTCAAACTGACGAAAGCACAAAACACTTTATGAAATGGTTTAGTGATGCATAATAAATGGTTTTGTTATGCATACTGAATTGTTTAGTATTGCATAATAAATGGTGTAGTTTTGCATATTGTAGATGCAAACATAAATTCTGATGGAAATGGTTTTGTTATGCATACTGAATTGTTTAGTATTGCATAATAAATGGTGTAGTTTTGCATATTGTAGATGCAAACATAAATTCTGATGGCTTAGTTGCACTTACTGACGAAATCACGTGACACCTTATGAAATGGTTATGTTAAGTATAATACATAAATGGATTAGTTGTGCATGCTGCAGAAGCAAACATATATTCCAATGGCTTCAGTAACGCATATCGAAGAAAAATTAAACACAATACACATTCTGATCGTTTAGTTATACATAGTGATGAATGTAGGAAACACTAGGAAAACATACTGATTATTTAATGACACACAAATTTACCCATATGAAATAAACGTAAAATGGTAATACTTTTAACGTAGCACTACATTTACATCATAAAATGGCATATTGATATTTTACGTAAAAAATACACTAGAATTGACTGCTGTAATTTGGAAATATGATTGATGTTTTATCGTAACTATGAACAGTGTACGAAATATGACGCCTAGTTCTGAGCAGGAATCTAGGCGTAAAATCATTGCAACAAGCAACTGGTTTTTTTAAACATGTAAAAGGAAACATCCAGGCACCAAATACAAAACCAGATATTTGTCCAGCTGGTCTTAAAAAAAAAAGGCTTCAAATGAATGAACAAACCAGGCGTCACAAATAACCTGGCGTCAAAAATATACTGGCGTAAAAAAAGCAGGCATCAACCGGGCGTAAACCAGCTTACATTATGCAAATTATGCGGATATTTGTCCAGCTGGATTTTGAAAACCAGGCGTAAAAGGAGTGAAAAAAACAGGCCTCAAAGATATGGCCAGGCGTCACACTAAATAGATCATTAAACAATGCATAGAAGAGATACTTCACTATTGAAGCTTATATACAGTAACTTGCTTTTTCATTGTACCAGTAATAAAGACAATGTTGGAACACTGTATTATGTGACGTTAGAATAAGACATTAAACATAGATTAGACACGATTTTTGTTATTTTTTTCACATAAAACTGAGTATTTCATGTTGTTTATGTATGTTTGTTATATTATGTTAATACTCTTGGTATAAATAGCATTATTCCATGACTTTTTCATTTAAACTGACTGTGTCTTTGATCAATTTTACTGTATTTATAAACTGTGTTCATGTACGCATGGACACAGTTCAATTTTTTTGTGAAAAATTTGTAAAAGCTTAGAAGTATACAGTTTTGTGGTAAAATCAATCTAAGTTATGCAGTTATATATGCAGATGTCTATTGCACTAATTACTGTGCAAAATTCTTAAATTACAAATGGTAAACGGCATATAAAACATTGCTGAAATAAAACAGTTTATTGTAAGTTTGACGTCTTATTCCAACTTCACATAATAGTGTATTTTGGATTGAAATCACAATAAACATCACGATTAAAACACAAGCAATGGCAAAATCAGTTTTAGTGATGCAGTTATATATGCAGATGTCTATTGCACTAATTACTGTGCAAAATTCTTAAATTACAAATGGTAAACGGCATATAAAACATTGCTGAAATAAAAACAGTTTATTGTAAGTTTGACGTCTTATTCCAACTTCACATAATAGTGTATTTTGGATTGAAATCAAAATAAACATCACGATTAAAACACTAGCAATGGCATAATAATTATTACGTTTCCTCTACAAGTGCATTTACTACTTTTTATTTTGATAAAATCATATTATATAAAAGTATAATACAAGTAATATTAAAATATCATCCTACACAATGATCTTGGTTTGTATTATCATACTAATTTGTTAAAATATCATCCTACACAATGATCTTGGTTTGTATTATCATACTAATTTGTTAAAATATCACCCTACACAATGATCTTGGTTTGTATTATCATACTAATTTGTTAAAATATCATCCTACACAATGATCTTGGTTTGTATTATCATACTAATTTGTTAAAATATCACCCTACACAATGATCTTGGTTTGTATTATCAAACTAATTTGTTAAAATATCATCCTACACAATGATCTTGGTTTGTATTATCATACTAATGTGTTAAAATATCATCCTACACAATGATCTTGGTTTGTATTATCATACTAATGTGTTAAAATATCATCCTACACAATGATCTTGGTTTGTATTATCATACTAATGTGTTAAAATATCATCCTACACAATGATCTTGGTTTGTATTATCAAACTAATTTGTTAAAATATCATCCTACACAATGATCTTGGTGTGTATTATCATACTAATTTGTTAAAATATCATCCTACACAATGATCTTGGTTTGTATTATCATACTAATTTGTTAAAATATCATCCTACACAATGATCTTGGTTTGTATTATCATACTAATTTGTTAAAATATCACCCTACACAATGATCTTGGTTTGTATTATCAAACTAATTTGTTAAAATATCATCCTACACAATGATCTTGGTTTGTATTATCATACTAATGTGTTAAAATATCATCCTACACAATGATCTTGGTTTGTATTATCATACTAATTTGTTAAAATATCATCCTACACAATGATCTTGGTTTGTATTATCATACTAATTTGTTAAAAAAAGATATTTAAGTATGAAAGAAGCTTTATTATTATATAACATTTAGTTTTCATTGTTCTAGATCTTTCTTCTTTTCTCAAGTCAATTGTCATTTCATGTATAAATAATCATCTATAACTGATATAGGGAAAGATCTAGAGCGATACAGGGAAAGATCTAGAGCGAATCTGGTCTGCGCTGCTGCCCCTCTGGGCTGGTCAACACAGTTATGTTGAATATCAATGAAATGAAATAGACTATTCTTAAAAACCTTACTTGGAAGCATAACACTCAAAATACCTGGATTTAGCAAATATATATTTGGAGAAGGCCAAATTTAAGATTCTTTAGTGTGGCCAACAGATGACATTCTTTGGGTGTAACACGATGATATAATAATGAAGTTCAAACAGCCTCAACAATCTTGTGGCTTAGTCGAATGGTTAAACTTGTGACCATGTGGCGTATGAAAAAAAATATGTTTATTTTAGGTTACCCGACCTACCCCCCAAAAAATGCCCCGACCCTAGAACATTTTATTGGGTTTGTCTTATTGATTTTTGTTTTATTTACCTTTTTCCATTATTAAATGCGTTTTTGGATAAATAGTGTTTTGTTGTGATAGTATCCACTTATAAACAATGTTTAAGGATATTACTGATATTTTTTGAATATTTATTCAGTTTTAGAATCTTCAAGTTGACCATTTACCAAATAAAAAATTAAAAAATAAAAAATAAATCCCGACCTACCTACCCTAATTTGTTTGGGCATATAACCTGAAACACACATATTTTTTTACGCCTGAGAAATATATCACAAGTGGTCAAGTGTAATTTAAACATATAGGTGAATTTGTTTCAACTTAGTTCAGGTGACTCAGTTATTATATTAA
The DNA here is from genome assembly GCA_027627225.1 of Congeria kusceri. Lineage (NCBI taxonomy): Eukaryota > Metazoa > Mollusca > Bivalvia > Myida > Dreissenidae > Congeria > Congeria kusceri. The sequence goes on along the minus strand of CM051040.1, from coordinate 31,744,217 downwards.
AATCCTAAATAAACTGTATTGCAGATGCGTTTGAAAAACAAGAGGGCCAAATGGCCCTGGGTCGCTCACCTGAGTTTCATTAGTCGAACAATTTTCCATGTGTTAGATTTTTTTAAATATATCAGAAGCAAATATATTGCCTGTTTTTAAGTAAATCTAAGTATTTAGTACTAAGAAACAATGATAAGTGCTTTAAAAATAACTTTTCTTAATTTATGCAACACGTGTATAACCTTTGAAAACGGATATACGGCCTTTAATGAAGAATGCGGTAGCATGGGAAAGTAATTTGCATATTGAGCTTGATGCTCAAAACGGATAGTAATTGAACAAATCAAAATTCTCGTTACAATCCGTCTGACCAATCAGCGTGTAGCTTATATAATAACGTTAGGATTGAGAGAGTATGCACTATTATGAACAACTGCAAAGAAATATTGAAAATAATAGATCTGCTAGATGAAAATATGCAGATTTTACTATAAAAATGTTAATAAAATTTGAGATAATTAATTTCTCTATGAATGTTACATATTTATAAATGCTTTAATAAAGTATGAAGAAACTTTGATAAGTAATTTTTGTTTTTTGTTGTTTTCTTTGCCGTTTAATACTTACTTGTAGATAGAAAAGAAGAGAGATGATAGCCCAACAGAATAAGATTTAATGATGGAAACACATAATTTAACATCTATCATCATTTTACTAGACCCATTATTCAGCATATGCTGTTATGGGATTGTTGGAGTCTTTTTAACTTAAAGATATTGGAGAAATATATTATTTAATAGCCATATTCTTTTGAAAATGTTTGGAAATATGGGTACAATAGTAGCTGTTATTTATTTAAAAATAAAATTATGAACAGTTTAATATTTTACCTGATCTCTAAGTGGTTCAACATAGTTTTACTGAATAAATATGATATTTTATGCTGCCCGTATATGAAAAGGCAGAAAATTAACACTAAGTTACCTAGAAATGATGTCACAATAAATAATACTCTGAATAACATGAGTATTATACTGTAAATATTTGCTATTTAGGGTTCTAACCCTGTTTAACTGTTTAATGTTGGAGTAAGAATACTTCTTATAATAAATTAAATGGATCAAGGGTCACTAAATAGTGAAGATTTAATATAATATAAATGAAAATAGACTTGCATAGGAAAGTATGTTATGTGTGTCCGTAATTTTAATTCTTAACATTTGTGCGACATGCAATTAACTTCTGTTGAACGCTTGCAGACAGGGAATATAGCGAGGTGCTCCAAATTAAGAACCTGTCTGTTTGGTACCTTAAGAGAGTTGGGCTATTTTAAATGAATTGAAGGTTCCCCTCAGGGTGGCATTTAAAACAATGTTTACAAAGTATGAAATATACATAAGATGCAGCAATATAGGCTGCTAGTTACAAAACAGTCACCTTGATAGGGCCAATTTAAAACAATATGTTAAGAATTTAACTTATATTATATGAATATGTTACTGTGTACCTTTAAATAATAATTAACATGCTAACAGGCATGTAAATGTTAATAAATTAATTGTGTTGGGATACAATTAATGAAATATAAATGTAATACTGCAAGACTATAAAGTAATTTAAATATCACTAGGTACACAGAAATGTGCTAGATAAAAGACATGTTGCCAATATGGAAGAGATACAAAGGTATATTGGAAGTGTAGGATTGGGAGGCCAGCGGGGTGTGGGGGAAATGGGTCGTGTTGGAGAGAAGGGGAGATAATTGAATGGGTGAAGGTATATCTATTGGAGTTGTGTTCCCTGGACCAGAGGGAGTGCACGGCTAGACTTAATTATTTAAAAAGAACACTCGACGTCACATTTTTTGCCAAATCTTCATGAAACTTGGTCAGAACATTGCAAGCAAGGTGACCCCCTGTTTTCTTTTTTGCAGTTTGTTAAGAATATAATTATGTATTAAATATCGAAAATTCAGGAATTTTCATGGAACATATTGTTTTCCATAGTCAAAACCAAATTTTTATATGATTACAAAATGTATAATTTTTGATTTTTTTTTTAAAAAGGATTAAAAAGCATTTTTTTGGCATATATTTTTTTTTTCACTAATTTTTTCGTTTAAAAAGGATGAAAAAGCATTTTTTTGGCAATATTTTTTTTTTCACTATGTAACGGATTGCTTTCTTGCCAGTATTCACCCGAATTTTTTCAAAGCACTTGCCAGTTAGGGCAAGCTTGTTAGTAAAACCACTTGCCCAAAATCTGTTTAACTTGTCCGAACTTCAAATGCTACTTTACAGCAATACATGTATAAGAAAATGATGTGTTCTATCATTTTATTTATTCATATTTTATTTCCATAGTCATGTCTGTCATCTTGTTTTTGTTGTTCTCCCTCAAAATGGGAAATGCAAAAGGTTCATCACATTTTGTATGTCATGTGTCGAATGTGATTTAAAAGATAAACAAGGAAATATCTAATGTCCAAAAGGTATGAGGCTCTGCTCAAAAGGAGAGGGGTGGACAGCTAGACTAATTTGTTGATATTCTCTAATAACTTCATAACACACTTAAATGCTTCTAATTAAGGTTTTATACAAAGTATATTTATGGGATAATAATATTTGCACAAATATGTTGTATTTCAAAAGATATATATTAAACATTTCTCTGTGAACCAACTCAGAGGGGCAGCAGAGCGAAACTAAACAAGGAGCAGGGTGAAGCAACCCACTATTTTACTCTTATTAAACTGCAAGCTACATTTGACGAAAGTAGTTCCAAAATAGTTCCTACCAAAGAAAAGTATTTAAATGCAGTCTTACTTTCAAACAACATGCGCTTGTGCAATTAATTTTATATTCAAAATAAAATACTTATTTATATATTTGTCAATTACTGCAAACAATGCAAGTATGTGTACACTTCAATTTCAGCCAAACTAGCATGTACTCCAACTCAACTAAGGTAGTCTGCATCCTAACCTTTGAACGGAGAAGCGTTTACTCGACTATGATCAATTGTCTATATATTTCAATAAGTGTCTACACAACAATGAAGACCGCATAGCATGATGACGTCATATGTTTATGTGTAAATACTCTATGTGCCAATAAAACAACGGGTTTAATAACTATTTTCTTCGTAGAATATATTTTCAATGCATTTCTGTTTCCACATAATATATAAAGCCTCTGAAAACACTTGCCCGATTGGGCAAGCATCCGGCATTTTCTGCTAGCCCGAAATCAAATCTACTTGTCCCGGGCATCGGGCAACCAGTTACGACGAAGACTGTTTCTTACAGTTACCCATTTCAACCAATAGGATGTCGTTATTTTTTACCAATCAATGGTCAATACTCTTTTTTGGCAAAAAAAAACAAAAACAACATCAACATTTCCTAAAATGCATTCACGGGTAGGTCATTTACATGCATTTTCAAAAAAATCTAATGCGGTGACCCCCATTTTTTATGATTTCATTGTATTAGGCATTGAACGATCTGTAAAATATGTAAAAATGACAAATGTTCAAGGAAGGGAAAAAACTGCAGAAATCGTCTTTAAAATGTGGGTACGGCACAGTTTATAAAAAAAGACATGTGCATCCTCAAGTGTTCCTTATTGTTGAGAAACAGCATGTAACGCTACTTTTTATACCATATCCATCGGAAATATTGACACCCTTCACTTGATTTTTTTTGGTACAGGGTCAATCCGGGGAAATATGGACAGCGGGTAACTACGGACAAACACATTAGTAGACCGACTTTTCTACATGTTTTAAAGTTTCTTGTAATGATTTTGACTTATTTTAGAAGAGTATTGTTAGCGGTTTTACATGTCTAAAAATAGCAAGTGACACAATGCATTGGTTACTGCAAATGTTGCATGATGGCAGCAACCAATTGATTCTGTCCGAGTTTTCCTGAATTTTAATAATAAAATAGTGTCCGTAGTTTCCCAATGTAATTTGCAATTGCAAAACTATTACCGTGCAAATTTTCCCTACTCTGTCAGAATTTACCCGGTTTTGGGTGGCCTCATTTCTGACATAGTTGAAGTATTTTTGAATAAAGAATGCTCAATGAAATCAACGATAAAATCCGAGGAAGACAAGGTTTCCCCGATTACGTCATCAGCATATTGAGATATATTACAGGGCTGGGTGCAACTTATTGATAAGGGGAGTCCTTGTAAAACTGTCCGCGTTTCTCAAGATTGCCCCTATAATTAGGTACACTAAATTATAATAATAACACAAATAGCAACAGCAATTACAAATTAGCAATAATTTAATAATAATAATAATAATATAAACATTTAGCTAACTGAAGTGACTAAGTCTGATTCAACAAATTAAGTGTTGCTTTTTAATAGGGCTATAAAATTGACCATATAATAAAGAGAACATAAAAATTACTGCAAATATGATACAATAAAAAAGTCATAATACATTAATTTGCAGATTAATTATTAAATTAATGAAAGAATAATAATCATTCATTATCATACACATTAAAACATAATTATGACCGAGTTTACCCCAATGGTTCTTATTCCACTATTCACGAAATAATCACCGCTGACTGTGCTATGTGAAAATTGTACAATGCACATGAATCCATGCAGGCGAACTAATCAATATGTTGAACTTAAAGGATTATTCAATTTATTGCCAGTTGTCCGTTCACCGACACGGTTCAATGAAAAATCAAAACACGTGTATGCCGCAAAACTGTTAATAAAACACCGACGTGTGGAATGATAAACACACATATAACAACTACCTATAAATGTTCCACAGGGCGCTTTTATTCAGATGTGACAATTACTCCAAAAATGAGAAAACTACACATTAATTTATAATATTTGACTGTTTACATTTTTTTGTGCGCACTGAGCACAACGATATTAACAGAGGACATCCGAATGTTGCTTGGGTAGCAACGTAGCTTATTTATATGGGGCTATTGTCGATATTGTATGTCGGGGGGATGCTACGACGTATTAAGCACAAGATTTCTAAGAATTATTATCATGTTTGGATAATCCGATTAATGCGTTATCTTAATTTAAATTGAATAAGTTTAGTGATACTTGGTTAAAAGGTTATAAACGTTAGACTTTCACATTATGTACCCGCTTTTCCCGTACAATGGTCAACAAAAACGACACACTCTTATTTAAGAGACGTGCAACGAATTTAGCGTTAATTTTTCTATAGGGCCAAATTCAGCAAATATTGTCCATATAAAAAGTAGCTCAATATTTTCCGAGCGCTAACAAGTTATGCTAAGTGGCTCATCAATACATGTGTATACGCGCAATCCCCTGTTCAAAAAAGCTGCATCACTGCGTGGACCCGAGACGTGTCTCAAATATAAACCCTAATAAACCCTAGTTCATGTAGCCATTTTTTTGTATTGTTAGCGTCGTCTTTTTGTGTGAGTGCAAACTGGAGTACCCGCAGGAAGTCCAACCTGTCCAGTATCATGTAGGTGAACATAGGCCGAATTCGAAATACGCAAACTTATTTTACAAAAAAATATAATTATATATATAAGTGTGACCAACACAAAGCATTGACAATTAAATAAAGCCAACCAAGCCATCGGAATGATACGAAAATCATTTTCAACAATTACTAAATAAATGTTTTTGCCCCTCTACAATAGCTTTGTGCGCCCGCACCTGGAGTATGCGAGTGTGAGCCCTACCTACAGAAAACACATACTAATTGGAATAGTCTGGACTCAGATACTATTTGCTCTACAACAGTAAATGAGTTTAAGAACAGCTTAAATACTTTCTGGAAAGCGAAATACTGTACATTCAACTACCAGTAGAACCTATTGTAACATCCATCCTGCGCATGGCACACAGTGTATTAAGTGTTAAAAGTGACTATATATGATTTCAATTGGGCCACTACGAGCAACCAGCTCACAGGACGGCCATCTGGATCGATGTATATCAAGGTAAATCTGTATACAATTTTAGTTGACGTTATATTGACATTCTTTCATAGAATAATTGGTTTTATGTAATTGTTATAGAAGCTATCATAATTCCATGACAGTACACACAGCTTTTACTCGAATGCTGCATATATTACGCCTACGTCCCTAAAAATTTTTCCGTATTTGAACGATGTTAGATAATGTTCCATTTTTTGACCGAAATGTGAAAATGTAAAAAAAACAAAAAAACAACAATTCAATTCCGACCTAACTTAATATTTTTTAGACCGTCGCCCGAAAGACACAGTTTCTTTGGCATGTACGTCTACACGGCGAACAAATAAAATATATAAATACGATAATAATACAATAAGTAACGTATATGAATATGGGCTTTTCAAAATGGACTATAATTTAAGCCCTGGTCAAGTGCCAAGAGAAAATTCCAGATTCCGTAAAATGTTTTAAAAATAAACATTAGTAATGGTTCAAACTTGCGTCATATTGTCGTATACAATGCGTTTTACAAATATTTAAATATTTTGCATGTAGTTTAAAACGAGAACGGGTGTGGTTAAATAAAAATTGGCAAAGTATGGTTTAATGCAATTAAGCTATCCGACAGTAACGGTATTAGTAAATTAACTAACTTCATTTACTCTGTTATGTTCATTTAAACCTATTTATTTAAGCTTGATCGCATCAAAATCCTTTGGCTTATTGAGACACTCTCGAGTGCATTTCCTGGGTAGAAGCACTACTTGGTGTCTTTAGGGAGATCTTGAGAACGCTCCCAGAGTGGGGACCGAACCCGGGACCTCCCGATCGCTAGGCGGACACCATATCCACTAAGCCACTGCGTCCTGTCTTTTTATCCTAGTGGGCTAATGAATACGGTTCGAATACCATAGAAGCCTATTTTGTATTTCTATTTTTTTTGCCAAAATGTCCGTGGAATAGTTATATACATACAAAATATTTATTTAGGCCAAAGGGGACGTATTTGGCCGCTTATCATACGACACTTTACTGCATGACTGTTTTGTTTAGATTGCAAGACTATTAATAATAAGCAATCATGTCACAGGGTGAGAAAATTGAGCGGCCAGTCCGTGACTCGAACCTGGACCCCTCGCTATCAGGGCGAGTGCTCTCCCGACTGAGCTAACCGGGCCGCCACACAACTTCTCCCCTTTAAGTGACCAAGTTCATGCCGTGACACACACCCTCGCTCAATATGAATTCGTCCTCGAATTCATGGATTCATGGTGTTATATAATTACCACGGGCCCTCGGAGAGTTAACCCGGGTGACGTCACGGCCCCACGTTGGGCGCCAAATGTCACAGGGTGAGAAAATTGTGCGGCCATTGTATTTTTGGTTTCTAGTTTAGTCTAGTAAGCCCTATTAACATGTACATGTACGCAAGCAATCATTCATTTCAGTCATTGCGTCGCTATAGTCAAATACATGCATCATCATACTGATACGGACAGAGCACTTTTCATTTCACATATCCACCCATACACATTAAGATATTTACACATTTATGATTTAGTTTAAAACCGTTTCTTCAATCAGATCTCTCATTGTAAATACCCGACATTGTTTGCATATTGGTTTAAATATTTAAACGCTCTCAGCCCGACCTTGGACATTCCAATCGACAATCCTACGCGTGTATTATATGTTCTAGATTTACAGACACGATTTTGTTTGGTATCAAGTTTTAGAGAACCGACCTTTCTGAGCTGGAGTTGACTACGCGGATCTATAAACAATACCGTGACTACTTTTATATTCAGCTTCAGAGGTCCCTATCAAGTTTGTTTGTTTGTTTGGATTTTTCGCCGTTTTAAACAGTATTTCAGTCATATCACGGCGGTCAGTTAACCTACTCACTTGTCCTGGGCAAGCTTAGCCGATCTGAGTGGTTCACCAGTACTAATTAAGTGCACACACCTATGCAAGTAACTGACAACCGCCCTACTGGAATCAGAGGTAGGTGGGAATGGCCGTATACATAATTTCATGACAGGGCCAATCCCCACACAAGTTATGTGGTCGGGCTGGGGTTCGAACTAACGGTTTTGACAGTCCAGCGCTCTACCAACTTAGCTACCTGGGCCCGGAGGTCCTATTAAGGACATGTTACTATAAAGCACAGGTTACTATATAGTATGCGCTACATTTAATGATTATGAAAATTGTCTAAAACCCGTTGAACTGCTAACATCTACCAAAACTGGAACTTAAGAGCTTGCCAAATTGTGTCCAGCGGGTGGCGCTTCTCGCTAGAACGCGGTGACGTCATATTTGATGTATAGAACGACAACATACAACCTTCTTCGCAGAGTTGTCGTTCTTGTCATGCACAATGTAGTTTTGGTGGACCGACTGTTTGTTCTGGAATATTCCACAAAGCCACGGGTTCATCCACCCTTGATTGCTAATTGTGTGATAATCCTCCATAATGTGTAAAACAGTTATCTTCCCTTAACAAAGTCATGACAGTTCTCCCCCCCCCTGTATTAACGAACCAGTGTATCTAGGGTAGACCACTCCGAGGATTATGGCCGCAAAGCAAGAAGGATTCACTTCATGGCATTGATAATCGAAAAACAAATACTAGTATATCATTACGAGTAAATATGTGTTAATTATATAGAAAACACTTCACACACAAAAGTTAATTATTAAATTGAAAGGGGTTCGAACAGAAAGTTATGATATACGATAACGTAAGACCTGTAAAGAACAAACTGAGATATAACTGGTAGGTCTTATTAAATCCCTGTCGGCACCAACCTCCCCGTGACCAAAGTCAAATAAATGGACGTGAATTAAAATGACGGGCAAGCAAAAGAAAACCAGGTGGATACCAATCGTCGGAACCCACGATATATATTCCGTTATCACTCGACCAAGAAGCGTAGCGGATTTGAGCGAACGTAGGTTCCGACGATGGTGGTTACCGTACAATCTTTGCGTTGTTATGTTTATTTTTCAGTTAACACTTTTTGATTCGCGTGGTGGCAGTGGTTAATGTAAACCACCAGGGGGAATTATGAGGGCCTGTAATCGCGCGTTTGTGATGACAAAAATGTAGAGTTCAGCGCTGTGCACAGGCTATTGGTCTTTTTGCCAAACAAAATAAGAACAGACAGTAGATAAACCGGAAGTTCTTTTTTAATTAATTGACAACAGAAACACTCGAAATAATAAAAGCTAAAGGGATACATCTAAGATATGTAAACGAATGATTTTATAACTATATTATTATAATTATGCAAGTAGTATTTGGAAACTTGAAAGTGAACAGGAAAACGATATTGCTAGTATTTATGCCAAACTTTACATTTATTGCATGCAATAAACCAATGTACCGTGATTTATTTAAATGACTTGCAGTTCGCGGATATTTGAATTTTAAAGTAGAACTATTGTTGCTGTGAGCAAACCGCAACAATGCTAAGGGAAATAACTAGTACTCAGATACTTCTGTTATTCATAAACGAGTAACCTCCCTTCCTTGGAACATTGTGTTGATGATGCTTAGCCGACGTTTGAAAAATGATACAACTATTTTAAATCGGACTTGAAAATCACAAACATACAAACATCGAAAACATAACAATATCAATGAAATGAAAACAAAATTGTGTACCCTTTTTTAATTATGTTGTGTACCGAATGTTTACTGTCGGCGCAGCTCGCTTTGTAATGGAGACCAAGTCTATCGTATTTGCAACAAAGTGTCTCGTAATGGGGATTTAATCACTCGTATTTACCGCTGAGTATCGCGTAATGGAGACTATTTCACTAATATTTACGGCTGAGTATCGCGTAATGGAGACTTCGTCACTCATATTTACGGCTTAGTAATTTGTAATAGATACTACGTCACTCGTATTAATGGCTGAATATCTCTTAATGGTGATTACTTTACTCCTATTTACGGCTAGGTATCCCGTAATGGAGACTACACAATCGTTTTTAAGACTGAGTATATCGTAATGGCGACTAGGACACTCGTAGTTAAGGCTGAGTATCTCTTAAGAGAAACTAAGTTACTCGTATTTGCGTCTGCGTATTTCGTAATGGAGACAACGTCACTCGTATTTACGGCTGCGTATCTGGTAATGGAGACTACGACAGTTGTATTTACGACTTAATATCGCGTAATAGAGACTTCGACACTCATGTTTTCGACTGAGTATCCCGTAATGGAGAATAAGTTACTGGTAGTTAGGAGATACAATTTGGCATCGGCAAGCTTCCATATTTATCTTTGTAAAGATATGTACTTGCTGAACGCAAACCTCAACCTGAATTTTCTCTTGCACGCAAACCTTATCATGACTTTTCTAAGTACAGAAAAGGGTATAATTCTGCTAAAATGCTGGTCACAATTTATGGGTCTTGGCCAGTAACCTTATATAATGATCCTGAAGGCATGTGTAAAGTTTCAATTGAATGTCTGTAATAGATATAGAGATATGGAATTGTTGCACTCAAACTCTAACTGATTTTCTACGAACAAAAATTGGGAATAATTGCTAAATTGCATGTCAAAGTTATGGGCCTTGGTCAGTAACGTCACATGATGACCCCGAATACATGTGTGAGGTTTCAATTGAATATCTGTACTAGTTGCAGAGATATGGACTTGTTGCACGCAGACCCTAACCAGAGCATTACGCCGACGCCGACGAACGGGTGAGTAGTATAGCTCGAACTGCTCGGTGAAAAGTCGACCTAAAAATTGATCTAATAATATTCTGACACAGATATTCCGACAATCTCACTAAAATCATCTCCAGTCTGACGCTGCTATACTATCCGCCTAATGCCTAGGTCACAAATAGAACGGACGCCGTAAGATTTTAACGAACGGTAAAGCATAAGCAATTTTTGGAATCTGACAGGCGCCGCGCGATTAATATACTTTTTTGCCTCGCGTGGTCACAAACTCAAGCGGGCGCCGGACAATTTTCGCTGACTTACATGGGGAAAACGCAGTTTGAGCAACGGGCGGCGACCGGTCTATGAACGGACAGCGCCCGTGCGGAGAATATGTGAATCGGACGGTCGCCGCGCAGGATTGTACTTCAACTAAAATGTTTTGAAAAAGGTATCCAGTCAATGTAAATTGAGCGGCCGCCGACCGATACCCTGACGATAACTGTACATCGGTTGTTGCCGTTCCACGCGCCTGCGGGCGCCAGGAAGGTGACGGCACGTTCGCTATTGAAATCGGGCGATGTTTTAAAGTAGAAAAATAATCACCGCCCGATCCAAGAAAATGCCAAAGACGGTGCCCGGTCGACGCGTTTTTCGAACTCCATAACCCCGGAAGAAATCGCCCGGTCGCCGTTAACTTTTAAGTATTTTTAAAACTTCGATGGGCGCCGTCCGATGAGCAAAATGTTCAGCTGCCACCGCCCGATTGCAACGGCTGCCTGTCGGGCACCGTCCGATTTTGACCGATTTTGGAAACAAACGCCGTCCGGCGGCAGTTCCTTATTTGTGACCGGGGCATAAAAGCGACAACTAATGGAGAAAAGGTTAGGATTTTATTTTAATGAGATTGATTCTGACACTGACTAAAGCATTTTAAGTTGTCCACGTTGTTGTTGTTTTGACGTGTCTCCGAAATAATTGTACATCCCGTGATCTGGCTATATATGGTCGAGCGATAATTGCTGATAAAAGTGATTTGAATTGTGCCATAATTAGAACCTGTCAAAGCTCTAGTCGATACTGTAGTTTCATGTCCGTTTATTCGAGTTAGAGAATACTATTGACCCCTTAACTTATTTTTTAGTTAAGTGAAAATTTCAGATCAAATTTTCTATGTGAAATCCAACGAAATTTATTTACAAAAGGGATATGAAATATCTAAGCAATATTTACAAATCTGAAACATTTTAGTGTAAAATGACCTATACATGAAACAGCCACAGTCTAAAAGAATTTTATGAATTTAAGAAATTTACTTTAGTTTTCCCTAAAGAGCTTTATGAATATGGGTCCAGGTGTTTATTTTCCTACATACCAACTGCGACAACAATGTGCAGCCACGGGCAGACGATGTGTTCCAGAGAGGAAAGGTGCGCAACTCCTTGTAACAAGATTGTAGATTTTTAGAAGTTTTACCTAAGGAGCTTTGTGGATACGGGCCCAGCACCTCTCTGCATCTTTACAGCTGCTCAGTTACAACAGCAAGGTCACCAGCAACCGACTCTCAACCCATATTCGCACCCCCACCCTACCCCTCGGGCACGCAAACGACCCCGCCCGAACCCCCGGCAACACAGGGCGTGTCCAAACAGCAGCCCCGACCTCGATGCCATTCACGGTGACCTACGGCCGGGATTCATAGCTGTGGCAAACCTACATGCTGTCTCCATACGACCTACGGCCGGGATTCATAGCTGTGGCAAACCTACATGCTGTCTCCATCATCCTTGCGTATATTGACCTATTCAATAACTAACAGTCTCTGAAAATAATATGTACTTGACGAAACAATTTGGAAAGATTATCGAGGGTAATTACAAGCAAAGAAAGTATACCAAAATTGTACATTTAGGCTAGGTGATCCGGATCAATTTGATCATTTATTATTGGGGAGGAAGCAGGGTGTGTGTGTGCGTATGTGTGTGTGTGTGGGGGGGGGGGGGTAACCTATCTTTTAAAAATATATTGTTATGTAGACTTGCGCTATCCGAGTGCTTTCTTGTTCGTTTTTTAGTTTTACACATTGTAGATTAAATACGAGTATTTTAGCTATCGGAATCACGTGTCATATGGTTGCCACTAAAGGACCAGCATTGAGTTTAAATCTCATCCCATTTTTTGCTTAACTGAACCTAGAAGGCCTATATACAGGATACTTTGTATTTGTTGGTTTCAGTGTAAGATCGTATTTTAGGACTACTTTATCAGTGGTCATATAAAAATATTAGTTTTGTTTGACAGCAAATGAAATATAATACAATCTTATGCTGAAATAAACACATTTTCTTTTATTTCATGCTTTTGGACGATACATACAAATGCGCGAGATCTGCTCAAGCATCAGAAGTTTGTGTATTATGACGTCATAAATATGACGTCCAAATGATTCCAAAATTGTCGCTCACTGTTGTGGTGGGAAAATAGTGCCATACTTTCTGAGCCTTTGTCGCATAATTGTATAATAATTGAACGTTGTTATGTGTCTTCTGTTGTTTGAAAAGGCCGATGTTAACACTGACGATCAGGATATGAACATACTTTCGAAAAATATAAAAATTAAAACAAAGTAAAAGTAGATCTAGTTCCATCTATAACCAGTGAAATAATAAAAAATAATGTTATAATTTCACTTGATCCAGAGTGAATGGTCGGCCGGGTTATCATCCGCTGGTATACATACTCATTCAAAGCATAGTATGAAATACAATATGTTGTTTACAAAACCGGCATGTTATCGAGGCTTGTACATATCGCATTACGAACATCAGTCGTAATCTGTAAAGACATGTATACGTGTGCAGTCATTTGAAAATATAATCTATACATCCATAGTGGCTATTTTAAATTGTAAACAATACAGTCATACTGGTTATGTAAAATTGTTATTTACACAGTCAGTATGGTTAGTTTTATTGTAATCTAATGAATCTATACATCAAAGGGTTATTTTAAATCTTAATCTGGACGCTCATAAGTCTATTTACAGTTGTAATTTATGCAGTCATAATTTTGATTGTATAATCTTTGTTGGGTTGTTTTTAATTATATTGAATGTTACATAACAATTCTTGCTATATTATTTGTGTTACATTGTGCTTTTGTACGATATATGATTAGTTAAAGTGAAAGCCATGTATGCTCGTATGTTTTTGTTTATCCGGTATAACGTTATGTGCAGCATAATAAAACACTAAGGAAAATTACTATATTGCTCAATATTAAGTTAAGTCCTGCAACTCGGATAATGTACATCTTACATTGCTTTCTTCTATTTACATAAAATTATAGTCAGCATCGTTATTATTCGGGGACAACACTTGAAAAAAAGAACATCTTACATTGCTTTTTTTATTTACACAAAAGTATTGTTAACATCGTTAAAATTATGGGACAGCACTTGAAAAAATAATTGTACATCTTACATTGCTTTCTTATATTTACATAAAATTATAGTCAACATCGTTATTATTAGGGGACAGCACTTGGAAAATGTGATTTGTATGCGATTTAATACAGACTGAATGCAATAATTCAGACATTTTTATTCGAATGATTATTGTATATTCAATATGTGCTTTAAAACAATACTAGTTTTATTGCTTTCCGTCTCTTTCTAAAATAATTATCAAAGGGAAATAAAAGTGTGAAAGACGTTACAATGTGTTCTCGAAGTTGTCTCCCATTCAAGTCATAGTAAATTATACGCTAAAGCAGTGATATATATTTACATATTAAATATTATTAATTTTATATACATGCTTGTAGAAACAGACAAACAAACTAGAATTTGTCATTAAAACCACTTTTATACAATACATGTATTTTAATCCATTTCTTGCAAAATGATGAACGCCTTAGCGTTAGTTTATTAAATGGTTGATACAATTAAGCTGGAAACATAAACATTTATCTACTGATTAAACGCAAAAACATCATCTCAGGATTCATTTGCTGAGAGCTATATATAACCTTATCTAAGAAATAATGTTCGATGTATCGTTGTTTATCGGCCAATGAACAACGATTTGGCTTTCTGATGCGTAGGAGTGATTTAATAGCCATGCATCAGCACGTCGAAGAGATGTTTATTGGCTGACGAACAACGAGAAATCGAATCATTCGATTCTAACACGATTTAACAAATATTGTTGCAATTGTAATCAGATCTACATTTTACAATGCTCCGCTCAGAATCGGGACTACTTTTTGAGTTGTTTATATGGTAGTTTAACAACGATAATTTTGTTCTTTGTCTGTAGAAAAATTAGCGAATATCATATACGAATATCAGATACTGCCGTGTGATATTTTATTTCGATGAATAACGAAGAAAATAACGTTATATGCACAATTTCTTGCAATACAAGAGCTGTAAGAGGACAGCGCGCTCGACTATTCGAAGCATTTCAGTTGGTACATATATATTGGTGCATACATTTGTTGAAATACAAAGCTGCAATTATTGTATCAATTTATTCCAAGTTTCAAGTGAATACCTTATGCAGCTTAGAAATTTTAAGGATTTTGAATGCCAAACTTTACACCAAAAAGCTATGTAAAAAGGGGGCATAATGCTGTCAAAATACTAAATAGGGTAATGTGGATTGTGGCACCTGATGTTGTAATTGATGACAAAGGTATAATCCAAGTTTCAAGTGAATAACCTATGAAGTTTTGAAGTTATAAAACTTTTGAATACAAAATAAAACCTGAAAATCTATGTAAAAATGGGGCATAACTCTGTAAAGTACAAAAGTGAATTATGGAGAATGTTGCACTTGATGTTAGAGTTAATGGTACATACCAAGTTTAAAGTGAATAACTTGTGTAGTTTTGAAGTTACATATGACTTTTGAATATAAACTTTACCCAGAACATCTATGTGGAAAGGGGCATTACGCTGTCAAAATACGAAACAGAGTTATGGGGAGTGTTGCACTTGACGTTGGAGTTAATGACAAAGGTACATTCAAAGTTTTAAGTCAATAAATTATATAGTATTGAAGTTATAATACTTCTGAATATAAACTTTAACAAGAAATCTATGTGAAAAGAGGGCGAGTAGAAAAGCGGACCTTTTTTTCGAATAGTCGAGCTAAAAAAGTAGTCCTATACCAATGCCCTATTTATTCTTTAGAATTGTATCTTTTCCAAGCTGCATTAAGAGTTCCTTGCACTGCTGAAGCTGTCTTATACGGTCCGCCTTGCTTTCCTCATCCGGGTCACTGATGACGTCACGTCCGGTCGAGGCGGACTTTGTACATCGCGCCGCATTTGAAAGAGCTTTCTTTGACACCGTTCCTGAGCTTTCGCGATCAGAAGTATAGATAAAAGAGACAGATGCGAGCGACTTCAGCGTTTTGGTTTCACGAGGCACTCCCACTTCCAGTTTGTTTGGTTCTGAGCATAACGATTTAAATTTACAACCCAAGTCCGTAACTTTCGAGGCCTCGTCTGTCTTTAGTACAACGGGTGGGGAATTGGTGGTGGATATAATCGATACTGATGCTCTTCTTTGTTCACTGCAATTTTAAGAAAATACGACACTGTTACTTGACATGCTCTCAATAAACGAATAACTGATTCATGTTTTTAGTTCGATGTTGCTTCTTGTCAGATGTTTATCTTTTCGATGCAAATTATTTTAACGCAGCTGCAAAGTGGATATATGATCAGAGGCTCTAAAATGAGTCATTAAAAAATATTTCAACTTACCTCAGGGGTTTGTTGTAAATCTGTGCCAAGCTTTTGTTCAGGTCGACATATTTTGTATCCGAGGGCGTTTGTCGTAGACATTCGTGATCGCTCGTTAACTTCTGTAATTGTTCGGATTTATTCAGCATTTTTCCGGTAGAGTACGTCGTAAGCGTCACTGACGTCACTAGCACCCCCAAAATAGCCAACAGACAAGCTATAAACGCTGCGTAATTGATGCAGACGCTGTCATCTTCGTTTGGCTCTGACAAAAGTAACCGTTTAAACTCATTTGGGCAATAATGGACGTGCAATTGACTGAGCTTACGCAGATATTTACACATAAATTACATGTTATAAACAGCAGTTTCGAGAAGTATGATAACACGTCAGATTATTCATATAAAGTAAGAACTTGTGGATATGTTTGTACAGCTGTTTCCGAATGGAAGCTTAGTTTATTATTTTATACAACATAAGTTTTAGACAAAAGATATTTAAAATTATGTTCTCCCTCAATGCGTTCGTCCGAAAATAAATAAATAAATAAATAAATAAGTTCCTTTCTTACAACAAGTACAGCACCTCTACAACCATAAAAGACAAGCACATAGTTCTTAAGGAGGCGGTCCGCTTTTATTTGTCTGTTAACACCGTTTTACTGTACGCATATATAATACATTAGTATAAAATTAGTCCGCATATTGTTCACGCAAATAGGCTAACATGCTACGCACAAAAAAGTAACAAAAACAAATCCCTAAAAGAACTAAACACACTAATAAACGCATAAATATAGCATAGTAATTATATGCAATTCTTTAAATAATTAATGTTAAGTGCAATGTGACTCGCCCAGGAAAAAACAGAGATAAAACTCTTTGAACTGCATTTGGGAAAAAACACTCTGGAAACCTGTGCCCGTTTGTCAAATGTCACATCGCAGAGTGTCGGGCTTCACCCATACTAACAATAACAATCATCACGGATACATCTTATATATCGGCGAAACTAGTTACTTGGCAATATAACGCATTTGAATATATTATCAAACATCATAAATTATTAACGTAAGTTAATATACGAAAAATCTGACGTATAAAACACCGTTCTGAGCATAAGCAACAACGACAACTGAAATGAAAAAAACAACAGACATACATATATTTGAATATAAATTTTATCTTCTCATTCCTAATGCTGTTTAAGTTGCTATTGTAATTTAAAATATGCTGAACCACGTGTTTACTCCTGTGTAAGCGAACCTCGAATGACTCTACCCGCCAATCGAACGAAACACTCGTGCAAAGGGAAATACCGAATGCTCACTGAAGCGTGACAAAAAGAATAGCAATTTGCAACCCGTGAGTGAAATCCGACAGTAAATATGTAATTCATGTAACTTAAATGGATGACAGTGTTGTGACAGAAACACTCACTTTTTGGTTTCAGATCAATATCCGTGCCAACGGAAAGTGTGGTCCCCACGTTAACTTCGTCGTAAACTACTTCTTCGAATGACTCCGATCTTTTAACGTCACGTTTCTTACGTCCGTAACCGTCAACGTTCACGCCGTAAGCGTTACAAGAGGTCTAGAAATACAGGATTATGAAATGAAATGCCATTGATGGTTTTAAAATAGTTTGACTCACCGGTAAACTCACGGCCATTGAAGTTAATAAAACGAAAGTTGGAATAACCATGACAGGAGAAGATGTTAAACAATACATTGGTTTGCCAGTAGGTTTTCTTTAAATTGTGAACATTGACTCTAACCGTAGTAAGTCGCCATTTTAAGTTTTGTGACGGCGGACGGGCAAAGTTTTCACCCTAAACGTAAATTACCGTCACTCGGTATATTCGGGGAGCCCGTCAGAGTTTCATCTATAGCGTAAGTACCATAACTTGGTTTTTATTCTGGGCGTCCATTTTCATCTATAGCGTAGGTACCATAACTTGGTTTATTCTGGGCGCCTGTTTTCATCTTTAGCGTAAGTACCATTACTTGGTTTATTCTGCGTGCCCGTTTTCATCTATAGCGTAAGTACCATTACTTGGTATATTCTGGGCGTCCGTTTTCATCTTTATCGTAAGTACCATTACTTGGTTTATTCTGGGCGTCCGTTTTCATCTATAGCGTAAGAACCAGTACTTGGTTTATTCTGGGCGCCCGTTTTCATCTTTAGCGTAAAATTAGCATAACTCGGTACATTCGGGGCACTCGTTTTCATCTATGACGTCAGTACGTGTTCGACGTAATAGTTGGAACTAAGACTATAGCCATGACCTACCGGCGCGCACGGTCCGAGACACACTTGCAGAGTGCACGTGAAAATCATCTCCACCAGCCCGCCGCTCAGCTCTGTGGTCCGGAACGCCGGAAACGCCGCCGCGAGCACCCCCTGGTTGACGCGAACGAAATTCGGGAACAGGTCAACGTCCACCGCGCAACTAGGGGAGACAAATGCGTTAGGTAAATAAATTACTTCTATGACTCTATACTGCATTTTCTTAATAATGTTGTCACACTATCGGATAATTATGCGACATGGCAAGAATGCACCTTATTAGCAAACTGAAACAAGAAAATGCACATCGTCATGGATAATCAAACATTATGTGTATAAAAACCGTTTTTGGTGAACAAAACACAACAACAACCAAACAAAACATCAACGACAAATAACAAAATACAACAACAAAGCTGGACATCATTACTTACTAGTCAAGAGTAACGTCGATCGTATTGGCCCTGCAGCTTCGCGCCTTGATATCAAAGTCGTCTGCAATGAGACGTTATCCTGCCGATGACGAAATATTTCAAAGAATAGCAATAATTTACTAAGTATATCAACACACCATTTGTTTTTCATCATTACAACGTATGCAAAGAAGATAACGTTATACATGTTGACATACTATGCTTACAACTAAAATTGCAGGACATTGGTTTAGTACAGAGATCACTTACATTGCAAAATGGAAACGATATATGATGGTGATGACATTAATGCTTTGATGATTATGGTGGTGCTTATTGTGAGACTTGAGAAAATTTTGAGACGATATGGTGATTATCCAGAAAAGCTCCAACGCGTGACCCTTTTTCTAATTTGAAGCAAGTATATTAACTGACCCAAATTTTCCTCGCCCTGTTGTAGCGTCAGTTTAAATTATGTTGCTAATGAGGGGACTAACCATTCACTGGAAATAGGAGGAATCGTAGTTTCTTGTTTACAAACTCACTGCAATTGTCTGTATTTGTAAATCGTCTGATTTACCTGTATTGACTAGTCCATAGGTATAAAAGTTCTCACTTGCACTTTTACCGAATGTTACGTCATGGAGATAATGTCCGCCATTATCCCTGGATTACACAACTATAACTACTTACCCAAATACTCCTCGCCCAGTTGTAGCGTCATGGAGATAATGTTTGCCATTATCCCTATATTACACAACTATAACTACTTACCGAAACACTCCTCGCCCAGTTGTAGCGTCATGGTAATCATGTCCGTCATACCCATTTTACACAATTATAGCTAATTACACAAATACTCCTCGCCCAGTTGTAGCGTCATGTTGATCATGTCCGTCATAGCCATATATTACTCAACTATAGCTATTTACACAAATACTCCTCGCCCAGTTGTAGCGTCATGGTGATCATGCTCGTCATACCCATACATTACTCAACTATAACTACTTACCGAAATACTCCTCGCCCAGTTGTAGCGTCATGGTGATCATGTCCGTCATACCCATTTTACACAATTATAGCTATTTACACAAATACTCCTCGCCCAGTTGTAGCGTCATAGTGATCATGTTCGTCATACCCATATATTACTCAACTATAACTACTTACCCAAATACTCCTCGCCCAGTTGTAGCGTCATGGTGATCATGTCCGTCATACCCATTTTACACAATTATAGCTATTTACACAAATACTCCTCGCCCAGTTGTAGCGTCAAGGTGATCATGTTCGTCATAGCCATATATTACTCAACTATAACTACTTACCCAAATACTCCTCGCCCAGTTGTAGCGTCATGGTGATCATGTTCGTCATACCCATATATTACTCAACTATAGCTAATTACACAAATACTCCTCGCCCAGTTGTAGCGTCAAGGTGATCATGTCCGTCATAGCCAAATATTACTCAACTATAACTACTTACACAAATACTCCTCGCCCAGTTGTAGCGTCATGGTGATCATGTTCGTCATACCCATATATTACTCAACTATAACTACTTACCCAAATACTCCTCGCCCAGTTGTAGCGACATGGTGATCATGTCCGTCATACCCATATATTGCACAACTATAACTACTTACACAAATACTCCTATACCATTTGTAGCGGCATGGTAATCATGTCCGTCATACCCCTATATTACACAATTATAGTTACTTACCCAAATAACCCTATACCATTTGTAACGGCATGGTAATTATAGGTATAAAACCCATATATTATACCCATATATTACACAACTACATGTATAGCTACCTACCCAAATATTTATCTTCCAGTTGTAGCGTCATGGTAATCATGTCCGTCATACCCATATATCACACAACTATAGTTACTTACCAAAATATTCCTCGCCCAGTTGAAGCGTCATGGTGATCATATCCGTCAGTTTGACGCTACTTCCGGCTACGTCACTGCCGTCCTTGTACAGATACATGTGCGTTTTGTTGGCGCCGGCGTCGTCATCTCTGTCGCTATAAACGATCAACTCAGTATCACACATATGTATATTTTACTTTAAATTCATTACAGAAATTATGTAGCGTACACAATTCAGCAACGTATGTTGCAATGACATTTAAAAAACCTCGTGACTCACGTTACATGTAGCTACATTTGTTTACCAAAGCCGAATTGACATCACTGACATTGGTACGTAAAATTCGCGTGTTTGGACGTCGCTAATCGGCGTTGACGCCATTGACATGGCTAACGACATTCAAAGACGCATTGAGGTTAAATATTATATCATGGGGCATTACAACTGTGCACGTCACATTCACAAATGTAAAGCATTTATAATTGCGTATGTACGCTATTTGAAACTCGCCTCATAGACACATAGATACAAGTCACATTACCCGACGTCGACCATACATTGAGCATGTAAACTATACTGCCGTCACCGGTATGACGTGAACAATTTTTACGTTATAAATATTGGCTTTGCCTACCCGACTCGACGTACTGACAAATGCTACTTTCAACATCAGAACGTCACCTACCCGACGTTGACGCCGTTACCGACGCTGATGTCGCTGAGGTCGTAGATGCAGAGGAGAGACTCCCGAAGGTCATCGCCCTTCTGATAGAGGGGATTCCTCTGTACGATGATGGTGAAGTATGTCTCCTGGAAATGAGTGGCTCTTGAAATCAGCCTTCGGGCATTTTGACATAAAACGCTGTTTTTTCTACGAATATCAATAACAGAACAGAAAAGATCAATTGGTAATTAATTTAAAGGGATTACATATACGAAAAGGGCCCCTACAGCTACAGTTAAATAAATCTGAAATTCAAATATTAATATTGGCATATCATAAAGGTAAAACTAATGTACTTGAAAGTAAATGATCTGCGTATATCGACAACACGATGAAAACCTAATTGTAACGTTCACACGGACGTCAAAATTACCGCTTCAGCGAAACCGCAAGCGTTAAAGTCGAACTCGTGCACGGTGACGTTCGACGTCGTGTCCTGTTTGCACGCGGATCCGTAGCCCTTAATGTAGATGATCCCGCCGTCGGCGGCCCCCGACAGAGTGACGACGATACGCCGTGAAGAGCACACATCCCAGTTCACTGGAAATAGTAATAAAGCCTTGTAACACAACCCAAAAGGTTTCGGTGACCAAAAAAAAAAGAAAAAAAAGAAGACAACATTGTCTTCTTTTTAGCACACGAGAACTGTCTTCAGAGTACACGTTATAACCACGCACGGTGAAAAGAGAAACATGAAGTCGCTACACACATTGTTTTGCCGAACACGTACGATTCCATACAAAATACATCGTTCCTTCAAGTCAATTCAATTCTTCATAGTTATGGTTATACTTCATTGAACAAACATTGTCTTGTTTTAGCCAGCAAAACTGTCAACATGCGCGGTGAGACACATTGTTTGATAAGCATCATTTTCTACACAATACATCGTTCCTCCTAGTCAACTGTTCATACTCATTACAAGCTTGTCTATTCTACACGAAATGCATCATGCTATGGAAACTCGGATTCGTGATAGTTTTTTTTAAATAAAACATGAACTGTGCGAAATGCGAATGAAAACAAGAAAATGCACGAAATGCTTAATTAACCACGAAGTGCGTAAAATGAATAACAAAATACAAACTGGTCGACATTTAAAATTACACCTGAACCGCATGATATTCTAAGTAAAACGCGATCTACACGGTATTCTAAATAAAGTGCGATCCACACGATAATCTAACAAAATAAGAACTCAAAAAATATTGAAAATAAAACACGAACTGCATTTAATTCTGGATAAAACATAAAACGGCACGAAATTCTAAATAAAAAATGAACTGCGCAAAATTCTAAACAAAACATGAACTGCATTACTCAATTCAAGTTATATTCCACATTTTTACTTGATAATCAGGAGTTACAAAGTATATTAATTATGATACGTTTACCTCGTTTGAAAGGCACCCGTTAAAGCTTGGATTATACTTACCGACCGGCTGATATTCGCTATTTCCGGTCCAGCAAACAGCGAACCAAGCCAACAGAGCGAGGTAGCAACACCTCTGCGTGACGTCATTTCCTTTTGTTACGAGTCTGAAGCTGGCAACATGTACAACGTTGTAGTTGTGTATTAGTTTCACATTGTCCTTATAGGTACTTTGTCAACGGAACAAATTGGCTTCATATTGCACTATAAATAATATTATATACAATACACACTGAGATATTTGATAAAAACAAATTAGCAAACAGTTTGGAAAAAATAAAACAATAAGTGAGTATTGAACTCACGACTTAGGAGCCGTACGCAGAAATGACAGTAGACAACGCTTTAACCAAATGCGCATATTCTTGGTAAAGAATAGACAAAGTGTGTAAACTATGGTTGTACAAAATGCCCACAATTCGGACTTCAAATGTTAACATGAAAAGGGCCAAACAAACACGACACTTATGATAAATTGATTTTTATCTCAGAATGCGTACTCTCTTTTCCCACTATATATACCCTGTTTTAACCGTTATTACATGCCAGTATTAATATATTAATTTCAGACGTTGCCCCCTTGGGGCCCTTTTCGATGACATAGTCCCGTTAATATTAAAAATATAATACGGTATGTCGTTGGAAAACCGGGCTTAATGCATGTGCGTAGTGTCGTCCGGGATAATCCGGGACGTCACTTACCGCTTTTATGTTATTTTCTGTTTCAAGAAAGTCAGTTCTAAACATAAATCTACTGTAGGAAGAAGGTGCCGTCTCGGATTCCGCACATGCATAAAGCCTGGGTTTCCCACGACACGGCTCAATTATGTTTACTAGAAACAGACTCTAATACCATGGACACAAATCGTTTTGAAGCTAAACACCATTCAAACCCACTTTACTCAATGAGGCGTTGTTTGAAGGAAACATGCTTATTTACCAGGTCATTAGACGATTTTGTAATGTTAGATAGACTTGGTCAATTGAAAAAATATATGTCAAATCATATTAGAATCGAAATTTTTTCGCATGATCGTTGTTGATCGGCCAATAAACAACTCTTTGTCGTTCTGATGCTTGGCTATTAAACAACTCGGGCTAACGCCCTTGTGTCTTAATTCCGACGCATCATAACTCCAAACTGTTGTTTATTGGCCGATAAACAACGATAAATAAAAATATTGGTTAAATATGCCACCTAACTTGCATTTCACAAGATGAGCATATATTGAACACATGTATTTTCTACTTACATTGCAGGATGAACATTCTGGTAATGTCGCATGTGTTTTCGTTTTCTTTCAATACAATTTCCACTCTCTTATAGTGACATTAGATTTGGCAATTGTATATTCATATTTCATTTAAACAAACAATCAATAAATTAAAAAGCTAATTCCTTTCGTCCGCAAACAATAAAAATAACACTATTTTATTTGCACGCAATGCTACGTAGTTATTATCCACTAGTAATGATTGCTAAAGTGTTACTTAATTACATTCCAGGTGCTTTGATAAATAATTAATACTTTATAACCGGCCGTGGATAGTTGTGTTATAGGCAATTATTTCCTTGCGTTAATTTCATGACAAAACAAGCAGGAAGGTATTGATGAAACATTATTGGCTCATATAATGCTCAAATGTAGCGAGTGATTTGTATGAATTATTTATGAGAAGTCATTCAGTATGTTACTGGTTTTATGAATTTATATATAGGCTATAAAGTTAGTTCATAGTATTGCCACTAAAGACAGTTGTCTGCGATATGTTTTAGCTGAACGATGTCACTATGTAATTAATGCACTGCAAACTATGTACAAAAGTAACATTTTAGTTAAGATGAACGAAAACACATACAAGCAAAAATATACTTTCTGCTTTGTTTCTATGCATTTCCCGCAAAAGTTAAATAATGTACATGTTTTCTCCTAGAAATCGTTTGGCCACTGCACCTATGTGCCTCAAAAATCGCAGTTGGAAATGTCGCTGTCTGACAATTTAATTTGAAGTTGCATTGCCCGTTTAACTTATAATAATCAGCAAAGATATTATTTAGTTAGTAGGATTAAACATTTTTATTATTAAGGTAGTTTTAAATAAATATTTATGTTAAGCATTTTTATTTCTTCATTTTTTAATAGCAATTGTTTCTGGTTGATTTATGTCAGTAATTCAAGAAAAGCGAAGACTGTATGTTTTTAATCATTTAAATAGGATTTATTAAATACAATGGGACGCAACCCTCCATTTATCCGTCACAAAGGTAATTGCGTTTGTCTCCCATGCATAATGTAAACTTTCACAGACGCAGTTAACTACTAGAATCTGAAACATGCCTTGCTATGTGCCTAAAATAGTTTGCATGTTCGTAATTCTAGTTTAAGTCTGTGTTTCATAGTTTGGCACGCAGCTATACTTTCCCGTGGATTTACAATGTCTAATGATTACAGTTAGAAACATTGAAATCACATTACAATGTTTTAGTTTTCATGTTGAATCAACGCCATACTAGTATATTAATATATGTTAATTCTTGTTTCTGACTTCAACATCTATTTACGACATATATTTGATTCCTCGCAATTTATATATGTATTATTAGTTTTAATCTTTGATACTCATGCGCATTTTGTAGACGTGTATAACGGAAATAAGTAGCTAAGAAGAGAATGTCAAAAATGGCTGTATGTAGAAGAACACAAACACATTGATAGTTTCCAATATTATTGTACTCATATTACATGTATATTGGAATTAGTATGCATTTATAGGAGTAAATAAAACTAAATACACAAGATTTGTTTGTAAAAACAGACATGCCCCCTATAGGTCTAGAAAAATCTCTGTACAAATTGCAAGGATGCAAAGTAAAATGAAAGTTTTTTTCAACTGTTGATCAGTTTGACCTTGACCTTTGAGCCAATCAGCTAATAAATTACAATAATCAATAGGGATCTGGTTGTAGTCATAACCCACCGACCAAATTTAATGAATCCACGGCTAAGAGTTCCAAAAGTAGAGTTTTAACAAGGTTTTACAACTTTTAGTAAGTTTGACCTTGACCTTTAACCCCAAGACTCCTTTAATACCGTAGTCATGATCAGCCTACCTACCAAGTTTGAAGAACTTAAATCTAAGTGTTTTATAGCCATCGCCCGCAAAATGTTTTACAATTATTCAATATTTGGATTTTTTTTTTAAATGAATGGTAGGTTGGACCTACCAAGTTTGAAGAACATAGATCTAATTTTTATAGTTATCGTCCGCAAAATGTTTTACAATTATTCAATATTTTGAGTTTTTTTAGTCATTGGTAGGTTGGACCTACCAAGTTTGAAGAACATAGATCTAAGTGTTTTATAGTTATCGCCCGCAAAATGTTTACAATTATTCAATATTTGGAGTTTTTTTAGTCATTGGTAGGTTGGACCTACCAAGTTTGAAGAACATAGATCTAAGTGTTTTATAGTGATCGCCCACAAAATGTTTTACAATTATTCAATATTAGAAGTTTTTTTAGTCATTGGTAGGTTGGACCTACCAAGTTTTAAGAACATAGATCTAAGTGTTTTATAGTTATCGCCCGCAAAATGTTTACAATTATTCAATATTTGGAGTTTTTTTAGTCATTGGTAGGTTGGACCTACCAAGTTTGAGGAACATAGATCTAAGTGTTTTATATTTATCGCCCGCAAAATGTTTTACAATTATTCAATATTTTGAGTTTATTTTACTGAATGGTAGGTTGGACCTACCAAGTTTGAAGAACATAGATCTAATTTTTGTAGTTATCGCCCGCAAAATGTTTTACAATTATTCAATATTTTGAGTTTTTTTAGTCATTGGTAGGTTTGACCTACCAAGTTTGAAGAACAAAGATCTAAGTGTTTTATAGTTATCGCCCGCAAAATGTTTACGATTATTCAATATTTGAAGTTATTTTAGTCATTGGTAGGTTGCACCTACCAAGTTTGAAGAACATAGATCTAAGTGTTGTATAGTGATCGCCCGCAAAATGTTTACAATTATTCAATATTTGGAGGGTTTTTTTAATGAATGGTAGGTTGGACCTACCAAGTTTGAAGAACATAGATCTAAGTGTTTTATAGTTATCTCCCGCAAAACGTTTTAGAATTTAAAATAGGTATTTTTTCATTAATAAATAAGAAAGAGTACCATAGTCTTTAATTAATGTTAAATTTCAAATTCAGCTATGAAAATAGAGAATGTGTGACTTGTTTTCGATCTTTTACTAAAATATTTGCTTTTAGAGTCCAGTGCAATTTTCGTCGTTCAGCAACATAACAAAATGATTAATATACCAGTAAGGCCATACCAATTTGATTTTATGTTTAGCGTCCTTGGGCTGGTAGGTTTTCGGATGCTTGAACGAAAAAAACCCAAACATTTTTGACTATGTACAAATCAAGCTGGAAAGCGTATAAAATAATGCCTATAATGACACAATTTGTGTGATTGCTAAATTTTATAATCTCAGTAATTGAATGACATTATAAATATCAGAAGTCATGATGTTCAAGTTATATGTGAGTTTTGAATGTATATTGTTGGTAGGCATCTTGCATTTTGGGTATGTGTATGACTCGAAATAAGTTTATGATATTACACAATTCTGATTTGGAATCTTGCATTTGTCAGTAAATTATCTACAGCTTTAAAGATCTAGAGCACTTTGAATTTATATGTTTGGTCTTATTACTATTTTTAATTGCCCTTTTTAGAACATACTTTCAAATTTGTATATATTCAATTTAAATAAGTTAAAACATGTTTCTATGATCATGAAGATGTTATAATCTACATGTATTCTTTGGTGTACATGTCAGGGTTTGTCAGTGCATTATGATATGATATGACTTCAGACTGAACTTGAACAAAATCACTTTAATGTGTTTTTGAAAATATTTGTAAAAAAGTGTGACACTAGTGAATTTACTGTTAAAATAATCTGTTAAAGTAGGCTCCAAATATGAAGATGATATATAATAGTTTTAGAAGTAAAAATTTGCTTAAACTTATAGCACTGCCATGAATAAGTTATGAAAAAAAAGTTTTTCCTCGACTCATTGTTTTTTTTTTTGTTCCTGTCTGATTGATAGGTTTTGAAAAATCATGGGGATGCTAAACATAGAATCAAATTTGTATGGCCTGATCACATCTTCTCAAAAAGATGCAAAAACAGGCAAAACTGTTAGAAATCAAGTTGGTGTGTACCACGAGCCAATGGAAGTAATGAAGGATTTTATTAACGCTTTTAGTATATAAAAGGATGCAACACAGTTGGAATTTGCGGGAAATGTGCTAAAAAATTTTCCTATTATTTGATTCAATATTAATTATGTTTAGTGTTGACCGATATTTTGATTGATACCAAAACGTTCGATAAGATATCAATATTGGCCCTAAAGTATCGATACCCGATACGCATGGTTTACCGATAAAGAGCCCTAATTTGATATAACCCAGACAAGATTTTACAATTGTTGGCATTGCTTAAATTTTTTGGTCAGTCTGACCTGGTCCTTTGAGGCACTGACACCAAAATCAATCGAGATCCTTTACCATACCATAACCCATCCACCTACCAAGTTTCAAGAACTTTTGCCTACGTGTTCTGTAGCTGGTTTACCGACATACTGACACACATATGGACCGACATTTGCAAACCACTATATCCCTGCTTCCTCGAAGGGGGCATGATTACAAAAAAACGTATATAGTACGGTAATTAAGATATAATATAGAACATTTTTTCATAAGATATCTCATAACATTTATATGCATACATGTTTACACTACATGTCTACACAAACATGTCTAAAGAGAATGGATACCGAACATAGATAAAAAAACAAGACTACAATATGTAAACATAACATGTCTACAGAATATGCATTTCGGACATGTTTACATAACATGTTTGCGAAACATGTCTACAACAGATGTCTACCGAACCTGATTGCAAAACACATTTACAAAACTAGTATATACTACTATATATATACATATACGAATCAGACATGTTTATATAACGTGCTTACAGAACATGTCTACAAAACATGTTTACAGAACATGTATACATAACGTGTTTGCAGAACATGTATACATAACGTGTTTGCAGAACATATCTACAAACAGGGGCGTACCTAGGCATGCGCTCATACCCCAGTGCGTACACAGGGCTGAATAACGATTAGGAATGTCTTCAACATCTTTACATTAAAGCATCGCCGTAGTTGGTCTTATTGAAAACAAAATTTGAATAAGAGTAATTTAAAAAAAAAAAAACATGGCTTGTCATAGGATGTATGCCTCATAAACATGCTTGTCAGAGGAAGGCAACACAATGTCAGAGTACAATATTATGCCCTGGACAAATATCTTGAGATTTAAGCTACAGACCTGTTTGTTCTGTGTGACACACTGCCTCACAATGAAATTCATTCCCAGCAAGTTATTACATTCTTTATATGTTGGCAAAAATGATGCTTCCTACAAAAATTTTATTCTAATACATGACCTTTAAGTGTAACCTTGGACGCACAAACCTTGACTAAGGAGCATGTAAGTGTTATGCGACTCATCGTCTGGTCATGGGAAAAAACAATCTGAAGTATTATTAAAATCCCTCCAGGCTTTTGGCAGCTATAAAGCAGAAAAAGAAACTTTGAGCTTTGATCTTGAATTGTGACCTTGACCTTTGACCGAGGACCATGGGAGTTGTACACGACATACCGTCTGGTCATGGGATATAATAATCTGAAGTAATATTAAAATCCATCCAGACGTTTAGACGTCATAGTGAAGAAACAGACAATCCGCTATGACCTTGAATTGTGACCTTGACCTTTGACAGACGAGCATGGGAGTTGTATGCGACACATTGTCTGGTCATGGAAAATAATAATCTGAAGTAACATTTAAATCCCTCCAGACGTTTAGAAGCTATGGAAAGCACACACAAATAATTGACCTTTGACCTTAAGTTGTGACCTTGACCTTTGACTGATAATCATGGGAGTTTTTACGCTACACATTGTCTGGTCATGGGATATAATAATCTGAAGTTATATTAAAAGCCTTCCGTGCGTTAAGAAGTTACTGAGCGGAAACGAAAAATCTTGGACCTTTGAATTGTGACCTTGACCTTGGACAAATGAGCATGGGAGTTGTACGCGACAAATCATCTGCTCATGGGGAATAATTTAAAGTCATCTTAAAATCCTTCCAGGCGTTCAGAAAGTATGGAACAGAAACGAAATTAATGACCTTTGACCTTGAATTGTGACCTTGAACTTTGGCCAACGAGCATGGGAGTACGTGACACATCGTCTGGTCATGGCGAATAATAATCTGAAGTTATATTAAAATCTATCCGTTAAATGTTACAGAGCTGATACGAAATCCGGATGGACTGAACACCGAAAACAGACTGACTGTGCAACTGCTTTATGCCCTCCTTCGCGGGCATAAATAAGAGTTTATGATGTGCAGTGCCGTGTTGGAAATGGGGAACCTAGCTAAAAGTTTACATTTGAATTTACAAAATCATTATTATTTCCTAATGTGTGTATACTATAAACGGACATATCCTGCTGCGCCCTAAGCGTATCTTCGACGACTTCTAGAAACAAAACAAAGTACGCAGACATGTTCCCCACATTATTATCATCAACGCGTATCCCAGATTCAACCTCAGGCACAAACCCCTGGCACTCTTAAAGTTATCACTATTTGTCTATGATCACATAATAAAACATAAAGGGGCTTTAAATATCAGTGCCCTTTTATTTTTGTTTGGATAAAATTATAGTAGAACCTATCTAAACCGAACTGCGTCGGGACCGGGCCGATCGTTTGACTTTTCTTAGGTGTTAGGTTTACCCAGGGTTTTTTTATATTTAATGTCATTTTCCTGTACACGTTAATGGACGACATTGTATTTTAATGACATCATTATTTTAGACTATGGATAGTCAATTTTGAAGAAAAAATGCATATCCATATATATGAAAAAAAAACAACAAAAACACAATTTTGATGAAAAAATGCGTATCCATACATATGAAAAAAACAACAAAAACATTCGGACGTCACTACAATTGACCACTGCCCCAAAGTGTCCCATCACTTTTTAAAACAATATTATAAAGAGTTATGGTTCTTGAACGCTGCACTGCCTAGCAACAGCGTCATATTTATTCTCTTAAAATAAATCAAGTACAGCAACTTCTTATATGTTGAATACACTGCTCTCAATGCTACAATCACAGTGTGAAACTTCATTTATTTATAAAGGAATAATAATCCACACAACACCTTAAAAAGGAAGTAACTCCATGAATACTATAAACATAAATTTATTATTTTTACTTTACACTTTTATCTCAGTGACATGTATCATAAAATGAAGCTTGATTAAACCACATTATACTTGACGGAGTCATGGTCTCCGCAAAGGTCTAAACAGAAAGAAAATAAACAGAGGTAATAACTCTAAGAATATTGAAGACATGGTTATGATTGTTGTGCTAGAATCATGTACTTTCATGCATTTAGTTCCAGTCACATTCCCTTTATACAGGTTTATGTTATACTGCGCACAGGTAACGACCGGGGGCATGAGCAGACGGACGGGCGGACGAATAGATAAAGTGACGGAAGTGGCGATATCGATATCTACTGTATGACAAACCTTCGGGGACATACAGTCGACAGCATTCAATCGTAAATTAAGTCACAATAACTGTATACGGACGTTATAATAATATAATAAACGTGTATGTTATACATATTTTAAAATAAACTAAAATTAATTTCTCACACAACTTAGAACATAAAACGCCTGTATTATTAACCGATTGATTATTTACATCTTTTGCATTCATTAAACGTGTAAATTTGCAATAAAAAAATCAATTAATCCAAAAAGAAAGCAAACAGAGGAAGAAATCATTTACCATTAAATTCATTTGAACTGTTACGAAATAAAATGTTTGTTTGTTTATCTTGTCCAAATAAAGAATGTTAATGATAGCGATTAGAAGACAATTTATATACTAAGGACATGAAGTACATGTAGACAAGCTTTATGATTAGATATAATATAGTGTAAACATAAGTACGTAAATCTTATGTACAAACAATGGTTTATGTTCGCCATTCATCTTAAAGTTTGTAGCATAAGACTATTAAACATAAAACAAATATTGTATAATGTCTATTCTAATTTACGATTAAAAATTCAACATTCACCACGTTGATAACATGTATATAGTACAATAACAAGAGCTGTCAGAGAACAGCGCGCTTGAAAATTAGATATATTTCCGTTGGTGTATAAGTGGACTGGGCATTAATCTGTAAAAATACAAGGCTGAGTTTTGGCAAATTAATTCCATGATGCTGAAATTGTTGACAATTTTATATTCCAAGTTTCAAGTGCAAAGCTTAGTTTTGAAGTTAAAAAACTTGTGAAATAAAACTTTATTCTAAAATACCTAGGTGAAAAGGGGCATAACTCTGTCAAAATCAAACCAGACTTATGGGTAATGTTGCCCCAAATGCTTGAGTTAATAACAAAGGTCTATTCCAAGTTCCAAGTGGATAACTGAAATAATAAGACACTTAAATAAACACTTTAGCATGATTATCTATGTAACAAGAGCTGTCGGAGGACAGCGTGCTCAACTATTCGAGGTATTTCAGTTGGTACATATTTTGGTTAGCGAAAAGGGCATAAATTTGTAAAAATACAATATTTTTAAGTGAAGCCTCGTATAGATTATAAATTTTTGGAACAAAATCTTCAACCACAAGGTCTGTGTAAACAGTGGGCTAACTCTGTCAAAATACAAAACACAGTTATGGGTAATGTTGCCCCTGATACTAGATGATACTGGAGTTGTAGACAAAGGTTAGTTCCAAGTTTCAAGTAAATAACTTATGTAGTTATGAAGTTACTAAACTTTTGAATATAAAATTTAACAAGAAAATTCTCAGTGAAAAAGGGGCATAAATCTGTCAAAATAATAGACAGAGTTATGGGGAATGTTGCCCCTGAAGCTGGAGTTGATGACGAAGGTTAGTTCCAAGTTTCAAGTGAATAACCTATGTAGTTTTGAAGTTACCAAACTTTTGAATGTAAACTTTAACAGAACATCTATGTAAAATAGGGGCATAACTCTGTCAAAATACAAAACAGAGTTATACGGAATGTTGCCCTTGATACTGGAGTTAATGACAAAGGTTAGTTACAAGTTTCAAGTGAATAACTTATGTAGTTATGAAGTTACCAAACTTTTAAATATAAACTTAAACCAGAAAATCTAGGTGAAAAAGGGGCGTAACTCTGTCAAAATACAGAACAGAGTTAAGGGGAATGTTGCCCCTGACACTGGAGATAATGACAAAGGCATATTCCAAGTTTCAAGTGAATAACTAATGTAGTTTTGAAGTTACAAGACTTTTGAATAAAAACTTTAACCAAATTCAGACGCGGACGCATACGCCGACGCCGGGGGTAGAAGGAAAGATCATCTATTCTTCGAATAGTCGAGCTAAAAAGGGGCATAACTCTGACACAATACAAAACATAGTTATTGGGAATGTTGCTCCTGATGGTGGATTTGATGACAAAGGTATATTTTAAGTTGCCAGTGAATATCTTATGTATTTGTGTATTTGGAATAAAAAAAACAAACTTCAACCTGAAATGAATCCTGAAATGGGCCATAACTCTGTCAAAATAGAACATAGCGTTATGGAAAATTTTGCATTTGATGCTTTAGTTGATGACAAAGGTGTATTCCAAGTTTTAATTGAATAATTTGTAGTTTTGAAGTGAATAAAATTCAGAGTAAAAACGTTAAACTAAATTTCTCTGTGAAAAGGGCCATAATTGTGTAAAAATACAAAACTGAGCTATGGGGATTGGTGCTGGAGAGTCAATGACAAAGGCTTACTAAAAGTTTCAAGTGAATAACTTATGCAGTTTGAAACTTTCAAGACTTTTGAATAAAAGTTTTACCAAAGTCAGATTCAGACGTCGATGCCATCGGCAATGCCGGTCGAGTAGGAAAGCTCACATATTCTTTGAATAGTCAGCTAACAAAAATTAAATATTCAAAACACATTACATTGTACAACTATTGCAATGACGGAAACTAAAAGAAAGCTTATGCTGCAATATAAAACAATATTTATTAACAGCGCAATGAAAACTTCAATTACGCATTAGACCATATAAATCAGCACTTAGCAGAAACGATATAGGAAACGCAACCCATACATTTTCACTGCTTTCAATGCCAATTTGCAACTCAATTAATAACAACTACACATTATGTGTACAATAATGCAATGCAATAGCACAGAATACACAAGCAAGAGAACAACAAAAACTGTTTTATCAAAATCATTAAAATACTTCAAATGTTTACCAATACTAATAGTTTCCTGATGTGTTTCTCCGACACAGCGTCAGTTTATACAACACGTGTTGAAGATAACCATTTACATTACAAACGTGTACGTAGTTCGTAATAAAATGTATCCAAAACATTAAATCTTAGATTAATCTTTGAAACTATATATTTTGTTAGATATTGTCTTTGGTGTGATTATCATATTGTAAAGTATTATCACATAGTATTTTATATACAAGCGAGCAACAAACTTTACATGTAATACAGAAATAAACAACAGCACATCGAACAAATTCAAACCAAGACAACTATTAGTTAATTAACTAATAACTATGCCATTTCAGAGATAAATTATGAATATCCCACGTTCTGGGGTGTGTGTAATGGGGGTAGGGCCATTTAACATACTAATGATCAGTTTCGATATTGTAATTATTGAACTGATACGTGTATCTAGGCTCCCGAAAAATTGAATTGCGTACACAATATACATACAAACAAATACAACAAACCCGAATTCAATACAAACTATTTTACAGAAAATACATTATTAGCGACGTTGCACTAAGAACACAAACGTAACTTGTCTTCAAACATAATAACATTGGAACAACATTTCCAAACAAGTTGAGGCTATTAAAGACGACTGCTTCGAGGTACATGCATTTTCAAATATGTATTCACATAATTAAAGAGTGACTTACAATACTTTGTTCAATTAATGGGAATTAACACCTCTCACAAAGTTAACAATCATAAATGTTTATTTTAAAAGCTACCTTGTGTCTATATATTAAAATAAACATTTTAAATTAAATTTTTTAATCAAAGCTTTGCACTAAAGTATGCACATCAGGCACTTAGTTATTCATAACGGACACTTAAGCATTACTATGGAAAACTTAAGTGTTCATCAGGGGCTATAAAGTTTTTGTATGATGCACTTAAATATTTGGAAGATGCACTAAAGTATTTATTATATATGCTAAGTATTTATAAGGGACACTTAAGAGTTCATGGGTTTCTATTAAGTATTCGTGAGGTGCACATTATGTATCCGGTAGCTGCACCTCAGTTTTCATAAGCGGATGCCACTTAAGTGTGTGTAAGCAGCTATACAGTTTTCGTAGGAGGTCATTAGTTATTCACAACGGGCACTCAAGAATTTGTATGGGGAAGTTTTTTAGTATTCGTAAGATGCACTCAGAATCGGGACTTATTTTTGCATTGTTTATTGGTTGTTAAACAACGATATTTTTGTTCTTTGTCTATAGAAAAATTAGCGGGTAACCGTATCAAGTTAGAATGAACGTTATATTACAGTTGCTTGCAAAATTGAAATCTTAACAAAAACATTCGTTATCACATATGTTACAGTGTACATGGTAACTCACAATGAGCTATAAATGTGTACAAAATATTACAAGTTCAGTCTGAAGTATTGACTATAGAAAAGTGTATATACACCATGTAACTATCAACGCGATATTGACTGCAATATAAACTAGACATGACTAAACGATGACCTTGCACGACAATAAAGTCAGTATAAAGTTTAAAACTCGTTGCTATTTATCAGTAATAAACTTACAAAAACGCACACTCTCTATATAATATGCACATTAAAAAGCCGAATATATCAGGTTGTTGTTTCTAAAAATAACCTACGACACTTTTTCTTTTATATATTTTTTTTCTCAATCTGCAAGAATAGTTAAGTTTTCGAATGAAATGAACATCAAGTTTTGTTCATTTTACCGTGTATTATTTCCAAGATGGAGTGTGTGGGTGGCATTAATGACATCACACAATGATGTCGCACTTAGAGCTATTGCTTCATCGTGGGTTTACACGCTTGGAAAGCAAATGCAAGTATAACAATAGCTCACATTAACGACTTCATTTTCAATGGATATGAATACATACATCTATTTCTTGGCTACATGAAATCGGGTGGGACAGTTAAGTTACTGGGGATTTTACCGGCCACCGGCGCTTTGCTACACTCCTGAATGCTCACTCCTAATGTAAAAATAATCGACAAATAGATGTATATTGTAAACATCTAATTAAACAGAATAATATACAAAATGAAACTCGAGTTAGAACGACTATAAGAATCTATATACAATTTATACATTCTGGTTATTTACATAGTTGTTTACACGCGAATTCGAAATGAATTTCGTGTATGGAATTAAAACTAACTGAGATAACATGTTATAGGAATTTGAACATGATAGAAAACAAAGCACTACCTATAACGGTCAAGTTGAAAATAAAACAACTGTACACAATTAGGCATAAATCATTTGAAATTGGCAAATTATATACATATAAAAAATATTTACAAATGCAGGGGTGATACTTATTTCATGCAACGCATTTTGTGTGCACTAACAATTTCAAAGGAAATAGGCATTTCACTTATTTTAAATTGTTAAGGCTATCATTAATATGCGTTGTTATTGTTCATATAATAGAAATAGTGTAATAAAAACTTTATCACTAATGTATTGGTTACCATTAACAATATTATTTACAATCATTATTATCAGCACTAGCATTGCAAAAATCATTTTGCGTCTCTTATATAAAACCACTTTTTAGCATTTAGTTGAATTTGCACACACACTTGCGGCAAAGTGAGTCTTTATAATGGCTATTCGTGAATATGTCAATAATGTTGATTTAAACGTTTCTAATAATACAAATTGTACGAAAATGCTGCATATTTATAATAAAATCATAACATTGCACATTTAAGTTTGCTTATAATTCTCATCATAGCGACCGCAACACAATTAAAGAATAACACGAAATTATATTATACAGCTTCGTTGGCATTTTAAGTTAATTTTCTGAAACAAGGGTTCCTTTATTTGTATTTATGTCTAATTCAAAGAAGAGTGAAAGGTTATATTTTAGGGAAAAAAAAACAGTTGCTTCTGAATACACAGTTGTTTGAGAATAAATAGATGTTGATCGCATTGAGCATTTTATTGGAAAATGACATGTAAGTAAGGCTCAAATTATGGGCTAATGGGCTTCCTCAGAAGCCTTATGAATTTGGCCCAAGACGCACACATAACAGAGTTAAAGAATTAGCAATTGCACGAGTTAACCAGCAACTTTAAAGTTCTCTGAACACGAAATATGAAGTCTAACTTTATAATAGTGCACCCATATTCTCGAATCCACATAACCCTCTCGTCGTAATAAATGTTTATCGCCATCGTCATCAGCATCATCAGCAGTAGCAGAGATTGAAAAGTCAGCAGCGCCACCAGCAGATCGCTGCTTTTCAACAAATTCAAACCGTTGCACCTCTACTGATTCGAATTCATCCAATTCCTGTTTGATACAAGTATATTCGTCTACATTCCCTTCAAAACGGAACAATAGTTTACACTGTACACTATGTTTGATAGTAGACAGATTTTGCACGAAACGTCGTAGCGCGGATGGTGACAAAGTTTTATAAATTATGAACACATACTTTATAGAGTCTGGTAGTTTCATGTTCATATTATAGTCTTTCATACAAATCCTAAGCTGCTCCAAGTGGGTAAGAAGAGGCAGCGTCTGAGAGAGCAAGTCTGCGTGTTCTATTTGCGTCATGTTCAGACTGGTGATAGGCATTGTGGGTAATGTTTCATACAGTCCAGGGCTGTCCTTCATAACCTCTAATGTAACATTCGACAAATCTTTACATCGCACTATCGGCTGTTCCCAATCTATTTCACTGGATTCTCGACTCGATAACACCACATATTTATTCAAGAACAAACGCACAGCATGTCCTAACGTTGAAAGTTGTATCAACAAACTGTACAGCCAGTCCGGTGAACAAGATCCTTCTTCTAAAATCATCAGTCGCAGCGTCAGTATCAATTGATGATCAAAACGTGTCAAATAAGTACCCCGTAAACGAATTTCTTTCAACATGGGTAACGCGCTTTGTATCACTAAATCCAGTGAAACATCGTCAAAGGCTGTAAGTTGCACGCTCCCTATACTCGTACCATGCAATATTTCAAATAGTTCAAGATTGCATTCCGAGGCTTCTAGTTCCACATTGGACATGTCACATGACATCATTTCTGACCGCACAACAGACATATTTGTATTAGAATCCTCTACAACATTAGTCAAATTATCGCATCGCATTTGGGTCACTTCCGAACCAGATTGACTAGTCTCATTGCTTGATATCACGACGCATTTATTCAAATTCAAACGTACAGTATGCTGTAATGTAGAAAGTCTGATCAACACACAGCACAGCCAGTCTGTTGAACACGAGACCTGTTGTAAACCCATATACTCCAGTCTTCGTGGTAATTGGTGCTCAAATCGCGTCATATAAGTTCCACGTAAAAATAGCTTTATCAACATGGTCAACTTTGTTTGCGTAACGGTTGCCAATGAAACATTATCAAAAACTTCGAGGCCCAGGATCCCTATACTTGTATCACGAAATATTTCAAACATCTCACTACTGCCATTTTTCACAAATATCTCGATAGCAGACATGTCACATTTTAACATTTTTGATCGCAAGTCAGATACATGCATATTTGAATCGGTTTCACATTCTTCTTTATTTGACTGCGATACAAAATTCCACAGCTCACATTCTACAGGATGGTCTAATGAAGGAAGCGAAAGTAACAAGCTGCACAGCCACTCAGTTGAGCATTCGCCTTCCTGCAGAGATATGCACTGTAAAGAAGCAGGCAGCTGGAGATTACAATGACCCTTATAGGTTCCCCATAAAGAAAGATTTTTTAACTTGCTGAGTGTGGGAAGGATCTCTGATGCTAATGAAACACAATCAGCCGTTCTCAGACCCAGGATCCCTATACTTGTATCACGAAATATTTCAAACATTTCACTACTGCCATTTTCAACAAATATCTCGATATTAGACATGTCACATTTTAACATTTCTGATCGCAAGTCAGATACATGCATATTTGAATCGGTTTCACATTCTTCTTTATTTGACTGCGATACAAAATTCCACACCTCGCATTCTACAGGATGGTCTAATGAAGGAAGCGAAAGTAACAAGCTGCACAGCCACTCAGTTGAGCATTCGCCTTCCTGCAGAGATATGCACTGTAAAGAAGCAGGCAGCTGGAGATTACAATGACCCTTATAGGTTCCCCATAAAGAAAGATTTTTTAACTTGCTGAGTGTGGGAAGGATCTCTGATGCTAATGAAACACAATCAGCCGTTCTCAGACCCAGGATCCCTATACTTGTATCACGAAATATTTCAAACATTTCACTACTGCCATTTTCAACAAATATCTCGATATTAGACATGTCACATTTTAACATTTCTGATCGCAAGTCAGATACATGCATATTTGAATCGGTTTCACATTCTTCTTTATTTGACTGCGATACAAAATTCCACACCTCACATTCTACAGGATGGTCTAATGAAGGAAGCGAAAGTAACAAGCTGCACAGCCACTCAGTTGAGCATTCGCCTTCCTGCAGAGATATGCACTGTAACGAAGCAGGCAGCTGGAGATTACAATGACCCTTATAGGTTCCCCATAAAGAAAGCTCTTTTAACTTGCTGAGTGTGGGAAGGATCTCTGATGCTAATGAAACACAATCAGCCGTTCTCAGACCCAGGATCCCTATACTTGTATCACGAAATATTTCAAACATTTCACTACTGCCATTTTCAACAAATATCTCGATATTAGACATGTCACATTTTAACATTTCTGATCGCAAGTCAGATACATGCATATTTGAATCGGTTTCACATTCTTCTTTATTTGACTGCGATACAAAATTCCACACCTCACATTCTACAGGATGGTCTAATGAAGGAAGCGAAAGTAACAAGCTGCACAGACACTCAGTTGAGCATTCGCCTTCCTGCAGAGATATGCACTGTAACGAAGCAGGCAGCTGGAGATTACAATGACCGTTATAGGTTCCCC
The DNA here is from genome assembly GCA_027627225.1 of Congeria kusceri. NCBI lineage: Eukaryota > Metazoa > Mollusca > Bivalvia > Myida > Dreissenidae > Congeria > Congeria kusceri. The sequence continues at coordinate 31,703,657 of CM051040.1, read as the reverse complement.
ATAAAGAAAGCTTTTTTAACTTGCTGAGTGTGGGAAGGATCTCTGATGCTAATGAAACACAATCAGCCGTTCTCAGACCCAGGATCCCTATACTTGTATCACGAAATATTTCAAACATTTCACTACTGCCATTTTTCACAAATATCTCGATATTAGACATGTCACATTTTAACATTTCTGATCGCAAGTCTGATACATGCATATTTGAATCGGTTTCACATTCTTCTTTATTTGACTGCGATACAAAATTCCACAGCACACATTCTACAGGATGGTCTAATGAAGGAAGCGAAAGTAACAAGCTGCACAGCCACTCAGTTGAGCATTCGCCTTCCTGCAGAGATATGCACTGTAACGAAGCAGGCAGCTGGAGATTACAATGACCCTTATAGGTTCCCCATAAAAAAAGCTTTTTTAACTTGCTGAGTGTGGGAAGGATCTCTGATGCTAATGAAACACAATCAGCCGTTCTCAGACCCAGGATCCCTATACTTGTATCACGAAATATTTCAAATATTTCACTACTGCCATTTTTCACTGATATCTCGATATTAGACATGTCACATTTTAACATTTCTGATCGCAAGTCAGATACATGCATATTTGAATCGGTTTCACATTCTTCTTTATTTGACTGCGATACAAAATTCCACAGCACACATTCTACAGGATGGTCTAATGAAGGAAGCGAAAGTAACAAGCTGCACAGCCACTCAGTTGAGCATTCGCCTTCCTGCAGAGATATGCACTGTAACGAAGCAGGCAGCTGGAGATTACAATGACCCTTATAGGTTCCCCTTAAATAAAGCTTCTTTAACATGCTGAGTGTGGGAAGGATCTCTGATGCTAATGAAACACAATCAGCCGTTCTCAGATCCAGGATCCCTATACTTGTATCACGAAATATTTCAAACATTTCACTACTGCCATTTTTCACTGATATCTCGATATTAGACATGTCACATTTCAACACTTCACCACACAATTCTTCTGTTTGGAATTGGGACTTAGCACAGGCCGTCAAATACAACTGGTCCAAGCAACAATGAATATCGTGTTTTAATGAGGATAATTGCACCAGCAACCGTCGTAAAAACACAGCTGTAATTGTATTTTTCAGCAAACCTAAATGTTGTAAAGTGGGAGGCAAAATTAATTCGTCCTTTAAAGTGGATTCTTCTATTTGTAAATGCGTTAAATTAGACAGGGATGGTAGCCTATCAGAAAGCAATAAAATATCGATTTTCCCGAAAAAACCCAGCTGCTGTATGTTCAAGTTATGTAATGCTTTATAAATTTCAGGAGTGCCTGTTATCTTCAGGCGTTTAAGACAATGCTTAGACATTTGAAGGACTTCCAGTATTTCGTTTATTTGAAGTGCATTACGTTCTAAAATAAGTGAATGCACGTCCGACTTGTTGATCATTAAAAGTTCCTTTAATACGTTTGAATCTGACTCATCAAGAAATACACTAAATGTAAAGTGATTACATTTGAGAAAACTTTCATTTCGCCCGCTGACCTTAGCCTCACTGTAACCAGCAATTAGCATGCGCTGGAATAAGACTGATAATTCTAGGCAACGTACATTATATTCCATCTGGTCATGTTTAGATTTTTCAGTGTTCTGCTTTCTGTTATTTTCTTTTTGAAATAAAATTGCATTTGTCTCAGAATACCATTGCAGTATGTATAAGCTCAGTCCACGGTCTATGTCGTTGAGGAGGTCGCTGTTAGAGAGACGGTTTATTACTGTGTTAGCTATTTTGCAATTGAGCCCACACAGATAAATTATTATCTGGCTCATTTCGAACACAATATATTTATCTTTGCACAGGATACTTGTTATAATGCCCTCCTTTGCGATATGATATGCTGCAAGGAATTCCTGAACCGTCTCATGTAGAAATGAAATATCTGATAATGTTGTGGAATTATGGATTGCCGTTAACACACCAGCATCAAGGCAGAATTGCAATTGTTCTTCTGTCATATACTTCTTCAATAATTCCCTTCTGGCAAACACCACTAGAGATTTTTCCGATAAAAAAGTGAAATTAAATGCAGCATTTCCGAGCGCATTCAATATCCCAACCTGTGGTTCAATATAGCTCGTATTCGATAAACACTGAATTGGATGTCCTTCTTTGAAATATCCTTCTTTTGCATGTGCATTCTTGAAAAGTAGGTCAAGCAGAATACAGTTTATTTCACACAATGAACCACTAAATCTTGTATTGTTCATCCACAAACTTATTAGCATTGTCTGCAGCCATGGTGACGTAAGAAACTGAAACAATTGACGATCATTAACGTAGCTCATAAAATCAGTATCTTTCTTTAGATTCCCAGTCTGAAGACTGAGTATTATGTGCTTTGTTAGCTCTTCTGGATCAGCTATTCCTTCAATTTCTAGAAGTCTGTCAATTTGAGAATCCTTGATTCGCTCATCCGCCATTTTCCATGGCCGTGTTGTAATTATCGATACACTCTTCGTATGACAAGTTGCCATTAAAGGTACAGTGTATTTGTTCGAATGATCAGCCCACTCGTTCAGCCCATCCATAATAACGATGCATGTCTCTCCTTCCAGGATACGCTGTACAAGATTAAAGGCCTCTTGACGTTTATCACCCGTGTAAATCCTGTTGATAATTTGTGTTTTGATCATCTTTATTACCTCATGCTGGCCCACTGCATCTCTCAGTAATATGTGAAAGAGAAACTTAAACTCATTTAACGTTTCCACATCACTGAATGTAGCTTTGTGCTCAAGATTTTGTACAGATACCGCCTCGCACCAGTCAAGCACTAATTTAGTAAGAAATGTTGATTTTCCCATTCCTGGCTCTCCTTGTACAAACACCTGACTACATGTATTTAGTTTGTTATCTTTGTAAAATATGTCCTTGTATTGGTGAACCGTGTTGTCCGCTTTTTTCCGAGATCCATCTTTCCCGATTGTAACTTGGCTTAATTTCGGTAGCACAAAGACATCCCAGATAAGTTTATCACGACTTTCCTGTATTGGTGAAACAGACACAGTTTTCAGCCTCGTATAGAGCCCTATTAACTTTCCACGAAAATCTGAAATGAAAAATACAGATTTCAATCTACCGGTACTTATAACACAGTCCAAATTAAAATTAATAATAATAATAATAATAGTAATAATAATAATATTCTCCGAAGTTATATTGCTAGAACAACACATTGATGCAAAATGATAGTAACAATGAACAATGGTTGTCTTATTTAAAAAGAGGAACAATATATGTATATGACTGCAAATTTGTGATTATATACACGAATTCAACATGTACATGTACATATATATTTAAAACCGACAACGATTCATGGAAAATTAGATTTTATTTGGCATTGTTTTCATAATAACACTTGTATTTAATGTCACATTAAAATGACTCGTATCTAATTTGATTTTTGTAGCGATAATGTAATTTCTTTCTTTCTTTTAGTTGATTCTGTAGAAGTACCTGTTCCAAATTACAAGAAAGCTTCTTTTCGCAAAATTTCATAAAAATTAAAAAAAAAGTACAATACATAAGGAAGCTGAATGTGACGCAAATCTTGTTCATGACATTATTTGCATGTTTATTGATAAAAAGTTAAACACATCAACGTACTGAAGTCAACCAGTATTCCACTGCTTTTATTAAATAATAACCAATATTTGCCCAGAGAGCAAGATTTCACAATCCATCATTTCCAATTGTGAAGAGTTATGGATTTATTAAATAATATTTAAACGATAAATTGGTTTTCATGTGCTGTCATTAACAATTACAGGTTATTTTAAAACATAGTGCGTGAAAGTGCAAATGCATAATGTGTTTATTGTAAAGTCGTCAATTTAGTGCTAAAGCGTGCATGAGTATATCTTCATAACTTTATCAAAATTTTATTTCAATAACACTTTTTATTTTAAATCAAGCCGCTAGCTTGAAACCCACTCACGCACGCACACGCACACACTCACGCGACCACACCCAAATACGCGAGCAGGTAAACACATGCGAAGTGCGTGCAATTACACACTTTCACACTTGCATTCGTACACAAAGGCACACTAGAACGCTTGCAGGCACATACACACGCATACATGTACCGTTTGAACACGGGAAATGTAAGTCCCAATATTAATGATACCCGTAAGTCTATGATAAGTATTTTGTAAAAATGAACTAAGTTATTTTGGTTTTATTAGAAATAGATGTATTACATTATGAGTGTTGATTACTTTCAGCCTTACCTAAAAACGAGAATTGTTGTTTGAATAGTTAATTTTTTGGAATATAATTTGGAGTGTAAAACAGATTTCAAGGGGCCTATCTGCGGTATTTCCCATAACTATAGACACGCATTTTAAAACTACACATTTTCTAGAAGTAATACTATATTGATGGAATCGTTAAGAAAAAAATATATACATGCCCTTACGAAATTTTGGTGTATTGCCAGTGTATCGTCAGTAGAAATCCAGTGTACTGTCAGTGTATTGCCAGACCTGACAACACACTGGTAATAATTACCAGTGTGTTGTCTGTGTGTTGCAATTGTGTTGTCAGGTCTGGAAACACACTTGCACCACACTGGCAACACTTAAATACTTATCATATTTAATTATTCTCATCATGAAATCATCAAGTAATTATTGAAAAATAAATTAGCCAAGTTTATCTAAAAAACATCTGACAACACAATGACAATACACTGGTTTCACACTGGCACTAAAAAAACACTGGTAATACACTGACCATACACTGGTTTTGGAGTTTTCCAGTGTGTTGTCAGTGAGTTGTCACTGTGTTGTCAGACCAACTAATACACTGGCAACACACTAGCAATACACTGGCAAGAATAAAATAGAACGTTGCCAGTATATGCCTGTGTTTCGGTCGGACTGACAACACACTGGCATCACTCTGGAAAGAATCCATTTAACAAAATGTTGCCAGTGTAAATCCAGTGTGTTGTCAGTGTATTGCCAGCTTGCCTAGATGGAGATTTGTTTATAATATATTTTATAAATGCATGTATCTAATAATATAGTTTATCTTTAATGTAAATATACAACATCACATCAAAGAAATTAAACAACATATTATTGCATCTGAGCGAAACACAGGGTCAAATTATTGTTAATAGTGAAACTGAAAACGATGACGATGTTGTTGTGGTTGTTGTTGATGATGATGATATGTAACAACTTTGTGTATGTTTGAGCTGCACTATAATAAGCAGTCCTATAAATTAAAATTTACCAGCATCCGAATAATGTTTGTCTGATAAATTGGTATATGTCAAAACTAAACAAGAGATGTTTGCAAAACATGTATGCCCCCCCCTGACTTGCAGCCAAGTTGTGAATATGTGCAAATGGCGAGGTCTCGATATATGGTATATATGTATGAAGTTTATTAAAAAATCTCGATGCGTTCTCAAGTTATTGAGCGGAGACCGTTTTTCTATTTTTAGTAATGGTGACCTTGACCTTGACCCCACCCATCCCATATGCAATCCAAAGCGAGGTCTCAATATAAAGTATCTATGTATGAAGTTTCATAAAAATATCTCGATGCGTTCTCAAGTTATTGAGCGGAAACCGTTTTTCTATTTTTAGTAAAGGTGACCTTGACTTTGACCCCACCCACCCCATATGCAATTCCAAGTGAGGTCTCAATATAAGGTATCTATGTAAAAAGTTTCATTAAAATATCTAGATGCGTTCTCAAGTTATTGAGCGGAAACCGTTTTTCTATTTTTAGCAACGGTGGCCTTGACCTTTGACCTGTTGACCTCAAAATACATAGGCGTCTTCCTTTTCTCCCAAGTAACTAGCATACCAACTTTCATGATCGTAGGTCAAAGCGTTCTCATGATATAGTGATATTGACCAATCAGAGACAATGTGTCTGTAAAATGATAAAAAGCCACTCTAAGAAGATATATATTTAGTACAAAATAAATGTTTGGGGGAAAAGCAATCTGAAACAATACATACATTTTTTATTTACATATCTGAAGATACATTATTCGGATGAATTGTATAAATTGCATGTTACCAAGTTTTATTAACTACGTATTTTGTTGTCAGTCAATTTTTGTATTCCAAAGAATTTTGTTGCCAGTGTGTTGTCAGAAAAAAAGTCTTATGAAACACCTAAGCATTTTAATGCCAGTGTATTGTCATATGTAACGTTGTATCAATTTATGGCCACTGTAGTGCCAGATCGTCCAAATTTTGCTTTTTTTGTATTGGCAGATGTTGCCAGTGTTTTTCAGATGTCAATATATAGATATCACACCCCATAGAGGGTGATACAACATATTGTCAACCCGAGAATGGTAATGTCAACCCAGGCGTAAGCAGAGGTTGACATTACCATTTTTATATTTATTATACCGAACAATAAAACAAGGAAACTTAGGCCTGATTACTTAATTTATAGATCTACTTTTTTAAATGCCCTTTAAAATCAACTAATAACCAAAAAGTGTTAAAAGCTAATTTACCACAGATTCTTTTCATGATTTAAGATGTGTATCTATATGAAACATTTATGGTTCCTTCACAATACAATAGTTAATACTGCTGAAACAGCCTTCCGTACTTTCAAAGAGTTTGCAAAGTGTACCGGCATGACCGGTGAGTGTGTACAGTGCAGTTATATTTAGATGTGTCATGCTTAAAAGATGGCGTGATCGATAGGAAGTTTCTACAGCGTGTTCGTTTAAATCAGTAATATACATGGCGAAGTACGGGCGAAAATTATTGTTGGATACAAAACTAAATATTATAGTTGATGGGAAGTGTTTAATGGATATTTAGAGCACATGAACGCGATAAATGTGTACAGTAGAGTAGTGCAGTAACGACACAAACCAGTTTTCACTCGATTGACATAGGATTGTGCTGTGTCGTGTTAGTTTGTTTTTAACATGTCTAAGCACTCACGTTACAGTACACATAATTAATTAAACCATGCATCGGCGATGTCTGAACTTAATTTGAACGGCAATACGGTTAATCGGATACAGGTTTGGAGACAAAATACGATTTAAAATATACGTTCTGACAAGTCATGGCGATTTAAAAAACAAATCGCGTATCTGGTTAGCACGGTTCGCATGAAATTTAATATTGCACAACTGTGTGGATACTTGAAAATGAATTGCAAACGCGTGTTGTTGGATATTAACTGTAAAAGCAGTGGATTGATGTTCGCATTACTAACGGTTAACGTTGTTTTGTTTTGTGAAACTGTTGTTCTATTTTTAGCTCCACGCGAGGGTGACCGTATACTCTCGCATGTGACATTACGAATTGTTTCATGATAGGTATATGGAAATTTAACATGGGCTAGTCACATGAGGTATAATAATACATGTTACCAGTGTGTATCCAGTGTATTACCAGCTTATTGTCATAATCTGACAACACATTGGTAATATTGCCAGTATGTTGCCAGATATGAAAAAATGCTGCCAGTGCATTGCCAGTGTATAATCAGCATATTGTCAGACTGATTTTTCTGTTACAAGCGTATAGCCAGTGTGTTGTCAGAAACACAATTTGGTAAGGGTGAACGCCAATTTTTTTCAAAACACGGTTTTAACAGGAGTCGAACTCATGCCTAAAAAATCATGCACTTCAATGGAAAATCTCCTATGATAGACTACAATGATCAATAGTGCGCAGGCGCGTAGCGGTACTTCAAGTACAATTATTCAAATAGATTTTAATACAATTACACATTTTTCCGCGCCTGCGAAAAGTGACAAGGTGACATTTTTATTTAATAATAGTTTATTGTTTGTTAATAAAAACGAGACCTATGGGTAATCATACTTTATTTGTTTGGAAATTACGTCAGGAAGTCGAGTAAAAACGTGATCAATTAGCATGTTTGCATTACAAAAAGCAACAAATCATTTTGTTATGAATCTTTTGTTGAAAGTTTAATTATTTCGGCGTGTGTCATATTGACGTTATAGTGTTGCTAAGGGTACCAATTTAAGACAAATGATACGACAGGTTGTTAATTATTTTGGCATGGTAAGGTTCTATTTCTCACAAGGTTAATGTATTAAAGTTGATTCAGTTTTTGACTACATATCACAAAAATAGCTAAGAAGTACACGAACGTCCCAAACAACGCTCGTATAATAAATGTTTCATATAATACAATTTTATTTTTGAAAATACTACACTGTATTAATAATATTATGTTGTTTTCCGGCCAATCTTTTATCTATCTATCTATATCGTTTTCATGTCTAACTTTCATTCAGGTCAATACGGGAAATAAATCGCACAGCTTGACCCCTTTAACGAAGACATCACGGATGGCTGAACACTCAGCCCCTCATCATATATCTGATCACAGTAATTTGCCCAACCCTTGTGACAATTCATTGCTTTGTGGTCGACAATATGCAAGAAGCCCATTTGAAAGAGAGGTTTCAGATTCTGATAGCCTAGAGAATTAATAGATAGCCATTATACCTGAAAATATTGAGATTTCTAGAGTTAATAAAAAATTTATTCAAGCGCATTATCATATAGCAGAGACGTATCAATACATATTATGTAATAAATATTTGTAAGGCAAGTGAAATTCATTTGTTAATAGTTTTAAATTTAAAAAAAGATTTATTAACAAGAGGGCCCTAGGACGTTCACCTGAGACCTTGTAACCCACTAAAAATTTGCATCCCCGAGGCGTGGCTTATTTTTATCCCAGGGGCCTTGCGGTTTCAGGTAAAGATTTTTAAAGCCAATTTGGTATTTAAATCTATATAAACCATGTGACCCCTGGGGTAAGGTTATTTTTTACCCATGGGGCATAACTTGAACAATCTTTGTAGAGGACCACTATAGGATGTTGCATACTAAATACAAAACCTCTGGGCCTTGTGGTTTCAGGAGTAAATTTTTAAAGAAATTTTGCTATTTAAGTTTATATAAACCATGTGACCACCAGAGTGTGGCCAGTTTTGACCCCAGGGGCATAATTTGTACATTCTTTGTAGTAGAGGACCACTATAGGATGTTACATACTAAATACGAAATCTCTGGGCCTTGTGGTTTCACAGGAGAAGATTTTTAAAGTCAATTTGCTATATATTCTATATAAACAATGTGACTCCCGGGGCGTGGCCCGTTTTGACCCTAGGGACATAATTTGAACAAACTTTGTAAAGGACCACTACAGGATATTACATACCAAATAAGAAACCTCTGAGCCTTGCAGTTTCAGAGGAGATTTTTTAAGTCATTTACCTACATATTCTATATAAACCATGTGCCCCCGGGGCCTGGCCAGTTCTGACCCCAGGGGCATAATTTGAGCAATCTTTGTAGAGGGCCACTATAGGATGTTACATACCAAATATGAAACCTTTGGGCCATGCGGTTTCAGACTTTTACACTTTTGAAATCTATTTTTAGATCTGGTGACCTACTACATAGGCAGCAGACCGTAATGATTTGGACAACTTTGAAAGAGGGTCACCCAATGATAATTCCTGTGAAGTTTGGTGAAAATAATGCCAAGTGGTTTAGGAGGAGATGTTGTTTGAATGAAAAGTTGACGACGGAGGCACGGTTACACTGACGACGGACAACGGGCGATCACAAAAGCTCACCCTGAGCAAGATACATATTAAATGGGCATTTATTTACTACTAAATTCAAATCTGATGTTTCTTGCATTAAAACTTCTCCTGCAGTCTCTTATTACATCTCTTAACTTAAAATGCAGTTTCTATAATCATGTAAATAGATTACGCTACTAATAGGTAAGTTGTCTGAAGATATTCACTAGAAATGTGTTCACAAACACGGATGCCCCCACCTATGCAGCCATTTTTACATGGCGCCGCTTTGTCTGTATGCATACAAATTGTTTTGCAAAAGGAGAAGTGAATTTTATATTGCACTTTATGCTAATCTATTCTCTTATTCTGTAAAGTAAGTTTAGTTTTCACAAAGTACCGTCTTGCTTTAGCCTGTGTATTCTGCACAGGCTAATCTGGGATGACACTTTACGCACATGCATTAAGCCCGGGTTTCCCACGACACGCCTCAATTATATTTTTATACTCATTTAGGCCAGAGTTTGTTGATTTTTAGTTTTTTGGATCCACAGACCCGATTTTTCTTAAAAATACAACCTATGGAACAAAACCAATATTTTAAAACCAATAAACAAAAATTAATCGACAACATTTTCAAACGTTAACACTAACAAGAGCACCGCCTATGGGTGCTGGATGCTCGACTTTCGTGTATTTGATAGTTGTCTCGTATTTTGTTAATATAATGAGTTCATCACTGTGATGAAGTGTGTTAAATTTTAAGTAAATACCTCTCATAGATATTGAGAAATTTGACCTAAAGCTAAAATTCTAAGATGAAAAGGGCAATAACTCCACCAAAATCCTTAATATAGTTACCTAATCTTGTCTTCAGAATGGGTTCATAACTGTATTTTCAGTTTCAAGTCAATACATGTACATCTTATAGCTATTATTAATTACACTGTCAGTAACTTCGGGTACACCCTCAGTGGTTTCATACCATACGAGAGCAGAGTATGGTATGAAGACACTGAGGTAGTATATCCCATACACCAGAAGTTACTAACAGTGTAACGAATATATTTCACCGACTATCTTTCACTGTTTTGTTTTAATTGATATCACTTGTACATTTAATAACGAAAGAACAACTTACAAAATAACACGAAACTCATACAATGACGTCACGGAAATAAACACAAGAAACGTGGAAATTCTATGAAAACCAAAATCTTTCGAACGAAATGCATAAAAGTCAGCACAATAATGAAAGAAAGTTCTGGGTGCAAGGTGAAGGTCATACACCTATGGCTAGGAAATAGTAACCTTGATCTTGCAATCCAAAGCGAGGTCTCAATATCTATATATGAAGTTTTATTAAAAATCTAAATTCGTTCTTAAGTTACTGAGTGGAAACCATTTTAAATTTTTAGTAATGGAGACCTTGACCCCACCCTCCCGATATGCAATTGCAAGCGAGGTCTAAATATAAGGTATCTACATATAAATGTTCATTAAAATATCTCAATTCGTTCTCTAGGTATTGAGAGGAAACTGTTTGTCTATTTTTAATAATGGTGACCTTGACCCACCCACCTCATATGCAATCACAAGCGATGTCTAGATATAAGGTATCCACATATAATGTTTCATTTAAATTCCTCAATGTGTTCTCAATTTATTGAGCAAACCATTTTTCTTTTTTAGTAACGGTAACCTTGACCCTGACCCACCCACCCCATATGCACTCCCAAGCGAGGTCTATATATGAGGTATCTAGGTATGAAGTTTCATTAAAATATCTCAATGCATTCTCAAGTTATTGAGCGGAAACCGTTTTTCTATTTTTAGTAATATTAACCTGGACCCCATCCACCCCATATGCAATCCCAAGCAAGGTCTAAATATAAGATATCTATGTATGAAGCTTCATTAAAACATATTGATGCATTCTTAAGTTATTCAGCTGAAACCATTTTTGTATTTTTAGTAACGGAGACCTTGACCATGATCCAACCCACCCCATATGCAATCCCAAGCGAGGTCTCAATATAAGGTATCTATGAATGAAGTTTCATTAAAATATCTCGATGCATTTTCAAGTTCTTGAGCCGAAACTGTTTTTCTATTTTTAGTAACAGTGACCTTGACCCCACCCAACCCATATGCAATATCAAGCAAGGTCTCGTTATAAGGTATCTATGTATCAAGTTTCATTAAAAAATCTCGATGCGTTCTTAAGTTATTGAGCGGAAACTGTTTTTCTATTGTTAGTAACAGTGACCTTGACATTTACCCCACCCATCCCATATGCAATTCCAAGTGAGGTCTTGATATAAGGTATCTATGTATGAAGTTTCATTACAATAGCTCAATCCGTTCTCGAGTTAGAGAGCGGAAACGAAAAGTTGAGGCCGCCACCCCGCCTGCCCAACAACATACCCCAATCTAATAACTTAAATTTTTCTTCGAAAAATGTGGTTAAAATGACGTCATTAGACTGCGTCATTGGACTTCTAAGTGGTACTGAAATGTACCGATGGTGTATGGAAAATACCCCATGGTCATGTGACCGCTCTTAGCTAATTGGATCGCGTCATTTATGTTGGGAGGTGAGATATAGTGAAATTTTGACTTACGCAAAAATTCTAAATTCAAAAGAGAGCAATTACTCATACGAAATCCTTGATAGAGTTACCTCCACTTCTCTACATAATAAATTCATCACTGTGATCAAGAACTTTTAGATTTAAGTCAATTACCTCATACAGGTTTTGAGAAATTTGACCTAAAGCGAAAAATGTGTTGAAAAAAAGGGTTATAACTCCAATAAAATCCGTGAAAGAGTAACCTCCTCATTTCTGCAGAATGCGGTCTGCACCATAAACATGTTTATTTAATGTAAAGTAGTGAAATATAGAAAAATATCAGTGAGATATATCCCTATATCACTCACAGTGATGGGCTACTTTTTAAAATTTGATTTGATTTGAACAATATTTAATTGTAGGTGTTGTCACCATTTATCATACAGAATTACCTAAAAAGAAAAGAAGTGAAGATTAATAACACCAAATATTAAGAATACCTCTCTGATATATTGAAGTGTCTTTCCTCTTATTTTCTCTCGGATTTTCCTCACTGACCTCAGTCGTATTGAGCCCAGGAGACTAGAACAGACAATGCCTTGCGGGAACAAGTTTTGCCCACAAGGCATTGGAGCTCGTCATCTTGGTCCAAATTTAATTTTAGTATCCAAAGTATTTATTCGGCGTAGCTGTCTAAGATCACTTTTGACCCAGATTTTCTTGCGATAATTATGCAGCAGGAAAATTGAATGCCAATAGAATTGGGCAGATTTTCTAATTCGAGGGAATGCAAACTTCAAACAATGGTTTAACGTATACCAATAACTGTTGCATACTTTTGGGGATTACAAATTTACATAATTGTTTACATAAGCGGTTAAAATGAAGATATAAACATATCTTCAACATATACTCTAGAACTGAGCATAAGTATGATCGTATTTTCTTATTGTATGTCATGAATAGAATATTATATTAATTCCCAGAATCCACTATTTTGTTTAGCCTAGTGGCCCGCTCTGTTAATAACAATCGAGTCTAGATAGCGAGTTCAACACACGATCATTCTAAACATAGCGCGGTTGAGCTGCTGGTGTATAGCTGTCATAATATACATGCATCAATTAGCGTACAGAGCAACATAAGAGCGAATATTTCAATAAATGGGGAATTTATGTTAATAAACATACTGTGCATGTTAATTTGAAATTGAATTGCGTTGTGTTCTATAAAGAAACAATAAGAATTGTACATTTCTATCAACTTCTCCAGTGGATGTTAATCAATCTGTAAAAAGATACATTTCAATAAATAACATGTTGTGAAATAAGTCTCGCCCGGAATACGTCGAAATAATATTCATGCAACTTTTACTTCATTTGTGTAGCATTAATACATTATTTGCAATGTCATTTATACACAGAAACCCTTGATACATCATATTCGTACCGAATATTATTTTAAATCTCCATATTCTACTGTAATATTTGTGTTATAAAAAATGGAAGTCATCATTATTTCAAATAGGCTGAATGTTTTCTGAAGATTGCTTTTCATGAGGATAAACAGTATAAATGATAAATTGACTTTGAAATGTGTATGTATTATGCATAGATAACTTTCAAGATGAAGGTAAGGCATATTACTTAAGAATAACTATACACATTTGACACTAAATAATTTTCAATCATTCCAGCAATTATTTTTGTACATTGTTAATGTGTTATATTTGGCTGACAAATTTATATAATAATGATGTTAACGTAAATTATCTAGGATATTCATGCATCACTGGTGAAAATATGGGGCGGTATGATCGGTTTAATCACGGTACAAATATTAATAATTATTGAATGAATCACAAATTTATTTGGGGATCCGAGTTTTGGTATGGTGTCCGAAAAAGATGGAGTCTGAGAAGTCTTCTAATATAGATTGGGACCAAAAAATCTGCGGTCCGAGAAGCCATGTAACCGATCATCTTGGCCCTCTTGTATTATGTTTAGGGTAAAAATCATATCTCAATATTAATGTCAACGCCAATTGTCTTTTTTAAAGACATTTCTTGTTTTATCCATTTGTTGTACTTTATTCATCCCAGCATATTACACTTGCACTTGTTGTTTACTGTTGCTATGAACAGTAGTCTCCCTTTGTTTACATAATTTTTGTATTGTCCGTTCTCCAATTCCGAAACATTACAAGAATCCAGTGTACCCTTAAGTAATAACTTGTGTTCATTCAGTGTTGTTAAGTCCAAATAATTAATAAAAAAACACTTTATACGTATTAGTGAGCAATTTCAGAAGTCCAAATAATTAATAAAAAAACCCACTTTATACGTATTAGTGAGCAATTTCAGAACACTCCTAACAGTACATCTTTTGTTTGTTTTACATTTTAACGCACATCTACAAGTTTACTCAGCTTAAAGTGCTTGCAAAAACACATGTGTGTTTGAATGTCGTGACTGTGTTAAGTATTGTTTACATAATAGAACCTATGCACAAGCTATTTTTAGAAAACTGAATTTTGGAGAACTGAATCCACTTTCACTTTTAATATGTATTTTTATCATAAATATATTTAAAGCTAGCAATGTGTGTTAACTTCTTGATTTAAAAACTGACCATTATTCAACGCCTGCGTCACGTGTATCCAATTGTATTTAAACTTAAATAAATTTAGAACCACGGATTCTGCGTTGTACATGAATATACTGTGTAGCATAGTAGACTGTCGTACTGTAAATACGGTGCCATGATAATGCCTTGAGTAAAAAAAAATTGTGATTTAAGTTGATTAACTAGATCTAATCCACGGCACATTTGATCGTTATCCAAGATGGTACTGGAATGTTTATTACTAATCCCGATTACTACGCATCATAGAGAAAATAGTGCAGATGTAAAATTGTAAATAGCGTCTTGAAAATCCCCTAAATAAAAATCAAACGTAAAGAATATTCAAATACTATTTAAATAAAAATAAAATTTGTTTGGTTTTGGTGTGATAATGCGTGATATCATCACCGGAAAGGGTGATAATATGTATATTTTCACTTGAGCAAGCGCTCGTGAAAATATTAATTGTCTCCCTTTCCGGTGACAATATCACATGTTATCACACCGAAAACTGTTTCCCTTTTCGGTGACAATATGACACGTTATCTCACCGTAAAGAAATAAATATGCTCGATATGACACGTTATCTCACCGTAAAGAAATAAATATGCTCTATATCTTGAGTTTCAATTTAATGTCTTTTATAGTTAATGAGAAATTTTACATTTAATAAACAAATGTAAAAATAAGTTGAAAGTCCAAACAAGGGCAAATAACTCTGGAAATACAAATCACAGGGTTACCTGCCTTTTTAAAAAGTAAGTATTGACAGTTTTATAGTTTTTTAAAAATGGACTCTTACATAAAAAGTAACAAAACACTTAACCAAAACACTTAACTAACGCCTATGCTGACGCAGACAACAGAGTGAGAACAATAACTGGACAATTTTCTTTGAAAAGTCGAGCTAAATAGGACTAAAAATATCTTTATTTTAAAATAAATAACATTGATACAAAGCGATACATGTTTAAGTAATTATACAAATCAAGACATAATAACACAACCCACAAACAAATTCCTTCATTTTGTTCTTTGTTCAAATTGACTAAGGGTGAGAGTAGTTAACTACAACAAGAGGGACAAATGGCCCTGGGTTGCTCACCTCAGTTTCCATAGTGAAACAATTTTCCATGTGTTCGATTTTTATACGTATATAGTGGATTTAATGACATGGACTGATGGATATGCGGCCTTAATAATCATGGTTTAAAAAACTTATGTGGCAACAGACACTCAAAATGATGAAGTACACATTGAAATTTAAGCTTTTTCTTTAATTTGACCAAGCGACCTAATTTTTGACCCCACATGACTCAGATTCGAACTTGAAAGAGATAACATTAGGACAAATGTTCTGATCAAGTTTTTGACGATTGGGCAAATAATGTGACTTCTAGAGTGTAAAATTAAATTATTCAATTTGACCTAGTGACCTAGTTTTTGATCCCAAATGACCCAGATTCTAACTCTGCCAAGATACCATTACGACAAATGTCCTGAAAAAGTTAATGAAGATTGGGCAAAAAATGTGACGTCTAGAGTGTTAACAAGCTATTTCTTCAATTTCACCTAGTGACCTTGTTTTTGACCCACATGACCCAGATTCAAACTCAGCAGAGATATCATTGGGACAAATGTCCTGACCAAGTTTCAGGAAGATTAGGCAAAATATATGACTTCCAGACTGTTAAGCTTTTTCTTCAATTTGACCTAGTTTTTCACCCCACATGATCCAGATTCGAACTCTGCCGAGATATCATTAAGACAAATGTTATGACCACGTTTCATGAAGATTGGGCAAAAAATGTGACTTCTAGAGTTTTAACAAGCTTTTTCTTCAATTTCACCTAGTTTTTGACCCCAAATGACCCAGATTTCAACTCAACCGAGATATCATTGGGACAAATGTTCTGACAAAGTTTGATGAAGATTGGGCAACAAACGTTACTTCTAATGTTGACGATGAAGGATTCACAACTCGCAACTCACGATTCACGACAGACAAAAGACAATCATAAAAAGGACCCAAAGATTTGTTAAGTATTAATTTAAAGGTCGTTCACCAGAGTTAAAGGCATCATAATGGCTTATCAAAAACAGGGCAAAATGGCACTAAAGCATTTTCCTGAGTATAAAGATCTGGGCCTTGCAGTTTCAGGAGATTTTTATAGTCTATATAAACCATGTGACCCTCAGGGCGTGGCCACTTGCTACCCCAGGGGCATAATTTAAACAATATCTGTAGAGGACCACTATACAATCAATCTCATTAAAATCAAATCCTAACGTTGTTAGAATCTGAAGACATCGTATAACAGGTCAAGTTCAAATGACCTTTCGAACAATAAAATATCAGCCCTGCTGCGCCCAAAGAAATTGCTTTTGCACAGCATACTTTGGCCACGGTTTTCAGAAAAGGTGATGCATTTACAGCTGATCCTCGGAAAGAAATAATTTTCCGTTAATTTTCTCATGGATAACAACGAATATAGTGGTACCTTAGGCGAGAAAACATCCAAAGTTCATGCTAATTTCGTGCATAGTTTTTGTCGTCTATATATAAAGGTATAACACAACAATTTGAAGGCAAGAATTTGATTAGCTGATAAAAAGGTCGTCTGAACTTGACCCCTTATGCGAAGTCATTAGATCCAGTCAGCGGATAATATAGCAGAGTCAGACTGGAGATGATTGTAATGAGATTGAATATAGAATGTTAAACTCCAAATATAAAAAGTCTGGATCTTGCGGTTTCGGAGGAGAAGATTTAAAAAGTTATTTTGCTATTTAAATCTTTATAAACCATGTAACCCCCAGGGCGTGGCAATTTTTTAACCCCAGGTGCATCATTTGAACAATCTTTGTCAAGGACCACTACACTATGTTTCACAGCAAATATAAAACCTATGGGCCTTACAGTTTCAACAGATTTTTAAGGCCTACTTGCCATACAAGTCTATAAATCATGTGACGCCCCATATCATGGCGACTTTTTACCCCATGGGCATAATTCTTTGTAGAGGACCACTATACAATGTGATATACCAAATACAAAAACACTGGGTCTTAAGGTTTTAGAGGAGAAGATTTTAAAGTCATTTTACTATATAAGTTTATACAAACCATGTGATCCCCGGGATGTGGCCAGTTTTGTCCCCAGGGGCATCATTTGACCAATCTACATAGGGGATCATTATGCAATTTTACATACCAAATATGAAACATCTTAGCCTTGCGGATTCAGTGAAGGTTTTTAAAAGTCATTTTGCTATTTAAGTCTACATATACCATGCGACTCCCGGGGCTTGGCCAGTGTTAACCCCTTGGGGAACATTTGAAAAATATTTGTACAGGACCACTATACAATATTACATACCAAATATTCATAAACTTCTAGGCCTTGCGGTTTCAGGGATTTTTAAAGTCATTTTGGTATTTAAGTCTCTATAAACCATGTCAGCCCCGGGGTGTGGCCAGTTTGACCAAGGGGCATCATTTAAACAATCTTTGCAGAGGACCACAATACAATGTTCCAAACCAAATATAAAACCTCTGGGCCCTGTGGTTTCAGAGAAGATTTTTTAAAATCATTTTGCTATTTACTTCTATATAAACCATGCAAAACCCGGGGTGTAGCCAGTTTTGAACTGAGGGGTATCATTTAATAAACCTTTGTAGAGGACCACTATACAATGTTACATACTAAATATGAAACCTCTGGGCCTTGCGGTTACATAGGAAACAATTTTTTAAGTCATTTTGCTATTTAAATCTATATAAACCATGTGAGCCTCGGTGTGTGGCCAGTTTTGACCCCAGGGGCATCCTTTGACCAATGTATGTAGAGGACAATGTTATACAATGTTACAAACCAAATACAAAAACCTCTGGGCCTTGTGGTTTCAGAGGAGAAGATTTGTGAAAGTACATTTGCTATTTAATCTATATAAACCATGTGATACCTGGGATGTGGCCAGTTTTGACCCCAGTCAATCAATTGAACAATCTTTACAGAGGACCACTATACAATGCTTCCAACCAAATATGAAACCTCAGTGCGTTGTGGTTTCAGAGGTCAAGATTTTTAAAGACATTTTGATATTTAAGTCTGTGTAAACCATGAGTCCCCCGGGGTGTGTCCAGTTTTGACCCCAGGGGCATCATTTGAAAATCTTTGAAGAGGACTGCCGTATAATGTTACATAACAAATATGAAACCTCTGGGCTTTGCGGGTTGAGAGATTTTTAAAGCAATATTTCTATTTAAGTCTATACAAATCATGTAAGCCTAGGGTATGGCCAGTTTTGAACCCAGGGGCATCATTTGAACAATCTTTGTGACCACTATACAATGTTACATACCAAACATGAAACCTCTGGGCCTTGTGGTTTCTGAGGAGAAGATTTTTAAAGTCATGTGACCCTCGGGGTGTTGCTAGTTTTGATCCCATGGGCATCATTTCACAAATCTTTGTAGAGGACCACTAGAGGATGTCACACATCAAATATGAAAGCTCCAAGCCTTGTGGTTTAAGGGGAATATTTTTTTTAAGTTTTCAGTTTTTAAATATATTTTTAGCTCTAGTGACCTACATATGCGGCGGACCAGAACGATTTGATTTTTTTTAAAGAGGGTCACCCAATGATCATTCCTGTGATGTTTGGTGAAAATCTGCCAATTGGTTTAAGAGTGGATGTTCTTTGAATGAAAATGTTGACACACGACGGACCGAGGACAAATGGCGATCACAGAAGTTCACCATGAGCAGGATGTGCTCAGGTGAGCTAAAAACACATCACTAGAGCTGTAGGTGGTCATGTTTTCCAAAATTGTTGGAATCTAAGCGATATCTGTTTGTGTTCAAAAGATATTACACATTTTCTTGACCTCTCCATGTATTTTCCTTATTCCCAGAAAAATCGATTTGGCAAACTGGACCCGAATGAAAGTTGGGTTTGAAAATTTGAAATTCAAATGAATGTTCTTTTACGCAAAAAATTGTCATCATTTAAGTGTGAAAAAACAACAACAACATGAAAAGGCCATACAACCCATATACATGTACTCGCTGAAAACTCTTCAAAGTATGATTATTACCATCATCCTAATAAATCCTATTTAAAATAGCGTCCAGTTTTCATTCTAAAACCACACGATGTTTTCAACGATTGACAAATCTTTACAAATTCGGTTTACGACATGTGAATACTGAAATAAAAAAAAACGTGTTCAGATTGCTGTCATTAACTTTTCACTGTTACTCAGTTATTTGTATTTTGGTTTTTGCTCTCACGTTACATTGTTGCCTTAAAGATAGATCAAAAACGGCATAGAGTTGTGAACATGAGCAATTGTTAAGAATTTATTTTTAGTATGCATTCCCAAGCGAGGTCTCGATATATGGTATCTATGTTTGAAGTTTCATTAAAATATCTTGATGCGTTCTCAAGTTATGGAGCGGAGACCGTTTTTCTATTTTTAGTAATGGTGACCTTGACCTTGGCCCCACCCATCCCATATGCAACCCAAAGCGAGGTCCCAATATAAAGTATATATGTATAAAGTTTCTTAAAAATATCTCGATGCGTTCTCAAGTTATTGAGTGGAAACCGTTTTTCTATTTTTAGTAACGGTGACCTTGACTTTGACCCCACCCACCCCATATGCAATTCCAAGCGAGGTCTCAATATAAGATATTTATGTATAAAGTTTCATTGAAATATCTAGATGTTTGTATTGGCAGATGCTGCCAGTGTTTTTCAGATGTTTTTCAGATGTCAATATATAGATATCACACCCCATAGAGGGTGATACAACATAATGTCAACCCGAGAATGGTAATGTCAACCCAGGCGTAAGCAGAGGTTGACATTACCATTTTTATATTTATTATACCGAACAATAAAACAAGGAAACTTAGGCCTGATTACTTAATTTATAGATCTACTTTTTTAAATGCCCTTTAAAATCAACTAATAAACTAAAAGTGTTAAAGTTAATTTACCACAGATTATTTTCATGATTTAAGATGTGTATCTATATGAAACATTTATGGTTCCTTCACAATACAATAGTTAAATAATACTGCAGAAACAGACTTCCGTACTTTCAAACAGTTTGCAAAGTGTACCAGCATGACCGGCGAGTGTGTACAGTGCAGTTATATTTAGATGTGTCATGCTTTAAAGGTGGCATGATCGACAGGATGTTTCTACAGCGCGTTAGTTTAAATCAGTAATATACCTGGTGAGATACGGGCGAAAATTATTGTTGGATACAAAACTAAATATTATAGTTGATGGGAAGTGTTTAATGGATATTCAGAACACATTAACGCGATAAATGTGTACAGTAGAGTGGTGCAGTAACTACACAAACCAGTTTTCACTCGACTGACATAGGACTGTGCTGTGTCGTGTTAGTTTGTTTTTAACATGTCTAAGCACTCGCGTTACAGTACACATAATTAATTAAACCATGCAGCAGCAATATCTGAACTTAATTTGAACGGCAATACGGTTAATCGGATGCAGGTTTGGAGACAAAATACGATTTAAAATATACGTTCTGACAAGTCATGGCGATTAAAAAAACAAATCGCGTTTCTGGTTAGCACGGTGCGCATGAAATTAAATATTGCACAACTGTGTGGATACTTGAAAATGAATTGCAAACCCGGGTTGTTGGATTTTAATTGTAAAAGCAGTGGATTGATGTTCGCATTACTAAAGGTTAACGTTGTTTTGTTTTGTGAAACTGTTGTTCTATTTTTAGCTCCACGCGAGGGTGACCGTATACTCTCGCATGTGACATTACGAAATGTTTCATGATAGATATATGGAAATTTAACATGGGCTAGTCACATGAGGTATAATAATACATGTTACCAGTGTGTATCCAGTGTATTACCAGCTTATTGTCAGAATCTGACAACACATTGGTAATATTGCCAGTATGTTGTCAGATATGAAAGAATGCTGCCAGTGCATTGCCAGTGTATAATCAGCATATTGTCAGACTGATTTTTCTGTTACAAGCGTATAGCCAGTGTGTTGTCAGAAACACAATTTGGTAAGGGCGAACGCCGATTTTTTTCAAAACACGGTTTTAACAGGATTCGAACTCATGCCTACAAAATCGTGCACTTCAATGGAAAATCTCCTATGCTAGACTACAATGATCAATAGTGCGCAGGCACGTAGCGGTACTTCAAGTACAATTCATTCAAATAGATTTTACTACTATTACAAATTTTTCCGCACCGGCGAAAAGTGTCATGGTGACATCTTTTTGTAATTATTTAATAATAGATTACTGTATGTTAATAAAAACGAGACCTATGTGTAATCATACTTTATTTTACGGAAATTACGTCAGGAAGTCGAGTAAAAACGTGATCAATTAGCATCTTTGCATACAAAAAAGCATCATATCATTTTGTTATGAATCTTTTATTGAAAGTTTAATTATTTCAGCGTATGCCATATTGACGTTATAGTGTTGCTAAGGATACCAATTTACGACAAATGATACGACAGGTTGTTAATTATTTTGGCATGGTAATGTTCTTTTTCTCAAAAGGTTAATGTATTAAAGTTGATTCAGTTTTGCCTACATATCACAAAAATAGCTAGGAAGTACACGAACGTCCCAAACAACCCTCGTATAATAAATGTTTCATATAATACAATTTTATTTTTGAAAATACTACACTGTATTAATAATATTATGTTGTTTTCCGGCCAATCTTTTATCTATCTATCTATATCGTTTTCATGTCTAACTTTCATTCAGGTCAATACGGGAAATAAATCGCACAGCTTGACCCCTTTAACGAAGACATCACGGATGGCTGAACACTCAGCCCCTCATCATATATCTGATCACAGTAATTTCCCAACCCTTGTGACAATTCATTGCTTTGTGGTCGACAATATGTAAGAAGCCCATTTGAAAGAGGTTTCAGATTCTGATAGCCTAGAGAATTAACAGATAGCCGTTATACCGGAAAATATTGAGATTTCTAGAGTTTATAAAAAAATGTATTCAAGCGCATTATCATATAGCAGAGACGTATAAATACATATTATGTAATAAATATTTGTAAGGCAAGTGAAACGCATTTGTTAACAGTTTTAAATTTTAAAAAAGATGTATTAACAAGAGGGCCCTAGGACGTTCACCTGAGACCTTGTAACCCACTAACGATTTGCATCTCCAAGGCGTGGCTTATTTTTATCCCAGGGGCCTTGCGGTTTCAGGTAAAGATTTTTAAAGCCATTTTGGTATTTAAATCTATATAAACCATGTGACCCGTGGGCTAAGGTTATTTTTTACCCATGGGGCATAACTTGAAAAATCTTTGTAGAGGACCACTATAGGATGTTGCATACTAAATGCAAAACCTCTGGGTCTTGTGGTTTAAAGAGTAAAGTTTTAAAGAAATTTTGCTATTTAAGTTTATATAAACCATGTGACCACCAGAGTGTGGCCAGTTTTGACCCCAGGGGCATAATTTGTACATTCTTTGTAGTAGAGGACCACTATAGGATGTTACATACTAAATACGAAATCTCTGGGCCTTGTGGTTTCACAGGAGAAGATTTTTAAAGTCAATTTGCTATATATTCTATATAAACAATGTGACTCCCGGGGCGTGGCCCGTTTTGACCCTAGGGACATAATTTGAACAAACTTTGTAAAGGACCACTACAGGATATTACATACCAAATAAGAAACCTCTGGACCTTGCAGTTTCAGAGGAGAAGATTTTTTAAGTCATTTAGCTACATTCTATATAAACGATGTGACCCCCGGGGCCTGACCAGTTCTGACCCCAGGGGCATAATTTGAGCAATCTTTGTAGAGGGCCACTATAGGATATAACATACCAAATATGAAACCTTTCGGCCATGCGGTTTCAGACTTTTACACTTTTGAAATCTATTTTTAGATCTGGTGACCCACTACATAGGCAGCAGACCGTAATGATTTGGACAACTTTGGGGCACGGATACACTGACGACGGACAACGGGCGATTACAAAAGCTCACCCTGAGCAAGATACATATTAAAATGGGCATTTATTTACTACTAAATTCAAATCTGATGT
The DNA here is from genome assembly GCA_027627225.1 of Congeria kusceri. Lineage (NCBI taxonomy): Eukaryota > Metazoa > Mollusca > Bivalvia > Myida > Dreissenidae > Congeria > Congeria kusceri. The sequence goes on along the minus strand of CM051040.1, from coordinate 31,679,724 downwards.
TTCTTGCATTAAAACTTCTCATGCAGTCTCTTATTACAACTCTTAACTTAAAATGCAGTTTCTATAATCACGGAACTAGATTACGCTATTAATTGGTAAGTTGTCTGAAGATATTCACTAGAAATGTGCCCACAAACACGGATGCCCCCACCTATGCAGCCATTTTTACATGGCGCCGCTTTGTCTGTATGCATACAAATTGTTTTGCAAAAGGAGAAGTGAATTTTATACTGCACTTTATGCTAATCTATTCTCTTATTCTGTAAAGTTAGTTTAGTTTTCACAAAGTACCGTCTTGCTTTAGCCTGTGCATACTGCACAGGCTAATCTGGGATGACACTTTACGCACATGCATTAAGCCCGGGTTTCCCACGACACGCCTCAATTATTTGTATACACAGTTAGGCCAGTGTTTGTTGATTTTTAGTTTTTTGGATCCACAGACCCAATGTTTCTTAAAAATACAACCTATGGAACAAAACCAATATTTTAAAACCAATAAACAAAAATTAATCGACAACATTTTTAAACGTTAACACTAACAAGAGCACCGCCTATGGGTGCTGGATGCTCGACTTTCGTGTATTTGATAGTTGTCTCGTATTTTGTTAATATAATGAGTTCATCACTGTGATGAAGTGTGTTAAAATTTAAGTAAATACCTCTCATAGATATTGAGAAATTTGACCTAAAGCTAAAATTCTAAGATGCAAAGGGCAATAACTCCACCACAATTTTAATATAGTTACCTAATCTTGTCTTCAGAATGAGTTCATAACTGTGATCAAGTATTTTCAGTTTCAAATCAATACATGTACCTCTTATAGTTATTATTAATTACACTATTAGTAACTTCGGGTGTATGGGATATACACCCTCAGTGATTTCATACCATACGAGAGCAGAGTATGGTATGAAGACACTGAGGTAGTATATCCCATACACCAGAAGTTACTAACAGTTTAACGAATATATTTCACTGACTATCTTTCACTGGTTTGTTTTAATTGACATCACTTGTACATTTAGTAACGAAAGAACAACTTACAAAATAACACGAAACTCATACAATGACGTCACGGACATAAACACAAGAACCGTGGAAATTCCATGAAAACCAAAGTTTTCGAACGAAATGCATAAAAGTCAGCACAATAATGAAAGAAAGTTCTGGGTGCAAGGTGAAGATCATACACCTATGGCTAGGAAATAGTACCCTTGATCTTGCAATTCAAAGCGAGGTCTCAATATCTACATATGAAGTTTTATTAAAAATCTAAATTCGTTCTTAAGTTACTGAGTGGAAACCAATTTAGTTTAATTTTTAGTAATGGAGACCTTGACCGTGACCCCACCCTCCCCATAAGCAATTGCAAGCGAGGTCTAAATATAAGGTATCTACATATAAATGTTCATTAAAATATCTCAATTCGTTCTCTAGGTATTGAGCGGAAACAGTTTGTCTATTTTTAATAATGGTGACCTTGATCCACCCACCCCATATGTAATCACAAGCGATGTCTAGATATAAGGTATCCACATATAATGTTTCATTTAAATTCCTCAATGTGTTCTGAATTTATTTAGCAAACCATTTTACATTTTTTAGTAACGGTAACCTTGACCCTGACCCCACCCACCCCATATGCACTCCCAAGCGAGGTCTATATATGAGGTATCTAGGTATGAAGTTTCATTAAAATATCTCAATACATTCTCAAGTTATTGAGCGGAAAACGTTTTTCTATTTTTAGTAATATTAACCTGGACCCCATCCACCCCATATGCAATTCCAAGCAAGGTCTATATATATATATGTGTGAAGTTTTATTAAAACATATTGATGCATTCTTAAGTTATTCAGCTGAAACCATTTTATATTTTTAGCAAAGGTGACCTTGACCATGTTCTTGAGCCGAAACTGTTTTTCTATTTTTAGTAACAGTGACCTTCACCCCACCCAACCCATATGCAATATCAAGCAAGGTCTCGTTATAAGGTATCTATGTATCAAGTTTCATTAAAAAATCTCAATGCGTTCTTAAGTTATTGAGCGGAAACTGTGTTTCTATTTTTAGTAACAGTGACCTTGACATTTACCCCACCCACCCCATATGCAATTCCAAGTGAGGCCTTGATATAAGGTATCTATGTTTGAAGTTTCATTACAATAGCTCAATCTGTTCTTCAGTTAGAGAGCGGAAACGAAAAGTTGATGCAGCCAACCCGCCTGCCCAACAACAAACCCCAATCTAATAACAGAAATTTTTCTTTGAAAAATATGGTAAAAAATTACGTCATTAGAGTGCGTTTCTGGACTTCTATGTGGTACTGACATGTACCGATGGTGTATGGAAAATACCCCCATGTTCATGTGACCGCTCTTAGCTAATTGGATCGCTTCATTTATGTTGGAGGTGAGATATAGTGAAATTTTGACTAAAGCAAACATTCTAAATTCAAAAAGAGAGCAATTACTCATACGAAAGCCTTGATAGAGTAACCTCCACTTCTCTACATAATAAATTAATCACTGTGATCAAGAACTTTTAGATTTAAGTCAATTACCTCATACAGGTTTTGAGAAATATGACCTGAAGCGAAAAATGTGTTGAAAAAAAGGGTTATAACTCCAATACAATCCTTGAAAGATTAACCTCCTCATTTCTGCAGAATGCGGTCTGCACCATAAACATGTTTATTTAATGTAAAGTTGTGAAATATAGAAAAATAAGTGTGATATATATCCCTATATCACTCACAGTGATGGGCTACTTTTTTAAAATTGTATTTGATTTGAACAATATTTAATTGTAGGTGTTGTCACCATTTATCATACAGAATTACCTAAAAAGAAAAGAAGTGAAGATTAATAACACCAAATGTTAAGAATACCTCTCTGATATATTGAAGTGTCTTTCCTCTTATTTTCTCTTGGATTTTCCTCGCTGATCTCAGTCATATTGAGCCCAGGAGACTAGAACAGACAATGCCTTGTGGGTACAAGTTTTACCCACAAGGCATTGGCGCTCGTCATCTTGGTCCAAATTTAATTTTAGTTTCCAAAGTATTTATTCGGCATAGCTGTCTAAGATCACTTTTGACCCAGATTTTCTTGCGATAATTATGCAGCGGGAAAATTGAATGCCAATAGAATTGGGCAAATTTTCTAATTCGAGGGAATGCAAACTTCAAACAATGGTTTATCGTATACCAATAACTGTTGCATACTTTCGGGCAATAAAAATTGACATAATTATTTACATAAGCGGTTAAAATGAAGTTATAAACATATCTTCAACATATTTTTTTTTTATACTCTAGAACTGAGCATAAGTATGAACGTATTTTCTTATTGTCTGTCATGAATAGAATATTATATTAATTTCCAGAATTAATCCACTATTTTGATATCGGGTTCAACACACGATCATTCTAAAAATAGCGTGGTTGAGCTGCTGGTGTATAGCTGTCATAATATACATGCATTAAGTAGCGTACAGAGAAACATAAAAGCGAATATTTCAATAAATGGGGAATTTATGTTTATAAACATACTGTGCATGTTAGTTTGAAATTGAATTGCGTTTTGTTCTATAAAGAAACAATAAGAATTGTACATTTCCATCAAATTCTCCAGTAGATGTTAATCAATCTGTAAAAAGATACATTTTAATAAATAACATGTTGTGAAATAAGTCTAGCCCGGAATACGTCGAAATGATATTCATGCTGCTTTTACTTGATTTGTGTAGCATTAATACATTATTTGCAATGCCATTTATACACAGAAACCCTTGATACATCATATTCCTACCGAATATTATGTTAAATCGCCATAGTCTACTGTAATATTTGTGTTATATAAAATGGAAGTCATCATTATTTCAAATAGGCTGAATGTTTTCTGAAGATTGCTTTTCATGAGGATAAACAGTATAAATGATTAATTGACTTCGAAATGTGTATGTATTATGCATAGATAACTTTCAAGATGAAGGTAAGGCATATTACTTAAGAATAACTATACACCTTTGACACTAAATAATTTTCAATCATTCCAGCAATTATTTTCGTACATTGTTAATGTGTTATATTTGGCTGACAAATTTATATAATAATGATGTTAACGTAAATTATCTAGGATATTCATGCATCACTGGTGAAAATATGGGGCGGCATGATCGGTTTATTCACTGTACAAATATTAATAATTATTGAATGAATCACAAATTTATTTGGGGATCCGAGTTTTGGTATGGTGTCCGAAAAAGATGGAGTCCGAGAAGTCTTCTAATATAGGTTGGGACCAAAAAATCTGGGGTCCGAGAAGCCATGTAACCGATCATCTTGGCCCTCTTGTATTATGTTTAGGGTAAAAATCATATCTCAATATTAATGTCAACGCCAATTGTCTTTTTTAATGACATTTCTTGTTTTATCCATTTGTTGTACTTTATTCATCCCAGCATATTACACTTGCACTTGTTGTTTACTGTTGCTATGAACAGTAGTCTCCCTTCGTTTACATAATTTTTGTATTGTCCATTCTCCAATTCCGAAACATTACAAGAATCCAGTGTACCCTTAAGTAATAACTTGTGTTCATTCAGTGTTGTTAAGTCCAAATAATTAATAAAAAACCCACTTTATACGTATTAGTGAGCAATTTCAGAACACTCCTAACAGTACATCTTTTGTTTGTTTTACATTTTAACGCACATCTACAAGTTTACTCAGCTTAAAGTGCTTGCAAAGCACGTGTGTTTGAATGTCTACATAATTTACATAATAAAACCTATGCACAAGCTATTTTTAGAAAACTGAATTTTGGAGAACTGAATCCACTTTCACTTTTAATATGTATTTTTATCATAAATATATTTAAAGCTAGCAATGTGTGTTAACTTCTTGATTTAAAAACTCACCATTATTCAACGACTACGTCACGTGTATCCAATTGTATTTAAACTTAAATAAATTTAGAACCACGGATCCTGCATTGTACATGAATATACTGTGTAGCATAGTAGACTGTCGTACTGTAAACACGCTGCCATTATAATGTCTTGAGTAAAAAAAATTGCGATTTAAGTTGATTAACTAGATCTAATCCACGGCACATTTCATCGTTATCCCAGATGGTGCTGGAATGTTTATTACTAATCCCAATTACTACGCATCCTAGAGAAAATAGTGCAGACGTAAAATTTTAAATAGCGTCTTGAAAATCCCCTAAATAAAAATCAAACGTAAAGAATATTCAAATACCATTTAAATAAAAAGAAAATTTGATTGGTTTTGGTGTGAAAACGCGTGATATCATCACCGGAAAGGGTGACAATATGCATATTTTCACTTGCGCAAGCGCTCGTGAAAATATTAATTATCTCCCTTTCCGGTGACGATATCACACGTTATCACACCTAAAAGTGTCTCCCTTTTCGGTGACGATATGACGCGTTATCTCACCGAAAAGAAATAATATGCTCTATATCTTGAGTTTCAATTTAATGTCTTTTATAGTTATTGAGAAATTTTACATTTAATAAACAAATGTAAAAATATTCTAAGTTGTAAGTCCAAACAAGGGCAAATAACTCTGGAAATACAAATCAAAGGGTTTTGCGCCTTTTTGACATGAATTAAAGAAATAATAACACAACCCACAAAAAATTCCTTCATTTTGTTCTTTGTTTAAATTCGACTAAGGGTGAGAGTATTTAACTAAAACAAGAGGGACAAATGGCCCTGGGTTGCTCACCTCAGTTTCCATAGTGAAACAATTTTCGATGTGTTCGATTTTTATTCGTATATCATGGATATAATGATACGGACTGATGAAAATGTGGCCTTAATAATCATGGTTTAAAACACTTATGTGACAACAGACACTCAAAATTTTGAAGAACACATTGTAATTTAAGCTTTTTCTTTAATTTGACCAAGCAACCTAATTTTTGAACCCACATGACTCAGATTCAAACTTGGAAGAGATAACATTAGGACAAATGTTCTGATCAAGTTTTTGACGATTGGGCAAATAATGTAATTTCTAGAGTGTTAACAATCTTTTTATTCAATTTGACCTAGTGACCTAGTTTTTGACCCCAAATGACCCATATTGAAACTCTGCCAAGATACCATTACGACAAATGTCCTGAAAAAGTTAATGAAGATTGGGCAAAAAATATGACTTCTAGAGTGTTAACAAGCTATTTCTTCAATTTCACCTAGTGACCTTGTTTTTGACCCCACATGACCCAGATTCAAACTCAGCAGAGATATCATTGGGACAAATGTTCTGACCAAGTTTCAGGAAGATAAGGCCAAAAATATGACTTCTAGTGTGTTAAGCTTTTTCTTCAAATTGACCTAGTTTTTCACCCAACATGACCCAGATTCGAATTAAGACAAATGTTCTGACCAAGTTTCATGAAGATTGGGCAAAAAATGTGACTTCTAGAGTTTTAACAAGCTTTTTCTTCAGTTTGACCTAGTTTTTGATCCCAAATGACCAAGATTTGAACTCAACTGAGATATCATTGGGACAAATGTTCTGACGAAGTTTATTGAAGATTGGGCAACAAACGTTACTTCTAATGTTGACGATGAAGGATTCACAACTCGCAACCCACGATTCACCACAGTCAAAAGACAATCATAAAAAGGACCCAAAGATTTGTTAAGCATTAATTTTAAGGTCGTTCACCAGAGTTAAAGGCATCATAATGGCTTATAAACAAGAGGGCCAACTAGCACTAAAGCTTTTCCCTGAGTATAAAGATCTGGGTCTTGCAGTTTCAGGAGATTTTCATAGTCAATATAAACCATGTGACCCTCAGGGCGTGGCCACTTGCTACCCCAGGGGCATAATTTAAACAATATCTGTAGAGGACCACTACACAATCAATCTCATTAAAATCAAATCATAACATTGTTAGAATCTGAAGACATCATATAACAGGTCAAGTTCAAATGACATTTCGAACAATAAAATATCAGCCCTGCTGCGCCCAAAGAAATTGCTTTTGCATAGCAAACTTTGGCCACGGTTTTAGAAAAGGTGATGCATTTACAGCTGATCCTCGGAAAGAAATAATTTTCCGTTAATTTTCACATGGATAACAACGAAGATAGTGGTACCTTAGGCGAGAAAACATCCAAACTTCATGCTAATTTTGTGCATAGTTTTTGTCGTCTAGATATAAAGGTATAACACAACAATTTGAAGGCAAGAATTTGATTAGCTGATGAAAAGGTCGTCTGAACTTGACCCCTTATGCGAAGTCATTAGATCCAGTCAGCGGATAATATAGTAGAGTCAGACTGGAGATGATTGTAATGAGATTGAATATAGAATGTTAAATTCCAAATATAAAAACTCTGGATCTTGCGGTTTCGGAGGAGAAGATTTTACAAGTTATTTTGCTATTTAAATCTTTATAAACCATGTGACCCCCAGGGCGTAGCAATTTTTTAACCCCAGGTGCATCATTTGAACAATCTTTGTCAAGGACCACTACACTATGTTTCACAGCAAATATAAAACCTATGGGCCTTACAGTTTCAACAGATTCTTAAGGCCTACTTGCCATACAAGTCTATATAAATCATGTGACGCCCCATATCATGGCGACTTTTTACCCCATGGGCATAATTCTTTGTAGAGGACCACTATACAATGTGATATACCAAATACAAAAACACTGGGTCTTAAGGTTTTAGAGGAGAAGATTTTAAAGTCATTTTACTATATAAGTTTTTATACAAAACCATGTGATCCCCGGGATGTGGCCAGTTTTGTCCCCAGGGGCATCATTTGACCAATCTACGTAGGGGATCATTATGCAATTTTACATACCAAATATGAAACATCTTAGCCTTGCGGATTCAGTGAAGGTTTTTAAAAGTCATTTTGCTATTTAAGTCTACATATACCATGTGACTCCCGGGGCTTGGACAGTGTTTAGCCCCTTGGGGATCATTTGAAAAATATTTGTAGAGGACCACTATACAATATTACATACCAAATATTCATAAACTTCTAGGCCTTGCAGTTTCAGGGATTTTTAAAGTCATTTTGGTATTTAAGTCTCTATAAACCATGTCAGCCCCGGGGTGTGGCCAGTTTGACCAAGGGGCATCATTTAAACAATCTTTGCAGAGGACCACAATACAATGTTCCAAACCAAATATAAAACCTCTGGGCCTTGTGGTTTCAGAGAAGATTTTTAAAAATCATTTTGCTATTTAAACCATGCGAAACCCGGGGTGTAGCCAGTTTTGAACTGAGGGGTATCATTTAATAAACCTTTGTAGAGGACCACTATACAATGTTACATACTAAATATGAAACCTCTGGGCCTTGCGGTTACATAGGAAACGATTGTGTACGTCATTTTGCTATTTAAATCTATATAAACCATGTGAGCCTCGGTGTGTGTCCAGTTTTGACCCCTGGGGCATCCTTTGACCAATGTATGTAGAGGACCACTATACAATGTTACAAACCAAATACAAAAACCTCTGGGCCTTGTGGTTTCAGAGGAGAAGATTTGTAAAAGTAAATTTGCTATTTCATCTATATAAACCATGTGATACCTGGGATGTGGCCAGTTTTGACCCCAGTCAATCAATTGAACAATCTTTACAAAGGACCACTATACAATGCTTCCAACCAAATATGAAACCTGAGGGCCTTGTGGTTTCAGAGGTCAAGATTTGTAAAGTCATTTTGATATTTAAGTCTGTGTAAACCATGAGTCCCCCGGGGTGTGTCCAGTTTTGACCCCAGGGACATCATTTGAAAAATCTTTGAAGAGGACTGCCGTATAATGTTACATACCAAATATGAAACCTCTGGGCTTTGCGGGTTGAGAGATTTTTAAAGCAATATTTCTATTTAAGTCTATACAAATCATGTAAGCCTAGGGTATGGCCAGTTTTGAACCCAGGGGCATCATTTGAACAATCTTTGTAGACGACCACTATACAATGTTACATACCAAACATGAAACCTCTGGGCCTTGTGGTTTCTGAGGAGAAGATATTTAAAGTCGTGTGACCCTCGGGGTGTGGCTAGTTTTGATCCCATGGGCATCATTTCAAAAATCTTTGTAGAGGACCACTAGAGGATGTCACATATCAAATATGAAAGCTCCAAGCCTTGTGGTTTAAGGAGAATTTTTTTTTAAGTTTTCAGTTTTTAAATCTATTTCTAGCTCTAGTGACCTACATACGCAGCGGACCAGAACGATTTGATTTTTTTAAAGAGGGTCACCCAATGATCACTCCTGTGAAGTTTGGTGAAAATGTGCCAATTGGTTTAAGAGTGGATGTTCTTTGAATGAAAATGTTGACACACGACGGACCGAGGACAAATGGCGATCACAAAAGTTCACCATGAGCAGGATGTGCTTAGGTGAGCTAAAAACGCATCACTAGATCTCTAGGTGGTCATGTTTTCCAAAATTGTTGGAATCTAAGCGATATCTGTTTGAGTTCAAAAGATATTAAACATTTTCTTGTCCTCTCCATGTATTTTCCTTATTCCCAGAAAAATCGATTTGGCAAACTGGACCAGAATGAAAGTTGGGTTTGACGATTTGCAAGTCAAGTAAATGTTCTTTTACGCAAAACATTGTCGTCTATTAAGACATTTAAGTATGAAAAAACAACAACAACAACATGAACAGGCCATACAACCCATATACATGTTCTCGCTAAAAACATTAAGAAGTATGATTCTTACCTTCATCCTAATTAATCCTGTTTAAAATTACATCCAGTTTTCATTCTAAAACCACACGATGTTTTCAACGATTGATAAATCTTTACAAATTCGGCTTACGACATGTGAATACTCAAATAATAAAAAAACATGTTCGGATTGCTGTCATGAATTTTTCACTTTTACTCAATGATTTGTATTTTGGTATTTGCTGTCACGTTACATTGTTGCCTTAAAGATAGATAAAAAACGACATAGAGTTGTTTTATGATATTGGCATTCATTATATTTGGAACAAGTTACAAATATAAAACACTGAACACTCCCTACAGACGCCAGCCATTACCACACAACCTTTTTAGACGCTGAATTACAATAAGTACACAAAAGTGTGTTCCTGATTCAGTGGCATAACATGGCACACCTGTATATTCACGTGCGATTTTATAACAATGCTGAAAGTGTAAAACTAGCTAATCACAACGCTGACAGCGACGAAAAACTGTTGGCGAGAAAAGAACAGAAACCAAACTCAAGGGAAACATTTTCTAATAGATAGGACACATTTGTTCAAGACATATCGAATCAAGAACTACATATTGTTCAACTACCTAGTTTCAACATCTTGGTAGACATATAGGTTTGTAACAAACTACATAATACAAACGCAATAATACGAATAACAGTCAAGGTGTCGACAAGTCCACGTAGGTTTTTCTGGTTTCGGTATATATATCATGACTCATTCAAAGCATTGTATTATTTTATTGAAATAAGAAGAATGTTATTAGAATTGAAACTTGATTTAAATTTGATGCTTTTTACAGAAATTATATTTAAAATAAAGGTATCTAAACAAGCAACCTTTACTGTGCATACGTATAAACAAACGGATCTATTCTTTCAGATCTATTGGCCTGTTTTCTCAACATACTTTATTAGATAGTTATGAAATTCTTCATATTAGTAAGGATGATAAATGTTGTCTTAGGCAGCTAAACCGAAACAAATAAACTTAAGGCATGTTACTCTATATTACCAATCATTGGTCATCATGTTCACAATCAAGTCATCATTTTATGTGATATCGAAATAATAATAATAATACCATATTTAATAATTAAAGGGCAATAACTCCATGAAATTCAATAGGCCGGAACATGACGTTTCTTCGAGAATGAATCATTAGTTCCTGATAACTAGCAAGGGAACTGAAATACACTATTTTATTATCAAACAGCATTAACTCCACGAAAAACTATAAGAACAACAGGCTATTCGTCGATGGGACAGTGCAAAACTATGCCAAGTATGTGGTGAATACATGTTATATAGCCTAGTTTTGCACTGATCCATCTATTTGTATTTCCTGTTGGTACCGATGCTGCAAATGTCCCGCATTTTTAGTCATCAGTTGCAAAGAACTTGCGAGGAAACGAATATATATGTACTCAACAGAAAGAACGAACGGATGAAGTTTGAGGGTAAATGTTTGGGCCAGGAAGGCAGACTGAATCACAAAAACATCCCTGCTTTGGGAAGCATAAAACTACTACATACAAAGTCCTAATTAGGAGATACTAAGTCCTTAACAGAAGTCTTTATTTCCTAATATATATCTCGTAGTAAGGATATAGAGTCTAAATAAAGGAGATACCTCTTCGTACTTAGGACTTACCTACTCATTGTGTCCCCCAATTAGGACTAAGTATCTCCTTTTAGGAGTTAGTATCTCCTAATTATGACTTATTATATCGTAATTAGAAGAAACTATGTCCTAATTAAGACTTAATATCTCCTAATTAGGACATAGTATCTTGTGATTACGAGATGCTATCTCCTAGTTAGCACTTAGTATCTCCTAATCAAGACTTTCAATCTAATAATTAGGAGATACTAACCCCTAATTATGACTTATTATCTCATAATTAGGAGATACAATATCCTAATAAGGACTTAGTTTCTCATAATTAGGACTTATTATCTCATAACTATGAGATACTAACTCATAATTAGTACTTAGTATCTCCTAATTAGGACTTCGTATCTCCTAATTCCGACTTAGTTTCTTCAAATTATGACATAGTATCTCCTAATTATGAGATAATGGAATACAACTAAATATAGACCGTGGCACGAGGATTCTATGTAGGAGCCTATTTTTCACAAATATTGTTTTTCACCTGTACAAATATGGATCTCATTTTTAACAGGTGTGAAAAATGAGATCGCATTCTTCACATTTTCTGTTAATATTTTATCGAGTCAGATTTTCCCCAAAAGGGGATTTGGGACATAACAAGATATTTGTGAAACATGTATGCCCCCCGACTTGCAGCCAATTTGGGAATATGTGCAATTGTTAAGAATTTATTTCAATATGCATTCCCAAGCGAGGTCTCGATATATGGTATCTATGTATGAAGTTTCATTAAAATATCTTGATGCGTTCCCAAGTTATGGAGCGGAAACCGTTTTTCTATTTTTAGTAATGGTGACCTTGACCCCACCCACATCATATGAAATCCAAAGACGGGTCTCAATATAAGGTATCTATGTATGAGGTTTCATCAAACTGTCTCGATGCGTTCTCAAGTTATTGAGTGGAAACTGTTTTTCTATTTTTAGCAATGGTGACCTTGACCCAACCCACCCCAAATGCAATCCCAAGTGAGGTCTCAATATAAGGTATCTATGTATGAAGTTTCATTGAAATATCTCAACGCTTGTCAAGTTATTAAGCGTAAAGCGTCTTTCTATTTTTAGCAATGGTGACCTTGACCCCACCCACCCCATATGCAATCACATGAGAGATCTCAATATAAGCAATCTATGTGTGAAGTTTCATTAAAATATATCGATGCCTTCTCAAGTTAGTGAGCGGAAACCATTTTTCTAGTTTTAGTAACAATGACATTGACCTTGACCCCACCCACCCCATATGCAATCACATGAGAGGTCTCAATATAAGCAATATATGTGTGAAGGTTCATTAAAATATCTCGATGCCTTCTCAAGTTATTGAGCGGAAACCGTTTTTCTAGTTTTAGTAACAATGACATTGACCTTGACCCCACCCACCAAATATGCAATCTCAAGCAAAGCTTCAATATGAGGTATATATGCATGAAGTTTCATTAAAACATCTCAATGCGTTCTCAAGTTATTGAGCGGAAACCGTTTTTCTATTTTTAGTAATGGTGATCTCGCCCTTGGCCCCAATCACCCATATGCAATCCCAAGTGAGGTCTTGATATAAGGTATTTAAGTATGAAGTTTCTTTAAAATATCTCAATGCCTTCTTAAGTTATTGAGGGGAAACCGTTTTTCTATTTTTAGTAATGGTGACCTTGACCCCACCCACCCCAAATGCAATCCCAAGCGAGATCTTGATATCAGGTATCTAAGCATGAAGTTTCATTAAAATATCTTGATGCGTTCCTAAGTTATTGAGCGGAAACCATTTTTCTATTTTTAGCAACGGTGACCTTGACCATGACCCTACGTACCCCATATGCAATCCCAAGCAAGGTCTCAATATAAGGTATCTATGTATGATGTTCATTAAAATATCTCAATCCGTTCTCGAGTTAGTAAGCGGAAACAAAAGTTGACGCCAACTACCAGTCAGCCCGTCCGCCCACCCGCCAAACGACACACCCCAATCTAATAACCAACATTTTTTTTTCAAAAAATTTGGTTAAAAATGTGATCCTTCGTTTCGGCCATTCACATTCTTCGCACATACAAATGTTACAAATGAGATCCTAATCTTCTCAGGGTGTGAAAAATATGATTTGTGAAAAATATGATCCTACAATGCTTCCATACAAATCACAGCCGCACAACAAGTAAATCAAATTGTGTTTGATTGCTTATACAGTTATGCCAATTCTAAGCATTGTACATCACACTCACAAATATTTATACGATACCCAGAGAATGACAGAGAACTGCTTGATTGTAGGTAATATAATTTTGGTGATTAGAAACGACGATGCATGACGTACAAGATTCATGATGAACATGCCAGCCTGTCATCAATATGTAATTGTACATAGTAGTACCGCATTTATAAAGAACAGCATAAACCATGACTTTTATGTGGCGAAAGTAACAATGCAATAAAAGCTTATAATATGCATTGTAGTTCTCATGCTTGACTTAATATTGTGTTTTTAATGGTATTCGTTTAAATTACTTCACTAAGCGACAAAATAACAATTATTTAACATTTCAAGGGGCATATCGACAGTATTTCCAATATAAAATCGCGGACTTCAATGGAAATTTTCCTACGCTATATTACATTTATCTATAGTGCGCATGCGTGTAGCGGAACTTCATGCACATTTCATTCATATCGATTTTACTACTACTACTAATATTCCTGGGCCCAGATAGTGTCACCGTGACAACCTTTTTATACTGTTTGTTAATAAACACATGACCAATGTGTGACTTAATCTTAACATGAATATTTCATAAAATATAATTATAAATTTCAATATAAATTTTATTTTGTAAAATATTACACCGTATTAGCCGTTGATATGCTCTTTTGAAATGCAACTATTAAATTGGCTTTGTTTATGGAAAGTATGAGGTAATAGTATTGCATTAACAAAATCCTTTCTATCAACGCAGCTTTGTCTTCAACACATTTCAGAATCAAATGTTCATCAAAATGAAATTTGCCAAAACAATGCACAAACTCAATGAAAATATTTCAACATAAACTCACGCAATCACACATAAAAGCGCCAACATCGTTGCTATACATACATACAATTGATATAATGAATACTGCTCAATGATTGATACGTGGATACCTTTTCACTGCCCATTTTTGTTTACTTTTAAGACCATCAAACTGCACTTTTATGACATGTCACTTTGGTTACCCTATCTTCCGTACAAATGATGTTAGCAAATTAATGTCTCCATGACTATATTCACCTTTTGCTGTGAATAATGTCCTAACAATGAATTATTAAAAAAAACATTCTAACTATATATGGTACTTACCCTTGCATTTTAAAGTGTATTCGTCTGGTGTATGTCGTTATCTTTGTTTTTACGAAATTCAGCAATGACTTTATTTATCCCGGCATCTATATGCTCACGATGAGTAGCTGTTAACATGTTTTTTTTTATATTTATAAAAAATGAAGTTTGAGTATTAATAGCTGATAAAAGTTCCACTGTGCAATCTTGCTGGTGTTCTTCTAATGCCATTTTAGCATCTTCGACTTTTAAGTCTATAATAAGTATTTTGTAAAAATGAACGAAGTACTTTTGGTTTTATTAGAAATAGATGAATTACATTATGAGTGTTGATTACTTTCAGCCTTACCTAAAATGAGAATTGTTGTTTGAATAGTTAAATGTTTGGAATACCATTTGTAGTGTAAAACAGATTTCAAGGGGCCTATCGACGGTATTTCCATAACTATATACATGTATTAAAACTATACATTTTCTAGAAGTAATACTATATTGATGGAATCGTTAAGCAAAAAATATGTACATACCCTTACAAAATTTCAGTGTATTGCCAGTGTGTTGTCAGTAGAAATCCAGTGTACTGTCAGTGTATTGCCAAACCTGACAACACACTGGTAATAATTACCAGTGTGTTGTCTGTGTGTTGCAATTGTGTTGTCAGGTCTGGCAACACACTTGCACCACACTGGCAACACTTAAATAATTATCATATTTAATTATTCTCATCAGGGAATCATAAAGTAACAAGAGATGTTTGTAAAACATGTATGCCCCCCGACGTGCAGCAAAGTTGTGAATATGTGCAATTGTTAAGAAATTTTTTTAACATGCAATCCCAAGCGAGGTCTCAATGCATTCTCAAGTTATTGAGCAGAAACTGTTTTTCTATTTTTAGTTATGGTGACCTTGAACTTGACCCCACCCACCCCACATGCAATCCCAAGCGAGGTATATAAGTATGAAGTTTCATTAAAATATCTTTATGGATTATAAAGTTATCGAGCGTAAAATGTTTTGCTATTTTTAGTAACGGTGACCTTGACCCACCCAACCCATATGCAATCCCAGGCGAAGTTTCAATATAAGGTATCTGTGTATGAAGTTTCATTAAAATATCTCAACTCAAGTTATTGAGCCGAAACTGTTTTTCTATATTTCGTAACGGTGACCTTAACCCGACCCACCCCATATGCAATTCCAAGCGAGGTCTCGATATAAGGTATCGATGTATAAAGTTTCATTAAAATATCTCGATGCATTTTCAAGTTTTTGAGCGGAAACAGAGTTTCAATTTTTAGCAACGGTGACATTGACCTGTTCACCTAAAAATGTATAGGCGTCTTCCATCAATACCAAGTAACCAGCATACCAACTTTCATGATCGTAGGTCAAAGCGTTCTCTAGATGTTGTGCGGAAACGAAATGGGCTACGGACAGACCGACCATCCGACCAAACAACATACCGACCAACCAACCGACGGACGGGTGCAAAGCAAGATTCCCCCACTTATTCGAAGGGGGCATAATTATTGAAAAATAAATTAGCAAAGTTTATCTATAACAAATATGACAATACACTGGTTTCACACTGGCACTACACTAACCACACAATGGTTTTGGAGTTTTCCAGTGTGTTGTCAGTGAGTTGTCACTGTGTTGTCAAACTGTCTAATACATTGGCAACACACTTGCAATACACTGGCAAGAATAAAAGAGAACGTTGCCAGTATGTGCCTGTGTTTTGGTCGGTCTGACAACACAATGGCATCACACTGTAAAGAATCCATTTAACAAAAGGTTGCCAGTGTAAATCCAGTGTGTTGTCAGTGTATTGCCAGCTTGCCGAGATGGAGATTTGTTTATTATATATTTTATAAAAGCATGTATTTAATAATATAGTTTATGTTTATTGTAAAGATACAATATTACATCAAAGAAATTAAACAACATATTATGGCATCTGAGCGAAACACTGGGTCAAATTATTGTTAATAGTGAAATTGAAAACGATGGCAATGATGATGTTGTTGTGGTTGTTGATGTTGATGATGATGGTATGTAGAAAACTTGGTGTATGTTTGAGCTGCACTATAATAAGCAGTCCATAAATTAAAATTTATGAGGCATCCTAATAATGTTTGTCTGATACATTGGTGTATGTCAAAACTAAACAAGAGATGTTTGTAAAACATGTATGCCCCCCCACCCCGACTTGCAGCCAAGTTGTGAATATGTGCAATTGTCAAGAAATCTTTCTAAAATGCAATCCCAAGCAAGGTATGAAGCTTCATTAAAATATCTCGATGCGTTCTCAAGTTATTGAGTGGAGACCATTTTTCTATTTTTTAGTAACGGTGACCTTGACCCCACCACCCCATATGCAATCCCAAGCGAGGTCTCAATATAAGGAATCTATGTATGAAGTTTCTTTAAAATATCTCGATGCGTTCTCAAGTTATTGAGCGGAATCAGTTTTTCTGTTCTTAGTAACGGTGACCTAGACCTTGACCCCACCCACTCCATATGCAATTCCAATCGAGGTCTCAATAAAAGGTATCTATGTATTAAGTTTTTTTCATGCCGATATTTGGTACCATTCACAAAGCCAAACAGTATACGTTTTTCACAATTTTTGGGCGAAAATTCACACATTCTTAATTAATTTTGTGAATTTTGTTTACACAGGATAAAATTTCGGCAATAGTTACATGTGTACACCGCTTTTAAAGGTTACTCGATTTTAACAGGACTCGTGTCACGTTTTATCGATAGTCGGTTAGTGAAACATGTGCTCATCGGGGTCACTGTAAACGCTCATTGGGTTATAATATGTAATGAATCAATCGTTTGAAGGTGTTTTTTTAGGTGTAAACACTGCAGATTATTTTCTTCTTGTTTTTTTTTTGAGTAATCACAATGCATTTTCACGAAACTCGCAGTACTATTTGAAATGTTTTTATAAAAAGCCCCCCCCCCCCCCCCCCCGAAGACAATTTCTTCTGCAGTTCAACAGTTTCAAATTTAGTGTCTTCACAAGTAGATTTACTGACAGTAACAAGTGCAAATTAGTCAGATTCACATACTGATAGTGGTGACAAAAATAACATCGATTTTATAAGTGGAATGTGTGAAAATACCAGGACTATAAATGGAAATACCAGGATTTGCAGTAAGCGACTGTATAAAAACAATGGTATAATTGCATATTTAAAATAAATATAGTCATTTGATACATATCTACATTTTGTTTATTGTGAACATACAATAAGTGTTGCTCTTTTTCCTTGAAGATGCTAAAATGTATACATACATACATACATTTCATACACCGGATCACTTTTATATTACTAATCGCAATTTCGCTGTGATTGAACTTTTATTGCTTTTATCTGTTGAATCACGACACAATAACACTTATATTACACGACCGCCATTGTTAAAAAATCTCATTGTGAATAAACAGCTTTCTGCGGAATGCATCACTTAATTGTATTCACAATCTATTTTTAGAATAGGTTTTTTTTCCAATACTGACTTTAATCACTGGATTGCATTAACTATCTATTTTTAAACAACGGATTTTTCCAATAATGACCCAAATTATTATGATGTAAATAAGTAGATCTTGAGTGCTTCTGTCCTAAGTAGCTCGCTAATATTGATAATTAAAATGCTCCAGATATGTAATATATTTGAATTTAAATAAATTGGAGCATTCAAATGTCAGTTGATCATATTCAAAACTACATTTTCATGCAATACAAACTAATTGTTTGTAAATGTAAACAATGACACAATCAGATTTGTGTTGTTGTTCTTTCTCTTCATGAACACAATTACTTTTAAACAGTATACATGCATATTATGAAGGTGAACAATGACACACTGAAGTTTTTGTTGTTCTTTCTCATCCAAGCATATGATGATAATATAATTACTATGTTTAGAACTGCCTTAAATTACTTAAAATACAGTTTTTGCCATATAAATAAACTGAGTTTATTATCAAAAAAAACAGCAAGCTTTGTTCACTTGTTCGATGTTTTGTTCAATTACTGTTCAGGACATTAGTGTAAAGAACAATTTATTTTTTGTGAACTTAATTTTAGCATTCAAGTAAGAATCAGATGTCACATTTTGAGAATATTGATAATTCGGTTGTGTTGGTTTATGATATACCAAATAAAAAATTTGAGCTTTTATAACCATGGTTGACTTAAAGATTATTTCTTACAACTGTCACGGCCTTAATGATTGTAAAAAACGCAATGATGTATTTGATTATTTAAAAAAACAAAAAGCGCCTGTAAATTGTCATTTTACCCCATCTATGGAAAAACAAATATATACACAGTGGGATGGGGAATGTTATTTAAGTCATGGTACTTCCAACTCTAGAGGTGTATGTATTTTGTTTAAAAAAAAACATAACAGTTAAAGTCCATTCAACTCAAAAGGATACGTTTGGTAATTATTTACTCTTAGATTTAACAGTTCATTCAAAACGATTTACTCCATGTATCCTGTATGGGCCCAATAATGACAAACCAATGTTTTACACTGAGCTTTTTTTGAAAATAGACTCTTTTGGAAATGACCATTATATTATTTGTGGGGATTACAATCTTGTACTAGACTCAAAATTAGACTATTTTATTTATAGAAGCCTACTAACAACAAGAAATCAAGGGAGCTGTTACCTTCTGTTATAAATGATAGAAACTTGGTAGACACTTTCAGACTAATGAATGGTGATGCTAACCAATATACATAGAGAAAACTAAACACTGTTCAGCAAGGCAGGCTAGATTTCTTCCTTGTCACTAGCAATCTTGTACAACATGTAAGACAGTCTGATGTAAAAGCAAGCTACAAATCCGATCATTCAGTTATAACTTTAGATTGAAATCTCTGTGAAGTAAACCATGGAAAGGGACTTTGGAAGTTCAACAATTCTTTATTACATGATGATGAATATTTAAAGTGCATAAAAATAAAAATAGATGAAATTTAAGAACAATATTGCCTACCTGTATACAACACTGAATCATTTACTACCATAATAACATGCCCCAGTTTACTATTAATGACCAACTATTTTTAGAAACCCTATTAATGGAGATCAGAGGCAAAACAATTTTCTTATAAATCCCAAAAGAGGAAAGAAAGAGATGTTCTTGTCAAACAAATTGAACTTCAATAAAAACATTTTAATGAAACAAATATTGAAGAATTAGATTTACTACAACAGGAGCTTTCAAATATACGTAATACAAAAATGAAAGGACCATTGATAAGATCAAAAGCCAAATGGATCGATGATGGTGAAAAACCCACAAAATACTTTTGCAATTTGGAAAAACAATATTCATAGAGTAAAACAATACCTTAAATAGTAAATGATAACGGCCAGAAAATATATGATCAAAAAGATATTTTAACAGAAGCTGCTAACTATTATAAGACATTATATACTAAGGCTGCAACAAATCAAAATAATTATAAAAATGATATTTTTAATGACCTTGAAGAACAGAAACATTAAAACTAAGCTATGACCAATCTCAAACATTAGAGGGCTTGTTGACAATGGAAGAAATCTCAGCTACTTTGAAAAATATGAAACATGATAAAAGCCAAAGCTCAGATGGCTTTACAACAGAATTTTTCAAAGTTTTCTGGAAAGATTTGAAATGCATTATTTTAAGAAGTTTTAACCCTTGCAGTGCAGAATTGATTTCAACTGTATTATTTGCCAGTGCTGAATTGTTTTATGATAAACATAAATAATACTTTGGGTGTACTAAAAGTGCTGTAAAATTAACATAACATGTACAATTTACACAAAAACTGAACTGTAGAATGGGTATATGATGACCTTCCCAACGTTACTATCAATCAGTTACCATGGTTACCATGGTAACAATAAAAATAACTAAAAATAACATTTTTTAATGTTTTTGTTTCTTTTTATTCTTAACTAATATGTTCTTCAAGAATTGAATATAAGAAATGTCCTTTAAACAAATAAACACAAAACGACATCCTTTGGTGAGTGTAGATACATTCTTAAAAGTTTTGAAATAGTTTTATTTTTTGTCTTATTTTTTATCTAGAATATAAATTTTCAGTGCATAAAACAAGGACTCTTTGCATTCAACTATCATTGAAAGAAATAACAGCATTAAAAATAAGAATAACCTAGACACAATTGAATATTATTACTAATGTTTCAGTATATTCTTCCAAAAAATGTTGGACTTATGTCAAATAATGTATAACACAGAAGCCAGAACTTCACATTGTTGGAATTGAAAGAGTATCGTTCAACATTTTAAGTATCCGAGACATATCCCACAGAACATTTAATTCTTATGGGAAGAATGGGTTATATATATAGTAATAATGTAAATTATGAATAGACAACAATTACCGGTCTTAGGCCAGTCCTTTTTTATTTTCTGGTTTACAAAATTTTTTGGGGAACATGTCCACTGGCAGGTCGAAAAAAAAAAAAAAGTGTTCAAATCTTAACACAACGAACGATTTCCCATTAGCAATTTATAATTAATAACAATATCAACATTAAAACACACTATTATGTGAAGTTAGAATAAGACGTCAAACATGGTATAAACTGTTTTATTACACCAATGTTTTATATGCAGTTTAACCATTTGTATTTATGAATTTTACAGAGTAAATAAGTGTAATAGATGTATATATTTTAACGGCATAATTAAAATTGATTTTACCACAAAGTGGTATTTGCATGGATTTACAAAATGTAAAGTGAGATGCCTTTTTAAAAGAAGACGAGTTAACCTGTGCAGGACTGGAATCCACAACTGCCCGAACACAGACCTTGCAAAACGAGCTTAATCTAACCGCACAACGCAAATTTTGAAAATAATTGCCGTGAGGTCTCGAAAAACATATTAAATTTAACAATATCAAGAGAAAATTCCAAATAATATGACGTTAATTGTCTGGATTCTTATTAAGTGTTAATTCTTATTAAAAATGAGAAACCAGTTTTAACATATTTTTAAAAAATATTCAACACTGTGTAAATGCTAAATCTTCATGTATATATGAAATTTATCAGATATAAACTGAACTGCTAGTGTGTGTTAAATTATTGCATTACAATTGTGACAGAAACAAAATACATGGCAAATAAGAAATTCTCATTGTGTCGCGAAAATACATATTATCAACAAAATGCAACCATGACTTTCTCTTTTAAGTGTAAACGAGACAAAGCTGTCTGTCCCCACATCCTCGTTTCGATGTGCCCGCAAGAAGATCTTGTTACTAATGATATTATTTGTTACAAATGCCACCTGAAAATATACATCCAATGCCTTCCACAGGATTTTTTTGGCATCCCCGTCCCGAGAGGGGTCGGTTAGGGAGGGGTATCCCCTCCGTACATCAAATTTTTTTGCGGCATGTGTCAAATGACGTTATCTGGTGCGTTTTAGCTATTAAATGTAAGGCTAAGATGTTTTCAATTTTTTGTACAAGTTTAAACGAAATGAAATAAACGAAACATCACCGTTTGAACGGCATACATCTAGCCTTTTAAAAGCAAAAAGCATCATTGTTGTTGCGAAACTGAAAGTTATGATTTTTTCCGGATGTTTATGTCCAGTGCACATCACATTCGCACAGTGACGTCATGTCCAAACCCACTATTCTCGTCGTTCTCGAATCTTTAGGTTACACTCGATCTACTGATGGAGCCTTTTTTATTCGATTAATTAATATGTTCATATGGGCATGTATTTAGTGTTTTAACACAGTTTTAATCGTTACAGCTGTTGAACATAGTACTGACGGGATAATTGGTGAATTGTAAAGATCTTGATTAAAATATATTTATATTATATACATGCTTTTTCTTGCACATCGTGTCTGCGCGTCAAATGTTAAAGACAAATGTCACTCTATTGTTAAAAACAGTGTTGATTTTCTCATGTTTCATTCTTTCCATGAATAACTGTACTTCTAACGGTAATATTAACTGTCATCAAATGGACAAGTCATTTTAAGGGCCGTCTATGAAACATGTTGAACATTATTAGAAGTTTACAATATATAATAAATTCAACAATTTACGAACTAAAAATCACTTGCTAATTTTTTGTCCACCAATAAGTAAATTTGCATGGAAAAACCAACCAATTTGGTTATAATTTACCTATTTTTTCTCCATTTGCTGTACCAATCTTTTGTTCAATTTTGGATACTAGTACACATTTATGAGACGACCCTCAAACTTGAAACACTTCGGGATTTCTCCCTGCAAAAATCATGCATGGGATTAACATTCCTTTGACGGGAAACTAGGACACCCAATGTCTTTAAAGACCTGTATTTAGTAAAGCACATGATGGATACAGGCTCGCTTTCCATGCGTGGAACGTGACGTCGTGTTTAAGCAGACATTTCGCCCTCTTTTGAAGAAAACATGGGTTTTACATGGCATACATGTACATAAACAACGGCGGACGCCTTGCTTAAAAAAATTGTCAGTGAAATTCCGAAACAATTTGTTGATCTCGATCGGCAATCATAGTGTGATACCGTCAAAAACAAAAAGCAGTTTCACGGAAGTAAACGGACTTACCGAGCAAATTATTATATTCGTACTCAAAATATTTTGAAAATTTGAACGTTTCGTCCTCCATCGGTAAAAAAAAAATCGTAATTATAATTTTTTTTTTTTTCACTTTCAGAAAATTTATGTTCGCCGGTTTTGTAAACCGTAAAATCAAAAAGTCCTGGCCTTATTTAAGTGAACTTGTTCTGACGCAAAAACAGAACAAGTCAGTATATAACAAATTTATAGCCAAAATTGAAAAACCTTCCAGTCAAATCAAATGGAACGAAATCTTTATTGATATTGATTGGAAAATATGCATACAGTTTTGTCTTTAAATGAACCAGAAATACATATATACAATGGTTTCAGACTAGAATTGTACATCGAATTTTAGGAACTAAATCTCTGCTATGTATAATGAAAATTGTAACTGATAATATACGTTGTTTTTGTAAGAAAAACGAGGAAACATTAACTCATCTTTTACGGGAATGTGAACACATCCAACCAGTTATTAACCGTATTAAACATGTAATAAATTCAAATTATATCCACTTGCCTACACTTCCTTGTCAGGACGTACTTCTTGGAATTTTTAATGAAAAAATGAACCCTATGAACATTTTATTTCTAGAAATTAAAAGATACATCTTTATATGTAAAAAATCATATCAAATCCCAATCATTACAGGGCTAAAGAAAAGTCTACAATTAGCATGGGACATTTAAAAACATACAAATTACTGTGACAATGAATTCCAAAATTGGGCAGTTGTAACATTGCTGATACAATAAACCCAAAACTATGCAATATTTTTATCATATTTGTGTACACTTGAAAGACTCTATGCTTGCAGTACACTGTGGCCTAACCACTCTTTTTTATATACATTGTATATACCTTGTGTATTAAAACATTTGCTGTCAAGATTAATACATGTTTATTTACCCAAAACTAGTGAAGCAATGCAACATAGATTATACACTTCATTTTGTCTTAAATTATGTAATATTCATAGCATATAGATATCGTAATGCTCTAGAATACTTATATCTATAAAATATTAGATTTTCTGCTGTCTACAATTTTTGCAAAATAGATTGTACACATCTTCTTTTGTATTGTATAATATATGACATTCTGTGTCAACAATTTAATATTCTTTATCATATGATATTATGTTTTTCAATTATTTTTCATAAGATATTATGCTTGTCAATTATTTCAATTGGTACTAACACATACATAAAGAATACAAATACTTCTAACATATTTTCTGTACGGTATGGAGCAGGATGGCCTCGACCTGCGCATACCTATGGACGAGGTAAATACACTTGTTCATCAAAAAAAAAAAAAAAAAAAAAATTATATATATATATATATATATATATATATATATATATATATATATATATATATATATATATATATATATATATATATATATATATATATATATAATTATATATATATATATATATATATATATATATATATATATATATATATATATATATATATATATATATATATATATATATATATATATATATATATATATAATAATCATTGATAATATAAGCGTCTTATTACATATTTATGTTGTCTATCAATTTAATGAATTTATGCCTTTCACAATGTGTAAAATACAGCTTTATTATAATTTAGTTTGAACATATACAAGTGTGTTCCCAACATGATTTCGAACATTTATTTTTACATTGAACTTGTAATCAGGTAAGCTGAACAAGAACAAGAAGATGTTCAGCCTACGTTGTTTGGACAGACGACATTTTGTGCGGAGAGATTAATACTATTTTCTTAACAGCCGCAGACCAGTGAGAAATCTTCTTTAAGTAATGAAGATTTTCGAAAATAATTTGTTTATGCTCCCTAAAATATTGGAGCCGCGACCGCGGTTCCTTCGGCCCCTGCTCCTACGCACCTGCAGTTGATCTTATGAACCAGTCCCCCACACATCGCTATAACTCCGCCTAAAATCCACATACCTTGACATTCTGAAGATATGCACCACCACACTTGTTATTAATAAATCCTGTGAAGTTTTTTCAAATTCCAGCCAGTGGTTACAGAAAACAGCTCAGACAAGGTATGTTATGTCCACAACTTGAAAGGGCCATAAGCCCATAACTCTGCCAAAATTCTGCCGTCGAAGATTTGCACAACTAGAATTAATACTGATAAGTCCGGTTATGTTTTGTCAAAATCCAACTAGGTGTTATGGAGAACAAGCGCAGACAATGTCTATTATGTGAAAAACGTAAAAGGGCAATAACTCCGCCAAAAATCAGCCGACGACGACATGCCGATGACATACACAACTAGACTTGGTACAGATCAATATTGTGGAGTTTCATCAAAATCGGACCAGGGGTTGTATAGAAAGAGCGCAGACAAGGATTGTTATGTGAAAAACTTCCATGGGTCATAACTCCGCCAAAAATCCGCCGACGACGACAAGCCGACGATATACACAACTAGACTTGGGACTGATCAATCCTGAGAAGATTATTCAAAATCCGACCAGGAGTTAAGGCGAACAAGCGCAGAAAAAGTCTGTTATGTGAACAACTTCAAAGGGCCCTAACTCCGCTTAAAGTCCACCGACAATGACATGCCGACGATATGCATAACAAGACGTGGTTACTGATCAACCCTGTGGATTTTTTTTTAATGGGACAATGGGTAACGGAGACCAAGCGCATATTTTTTTCAGGAGTCCAGACATCCATCCATGCATCCATCCATGCATCCATCCATCTTTTCAGCACAAAATCAACATGTTTCCCTACCCATTATGTGTGCAAGGAGGCATACTTAATGCTAAGAATTATTATTAAAAAAAAAGTATTTGCAACATTTCAGCGAAACGAGCACACTTACTTCGTTTATTTTTTGTCGAAAACGCGTGTCAGTTGTAAATAAAAATAATATATGTGTTAACATAATCTCTGTTTAATGTATACACTATTAAACTGTCAGCGACTATTATTCTTCGAATCATAGTGACTGCTTTTTTAAGCCATTGTGTGTAACATCGGTTGTTTGTCCTAATTTTGGAATTCCACAATACATTACAAAAAGCATTTGTAATAATAATAATAATAATAATAATAATATATTACCATCGAACATGTTTAAATTAAATAAATTAAATAATTAAGACATCCGTTGTTAAAATGCGTCGACTTCGAGATCTAGTACTTGAATGAACACCACAAAAGTCCCTCGTGGGAGTACAAGGTAAATGCGGCAACAGATATGTTATCTGTATAAACATAGAAGTATAAGATCTAATTTGTATACGCATGGTATATGTTCTACATGTCTGTTATCGATATACACGTATACCTGTAATGGAATAACAACAGCTGACTACATAATTGTGTTAAATAATTGCGACATGCAAGAATGTTGACATCACTTTCAATAACCACTAATAAGGAATTATTATCAGATACTTGACCAAGTTGAACTACAATATAATGTCCAATAGTTTATTTCGGATGTTATTAGTAAGCCAATCTTGACTTTTATTCTTGCTAAGTTGTATTAACTTCCAATATGAGGAGTCGAAGTGCAATTTTTAATTTGACCAGGTAAGCTAGAAAATACCAAGTGTGTTTTGAGGTTCCGGCGCTACACTGTGATTAACCCCCGTATAAATTATTAATGAGATGCGAAAAAACTGAAATGCATGTGCTCAGGTGAGCTAATTAACACAAGACATTACTAGGGCTCCGGCGCTACACTATGCATATTCCCCGCATTTTATTTAGGAAAATTGTATTTTCAGAAGCAGTGTTATTATACCGACATACACAGTGTCCTCTCATTATTGCCATTTGTAAATACTAATTAAATGCATATCGCAGATTAATATTTACATCAGTAACACGAACGTCTAGGACAAGCGATGTGCTTGTAAAGATTTCTCTATACTAATTGTATTTTATGAAAAATGTTTAACATCAGCTGTTAAGAATAATGTTAAAATTACTGAATGTAATTCTAAAACTATAATAAGTGAATAAATTAAGATCGTGCAAATGTTTTAACATTAGCCAAGTCTTCAATATTAATTTCACACAGAGTACGGCTATCATAAGTGCGCACCTCAAAAAGTCTTAAATATAATTAACAATATCGTAAGAAAATTTATTGTTGTTTTAAAAAGCATAATACGCATAAGGCAACTTATAACAAGATTCGGGCAACTGTCATTATTCATGTATAGATGCGCCTCTTTCTTCTTATAATTAGATACATAAAATAAAAATCAAATTAGTAAGTGTTCTGAAATCAGCAAACATACTTTGATAAACTAAAATGACATAAAAACCAAGAAATGTATGTCGACGAGCAGTTCATTCATATAAATAAAACAAGAGTGCCACGATGACCCTAGGTCGCTCACCTGAGTTAAGGCATCATAATGGCTTATAACAAGAGGGCCAAATGGCACTAAACCACTAGCCTGAGTATAAAGATCTGGGTCTTGCAGATTCAGGAGATTTTTATAGTCAATATAAAACATGTGACCCACAGGGAGTGGCCACTTTCTACTCCAGGGGCATAATTTGAATAATATTTGTAGAGGACCACTATACAATTTTAATGCCAAATATGAAACCTCTGGGCCTTGCGGTCTCAGAGGAGGAGATTCTCAAAGCCAACTTTCCATATAAGTCTACAGAAACCATGTGACTCCAGAATGGGGCTTCTTTTTACTCCACGGGCATCATTTGAACAGTATTTGTAGAGGACCATTATACAATGTTACATACAAAATATGAAACCTCTGTGCCTTGCAGTTTCAGAGAAGATTTGTAAAGTCCACTTGCTATATAAGTCTATACAAACCATGCGAACCCCTGGGCGTGGCTAGGATTGACCCCAGTGGCATAACTTGAACAATCTTTGTAGAGGACGAATATAAGATGTTAGATACTAATTACAAAACCACTGGGCCTTAAGGATTCACAGAAGAAACTTTTTAAAGTCATTTAGACATTTAAGTTTATATAAACCATGTGACCCCGGGGTGTGGCCTCTTTTTACCCAAAGGGCAAAATTTGAACATTATTTGTAGAGGACCACTATACAAATACAAAACATTTGGGCCATGCAGTTTCAGGAAAAGATTTTTATAGTCCACTTGCAATATATAAGTCTATAGAAACCATGTTACCCCCAGAACGTGGCCAGGTTTGACCCCAGGGGCATAATTTAAACAATCCTTGTAGATCATTACACAATGTTATATACCAAATACAAAACATCTGGGCATTGCAATTCAGAGAAGCTTTTTAGTCATTTTGCTATTTAAGTATATATTAACCATGTGACCCCTGGGGCGTGGTCACTTTTTATCCCAGGGGCATTATTTGAACCATTTTTGTAGAGGACAACTATACAGTGTAACATACAAAATATGAAACCTCTTGGCCTCACAGTTTCAGAGCAGCAGATTTTAAAAGTCCACTTGCCATATACGTCTAAAGAAACCATGTGACCCTCAGGGCGTGACCAGATTTGATCCCAATAATTATTGTAGTGGATCACTTTATAATGTTACATACAATATATTAAACCTTGCGGCCTTGCGGTTTTAGAGGAGATATTTTGTCATTTTGCTATTTAATTCTATATAAACCATATGACCACCAGGGCGTGGCCAGATTTGACCCCAGGGGCATCATTTGAACAATTTTTGTAAAGGACCACTATACAATATTACATACCAAATACAAAACCGCTGGGCCTCACTGTTTCATCGGAGAATATTTTTAAAGTCATTTTGCTATTTACATATAAGTCTATATAAACAATGCGACACCCGGGGCGGGGCCAGTTTTGACCCCAGGGGCATCATTTGAACAATCTTTGTAGATGACTACTCGAAGATGTCACACACCAAATATGAAACCACTAGGCCTTGTGGTTTTAGAGGAGAAGATTTTTGCAGCTATGTTGCTATTAAAATCTATATAAACAATGTGACGCCGGGGTCTGGCAGCTTTTGACCCCAGGGGCATCATTTTTTTACAATCTTTGTTGAGGATCCCTATACAATGTTTCCAACCAAATACCAAACCTCTGGGCCTTGCAGTTGAAGTGTAGAAGATTTTAAAAAATCGTTTAGCCATTTAAGTCTATATAAACCATGTGACCCTCGGGGCGTGGCTAGTTTTTTCCACATGGGCATCATTTGAGCAATATTTGTAGAGGACCAATTCAGGATGTTACATACCATATATGAAACCACTAGCCCTTTTGGTTTTAGAGAAGATTTTTGAAGTACTTTTGCTATTTAAGTCTATAAAAACAATGTAACTCCAGGGGCGGGGCCAGTTAAGACCCCAGGGGCATCATTGGGAAATTTTTTGTACAGGACCATTATGCAATTTTACATACCAAATATGAAACCCTGGACCTTGCGGTTTCAGAGGAGAAATTTTTAGTCATTTTGCAAAATAAGTCTATATCAACAATGTGACCCCCAGGGCATGGCCAATTTTGACCACAGGGGCATCATTTGAAGATGCTAGAAGATGCCACATACCAAATACGAAAGCTCTCAGCCATGCAGTTTCAGAGAAGATTTCTTAACTTTTCACTTTTTAAATATATTTTTAGCTCTGGTGACCTATATATGCAGCGGACTGAAACGATTTGAACAATTTTAAAAGAGCGACACCCAAGGATCATTCCTTTGAAATTGGTGAAAGTCTGCCCAGGGATTTAGGAGGAGATGTTGTTTGAATGAAAATGTTGGCGCACGAGAGGTGATCACAAAAGCTCACCACGAGCTTTACCCCACGAGCAAATTGTGCTCAGGTAAGCTGAAAACTAGAGCACTGAATAAAGATATTTATTTTATTTAGAGCAGGGTAAGGCTTTCCGCAACTAAAAAAACAAGAGGGCCAAATGGCCCTGTAGCGCTCAAATGAATATGAAGATCTTTACCAAGGCATACCTGGTTCGCTTGACCACCAGTCCAGAATGGAACAACATTTTGACCCATAACTAAACATGACCGTTTGTAATTGATACTATCAACATATTTCTCGTAGTAGTTCGTATAAATTTCTTTAAAACGCGTGTGGAGGAAAATTGTAACGTTTTACCAAAAAACATTTGTTAAAAATAATATTGCATAATCGGTATACTGTAAAATATGTAAGTAGTTAAGCGAACTTCACATAAGTTGATTTCGATAATAGTGTTGTTCGTTAGATTTGATTCGTAAACTATTAAGCAGGTTCAACTAAAATAAATACTATCATTTTGCTATTTAAATGTATATGAATCATTTGACACCTAGGCCGTGGCCAGCTTTGACACCAAGGGCATAATTTGAACAATCTTTGTAGAGAACCACTATACCATGTTACATACCTAATATCAAACCTCTGAGCTTTGCAGTTTCAGAGGAAAGGATTTGCAAAGTCCAATTGCCATATGAATCTATTGAAACCGTGTGAACCCCTGGGCGTGGCTTCTTTTTACACCAGGGGCATAATATGAACGAACTTTGCAGAGGACCACTATTAGTATACAATGTAACATACCAACTATTTTAGAAAATACAATTTTAAAGTTCACTTGGCATTATAAGACTATAGAAAACATGTGGCCCCCCCCCCAAGGGCATGGCTTCTTCTCATCCCAGGGGCATAATTTGAACAATCATTGCAGAGGATCTTTATGCAATGTTTCACGCCAAATATAAAGCCTCTGGGCCGTGACATTTTTAAAGCCCACTTGCCATATTAATCTAGTGAAACCACATGTCTCCAGGGCGTGGCCAATTCTACCCAAGAGACACAATTTTAACATTATTTGTACAGGACCACTCTACAATGTTACATACCAAATACGAAACATCCGGGCCTACATGTAGCGGTTTCAGAGAAGATATTTAGTCATTTTACTAGTAAAGTCTATATTAACCATGTCATGGCCAGGGCGTGGCCATTTATTACACCAGGGCCAAAATTTTAACACGCTGTGTAAAGGACCACTATACAATGTTACACACCAAACACCAAACCTCTGGGCCTTTCGGTTTCACAGGAGAAGATATTTAAGGCCCAATTGCCCTATAAGTATATGGAAACAATATGACACCCAGGGCGTGGCCACTTTTTACCTCATTGGAATAATTTGAAAAACTTTGTTGAGGATAACTATACAATGTTACATACCAAACATGAAACCTATGGGCCATGAGGTTTTAGGTGAGTTTTTTCCAACTCATTTTCCCATTTTAAGTCTGTATAAACACGTGACGACCGGGGCGTGGTCAGTTTTTACCTCATATGTCACTTTTGGAATCCTTATGACGTCATATATGACATTGGGAAAACACAAACTTATGTTACTTCATTATATCTGGCACATTTTTTTATTCGTCCAAAAGCATTAAATAAAATAAAAAATTGTTGATTTCAGTATAAAATCGTATTTTATTTAATTTGTTGTCATATTAAACTGATATATTCTCGGGTGATCACTCATAAAATAAAATACAACCTTAAACTGAAACCAACAAATATCCTCTATAAATTCATTTAACGTCTTTGGTTCGATCACAGGGAATGTATTGATTTTTTTTCATAACAATAAAAAACGCACTGGCTCTATTGAGAGCAAGACAAAAGGAAACAAGTCTTAAATCTGTCATAACTATGATTTCAACAAATTCATTAAAAAAAAGTTTAATTCCAAATAATTGCCGATCAGAAAATACGTACCAACACAACCAATAAAAAATAATGATAGATTTACTGCTAGAAGTTGAAGATGTGTTAAACTCAATAAAGTACCCTTAGATTTAAGTTGCAAAATTGACCAGCATCAAAATCAGCATCGTTGTCTTCGTCATGACTATCACCATCACCGTCATTATCATCATTATCAATTTCAGCCCCAAAACAATTACAAAATGGCAAGACAGTTTCAATCATTATATATGTTTATCATTGTATTTTATTATCACAAAAAATAACAACAATCAGGAAATAGTAATTAGAAACAATTAAGAAACGTGTTAAGCAGAACATACACAAACAATTTTATGGTCATTTGTTTTTATTCAATAAAATTGACATTCATGTTTTTGCCACATTTTTTTTTCATTTGTTCATTTTTTTACTCAATATGTTTAATTTAAGAATTGAATAGTATTTTTCTGCATTTCATCCGAGTATGAACTTTTGGAAAATTACCCCTAATTTGCATAAATGCCGACAATTAATTCATACATTTAAAGATGTCAGCAAAAGGTGCCCCAAAGGGCCAACTGCAGTTTCAAAAATCTGAAAATTAAATATTAATATTGGCATATATTGAAATAATGGAAAAAAAATTATGCATTCTGCGACACAAGTCATTATATAATGTATGTCGTGTTTGATTGGTCCTTTTCTTGCTTAAAACTTGATGTCATATTTGTGGGTTTCTATTATAACCATTGTATCCAAAATAGTTTATGGGGCCCAAATCTATTCATGTTCTACGCCAAAAGCCCTCAAAATGGTAAATACCATGCAAAACAAGGCCTTCAGGATAGTCCTACGGCCACTGCCGTGAACACCGGGTTGTACACTAGAGGAGGAGGCCAGAGTGCTGCCCCTCACCCTGCGCCGGAAACAACAAACCCTCCAATATTAGGAGGGCCTAGTCCAGACACGGCTCAAACCCTGTCAACAAGATATCTGGGACCGGCACCTTCATCAGGGGCCGGAGGCTTAATAAGAAGCATGTTGCCTTCCCATTTGGGGCCAGCAACCGGACCCTGGTGGAGGAGGCCGGTCTGAAGGAGGTTGCTGTGGCAGACCTGAATCACTGCGACACCCCCCCCCCCCCGGGCTGCATCATTCCCCGGATGTCGACAATTATCTTTCTAGCTCTCAATTATATTAATATTCAGTATGCTGAGCATTTACAAATTTATACTGACGGCTTCAAATTCCCTGACTCTGGCTTGGTAATTCCCTCCAAAAACATTGTAAGAACATTCAGACTCAGCAACAATCTTTCTGTACATTCCGTGTAACTTTTGGCGATTAGCTTTGCAATGTGCTGGATATTTCTCAACAAGCCAACTAAAATTGCTATCTTCTCAGACTCTCTATCATCACTAGTGTCCATCAAAATAGAAATAGCAGGTCTAGTCCTGATATTTTAAATTAAATGACATTTTGGAACTGAATCAAAAGTGCCTAGACAAATCTCTACAGGTAATCTTAGTTTGGTGCCCAATACATGTCGACATCCCGTGGAATGACCAGGCGGAAGGTAGGCCTACAAAGGGAGTCGGTCAATATAGGGGTCCCACTAGCCGTAACAGAAATATACTCCCGGGCAAAGGCCTATGTTATGTGGGAGTGGAACAACATGCCACCCGATGACACTCCATAAAAATCTCCATTCTCAATTGCCCGGAACACCCTCAGTGGGCCGTATCAATATTCTAGACAACTAATATCATTATTGACGAATGCATTAGCCGACTGAGGATGGGGACCAGTCTTTTGCCTGCTTAAGTGCGGGAAAGTATATTTTAAAGCTTGACCCCCTGTGTCCTCAATGTGGGACCCTTAATAATATCTTAAATCCTACTGGCAAAAAATAATTATCAGTGTACACATATCTGTCAACATATCTTGTGGATTGCCAGATTACAGATACAAAATAAATACAAATAGTGGACCTGCAGCTTAATAAGCTTAATAAGAACATGTTTTATATTAAAAACTTTTAAATCTAATATACAGTTTCATCTGCGGAAATTCAAGTGATTTAATCATTTATTTATATCACCGAACAGCTTTAACAGCACAGTGCTTTAATTATTGCTTTTCAAGCAATATTTACATCTATTAACTGTCTGCCAGTGTGTTATATACTAATGGTCCTTTAATTACATTACAATACCACATATATTGGGAATTAGTGATATTTAGCCTACTGAAGGGCAGATAAAATTCTGCCTGACCAAATTCTTTATACATCTGTATATCTTCCCATCAAGGGAGAGAACTCTTAACAAACCAAGTACACTGGGATAATAATAGACAATTCTCAGTAAAGCATTCAGAAGGTTACACCCAGCCAGTGTTTATATTGCGTATAACTGGCTATGTCAATGGTCAACAGTACTGTTACAATTTGAATATATTTGCCTGTGATATATGGTTATAGACGTTCTACTTCTGACATTTTAATACTTGGTCCTCATACATTGTGCATATCTTGATAATTTAATTGTAAACCTCCTGGACCTCAGGCAAATTGACAAATATATACCATTTTAACTTAATTTAAATTTTAAATTATTGCTTTTTCAGTGGAACAATATACCAGTTCTAAAAGCTGCAGGAATCCCCCTATTTCTTTTTCCAACCTCCCCCCCTTTCCCTCCGTGATCTAGCATGAGCCGTGCTGGGACGGGCGCATAGGAAGATAATAACACATATTTTAATTTAAATTTCAAGTTATTATACACGTCTCTGTTGATAACGGAGCCCTACCTCAACCATGGCCAATCTGATTGACCAAGGATTCTTTATTTTAAGCCATTTTTTAGTTAAACAGTTTTCCCCGTTTACTATTGTTAAGTATTAATAACCCCCATTTTGTTGCAAATTTTATACAATATGGGAGGACACAGTTATTATTTTTTTAATGTGTACTATAAATGGTTTTAACCCACATGGGAAGTAATTTTTTACAAGTATTTTGATCATATTGTTAATAATGAGCAAGTTTGCCAAATTTCTGTGTGATATTACATATTGCGATCCTCTGCAGTCATTCTTAATGCAGTATTTTGCATATTTTTTATAAATAACTCTTTCATATCAGGGATTATCCACATTTTAACTTTTAATGTAAATCTATGTAAATCATGTAAACCTGTGCGCTCCCCTGGTCCCAATATCTCAAAATACCATTCAAGCACTGTCTGCCAAAATTCCCACCCCCACTGGTGCTATCCCTTCATTTAATAAATACAAACTAGACAAAGTCCTCTTTTCAGGTGCTCTTTAGGGTGATTTTCTTTTATGTGTTTATATTTGTACAGTCTAGTCAGTTCATTTTATTAGTTAAATCTTGTTTCATCTGTGTTTATCTTACAGTGCTGCCTGCTGTTATGTGTTTTCACTACCCACGTCGTCGTGAGTTCGATACCCACTCCGTGATTTTTGTTCTAAGTATTGTTCTTTATTGTGTTTCTTTATATATAAAATATATTGTTAATTGTATACGCCTTTGTATTGGTCATTTCATGAAGATAATAACGTAAAAATTGCTAAACGATATCACTTTTCGTTGGCATAGCCTCTTTAACATAATAATTACCCTAATATATCACAATCAGATGAGTGTGTGCTTTAACCTCCAAATTTTACATCGAATTTGTGATCTACCTCCCAAATAAACACGGATAAAGGCTTTCGTGGAAGTAACAGGTACACATGAGCATGCAGTTTGAAATATCAAACTCTATTTAACCTTGGTCATAAAGCAAGAATTTCATTTTAGTTCTAGATCTTGTATCATGTATCCATCTTAAACAGCAACACATTATTACAAAGTGACATTTATTGAAGTCGCGTTATTATATTTCACTTAGTATATATATAATATACAAATAAAAAAAAAATACGAATATTCTATTTTCAAATTTATTTAAAGAAGTTTATTTCCAGTTTGATTGCAAAGTTAACATGAATTCCAGTAGTATTTCTTGCCTAGCAGGTAGGCAGGGACAGCGTCACATTTTTACAACACATTCCAAACATGTCCAATTAACGACAACTGATAATTGGAAGGGGGGGGGGGCACGTCTTTACAAAGGCCACCAATTAATGGTTTGTAGGAGGCGCAAATATGACGCGCTGTATTCACAAATACGTTGTTGTTTATTGTCCTTGGGATTGAACGATAGGAGTTGTTTACCCTCGGGACTTCGGTTGAAACCATTGCCCGAGCACACAGCTTAACATAAATACTTTGCTTATATTTAGCTACACAATTCCCTTAATATGTCAGGAACGTTACATATATAGAACTTTGCAGTCTGGGTGCGGTGCTAATAATAAAAATATATGCTTAAAAAATAGCAAGATTTGTAAAACTTGTTTAAAAACTTACATGAAACACAATATATAATGTAAAGAACTGTATTGTGTTATCAAACTTTATACAAACAAATACTCTGCCAATTTAACACTATAGAATATAGTAGTGTAATAATATATAATAATAATATTGAGGGATTTCTTAAATTTCACATAAAAGCACACTGTTCTTGTATAAGGAAACAAATGCCAATGTATGCACAGTTTAAAGGGGAGCGACTCTGCAATATCCTTTTGTCAGCAGGAATTACCTCCCTTATACTATTATAGTGGTAAACTGTACACTTTATGAATGTGTATAATAGACTATTATATTTGTAAATATGTTATATATGTGGGCAATAGGATTAAATGGGTATAGAGTTTTTTTCAACAGGGGAAAAAATAAAGGAAGAAAACTGAGTTAAACCAATACTAACATGAGAAAGTGGAAATTGGAAGAAATAGCCCAATTAGAATAAGAATAAAATGGACGGGACACATAATTTATGTGAATCACCATTTTTCTAGACCCATTATGCAGCCAATGCTGCAACTGAATTGTTGGAGTCTTGCTTACTTAGAGATCTGGGTAAGTTTGGGTGATAATCACCATGTACTATATGTTGTATTTAATTTAAAAACCAATGTGTGAATACACAAGGACAGTATTTACAATAACGACCAGAAACAATGTTAATTATTTGCAGATCACTAAGTGGTTCAGGATTGTTTTCCAATATCTGTTTTTAATTTACATGTCTTTACATATGAAGATAGAGAAAATAGGTTAAAATATGCTTTCTAACCTTTATGCATTATAAAGGTCAAGTAGTAGTACTTGAATATACAGTGTAAATGAACTATTTAATTAATCGGAAGTTAAGTAATATATGACTACTTAAGTACCTTGCATCGGCAAGTATATGTTGTTGGTATGTAATACTGTCTTTATAATTGTTATATTTATTTTAATTATGGATGTCACAATTGCATGACATGCTTTTAACTAATGCTGAGCTCTTGTAGACAGGGAATATCGCTTATTGCTCCAACCTGAGACCCTGTCCATTGAGATTTATACAAGATTGTTGGGCTCTTTAGTGGAATGTAACCTACCCCAGGGTGAGAATCTAAGAAATGGACAATCAAAAAAGGATGAGAATCCAATATACAGTAAAATTAAGGATAAAAATATATTACATCCTTACTATCAAACAGCTTACTTTTTAGGGTCTTTAAAAATAACACAGATAAAACAAGATATAACTAATAAAAACAACTGACTAGGTTGTTCAAATATATACAGATAAAAGAGAATCACCCTGGGGGCACATGAAAGGACAACTTTGTCTTGTTCGTGATTATTAAAAGCAGGGGTAGCACCAGTGGGGAGGGAATTTTAGCCGGCAGTGCTGAAATGGTATTTTGAGATATTGGGACCGGGGTGTGCACAGGTTTACATGATTTACATAGATAGGGACACTCTGCAATGAAAGAGTTATTCATTAAAGATATGCAAAATACTGCATTTAAGAATAACTGCAGAGGATCACATTATGTAATATTACACAGAAATAATGAAAACTTGATCATTATTAACAATAATTATGATCAAAATACTTCCCAAAAAATTAAGGAAACTTACATCCCATGTGGGTTACATACAATATATAGTACACATTAAAAAATTAATAACTGGGTCCTCCCCATTTTATATCAAATCTGCAATAAAATGGGGTTTATTAATTCTTGACAATAATAAATGGGGCAAACTGCTGAACTAAAAAATGGCTTAAAATAAAGGATCCTTGGTCAATCAGATTGGCCATGGTTGAGGGAGGGTTCCGTTAGCAACAGATACATACATAATAACATGGTATTTAAATTAAGACATGTGTTTAATTTTTGTTACTATCTTCCTGTGCGTCCGGCCCAGCATGGCTCATGTTAGGTCACGGAGGGAAAGGGGCGAAAAAGGAAATTGAATAGGGGGATTCTTGCAGCTATCAGAACATTGTTTATTGTTCCACTGAAAACAATAATTTACAAATTAAATTAAGTTAAAATGGCATATTTTAGTCAATTTGCCTTAGGTCCAGGAGGTATAAATTTAAATTATCAATAAAGATGTGCACAATATATGAGCACAAACTATTAAAATGTCAGAAGTAGAACCTCTATAACCATATATCACAGGCAAATATATAGATAATACACGGTTGGTGCCGCGATGGAGAAAGTTTATCCGGTGAGGCTTAGAAAATGAAAATAGGGCGACCTTTCTCCTTCCCGGCACCTACCATGTATTCTATTTATCCTGATTGCTATTCAATTAAATTAAAAAACACCAAACACTAAAGTTTTAAATTAAAAAAAAATTCTAGACGGGCATCGACCTAATAACTCGATTGCATGAATGCGTACTACCCGGAAAAAATAGTTCTCTATTTCTTAATTACCTTTTTCAAAAAGCAAAAGTAAAATATTAATAAATCTTACTTGCTGATGTCAGTACGACACGAAAATTACGTAGTAAATCTGCTTTTGTTTTAAACCAGATTATATTGGTTTTTTAAAGAGTTAAATTACGTCACACCAACTACGTCATTCATTTTGAGTTGTAAGTTTACACAATGTAGTCAAACCAGAACGCGAGTGTTTTGCAGTTTAAAATACATGAAATCGGAATAAATATTTAGTGTTTCTGTGTTTTGGATGGATTATATTATGCAATAGCATTCAGATAAAAAGTGTATGGAATATTTGCCTCGAATGGAAACGGTGAGATTGATCCCTTTTCAATTTTCTACGATTTACTCGGATAATTTTAGTTGTGGGTGGAGGACAGTGTAACTGAAAGTGAAATAAATCATAAAATGTTTAGTTATACGTTAACATTTTGATAACTTTTTTCATTTCTTTTCATCGGAAATTAATATAAAAGGTTATTTCTTTGATGAATATGCTCTGTTGGTTGACCAAAGAAAGTATATCCACAAAGAATAACCCGCTGGCATCAGATTCAATTGTGTTGAAATGGAATAGAACTGGAAGTTGTTGTTAACCAGTCAAATGGAATGTGAGGACAAACAACTCATTTGTTGTTTAACTCTGTTAAACTAGACAACACAAAGTTTGTATCGATGAAAAACTCTGTTAAGTAGACTTTATGCTGTGTCATTCTCGACAATGTTATTATCCGGCGCGTAGGAATACCTATTGACGGTATATCAGTCATGTGATCTACTGCCGGATATCAACAAGTTTATACGGTCACCGCTTTATTAGGTCACTGTTTGGGTTAGTAGCAGGATAAATTTAAATTGTAGCTTAAAGTACAGTACTGTTGACCATTGGGATAGCCAGCTTTACACAATATAAACACTGGCTGGGTTTAACCATCTGAATGCTCTACTGAGAATTGTTTATTATTGTCCCAGTGTACTAGATAAAAGACAAGTGGTTTGTTACGAGTTCTCTCCCATGATGGGAAGATATAGGGATGTATAAATAATTTGGTCAGGCAGAGATTATATGCCCTTCAGTAGGCTTAAGGTCTAATTACCCCAAAACGGAAGTCACATCCTCAGGGTTACATGCTGTCAGTTAGATAATAAGCACATGTGGCTGAGTGCAGGATGCATATAATTTGTAAAATACAGTTTAAATGATATGTTTTGGTGTCATTTTAAAGGTATATATGTAAGCAATAAGGAAAAAGGGTGTTTAGTGCACTACTTTTTTGTCTAGTGGTTCCCAGCTTAATAACTTATGCCCATGTATTCATGCGCAAAATGGCAGCATCCATGCCAGTCAAAACCGGTGTGTTTTTTCTAAGGTAAATATTTTGAGTTACAACTCATATAATTTTTTGACATGCTGTTTTTTCAAAAGGTTATGTCCTCATCTTTCCAACAAATGTATGGTGATATATTGGAAAGTAGCTCGGTCATGGTGAAAAGCGAGATCAAATTTTGAATATTTTATATGTAACAAAGAAGGAATTTATTTGCGCATGCGTAACCTTAATATCACCGATTCCCCCCCTCTATATATGGGATTGTAATGTATTAAGAGGGGAATTAGTGCATAACACACTGGGAGACAGTAAATAGATGTAAATATTGCTTAAAAAGGAACAATTAAAACACAGTACAGTAAAAAGCTGTTCAATGATATAAATAAATTAATAAATCACTCGAGTTTACCCAGATATGGGAAAATGTCTATTAAGATTAAGTTTTTATTATAGAATTTGTCCTTATTAAGCTGCAGGACCCCTATTTGTATTTATATTTTATCTGCAATCTGGCAGTCCACACGATATGTTGCCAGAGATTTGTCACTGGTAATTTATTTTTGCGAGTAGGATTAAAAATATTATTAAGGGTAAAATCAATGTGTGTAGAGGACTAGGGGCACTGTGTCAGCAGGTGGTCGGTTGTAAAGGGGATCCTACATTGAGGACAGAGAGGGTCCAGCTTTAAAATATACTTTCCCGCACTAGCACGCAAATGACTGGTCCCCATCCGCAATCGGCTAATACATTTGTCAATAATAATATTGGACGAATTTCTGGGCAATGGTGAAAGGGGCTTTTGTCCTTAAGTGACATCTATAGGGTTAACTTGTTTACAGTAAATTACAATTACTCTCTCAGTAAACCAATTAAAATGAATCCATTATCAGCCAATCAATTTCTTTAACAACATTAGCATTATATCTTCAATCTTAATATACGTCACTTGTAAATTATTTTCCATCATATCAACACCCTATACTATATAAGAGTCTTGATTATTAAACAATGCCACCATCATGTGCTTGGAAGTACTTTACGTGGTCATTAGACAAAACCCATGCAATGTATTATCTATGTAAAATTTGAGTACGGAACGATTAACATATTAATTAACAATACATTTAACAATATCTTATATTTCTGTACATTTGCCTAACACTCACTAAGCTTTATCACTCATTTACCACTGAAACAAGGTAAAACAACCACGCACACATAGTATACATATTTTGGATAGGTAAATATTCGGACAGAGTGCCGTATACAGTAGTATTTACAAAACGAATATTCGAATATATTCGAATACCTAAAACAAATATTTGAATATTGATTTTAGTAATCGGCCCCATCCCTAAAATAAATAAATAAAAACCTACCTTGTTAAGTTTGTTAATGCTTACAAAATTGGTACCATAGCTCGCGTTCAGTATCAAAGGGCAGTGCAAAAGAGGCATGTTAATTGAAGCAGATTTGAAGGCTGCACGCACATAATACATTACATGAAGGGACTACAGCAATCAAAACCCAAACGTTTTTATTATAAGATTGGCTCGCTATGATAAGTATTGCAAACAATTATTCGAAAACAGATCAAGAGATAATTTTGTATTGGAGCGTGAGTGCGGAATTGTGTGCAGCGGTATTTGAGGTATTGTGATTTGATGACGTGTCAGTACAAATGGTGCGTAAGACATGGTAGAACAGTGCCTGTGTCAGTACAACAGGTTTGGAAGACATGGTAGTAAGGTGTCTGTGTCGGTTGAACATGTGTTTCAGACATGGTACAAGGGTGTCTGTGTAAGTACAACACATTTGCCAGACATGGTACTACGGTGTCTGTGTCAGGAGAACATGTGTGTCAGACATGGTAGTAGTAGGGTGTCTGTGGCAGTAGAACATGTGTGTCAGACAAGGTCTGCGTCAGTAGAACATGTGTGTCAGACATGGTACTAGGGTGTCTGTTTCAGTAAAACATGCGTGTCAGACATGATACTATGGTGTCTGTGTCAGTAGAACATGTGTTTTGGAAATGTTACAACGGTGTATGTGCCAGTAAAACATGTGTTTCAGACATGGTGGTACGGTGTATGTGTCAGTAGAACATGTGTACAAGACTTGATGGCACTAGGGTGTCTGTGTCAGTAGAACATGTGTTTCAGACATGGTAGTATGGTGTATGTGTCAGTAGAACATGTGTTTCAGACATGGTAGTAGGGTATATGTGTCAGTAGAACATGTGTTCAAGACATGGTGGTAGGGTGTCTGTGTCAGTAGAACATGTGTTCAAGACATGGTAGTAGGGTGTCTGTGTCAGTAGAACATGTGTTTCAGACATTTTAATATGGTATTTGTGTCTGTAGAACATGTGTTCAAGTCATGGTAGTAGGGTGTCTGTAGAACATGTGTTCAAGACATGGTATTAGGGTGTCTGTGTCTGTAGAACATGTGTTTAAGACATGGTATTAGGGTGTCTGTGTCTGTAGAACATGTGTCCAAGACATGGTATTAGGGTGTCTGTGTCTGTAGAACATGTGTTCAAGACATGGTAGTAGGGTGTCTGTGTCTGTAGAACATGTGTTCAAGACATAGCAGAACGGTGTCTGTATCAGTAGAACATGAGTTCAAGACATGGTAGTAGGGTGTCTGTGTCAGTATAACATGTGTTTCAGACATGGCACTAGGGTGTCTGTGTCAGTAGAACATGTGTTCAAGACATGGTAGTAGGGTGTCTGTGTCAGTAGAACATGTGTTCAAGACATGGTAGTAGGGTGTCTGTGTCAGTAAAACATGCGTGTGAGGTATAGTAGTAGGGTGTCTGTGATACTTAAACATGTGCATCAGACATGGTACTAGGGTGTCTGTGTCAGTAGAACATGTGTTTTGGAAATGTTACAACGGTGTATGTGCCAGTAAAACATGTGTTTCAGACATGGCAGTACGGTGTATGTGTCAGTAGAACATGTGTTCAAGACTTGGTGGCACAAGGGTGTCTGTGTCAGTAGAACATGTGTTTCAGACATGATAGTAGGGTGTATGTGTCAGTAGAACATGTGTTTCAGACATGGTAGTAGGGTATATGTGTCAGTAGAACATGTGTTCAAGACATGGTGGTAGGGTGTCTGTGTCAGTAGAACATGTGTTCAAGACATGGTAGTAGGGTGTATGTGTCAGTAGAATATGTGTTTCAGACGTGGCACTAGGGTGTCTGTGTCAGTAGAACATGTGTTTCAGACATTTGAATATGGTATTTGTGTCTGTAGAACATGTGTTCAAGACATGGTAGTAGGGTATCTGTGTCAGTAGAACATGAGTTCAAGTCATGGAGTAGGGTGTCTGTAGAACATGTGTTCAAGACATGGTATTAGGGTGTCTGTGTCTGTAGAACATGTGTTTAAGACATGTATTAGGGTGTCTGTGTCTGTAGAACATGTGTCCAAGACATGGTAGTAGGGTGTCTGTGTCTGTAGAACATGTGTTAAAGACATGGTAGTAGGGTGTCTGTGTCAGTAGAACATGTGTTCAAGACATAGCAGAAGGGTGTCTGTGTCAGTAGAACATGAGTTCAAGACATGGTAGGAGGGTGTCTGTGACAGTATAACATGTGTTTCAGACATGGCACTAGGGTGTCTGTGTCAGAAGAACATGTGTTTCAGACATGATAGTATGGTGTCTGTGTCAGTAGAACATGTGTTCAAGACATGATAGTAGGGTGTCTGTGGCAGTATAACATGTGTGTTAGACATGGTACAAGGGAGTCTGTGTCAGTATAACATGTGTTTCAGACATAGTAATAGGGTTTCTGTGTCAGTAGAACATGTGTTCAAGACATGGTAGTAGGGTGTCTATGTCAGTGAAACATGAGTTTCGGACATGGTACTAGGGTGTCTGTGTCAGAAGAACATGTGTGTTAGACATGGAACTAGGTGTCTGTGTCAGTAGAACATGTGTACCAGACATGGTACTAGGGTGTCTGTGACAGTAAATCATGTGTGTCAGACATGGTAGAAGGGTGACTGCATCAGTAGAACATGTGATCCAAACATGGTAGTACAGTGTCTGTGTCAGTAGAACATGGGTTTCCGACATGGTACTAGGGTGTATGTGTCAGATGAACATGTGTGTCAGGCATAGTAGTAGGGTGACTGTGTCAGTAAAACATGTGTTTCAGACATGGTAGTACGGTGTCGGTGTCAGTTGAACATGTGTTTCAGACATGGTAGAAGGGTGTCTATGTCAGTAGAACATGGGTTTCAGACATGATACCAGGGTGTTTGTGTCAGTAAAACATGTGTGTCAGTCATGGTAGTAGGATGCCTATGTCAGTAGAACATGTGTTTCAGACATGGTACTAGGATGTCTGCATCAGTAGAACAAGTGTGTCAGACATGGTAGAAGGGTGTCT
The DNA here is from genome assembly GCA_027627225.1 of Congeria kusceri. Lineage (NCBI taxonomy): Eukaryota > Metazoa > Mollusca > Bivalvia > Myida > Dreissenidae > Congeria > Congeria kusceri. Next base: position 31,635,008 of record CM051040.1, on the reverse strand, counting down.
TTGTCAGTAGAACATGTGTGTCAGACATGGTACTAGGGTGTCTGTGTCAGGAGAACATGTGTTTCAGACATGTTACTAGGGTGTCTGTGCCAGTAGAACATGTGTTTTAGATATGGTAGAAGGTTGTCTGTTTTGTAAGTACAACTCGTTTGCCAGACAGTGTATTTGGGTGTCTGTGTCAGTAGAACATGTGTTCAAGACATGGTAGTAGGGTGTCTGTGGCAGAATAACGTGTTCAAGACATGGTAGTAGGGTGTCTGTGGCAGTAGAACATGTGTGTTAGACATGGTACAAGGGTGTCTGTGTCAGTAGAACATGTGTGCAAGACATGGTAGTAGGGTGTCTGTGTCAGTAGAACATGTGTTCAAGACATGGTAGTAGGGTGTCTGTGTCAGTAAAACATGCGTGTGAGGTATAGTAGTAGGGTGTCTGTGCCACTTAAACATGTGCGTCAGACATGGTACTTGGGTGTCTGTGCCAGTAAAACGTGTTTCAGACATGGTAGTATGGTGCATGTGTCAGTAGAACATGTGTTCAAGACTTGATGGCACAAGGGTGTCTGTGTCAGTAGAACATGTGTTTCAGACATGATAGTAGGGTGTTTGTGTCAGTAGAGCATGTGTTTCAGACATGGTAGTAGGGTATATGTGTCAGTAGAACATGTGTTCAAGACATGGTAGTAGGGTGTATGTGTCAGTAGAACATGTGTTCAAGACATGGTAGTAGGGTGTATGTGTCAGTAGAACATGTGATTCAGACATGGCACTAGGGTGTCTGGGTCAATAGAACATGTGTTTCAGACATGGTAATATGGTATTTGTGTCTGTAGAACATGTGTTCAAGACATGGTAGTAGGGTGTCTGTGTCAGTAGAACATGAGTTCAAGTCATGGTAGTAGGGTGTCTGTAGAACATGTGTTCAAGACATGGTATTAGGGTGTCTGTGTCTTTAGAACATGTGTTTAAGACATGGTATTAGGGTGTCTGTGTCTGTAGAAAATGTGTCCAAGACATGGCAGTAGGGTGTCTGTGTCTGTAGAACATGTGTTCAAGACATGGAAGTAGGGTGTCTGTGTCTGTAAAACATGTGTTCAAGACACAGCAGAAGGGTGTCTGTGTCAGTAGAACACGAGTTCAAGACATGGTAGTAGGGTGTCTGTGTCAGTATAACATGTGTTTCAGACATGGCACCAGGGTGTCTGTGTCAGAAGAACATGTGTTTCAGACATGATAGTAGTGTGTCTGTGCAGTAGAACATGTGTTCAAGACATGGTAGTAGGGTGTCTGTGGCGGTATAACATGTGTGTTAGATATCGTACTAGGGTGTCTGTGTCAGTAGAACATGTGTTTTGGAAATGTTACAACGGTGTATGTGCCAGTAAAACATGTGTTTCAGACATGGCAGTACGGTGTATGTGTCAGTAGAACATGTGTTCAAGACTTGGTGGCACAAGGGTGTCTGTGTCAGTAGAACATGTGTTTCAGACATGATAGTAGGGTGTATGTGTCAGTAGAACATGTGTTTCAGACATGGTAGTAGGGTATATGTGTCAGTAGAACATGTGTTCAAGACATGGTGGTAGGGTGTCTGTGTCAGTAGAACATGTGTTCAAGACATGGTAGTAGGGTGTATGTGTCAGTAGAATATGTGTTTCAGACGTGGCACTAGGGTGTCTGTGTCAGTAGAACATGTGTTTCAGACATTTGAATATGGTATTTGTGTCTGTAGAACATGTGTTCAAGACATGGTAGTAGGGTATCTGTGTCAGTAGAACATGAGTTCAAGTCATGGAGTAGGGTGTCTGTAGAACATGTGTTCAAGACATGGTATTAGGGTGTCTGTGTCTGTAGAACATGTGTTTAAGACATGTATTAGGGTGTCTGTGTCTGTAGAACATGTGTCCAAGACATGGTAGTAGGGTGTCTGTGTCTGTAGAACATGTGTTAAAGACATGGTAGTAGGGTGTCTGTGTCAGTAGAACATGTGTTCAAGACATAGCAGAAGGGTGTCTGTGTCAGTAGAACATGAGTTCAAGACATGGTAGGAGGGTGTCTGTGACAGTATAACATGTGTTTCAGACATGGCACTAGGGTGTCTGTGTCAGAAGAACATGTGTTTCAGACATGATAGTATGGTGTCTGTGTCAGTAGAACATGTGTTCAAGACATGATAGTAGGGTGTCTGTGGCAGTATAACATGTGTGTTAGACATGGTACAAGGGAGTCTGTGTCAGTATAACATGTGTTTCAGACATAGTAATAGGGTTTCTGTGTCAGTAGAACATGTGTTCAAGACATGGTAGTAGGGTGTCTATGTCAGTAAAACATGAGTTTCGGACATGGTACTAGGGTGTCTGTGTCAGAAGAACATGTGTGTTAGACATGGAACTAGGGTGTCTGTGTCAGTAGAACATGTGTACCAGACATGGTACTAGGGTGTCTGTGACAGTAAATCATGTGTGTCAGACATGGTAGAAGGGTGACTGCATCAGTAGAACATGTGATCCAAACATGGTAGTACAGTGTCTGTGTCAGTAGAACATGGGTTTCCGACATGGTACTAGGGTGTATGTGTCAGATGAACATGTGTGTCAGGCATAGTAGTAGGGTGACTGTGTCAGTAAAACATGTGTTTCAGACATGGTAGTACGGTGTCGGTGTCAGTTGAACATGTGTTTCAGACATGGTAGAAGGGTGTCTATGTCAGTAGAACATGGGTTTCAGACATGATACCAGGGTGTTTGTGTCAGTAAAACATGTGTGTCAGTCATGGTAGTAGGATGCCTATGTCAGTAGAACATGTGTTTCAGACATGGTACTAGGATGTCTGCATCAGTAGAACAAGTGTGTCAGACATGGTAGAAGGGTGTCTTTGTCAGTAGAACATGTGTGTCAGACATGGTACTAGGGTGTCTGTGTCAGGAGAACATGTGTTTCAGACATGTTACTAGGATGTCTGTGCCAGTAGAACATGTGTTTTAGATATGGTAGAAGGTTGTCTGTTTTGTAAGTACAACTCGTTTGCCAGACAGTGTATTTGGGTGTCTGTGTCAGTAGAACATGTGTTCAAGACATGGTAGTAGGGTGTCTGTGGCAGAATAACGTGTTCAAGACATGGTAGTAGGGTGTCTGTGGCAGTAGAACATGTGTGTTAGACATGGTACAAGGGTGTCTGTGTCAGTAGAACATGTGTGCAAGACATGGTAGTAGGGTGTCTGTGTCAGTAGAACATGTGTTCAAGACATGGTAGTAGGGTGTCTGTGTCAGTAAAACATGCGTGTGAGGTATAGTAGTAGGGTGTCTGTGCCACTTAAACATGTGCGTCAGACATGGTACTTGGGTGTCTGTGCCAGTAAAACGTGTTTCAGACATGGTAGTATGGTGCATGTGTCAGTAGAACATGTGTTCAAGACTTGATGGCACAAGGGTGTCTGTGTCAGTAGAACATGTGTTTCAGACATGATAGTAGGGTGTTTGTGTCAGTAGAGCATGTGTTTCAGACATGGTAGTAGGGTATATGTGTCAGTAGAACATGTGTTCAAGACATGGTAGTAGGGTGTATGTGTCAGTAGAACATGTGTTCAAGACATGGTAGTAGGGTGTATGTGTCAGTAGAACATGTGATTCAGACATGGCACTAGGGTGTCTGGGTCAATAGAACATGTGTTTCAGACATGGTAATATGGTATTTGTGTCTGTAGAACATGTGTTCAAGACATGGTAGTAGGGTGTCTGTGTCAGTAGAACATGAGTTCAAGTCATGGTAGTAGGGTGTCTGTAGAACATGTGTTCAAGACATGGTATTAGGGTGTCTGTGTCTTTAGAACATGTGTTTAAGACATGGTATTAGGGTGTCTGTGTCTGTAGAAAATGTGTCCAAGACATGGCAGTAGGGTGTCTGTGTCTGTAGAACATGTGTTCAAGACATGGAAGTAGGGTGTCTGTGTCTGTAAAACATGTGTTCAAGACACAGCAGAAGGGTGTCTGTGTCAGTAGAACACGAGTTCAAGACATGGTAGTAGGGTGTCTGTGTCAGTATAACATGTGTTTCAGACATGGCACCAGGGTGTCTGTGTCAGAAGAACATGTGTTTCAGACATGATAGTAGTGTGTCTGTGCAGTAGAACATGTGTTCAAGACATGGTAGTAGGGTGTCTGTGGCGGTATAACATGTGTGTTAGATATCGTACAAGGGAGTCTGTGTCAGTATAACATGTGTTTCAGACATAGTAGTAGGGTGTCTGTGTCAGTAGAACATGTGTTCAAGACATGGTAGTAGGGTGTCTATGTCAGTAAAACATGTGTTTCGGACATGGTACTATGGTGTCTGTGTCAGTAGAACGTGTGTTAGACATGGAACTAGGGTGTCTGTGTCAGTAGAACATGTGTACCAGACATGGTACTAGGGTGTCTGTGTCAGTAAAACATGTGTGTCAGACATGGTAGTAGGGTGACTGCATCAGTAGAACATGTGATCCAGACATGGTAGTACAGTGTCTGTGTCAGTAGAACATGTGTGTCAAGCATAGAAGTAGGGTGACTGTGTCAGTAAAACATGTGTTTCAGACATGGTAGTACGGTGTCTGTGTCAGTTGAACATGTGTTTCAGACATGGTAGTAGGGTGTCTATGTCAGTAGAACATGGGTTTAAGACATGGTACCAGGGTGTTTGTGTCAGTAAAACATGCGTGTCAGACATGGTAGTAGGATGTCTGCATCAGTAGAACAAGTGTGTCAGACATGGTAGAAGGGTGTCTTTGTCAGTAGAACCTGTGTGTCAGACATGGTACTAGGGTGTCTGTGTCAGGAGAACATGTGTTTCAGACATGTTACAAGGGTGTCTTTGCCAGTAGAACATGTATGTCAGACATCTTAGAAGGGTGTCTGTGTGAGTAGAACATGTGTTTCAGACATGGTAGTAGGGTGTCTGTGTCAGTACAACATGTGTGTTAGACATGGTAGTATGGTGTCTGTGTCAAAACAACGCGTTTGTCAGACATGGTAGAAGGGTGTCTGTGTCAAAACAACGCGTTTGTCAGACATGGTAGTAGGGTGTCTGTGTCAGTACAAAATGTGTTTCAGACATGGTAGTAGGGTGTCTGTGACAGTAGAACATGTGTGTCAGATATGGTACTAGGTTGTCTGTATCGGTAGAACATGTGTTCGTGACATGGCACTAGGGTGTCTGTGTCAGAAGAACATATGTTACAGACATGATAGTAGGGTGTCTGTGTCAGTAGAACATGTGTTCAAGTCATGGTAGTAGGGTGTCTGTGGCAGTATAACATGTGTGTGAGATATAGTATTAGGGTGTCTGTGTCAGAAGAACATGTGTTTCAGACATGACAGTAGGGTGTCTGTGTCAGTAGAACAAGACATGATAGTAGGGTGTCTGTGGCAGTATAACATGTGTGTTAGACATGGTACAAGGGTGTCTGTGTCATTAGAACATGTGTTTCAGACATAGTAGTAGGGTGTCTGTGTCAGTAGAACATGTGTTTCAGACATGATAGTAGGGTGTCTGTGTCAGTAGAACATGTGTTCAAGACATGATAGTAGGGTGTCTGTGGCAGTATAACATGTGTGTTAGACATGGTACAAGGGTGTCTGTGTCAGGAGAACATGTGTTTCAGACATGATAGTAGGGTGTCTGTGTCAGTAGAACATGTGTTCAAGACATGATAGTAGGGTGTCTGTGGCAGTATAACGTGTGTTAGACATGGTACAAGGGTGTCTGTGTCATTAGAACATGTGTTTCAGACATAGTAGTAGGGTGTCTGTGTCAGTAGAAAATGTGTTCAAGACATGGTAGTAGGGCGTCTGTGTCAGTAAAACGTGTTTAGGACATGGTACTAGGGTGTCTGTGTCAGTAGAACATGTGTGTTACACATGGAACTAGGGTGTCTGTGTCGGTAGAACATGTGTACCAGACATGGTACTAGGGTGTCTGTGTCAGTAAAACATGTGTATCAGACATGGTAGTAGGGTGACTGCATCAGTAGAACATGTGATCCAGACATAGTAGTACAGTGTCTGTGTCAGTAGAACATGGGTTTCAGACATGGCACTAGGGTGTATGTGTCAGTTTAACATGTGTGTCAGGCATGGTAGTAGGGTGACTGTGTCAGTAAAACATGTGTTTCAGACATGGTAGTACGGTGTCGGTCAGTTGAACATGCGTTTCAGACATGGTTGTAGGGTGTCTGTGTCAGTAGAACAAGTGTGTCAGACATGGTACTTGGGTGTCTGTGTCAGAATAACGTGTTTCAGACATGGTACTAGGGTGTCAGTGCCAGTAGAACATGTATGTCAGACATCTTAGAAGGGTGTCTGTGTGAGTAGAACATGTGTTTCAGACATGGTAGTAGGGTGTCTGTGTGAGTGGAACATGTGTGTTAGACATGGTAGTAGGGTGTTTGTGTCAGAACAACGCGTTTGTCAAACATGGTAGAAGGGGGTCTGTGTCAGTACAACGTGTTTGTCAGACATGCTTCTAGGGTGTCTGTGTCAGTACAACTACAACCCTTATGTCCGACATTGTAATAGGGGGTCTGTGTCAGTAGAACATGTGTTTCAGACATGGTACTAGGGTGTATGTGTCAGTAGGACATGTGTTTAAGACATGGTACTAGGGTGTACATGTATGTGTCAGTAGGACATGTGTTACAGACATCGTACTCGGGTGACTGCGTCAGTAGAACACGTGTTTCAGACATGGTAGTAGGGTGTCTGTGTCAGTAAAAAATGTGTTTGAGACATGGTAGTAGGGTGTCTGTGTCAGTAGAACATGTGTGTCAGACATGGTACTAGGGTGTCTGTGTCAGTAGAACATGTGTTCGTGACATGGTTCTAGGGTGTCTGCATCAGTAGAACATTGGTTTCAGACATGGAAGCAGGGTGACTGTGTCAGAAGAACATGTGTTTCAGACATGGTAGTAGGGTGTCTGCGTGCGTATAACATGTAGGTCAGACACGGTAGTAGGGTTTTATCGTCCGAACATCGTATGTGTGTCACATGGTGGTAGGGTGTCTGTGTCAGCAGAACATGTGTTTCAGACATGGAAGTAGGGTGTCATTGTCAGAACAACGTGTGTGTGTGTGACATGGTAGTAGGGTGTCTGTGTCAGCAGAACATGTGTGTCAGACATGGAAGTAGGGTGTCTGTGTCAGAACAAAGGGTGTGTCAGACATGGAAGTAGGGTGTCAGTGTTAGTACAACAGCTGTATCAGACATGGTATTAGTTTGCAGTGTCAGTACAACTTGTGTGTCAAACATGGAAGAATGGTACGAGTGAATGTACAACGGATGTCTGTGGCAGTAGAACATTTTTGTCAGACATGGTAGTAGGGTGTCGGTGTAAGTACTACGGGTGTGTTTGACTTGGTAGGAGCGTGTCGGTATCAGTGCAACGGGCGTGCCAGACATGGTAGTAGAGTGCCTGTGCCAGCACAACGGTTGTTTCAGACATGGTAGTGTAGTGCCTTTGTCAGAACAAGGGGTGTCAAACATGGTAGTAGGTTACCAGTGTCAGTACAGCAGGTGTGTCAGACATGGTTGTAGGGTATCGGTGTCAGTACAACAGGTGTGTCAGACATGGTTGTAAGGTATCGGTGTCAGTACAACGGGTGTGTCAGACATGGTAGTAGTGTGTCAGTGTCAGTACAAAAGGTGTATCAGACATGGTAGTAGGGCGCCTGTTTCAGTACAACAGTTGTGTGACTCGGTAGAAGGGTGCATGTTTCAGTACAACAGTCAGGTGTGTGACTTGGTAGAAAAATGCATGTTTAGTTACAACCGGTGTAACTTGGTTTAAAACGTGCATGTTGAATTACATTTTGGCGTTAAGGTTTATAAGTACATAGGGACCTTATTTTGGATTGACATTTTGACATACAAAGTGTTATTACGTTGAGGTGATGATTATCGAATACACGATTTTGTATCTTTAACTTTTAACATGTGCTTCCAATGAATTACAGGGTAGATTAATTAAAAATGTTTATCACAAAGAAGTTAGACAATTGCGAGGCGAAATAATTTGAAAGTAATTACTAGTATCAGTCATACCTTCACAGAATTGCATGTAGGTTGATTCTGCACACCATCGCACATGTTCGTCGATTTCATCTTTACATTTGCCTGTGTGTTTATCGAGGTCCTTTTTACATTCGTCCGTATGTTTGTTAAGTTCCTCCCTGCAGTTGTCAATGCATGTACGCATCTCATTTAATGCCGTTTCGACATGTTCAACTTTCTTAAGGGTATCTTGAGCGGTCTCCAGTAAATGAATCATTTCCCTTGATGTGAGCTTTAAAGCGTCTTTTTCCAGCTGTAAAAAGAAGGCGAGCGATTCAAAATAATGCGTCTAAAAACACATGTCATTTATTTGGCTTATTTGTTAAAGCCTTAAACAAATTACAGACAGTTTGACATTGAAATGGTCAACGATGCCTGACACCACTTGTCTTCCTCTTGGCGAAACAAGTAATATATACTAGAATGCAATACTTGCTTTAAAGAAGGAATAGTAACTGTTTTTGAAACCTACTGCATTCAGACTATATCAGTTAAACACATGGATAAAATGGCAATACATGTGGAATGTATTTGTTGACGTGAGAAGTCGGTAAATATGTACATTTTGTAGTTTCTTCACAGCCTCCTGTGCACTGCTATCATGTGCTAACGACGTTGGATCGTTCAGCAGGCCAGTCAGTGTGGTGAAGATGTCCTGGAGATCTGTGTCCTTACACTGAGACGAGTGACGGACTGTTTTGCCAATTTCACGAGCCTGATAAAAAGTTCCGTTATGTTATCAAATACTGCCTAATTATATATCGCAAATGTCGTTGCGATAACATATTACATACAATGTTTTGATGTATGCGATAACATATTACATATAATGTATTGATGTATTGCATATCATGTACACCATCAGCATCGGTTTGCAGGGTTTTTCCTGGCGCACAAATCCTGAGTCATTGTCGCATTTTGTCATTAAATGACCCGCAAGAAAAACATTTTCTTGACAAATGCATCAAGTTTTAAGGCATAGAATTGACCCATACCTATGAGTTTTGAGCCTCAGAAATTTTGTTTGTCATGATTCTACTCCTGAAATTTCACATTGCAGACGTTATGTTGACTCAGGAAAATATGGTACATAGCGTCAGCCAAAGTTAATGACCTATTAATATTTACATATGATGTAAGATCAACCAATCGTAATTTTATATAAGACTCGTTGAGGTAACATATAAAGGCTTTTCACACCTGCTCACAAATTACATGAGTATAGTGATACAGGTGCAAAGCTGAAACCAAATGGTGGACATAGTGATCGTCTGTGGATGTTGGGTTTATCGTTTGCTATTTACTTATTGTTAAACTGAAATGAAAACAATGCTTATTTATTCTGTTAACAATTGTTAAACCAGGGGTTTGCTGGTTCGAAGCATAAAAAATCAAATAGTGCGTGACTGTGTTTACCAAAGGTGATCAAATATGATACAATAGTGACGACATTAAAGGTACACCCTTTTACAATTATATGCAAATAATGTGTGGCATATTATAATTTGAAAACACTTGAACCACGTGAACCACTGTCATGCTTAAATGATTTAAGTTAAATATTACACTCATATGAGAAAATAAGCTTCAGACTCTCAGATAGTATAATGAACCTTCCATCACCATGATGCGCACATGAGACATAATGTATCTCTTGTACAATATAGATATAACTGTTGTAAACATGCCTAAATACGCTGGTAGTTGTAATTGTAACTGTTGTTTATTGATCATTTAAAAGAAACAAAAATATGAAATATATTTAAAAACAATAACGATATTAAAATTTTGAATGCATCTGTACTCATATTACTCATTTATAAATAAAATGTATACAATAATTGTATATTAAATCAGCTGATAGTGTAAACGTGAAAGGTATACTGTGTACCTTCGTCAGGAGACACGGCTGAGATTGTTTGCCAGGAGCTATGGGGAAAGAAAACTTGCTATCAAAGTGTTTGCAGTTCAATATAAAGCTGATGATTCCATTAAAATCTGTATCTTGAACAGAACTCTTGGCATCATATCCGTCCGGTGGGAAATAGCATTTCGCTATTTCCCAAGCTTTCGTTTGCCAGCATTGCGCAGATGTGTTCTTCCAGGAACACTGACTATACCTGTGTTCCTTTTCAATTTCATCACGAATTTTATCACAAATCTGCCCACTACATCCTTTTGGTTGTTTAGCAGGTTTATCATGCATGGATTTGCACGCGCTATTTGCTCCTCTTTTATTGCATATTCCAGGCGTGGGGCATTTCAGCAAGTTAGCAGTGTAACAGCTAGTGCACGTGGCTGCTGGCGCCTGGAGAGTGGATCTTACAGCGCTGTAAATGCGCGTGTGAACATTCTGAGCCTCGATGTTTACAAAATCCTCTAGGCCCGTCTTTGCAATGTCTACTGCTAGCCACGCCTTCAGCCAATTCGTCCTTTCCTTCTCAGAGAAAACATCAGCTAATGTTGCCATAATGTTTTTGTCAGCAACATCGCAAAATACGTGTTAACGTTGATTTTAGGAACACATCAGGCCTTGAACTTCATCCTGTAAAATATAAATAATAAATACAACAAAATATAAAGTTATGCAAGAAGTGTCACCGAGATACACCACATATGTTGAAAGCAATCACTATTAGTGGCCATAGTTTAACGTATCGATTTTAGACAATACTACTTTGATTCTTTTGAATATAGACAGCATATAATATATGCTCCGCGAAAGACGGTCGGACCTCTGACATTGCCGATAAAAAAGCTGTGAGGCCTGGGAAAAACTGTCCAAATACTGGTCCTCGGGTCCGGTGAAAATTTTGGTAAAAAATATTTTATGACGGCGATTGCTGTATCTGTTTCCACAACAGTCATAACGTCATACTTGAGGTTCACTGATTGCGTTGAAGACGTTGAAGGGACTTTGACAAATACAACTGAATTCATATATATCTTGAAAAATTAACATGCTGATAGCACATGTGTAGCTTTAGTTAATAAAGCACTCTGAAGTGTATATTGTTTTAGTTTTCTTTGATGATCTTGTTTTTATATCGTATGTAAGAGTTTCTTACAAAAAATAAGTGGCCAGTAATAGTTTGTCCGGGCCAGTAATATTTGGGGCATTACCCGTCCTCTTGGCCAGTTATAAATGCACAACTTTCGCGAAGACTGCTATCGCCCTATTGGTTTAATTCCTACACTGTGGAATTCCAAACGGTTGGTTATTACCGCAATAGCCCACATTTACCCGTCAATTATTTCCTAATTAAAACATGTGTTGTTCTAGTTGTGTTAACATGATAGTTTATTCATTTTTATTAAATAACTTCAAGTTTCGTTCATTTTGTTTTCAGGGATGCAGAATATTGCAAGATGCTTTGACTTCACTGACTAGCGCATGTGAACGTACGTTTTGAAGGATGGAAAGGTTGAATATTTTATGACAGAGATAATGGTATGGTTAGGATGATGAAGGAATTGATTATCAAGATATCTATGATAGTGGTATAGCATCCACTAAAAAGATGACTATGATGGTGGTATGAATATGATGATACAGAAAATGATGATTATAGTATGAAGAGCACTTAAGATGCTGATTATGATGATTGTTTTTACCTCTTGTCAGTGTAAAAATCATTATAAAAGTATTAACTAAAATATAATATGCATTGAATACCTACACAGTTTAAATGATATTGTTTTGCAATTAAACTTAAGCCCCTTACCTTGAACACATGATTTACGTTATCTCCTCGCGGAATCCCACCACTTATTTACAGCTGGATTTCCATTACTCTAATAATAGACCACGGGAAAACACTCAAGGTTTCATGATAAAGCCTATAGATCTATAGCAATTACTCTACTGTCTGCATATCCAAGTTAACATACACTTTATAAATATACAATACAATACAAATTTTATTCGGCAATTTAAGGTCACAGGCCCACAATACAGCAGTGTAATTATAACAGTATACAAGTTTAAGTGATGAAAGAACATTATTTAATGTACATTACAAAAATGTTAAATTATAAATATAGATTGTAGATGAACACAAACAGTTTATACTGTTATAATATTTGATGGATATGGCAATAACTATGACAAATGTATATTTACAAAGGAATCATACTAACAAAATGAGTATTTACAAAAGGTTTGTTGTGAGTTTTCATGAATTCCTCTCTTAACTTGTCACAAGGAAATAAATATTTTGCAACCAATAATATATGTATGTCTTTACTGTTTGATAAGATTGCATTAAACAGATATGTATAATTACCATAATTTCGTGGGTTACCATAATTTCGTGGCCGTTTAAAACTAATAGAATTTTTGCTTGTGCATCCGAAAACATCGTTCAAATTAATATAACTTTTTAGTGAATTGAAATTTTTGCAGTATGTGTAAAGGAAATCCTATTAAATGTCAACAAGTAAGTGACTTGGTCATTTAAATCACCAATTAATGACATTAAATACACAAATTATTCACTATTGTACAACTATTTGGGAATTAAATTCATGAAATTTTGTTCTAAAATAATCGTATGTTAATACAGTTTTCCAAGAATAATTGCATGCATGATTATCTCCCTTGTGTATATTTCTCACTGGCATTTTGCTATTTTCGTGTAAAAAAAATACATAAACAATCCCCCTTCCCTAAATCTGACTGACATTTTCAAACTTTTAACTTGAAGTTAGCATTCCTACCCATGACTCGCTGCGTGCAATTTTAGCATTTATTTAATATTTGCGAACAATAACTAACACAATAGATCTTTATAGATTCATGAAGCCTTAAGTTAAACCTGCACAACGAAAATTGAACAAGTGTGTAGATTTTGTCAGGCCTATATTGTTACCTTTTAAAAAATATGATAAGGACTGTGTATTTATAATGATAAAATTAAAAAAAAAAAATAGTTTTGATAAAGTTTTCGTTCTTTGATCAGCCCAGGCTCCAGCTCAAACAAAGTTAAACTAAATTGATGCTGTAAACACTCTTTTCCAACCAAAGTAGGCCAGCCAATCAGAACCCACGAAATTATGAGAAGCTTTCATACGATACAGATCAGTAGGGTCAGGTACAATAACATAAGATATACGTGAAATAGCAACAAAAAATCGGTAATTTAATTACTTTGTTTGCAAAGCTTAGATTGCAAATTATGTTTTATTGAACTCAGAGGTGAGAGAACAGAATGTATTAACGCGCATGCGCCACAATCGTAAATAAGGCCCACAAAATTAGGGTGACACGGCGCATATACTTTTGGGATGATTAAGCCACTGAGGAATAAAAATCGTCTGTCTTAACCCATTATACAATGGACACAACATAAACATATGATATTTGTCTTCTATTGTATAAACTTGTTGTGAGAGTACACAATACATACAGTATCCAAATTCACAGCTTATATCCAAGTGTCGTCCTTTTTCTACAATACAGGGATTCATCTGTATTTTACCCGTTTATATAGCAATGTCCAATTCATCAATGATGTAAGACATTTATTGATACATTAATACAGACCAACTTGCCTTCTGAAAACTCAACGCTAACGTTAAAATTGGTATAACAAATAATTTGTGTGGCAAGTGTATCAATGACAGCTTTTTATATATTAGCAGCGTATTTAACCCTGACATATATATATTGTATTTTCTCTAACTGCATTTATGATTATGGTGTTAACAATGACAATTGTTTATACCTGGTTTTGAATAGACATGTAAACTTCCTCCAACAGGTTGTGTTGACTTCATCAGTTTGTATCGCCCGAAATGCTTTTATCAATAACTGCCCCGCTTAGCTCGAGGTTGCAATGCACTATGTTATCCAGACGTAAAGTCTATATAGTACAACAGCTGCGGAAATTTACTTAAACATTATCTGTATGTGATGTTCATGTACACATATACACGTGTTGTCAGCGTTAAGCGTATTATAGTTTACTTCGATACTAGATGTATATAAGCTTTCGGTATATAAAGAATATTAGGTTAGTGTCTTAATGTACTTGAGTTTATTCGGCAAGTTAGAGAAAAGTTTACATGGCGAGGCTCTGCCGAGCCATGTAAACTTTTCGTAGACGAGCCGAGTGCACAGGGATTTTCTCCCATATGGCCATCGCCCCCAGAAGACTTGTTAGTTGGGTTATGCGGGATAGTGCAAGATACAGGAGACGCCCCGTTCCAGAGGAGACCCTGGGTCTTTTAGTGCCCGGTGTGAAGCACCTAGTACACTGCACCTCGGTTTAACGTCTCATGCGAAAGACGATTTAGTAGGTTAGGGTGTAGCGGGGGCTCGAACCTGCGACCCCTGGGTTGTGAAGCCAGTGCGTTACCACTAGACCACGGATCCGCTACTATCTAACTTAAGCTTTATCCGACGCCTAGCCTTTATCTAACACCTACATGACGAACTACTTTTTTGTACCTTTCATTTCCGGTTATACGTCAAACGAAGTTACAACTTGTTTACTTCAGACACACTCGTAATTTTAGGGGGCAGTGTTCAATGTTCAGAATTTCAATATTTACAAAAATTAAATCCAACAATCTGTGTTGTTCCAATGTTTCTGTGTTGATTTTCGTGCTTCGCATATCCGTGGTGTGTACTTGACACGTGCTACTACGTGACTCAGGCTTGTTTGCAAATGGCTACTGTTAACTGACTAGAAGAAAACTGTTGGTTATTTTGCATTAAATTCTTCATAGTGTATATTTAAAATGTGTGATTTAAAAAACTGATTAAATCCGAAGCGAAGTGTGTGGTGTTTCTTTGCTTTGTTTCTCCACAAATTTACGCTAAACTTGAGAGCTATTTCGCGTTCTAGCGTAAGGAATTTGCTTGTTATTGTATTTATACGCGAGTGAGAAGGCTATGTACAAAATTAAAGGTACTCGCTCCGATTTTTTTAATTAAAATATTTTAAAATATTTATGCGTAGAAATATTTTCATGTGGTAGGATAAATAGAATATTAGGTTAGTGTCTTAATGTACTTGAGTTTATTCGGCTCGTCTTATTCGTCTACGAACAGTTTACGAAAACTTTTCTCCAACTCGCCGAATAAACTCAAGTACATTAAGACACTAACCTAATATTCTCTATTTCTATTTACCTTTTTCCATTGTTAAATGCGTTTTTGGATAAATAGTGTTTTGTTTTGATAGTATCCACTTATACACAATGTTTAAGGATATTACTGATATTTTTTTAATATTTATTCAGTTTTAGAATCTTCAAGTTGACGATTTACCAAATACAAAATACAAAATAAATCCCGACCTACCTACCCTAATTTGTTTGGGCATATGACCTGAAACACACATATTTGTTTACGCCTGAGAAATATATCACAAGTGGTAAAGTATAATTTAAACATATAGGTGAATTTGTTTCAACTTAGTTCAGGTGTCTCAGTTATTATATTACAATCCTAAATAAACTGTATTGCACATGCCTTTGAAAAACAAGAGGGCCAAATGGCCCTGGGTCGCTCACCTGAGTTTCATTAGTCGAACAATTTTCCATGTGTTAGATTTTTTTTTAATATATCAGAAGCAAATACATTGCCTGTGTTTTGAGTAAATCTAAGTATTTAGTACTAAGAAACAATGATAAATGCTTTAAAAATAACTTTTCTTAATTTATGCAACATGTGTATAACCTTTGAAAACAAATATACGGCTTTAAATGAAGAATGCGGTAGCATGGGAAAGTTATTTGCATACTGAGGTTGATGCTCAAAATGGATAGTAATTGAACAAATCAAAATTCTCGTTACAATCTGTCTGACCAATCAGCGTGTAGCTTATATAATAACATTAGGATTTACAGAGTATGCACTATTATGAACAACTGCAAAGAACTGTAGAAAATAATAGATCTGCTAGATGAAAATATGCAGATTTGATTTCTTACAGATACCCATTTCAACCAGTAGGATGTCAATTATTTTTTACTAATCAATGGTCAATACTCTTTTTTGGCAAAAAAAAAAACAACATCAAAATTTCCTAACATGCATTCACAGGTAGGTCATTTACATGCATTTTCAAAAAAATCTACTGCGGTGACCCCCATTGTTTATGATTTCATTGTATTCGGCATTAAACGATCTGTAAAATATGTAAAAATGACAAATGTTCACGGAAGGGAAAAAACTGTAGAAATCGTCTTTAAAATGTGGATGCGGCACAGTTTATAAAAAAAGATTCTTGCATCTTCAAGTGTTCCTTATTAATGAAAAACAGCGTGTAACGCTACTTTTTATACCATATCCATGGGAAATATTGACACCCTTCACTTGATTTGTTTTGGTACAGGGTCAATCCGGGTAAATACAGACAGCGGGTAACTAGACAAAAGAATTAGTAGACCGACTTTTCTACATGTTTTAAAGTTTCTTGTAATGATTTTGACTTATTTTAGACGAGCATAGTTAGGGGTTTTACATGTCTAAAATAGCAAGTGACACAATGCATTGGTTACTGCAAATGTTGCATGATGGGAGCAACCAACTGATTCTGTCCGAGTTTTCCTGAATTTTAACAATAAAATAGTGCTGTAGTTTCCCAATGTAATTTACAATTGCAAAACTATTACCATCCAAATTTTCCCTACTCTGTAAGAATTTACCCATTTTTGGGTGGCCTCATTTCTGACATAGTTGAAGTATTTTTGAATAAAGAAAGCTCAATGATCAATGATAAAATCCGAGGAAACAGGGTTTCCCCGATTACGTCATCAGCATATTGAGATATATTACAGGGCTAGGTCTTGATAAGGGGAGTCCTTGTCTGCATTTCTCCTGATTGCCCCCATAATAGGTACACTAAATTATAATAATAACACACATAGCAACAGCAATTACAAATAAGCAATAATTTAATAATAATAAGAATAATAATAATAACATAAACATTTAGCTAACTGAAGTGGCTAAGTCTGATTCAACAAATTGAGTGTTAGGGCTATTAAACTGACCATATAATAAAGTGAACATAAAAATTACTGCAAATACGATACAATAAAAAAGTCATAATAAATTAATTTGCAGATTAATTATTAAATTAATGAAAGAATAATAATCATTCATTATCATACACATTAAAACATAATTATGTCTGAGTTTACCTCAATGGTTCTTATTCCACTATTCACGAAATAATCACCGCTGACTGTGCTAAATGTGAAAATTGTACAATGCACATTAATCCATGCAGGCGAACTAATCAATATGTTGAACTTGAAGGATTATTCAATTTATTGCCAGTTGTCCGTTCACAGTAGCAACAACCAGCTATTTTTACAAACTGAAAGATCTGTACAAAACTATACATTTTCTGAATGGTCTTTTCACACAGATCACAAAAATGTATAGTATTCCTATGAAAGCCCAAAACTTTATGTTCACGGATGGTGCCAAACCGAAGAAAAAACACCCTTAAATTTTGGTATATTTTCAATATAAAAAAAGTGACCCCATGCAATTTTTTCACTAAAATGCATAACAGGAAAGTAAAATATACCTTGATACACTAGAAATATACACATAATGAAAATATAACAGTACCTTCATGTGTAGAAAGTGACATTCAAGCTTTATTTAATCTGCAAAGCAGCATGGTGTGGTACAAAATGGACCTGAAAATACAAGAATATCCATGTTAAGCATTTTATTTCATTAGTGATCTCGAAAGACTGATTATATCAACTGTGTTAGTATTTTATGTTAATCATTTGTAAATAAACACACCAAAAGCTTTAAAATCATTGAAAATGTGATAAATATAGTGAAATTACATGTGAACATGCCCCACCCACTTAGTATACCATTCTAAAAAAGAGCCAAATTATACAATATTATTTTAAACATTGACATAAAATTCAACAGAAAACAATTAATGCAACTTCCAATGGAAGTGTCACAAGGTGTTAGTAAACTATGTTAGTATTGTGTTTGAACTTGAACTTGAATATATCTCAACTGCAAGTGAACAGGTAACTGCGGTTGCGGCATTCACAATTAAGCTGAAATTGGGGAGATATATATATATTGGGGAGATATATACATGCATCAAGATGAAAATTGGGATTTAAACCATACTATAAAACAGTTATTGTTCAGTCATATCAAAGTTTGTAAACAGAAACAATAATTGAATCTGAGTGTTATCAGTGTACTGTAATTTTGGAAGGAATTGTTATTATTTTAGCACAATATGACTGAACAATCTACAATCCAATCAGTTTCAGTACATTATCTTGAAGCTCTTCAATTGTTAACTTCACATATTTTCCGTTTTCATTTCTTACTGTCAAGTTATAGATTTTTTTGTCAGAATGTTTTTGTTTTAGAACATTTTTCCGAAATTTAAGCTGCGCATACAGTGCATTTCTCTGTTCATTTTCTGTTGGTAGTCTTTGAAGACCTTCCCTTACTTGCTCTTCACTCTGCCACAATCCATAAAAACATACGTTCTGTGTCATACTTTCAAGTCCTTGCAACCTTCGCTTTTCTTTTTCTTCCAGTTCTTTCTTCCTTTTCTCCTGTATCTCTAACCGCTTCCCTTCAATTTCCTTTAATCTTGCTCGAAACAATGTCATTGTATGCATCAATGTCAATGATGCCTTTACTGGCTTACTCAAGTAACTGCCAACTTCAGAAATAATTATTATTAACAGTTTTAAAGCAGAACTAATGCTCATGACACTGTAAGTTCAGACTATAAATTATAACTTTGAATTACTTCAGTTCTATAAGAATTAAAGTGTAATAAATATTTTATTAATTATTTATTATTTTTAATAATAAAATAGATCACTTTCCCCCCATTAATTAGCGACCGAAACTTGACTTTAACCAAGCTGCAAATGCAAATCAAACATTACAATTAAATATATATTAAAAAATTCACAACAATGGTCTATTTTTCTTCGATTGCATAATCTACAACCGATTAGACTTTGGTACGAAAAAAGAAGTGACGAACATGCTTTGTGTTTTTTGTGGAATTATAGGCCTAATTAATATAACAAGGCTTTTATACTGCAGAACTATCAAGATATAAAGTGAACATATCTTACGGAACAACTGATTTAATGGAAAAACTGGACAATATTACCAATTTATTTGATTTTCTTCGCTCTAATTACGTTCACCGAACGATTGCCGCCATCTTTGAACAAACTAGATCCGGTTTCGTCATGCGAAAATACCCACTTTATAAACGATGCAATTATGGATATTTTACGAAGTAATAAGGTTTTAAACTTTTTTTCTCTGCAAAGGTAAATGATTATTTAATTTAAAAACACTAAAATGTTCAGCGTAATCGTCGATTTAGAATGAATTAACGCAAAATGAAAACTTAAACTTTTTGTTTGTTTACGTAAAACTGCGAGAATGGGCGATGCTTTGTCAATTACGCTAAATATAGTCATCGGTCAAGGTCATTATGTAAAAATTTCATTCATAAACCCTTGCTGCTTTCCACAATAAATATATTTAGTATCGTTCGATTATTCATTGAAGCATGAGAGTGGTTTGTAAACCAGTTTTTAAGTACCTATTTTTAGATGACCAATGAGATTTGATGCACATAGATCTCGTGTTTGTTTGAAAGTTATTTCAAACCATTCGGGTTTCGGACAAGCTAGAAAGCGCACGTATTTGAAACATGAGTAGTGGCGACAGTTTAACAGACCATGATGCACTCGCTTTTTCTAAGTATAGTCGTTTTGATCAATACGCACGAGCGTTTTGGAATAGGGCTAGATTTTCTTCTTAGTATGGTGACCATTTAGCAAACTCTCATACGTTCAGTGGAAATTGAATCCCGATCGCCTAGGTGAGGAGCGCGTACCGTAAAATATCAATATTTTCAGACACTGAAATTTTTCGGACACCCTCTTTTTTAGCCAAAATAATATTTTTTTTTTGTCACTATATATTTTCGGACATCCTGATTTTAAACCATAATTTATGAATCTTAATTTTCGGACATTTGATATGACAGTAGTATTTTAGCATAATTCCAACCTGTTTGCGTTAAGCCGCTGACACATCGCACATGTGTTTTTACAAATGGATGAAGGTCATAAAACCTTCTAGATGAATGAGTGGAGGCGGTGGACCGTTACATTAGCCTCATTGGGTTCAGAGCCATGTGCCATAATAATGGGTTTATACGATTGTGTATACCGGTATTGATATCGTATATTAAATATGCTGTTGAAATTATCCTATTAAGGAACCAGTCTTAACCAGTCTTAATTATTTACCAATAAATTCTGCTTTATATAGTCATCTTTCAACTCGGTCGACAAAAATGCAGTCTTGGCGTAATTTTCTGTACAACAAAATCAAACGTATTAAATGATTTAAAATTAATGGCAAACATCGCTAAAAATTAATATTACTTTACTGCGTGGTCTTTAACAAGCACGCGAAATTATTAATCGATACTATCTGTGTATATTCGGCAAAAAACCTTATACACCGGACATATACCCGAACGTAATTGCAATATTGTCATAGTGTCTATAAATTTTCGGACACCTGCAATTTGGGAATATTTTTGTATATCCAAATTATCGGACACGAAAATTTTTGATGATTTTTAAGTGTCCGAAAATATAGATATTTTACGGTATGTCGAACACTGTGCTAGCCAGAGAGCCCTGGCTCATCAGTACAGTCAGTACATGACAACAAAATTCGGTGTTTCGGGCAAACCCGACCCTAAAGTTGTTATCTACGATTTTTTTTCCGTATTTTTACGATGTTAGATAATGTACAATTTTTGAAATGCGAAAATGTAAAACAACAACAACTCAATTCCGACCCAACTTAATATTTTTAAGACCGTTGCCCGAAAGACACAGTTTGTTTGGCATGTACGTCTAAAAGGCGAACACATAAAATATATAAATACGAAAATAATAAAATAATTAACAAATATGGATATGGGCATTTCAAAATGGACTATACTTTAAACTCTGGTCAAGTGCCAAGAGAAAATTGCAGATTCAGTAAAATGTTTTAAAAATAAACATTAGTAATGGTTCAAACTTGCATTATCTTGTCGTATACAATGCGTTTTACAAATATTTATATATTTAGCATGTAGTTTAAAACGAGAACGGGTGTGATTAAAGAAAAGCTAATTGGCAAAGTAAGGTTTAATGCAATTTAGCTATCCGACAGTACTGGTATTAGTAAATTAGCTGACTTCATTTACTCAGTTATGTTTGTTCATTTCAACCTATCTATTTAAGCTTGATCGCATCGAAAGCCTTTGGCTTATTGAGACACTCTCGAATGCGTTTCCTGGGTAGAAGCACTACTTGGTGTCTTAAGGGAGATCTTGAGAACGCTCCCAGAGTGAGGACCGAACCAGGGACCTCCCCATCGCTAGGCGGACACCATATCCAATAAGCCACTGCGTCCTGTCTTTTTAGCCTAGTGGGTTAATGAATAGGGTTCGAATCCCATATAAGCCTATTTTGTATTTCGTTTTATGCAAAAATTTCCGTGGAATAGTTATAGACATACAAACTATTTATTTAGGCCAAAGGGGGCGTATTTGGCCTCATATCATACGACACTTTACTGCATGACTGTTTTGTTAAGATGACAAGACTAGTAATTATAAGCAATCATGTCACGGGGTGATAAAATTGTGCGGCCAGTCCGGGACTCGAACCCGGGACCCCTCGCTATCACGGCGAGTGCTCTCCTCATTGAGCTAACCAGGCTGCCACACAACTTCTCCCCTTTAAGTGACCATGTTCATGCCGTGACACACACCCTCGCTCAATATGAATTCTTCCTCGAATTCATGGTGTAATATTATTACAACGGGCCCTGTGAGAGTTAACCCGGGTAACGTCACGGCCCCACGTTGGGCGCCAAATGTCACAGGGTGAGAAAATTGTGCGGCCCTTGTATTTTTGGTTTCTAGTTTAGTCTAGTAAGCCCTATTGACATGTACATGTACGCAAGCAATCATTCATTTCAGTCATTGCGTCGCTATAGTCAAATACATGTTACCTGCCCGTTTTAGGGGGGGGGGGGAAGTAATAATAATAATAATCTTTTTTTATTATTTCTGCCTTTATATTATTCTTAATAAACTATTACTTATAAAATATAGTTCACAGTTCACAGTTAAATGAGTTTACAATCAGGTCATGTTACAGAACATCCGCCGGTCTGCAATCTGCAAAATAACAACGATAAAAGAATAGTTAAATGGAATAAGACTGGAATATATTTACACAATTCCCAGTCTGAGCTAGTGGCCAAGATTAACATTAACATTAACATAGTGGCAAATAACAGAATCGAAGACACAGATCACATACATCATAAATACAACAAAACATACAGTATACAAAGTACAGTGTACAAAATACATAGGACAACATATTACAATAGTACAGGACATGCACAATTCAATACATAACATGTAAACACCTTAACACATTCACACCTCTCACTTACCAGAATATGGTTCTGAAAACTGACACTCGTCTAACTCCTGTCAATCTCCACAAACGGTGATCTGTAAGTTATTGTAGTTATTTAGTGCAAAGAAAGGACTGGTGAAAAATGGTAAATATTACATACACGACTATACCGACATTCGGACAATTCATCGTTCGAAGGTAACAAATTAACAGACATGAAAATAAAGGAATACAAACACAAACCGACTGTGGTAAATGACACTAGCAAATACACAAATACTTGGAACATACCTTTCAATGAATAATACTTCGAATGAATATAATTTAGAAGACGAAATTGTCTAAAACATAATACACATTTTCCCCCTCTGATGTTCGTGGGCAAAGTGAAAAGAATGCACAATTAACCAATCAAATTGCAGATAAAAATAGTACAAAGTACTCGTGTAAAATGCGGAATAGGCATAAACTAAAAGATGGACTGGTAATATGTGATATGGTCACATACTCCCCCTTGACGTAAAATGACGTCCCGTCACTTCACTACACTTGCCGAAACTATACAACTATATGTACAACTAATACTAATGCTAGTACTACACTACACCTGCTACGTCTATATAATCTCCATCAACAGTGCTCCACAAGCACAAGTATTTCACAAAAGTTTCAAAAAATAATGTCGAAATTCTTAAGATTGAATTGTCAATAATCCTATAAAAATTCTAACATTCTCTCCCCGTGCAGGAGTTTAACATGAAATTCACATCGGTAAAATAACATAATACAAAGATATATATTACTTATTCATTATAGCATCAATGAGCTTATGGGCCATCTCTCACTGTCTAATTCTTGTAGAATTCCAGACTGCATCAATGTATCAAGCGCTTGTAGTCTTCGGTCGATAGGTTGGTTCCTGTACATCTGATACACATCGTATCTATCAGGTGGCTTTCTATCTCGTCCGAAGCGTCTTGGCATAGGTAAAGGTATAGGCCTCACTTGATGGCAAGCGACTTCGTCTACGCCATCATCAATTTCTGTGTGTCGTTGACCAGTATCTTCAGCATCTGGTTGTTCATCAGACTCATCTACTTCTGTTTCATCAGCCGGTTCCACAACGTCTCCTGTTGCGTCTCTCTCCTGTTCAGCATCACCCGACAATGCAATGTTAACATTATCAACAGCATTATTTTCAGTTGCTTCATTTACTTCTCCTATACCTGTAGTATTTTCAATAGCATCTTCTTCCATAATCTCAACATCGTCTACTTGGGATTCATTGTTAGTCCCTTCAGACGAGTTCGCGTGACTCACTTCTGTTTCTACTTCAACTTTATCAGTTTCCTTAACCGAATTTCCCTGAGGTCCATAGGCGTCCCTATGCCGATATGCATGTATAGCATATTCATAACCTTCATCATACTCTTCATCAGAGCTATCTTCAGCTTTTGTGGTCCCACCTAGTTCTTGTTTACTTTTACTGGATGCATCCCTGTTTTCTTCATCTTTCTCCAGTTCTCTGTCCTCTATATCTGTTCCATTTTGTCTTGATATTCCATCAAGTACAAATGATTGCGATGCAACGTTCTCTCTTTTAGGGTCTTCATACCTCTTACCCTAAATACAGGTATGTCTGGTCTGGGTTGGTAAACAACTTCATACTGCTCCTCTTCAAACCTATCTGCTATTTTGTGTTTCCCTTCAAAAGCAAGCTTTTTTACAAGCACACGGTCACCAACTTCTATCTTTACTGGTTTTGTCTTCCTGTCATAAAACTTCTTCTGTTTTTCTTGCGACTTCTGCGTGTACATTAAGACAATCTCATTTGTCTTCACTATATGTTCCTGTAACTGTTCTAGGTATTCCTGTGTGGTCTTTGCCGCAGACTCATCCCTAGCCTTGTCAAACAGAGTGTCGATGGGTAATTTAGGCTTTCGACCAAAGAGGAGTTCATATGGAGAGACTCGTGTCGCTTCGTGCGGAGTGCAGTTGTAAGCATAGACAAGACTGCCTAAGTATCTTTTCCAATCTGCTTTCTTGTCCTCTTCTAATGTCCCAAGCATTCCCAGCAGCGTTCTGTTGAACCGCTCAGGCCCTGCGTTACCCTGTGGGTGATAGGGGCTAGTCCGGCTCTTTTGAATGCCTGTGATTCGACATAATTCACCGATAATCTGGCTCTCAAAGTTCACCCCCTGGTCCGAGTGGCTTCGAGTAGGGATACCAAAATGTACGATAAATTCATTATAAAGAGCTTCTGCAGTTGTTTTTGCTGTTTGATTCTTTGTTGGAATGGCTTTAGCAAATTTCGTGAAATGGTCTGTTATAACCAAGATGTTACTGATGTTGCCTTTAGATGGTTCAAGAGTGAGGAAATCCATACAAACAAGTTCAAGTGGGTAAGATGTTGTAACATTGACCAGTGGTGCTTTGTCAATCTTTCCTTGTCGTCTGATGCATCTGTCGCATCTGGAGATCCAAGTCTTCACATCAGTTGCCATTCCTGGCCAGTAGTACCTTTCTCTCAATAATCTCATTGTTCGCTCTTGTCCTGGGTGTCCTGATTTATCATGCAAGCCCTTCAATATCTCTTCTCTGTACTTAGTTGGTATGACAAGTTGTTCAACTTCCTCTTCACTCTCTGTAATGTTTCTAAACAAAATACCTCTCTTCATTCTGAAGTTCATGTACTGCTTCTTCATGGTTAAGTCGTGTCCGGTCATGTATGTGTTTGGTAACTTCTTATCGATCACAGCAATACGCCACTTCTCAATTTCTTTATCTTCTCTTTGCGCTTTGCGTATCTCTCTTAGCTCTTTCTGTGCGATCGGTTGTCCTAGATCTTCAGTCACCTCAAGTATGTTCATATTCACTGCCATAGTGTCCATATATGGTGTTACTATCAAGTTACAAATGGCTTTCACAGTGGTATCTTCAATCTTCACTCTATGACCATCATCTGTGTCTTTTACTCTTTCGTATGGATACCTGCTGAGTCCATCTGCATCCTGATTCTTCAATCCTGCTCGATAGTTGATGTCAAAGAAGTATTCACCTAGCGCTGAAGCCCAACGCTGTCCTGTGGCATCGAGTTTCGCTGTAGTAAGAACATATGTTAGCGGGTTGTTATCAGTAAGTACGGTAAAGTGTGTTGTGGCCAAGTAATCACTAAACTTGTCCGTGACAGCCCATTTCAGCGCCAAGAACTCCAACTTAAATGCGCTGTAGTTCCGTTCCGATTTGTTCATTGAGCGACTGGCATAGGCAATAACTCTTTGCTGACCATTCTGAACCTGGTACAGTACCGCACCCAAAGCTTTACCGGAGGCGTCCGTATGGAGCTCAAACAAAAGCTTGAAGTCCGGGTATGCAAGTACTGGAGGGGTTGACAATCTCTCTTTTAAATGGTCAAACACTGCTTGCTCCTTGTCTGTCCACTTCCATTCTGGTTTCGGTGTCTTCTGGGTACTCCTCTTGCTCATTGTAGGTGGTAATAACTCATTCAAGGGTCTCACAATGTCGCTAAATCCTTTTATAAAACGGCGGTAGTACCCCGCAAAGGCAATAAATGACCTCAATTCATCTGCATTGGTTGGAATGGGCCAGTTCTTCACCTTTTCAATTTTTTTCGGGTCGGTCGCCACCCCAGCTCCACTAACAACGTGTCCAAGAAAGCTGACGCTGGGTTTGAAAAAGAAACATTTTTCCGGTGCTAATTTCAGGTTGGCTCCATGTAATCTAGTCAGAATGAGATCTAAACGTTCCAAGTGCTGTTCAAAAGATTCGCTGAATATAATAAGATCGTCTAAGTAAATTAAACAGATTCTCATGTGGTAATCTCCAAGGATATCTTGCATTATGCGCTGGTACGTTGCGGGTGAATTCGTAAGACCAAACGGCATAGAATTATATTCATAGAATCCTAGATTCCCTACGGTAAAAGCGGTCCGTTCCTTGTGAGACTCTTCAACCTCTACCTGGTGGTAACCGGACTTCATGTCTATGGTAGTGAAGTACTTCGAACCATGTAGGCAATCGAAGATCTCCTCATTCTTTTTGCGCACAAGCACTACGTTATAAGTATATGGTGATTTGGAAGGTCGTATGACACCAGCAGCTAACAGTTGTTCGATGTGATTGCGGACTTCTTCTATCATAGATGGAGGTATGCGGCGATGCCGTTGCTTGAAAGGTATGTCCGCTGTTAAATCAATTCTATGTTTAATTATATTGCAAAGGCCAATGTTATTATCCCCTGTTGATAGTATATCTTGATGTTTCCTAAATATGTCGATTAATTGTTGTTTCTGACCTGGATCCAATATGTTTGCTTCATCAATGTTCAATGACTCAATAATCTTCTCCTTTTTTTCACGAATCTTGTCAAACACTTCATCTGTAACTGAAGCTGGTTGTATTTCGCATATAATTGCATGTGGTTGTATGACGACAGGATTCGTTGTAATGTTTGACAAGGTTATCTTAATCTGCTGTCTCTTCTGTCCGGTGTACTCGATAACAGTTGGTGTTAAATCAATGAGTGGTATTGCGCAATCCTCACACTCGTGCACTATAGCAGTAGTGCTGGGATATGTCAACTCTTGGTCTGTGTATCCAACAATGTCGATGAACTGATTTGGATTTATAACAATCTTCTGAGTTGCTGCACATTTAACGACAGCTAATCTGTTGTTTCTCCTACGCAACTCTCTATCTCGGACACAAAGTTCTAAATGAAAGATACCATGGATTACGAAGTGGTGCTTTCTGTAAAAATCTTTCACCATATTTCTCAGAGCAATCCTTCATCAATTCTTGAAGTACATTGGTGCCAAGTATGATGGGTGTCCTGGCTGAGTACCTGGTATCAGGAGTCACTAACAGTAAGCAAGGTAAAGGTTTGGCACCAGACAGTTCTTCTACAACAATTATATCCGTCTCAATGTACCCCATATATGGCAAATTTTCACCATCAGCGCACTCAATGTTCAATATATCACCGACTGATTGCAATTTAAAAGAAGAAAGATGTTCATTGTAAAATGACTGTGATACTAAACTAACCACGCTACCCGTGTCCAACAAAGCAATCGCAGATTTATTACCAACAGTGATATTTACTTCATTAGTTTCGCCAGTCAATTTGGGATCATTTTCAACGGTGCTCGGGTTCGATCCCCCAACGCGGGCACTTATAAGTTTGGGCAGTCTCGTTTGAGATGTCCCTTTTTCTTGCAGTTGGCACAGAAAAGTTGTGCAAGTATAGTAGGGCAGTTGAGCTGAACGTGTCCTTTGTTGTTGCATATAAAACAAGTCGGTGAAAATGTGTTGGCACTCAATGGACGCGACTGTCTGTAACTCCCTTGACCTCTGAAGTCCCGTTGATTGACTCCTCTGTAGCCTCCCTGCCTGAACCCTCGTCCTCTGTACATTCCTCTGTAGCCACCTCGTGGTTCATAAGCCTGCATGCTTACATCCTGGTGTTGAGGTATGTCATACTGTGGTTGTGGTCGTTGTTGTGGCATATCAAGATGTTGTGGTCGCTGCCTTTGCTGTTGTTCTATCTTTCCAATCTTATCATTGAGCTGCTTCAAAAGCTTCACTGTTTCATCCTCTTGCTTCGGTATATCAACTGCAGGTTTGCACGGCTTCTTCTTGCTTTGTTCTCTTTCTAAGTCAAGCTCTATCTTTCTAACTTCGCGCTTGAATTTGTCGTAGTCCTTTTTCTCATCACATAAACGGGCTGACATCTGCTTCAAGTCTTTTCTGAGTCCCGCATACAAGACTTCTTTCATTAAATGTGTCTCAGAGACTCTGCAACTTTCAAGTTCAACTCCCTTATCAAACAAATCTTCTATGCGGGATGCAAACGCTTCAACTGGTTCATTCTGCTTCTGTTCGCATGTGTAGAATCTCCTCATTATGTTACCGCGTGTGTCCACAATACCATATGAACTATCCAGTTTCTCGAGTATTCGCTTTAATTTTGCTCCAGGTCCAAATCTTCTTATCTGCTGCGGCACCCTTAGCAACACGTCGAATACCATACAGTATCTGTTCTTCGGAATATCTTCCTGAGTTGGCGACACATTGTATTTCATACTTGAAACAGTCCCAAGATGTCTCTCCTTTTCCTTCTTCACCGTAGAAGACTGACAGCTTCGGATAGGCATGTTGTCCTATTTGCACTCCAGTGCCTGGGCCCATTTCGGCAGCTTGTGCTGGTTCCTGCTTCACTTTACCAATGATATCTATCAGCTTTGCAGTCTGTTGCTGATCACCAAGTTTCAAGGTTTGTAGCAGTTGAAGAATTTGCTTCTCTCCTTCTGATAATTCACCACCAACTGCGCCTTGCTCCTGTGCTTCCGGCTGCTGTGCATCTTGCTCCTGGTCTGCCATTGTAGCACTCAGTTGTAATCAACATCAATGTCAATGTGTCACACGTATTCACTAACCACTATATAATTTAAGTGTCAATTTCACCATATGATTAAAGTGTCCATATCACTATTCACTTATTAAGGTTCAATGTCATTAGCAATTCAGAAGTCACTATTTATTATGCACTTAAAGTGTCCCAAGTTCAAATCATCACACAATTTGAAACAACAATCTCATATGCACTTAATTATGATACAACTATCTTATAAACACTTCAACACTGTACTATGTTTCACAATTATAAACTATTCAACATAAACAATTAATAATGTGCAATTATTCGACAATAAAATTCCCGTTCAAGAAATAATGTACATATATTCCGCAAGCAAAAAGTAAAATAACATTTGATTATATTAAAATCTGACAAATAGAAACAAACCTGTCGGTAGGACTAATATTTCAGTTCACAAGTAATAATTCAATGTTAATAACTCAATGCCTCAAAACAGCAAGTGTAGATTATCAACACAAATAGACACAAATATTTTTAATTCAAATAAAATACAAATAAAGTTTCAGCAAAATATTTCAAATATAACGACCACAAAGAACCGTTAAATATCAAATATAAATGAATGGCGCCCAAACACTCAACTCAAAACGTAATAATTACTTTCAATGGCAACACTATTGCACTATTAAAGTTAACAATGAGATATAGCAATGTGACGGTTGCGCTATGTCGACATCAAGTATGACTCACAATTGTAGACACCCAAGTCATATGACAACAAGACTAAGTACTTTCTGTATTCTTAAATTATCTTAAAAATCAAATTAATTTAATTAGTTTAAATTATTTCAATTAATTAAATTATTAAATTAAACAAATGATCACATGAAGAAATTTAATTGATGTAAATATAAATGCTGAACTTAATTTAAACAATGATCAAATTATAAATCAAATACAACTATAAATCAATTCAATGTAGTCAATTCAGATACAAGTTGCCGTAATATCACCTGTAAACATAAAACAATTACAAGTGTTATATTACTAATTATACTATAACATATTTCAGATGAAGTGCAAATGCAATAAATTTTATGTCAAGTTATTTGATATGTACAATTCCAATTATTCACTGAAAAATTTAGTATTATTCTAAATATATATATCACAACTCTAACAATAAATAGGCTACAGACAAATAAACAAAAGGCTCAAATGAACATATATCTAGTTATAATTAAAGTCAATTTAGAATCTGGTGCAATAACGCTTAAGCCAAATATTAAATTTTTTAATATTCAATTTAATCTCTAAAGTCGCAAGTGCAATACACACAAACTAATCACAAACTTTAATGAAGTTCAAATAATTACAGGTTAATGAACAACAATTAATTTAAAGAAACGTCTATTTAGACTGGAGTACAATGAGCCAGAATTTTTGCAAAATTTTAATGAACCTATCAACCAATTACCAATAATTAAATTCAATCACTACCAAACTACTGTTACAAGAAAGTAATACTACAACTATAATATTATCCATTTCTAGACCACTCAAGTTCACTACTACTCCAACTATCATTAAAACTTTTCAATTTACCTATCAATTAACTAATTTAATCCCTCATGAAATTTCATGTCAGTGCGTTGCGTCAAGCAACTGGTCGATTGCTAGGTAATAGTGTACACCCAGAACTGCCTACACTGTGTGTAATGGGTGGAATAGACAGGTTAAGTAAACACACAATAAAATGGCCCAATTAGACCTGAATTTATGTGGATATGCGTACCAACTGTAACAAATGAGACTTTTGTTGAATTTACATGCGTAACTAATGCAGTGTTTAACCAGGAATTGGCTCGGACTGAGATTATCAAATCATGTACACAAGACCCCCCAAAATTACATGTACTTTACATGCTAAGAAATCAGTTTGCCACAGTTCCAGATAATAAAATATGTGTATTCTAATAAATATTGAATGTAATGTCCGAATTACAGTATAATGCTAAATTTAGGACAGAATAGAGACTGAGGATATGTTAAGATCTCCCAATCACCAATGCAATGATTAGAAGGTAAAAGAAAGTTGTTAGAAATATAAGAAGTAATTACCAAATTGCCCAAAAACAGGATATAGATTTTTTTTATTTTTTTGTGTATTCACGCTCAGTTGACATTAATGACTGGACAGAGAAGGTATTTGATGGCCACTAGCACAATACACTGTCAATGTTTGAGAATAGGCACTGGATGCGTTAGTCCAAGCTCGGGCAATGTGAGCTAATGTTAATCACACACTAAATGCACAAGTCCAAGGTCAGATAATGTGAGCTAATGTCATTGATCCTACGATGAGATGTGATGATCCGGTGTTGCTCCCAATACGTGATGGTCCTGTGCTGCTCCCAATATGTGGTAGAATCCTGTTTCGAGCTGTGTAGTATACCCGAAAGTGATGTCGATGTGGTTCAAGTACGAGTGTGTTCACCCGTAACAATGTCAATGTGGTCCCAATAGATCATGATATGGAACCTAATGCGTTGTGTGGTCCTACCGTAGGTCAATCTGAACACAATATGGTCCTCCCGTAGGCCTTAATTAAGACGTCCGCGTCTTACAAGTTATAGTTAAAGGTGAACTTTTAAGTTGGGCGCCAATGTTACCTGCCCGTTTTAGGGGGGGGGGGGGGGATAATAATAATAATAATCTTTTTTTATTATTTCTGCCTTTATATTATTCTTAATAACCTATTACTTATAAAATATAGTTCACAGTTAAATGAGTTTACAATCAGGTCATGTTACAGAACATCCGCCGGTCTGCAAGGTCTGCAATCTGCAAAATAACAACGATAAAAGAATAGTTAAATGGAATAAGACTGGAATATATTTACACAATTCCCAGTCTGAGCTAGTGGCCAAGATTAACATTAACATTAACATAGTGGCAAATAACAGAATCGAAGACACAGATCACATACATCATAAATACAACAAAACATACAGTATACAAAGTACAGTGTACAAAATACATAGGACAACATATTACAATTGTACAGGACATGCACAATTCAATACATAACATGTAAACACCTTAACACATTCACACCTCTCACTTACCAGAATATGGTTCTGAAAACTGACACTCGTCTAACTCCTGTCAATCTCCACAAACGGTGATCTGTAAGTTATTGTAGTTAATTAGTGCAAAGAAAGGACTGGTGAAAAATGGTAAATATTACATTACACGACTATACCGACATTCGGACAATTCATCGTTCGAAGGTAACAAATTAACAGACATGAAAATAAAGGAATACAAACACAAACCGACTGTGGTAAATGACACTAGCAAATATACAAATACTTGGAACATACCTTTCAATGAATAATACTTCGAATGAATATAATTTAGAAGACGAAATTGTCTAAAACATAATACACATTTTCCCCCTCTGATGTCCGTGGGCAAAGTGAAAAGAATGCACAATTAGCCAATCAAATTGCTGATAAAAATAGTACAAAGTACTCGTGTAAAATGCGGAATAGGCATAAACTAAAAGATGGACTGGTAATATGTGATATGATCACATACATGCATCATCATACTGATACGGACAGAGCACTTTTCATTTCACATATCCACCCATACACATTAAGATATTTACACATTTATGATTTAGTTTAAAACCTTTTCTTCAATCAGATCTCTCATTGTAAATACCCGACATTGTTTGCATATTGGCTTAAATATTTAAACGCTCTCAGCCCGACCTTGGACATTCCAATCGACAATCCTACGCGTGTATTATGTGGTCTAGATTTACAGGCACGTTTTTGTTTGGTATCAAGCTTTAGAGAACCTACCTTTCTGAGCTTAAGTTGACTACGCGGATCTATAAACAATACTGTACAGTGACTACTTTTATATTCAGCTTCAGAGGTCCCTGTCAAGTTTGTTTGGATTTTTCGCCGTTTCAAACAGTATTTAAGTCATATCCCGGCGGTCAGTTAACCTACTCACTTTTCCTGGGCAAGCTTAGCCTATCTAAGCGGTTCACCAGTACTAATTAAGTGCACACACATATGCAAGTAACTGACAAACGCCCAATTTGAATCAGAGGTATGGGGGAATGGCCGTATACATAATTTCATGACCAGGGCCAATCCCCACACAAATTATGTGGCCGGGCTGGGGTTCGAACTCACGATTCCCGGGTTGACAGTCCAGCGCTCTACCAACTTAGCTAACTGGGCCCGGTGGTCCCTATTAAGGACATGTTACTATAAAGCACAGGTTACTATATAGTATGCGCAACATTTATATAATTATGAAAATTGTCTAAAACCCGTTGAACTGCTAACATCTACCAAAACTGGAACTTAAGAGCTTGCCCAATTGTGTCCAGCAGGTGTCGCTTCTCGCTAGACGAACGCGGTGACGTCATATTTTATGTATAGAAAGACAACATACAACCTTCGTTGTCGTTCTGGTCATGCACAATGTAGTTTTGGTGGACCGACTGTTTGTTCATGAATATTCCATAAAGCCACCTTTGATTGCTAATTGTGTGATAATCCTCCATAATGAGTAAAACAGTTATCTTCCCTTAACAAAGTCATGACAGTTCTCCCCCCCCCCCCTGTATTAACGAACCAGAATATCTAGGGTAGACCACTCCGAGGATTATAGCCGCAAAGCAAGAAGGATTCACTTCATGGAATTGATAATCGAAAAACAAATACTAGTATATCATTACGAGTAAATATGTGTTAATTATATACAAAACACTTCACACAAAAAAGTTAATTATTATATTGAAAGGGGTTCGAACAGAAAGTTATGATATACGATAACGTAAGACCCGTAAAGATCCAAACTGAGATATAACTGGTAGGTCTTATTAAATCCCTGTCGGCACCAACCTCCCGGCGACCTTAGTCAAATAAATGGACGTGAATTAAAATGACGGGCAAGCAAAAGAAAACCAGGTGGATACCAATCGTCGGAATCCACGACATATATTCCGTTACCACTCGACCAAGAAGCGTAGCAGTGGTTAATGTAAACCACTAGGGGGAATTATGAGGCCCTGTAATCGCGCGTTTGTGATGACAAAAATATAGAGTTCAGCGCTCTGCACAGGCTACCGGTCTTATTGCCAAACAAAATAAAAACAGAGAGTAGATGAACCGGAAGTTTTTTTTTTATGAATTGACAACAGAAACACTCGAAATAATAAAAGCTAAAGGGATACATCTAAGATATGTAAAAGAATGATTTTAGAAGTATTTTATTATAATTATGCAAGTGGTATTTGGAAACTTGTAAGTGAACAGGAAAACGATATTGTTAGTATTTATGCCAAACTTTACATTTATTTGCATGCAATAAACCAATGTACCGTGATTTATTAAAATGACTTGCAGTTCGCAGATATTTGAATGTTAAAGTAAAACTATTGTTGCTGTGAGCAAATCGCAACAATGCTAAGGGAAATAACTAGTACTCAGATACATCTGTTATTCATAAACGAGTAACCTCCGTTCCTTGGAACATTGTGTTGATGATGCTTAGCCGACGTTTTAAAAATGATACAATTATTTTAAATCTGACTTGAAAATCACAAACATACAAACATCGAAAACATAACAATATCAATGAAATGAAAACAAAATTGTGTACCCTTTTTAATTATGTTGTGTACCGAATGTTTACTGTCGGCACAGCTCGCTTTTTAATGGAGACCAAGTATATCGTATTTGCAACAAAGTGTCTCGTAATGGGGATTAAATCACTCGTATTTACCGCTGAGTATCGCGTAATGGAGACTATTTCACTAATATTTACGGCTGAGTATCGCGTAATGGAGACTTCGTCACTCATATTTACGGCTTAGTAATTTGTAATAGATACTACGCCACTCGTATTAATGGCTGAATATCTCTTAATGGTGATTACTTTACTCCTATTTACGGCTAAGTATCCCGTAATGGAGACTACGACAATTGTTTTTACGTCTGAGTATATCGTAATGGCGACAAGGACACTCGTAGTTAAGGCTGAGTATCTCTTTAGAGAAACTAAGTTACTCGTATTTGCGTCTGCGTATTTCGTAATGGAGACAACGTCACTCGAATTTACGGCTGCGTATCTGGTAATGGAGACTACGACAGTTGTATTTACGACTTAATATCGCGTAATAGAGACTTCGACACTCATGTTTTCGACTGAGTATCCCGTAATGGAGAATAAGTTACTGGTAGTTAGGAGATACAATTTGGCATCGGCAAGGCTTCCATATTTATCTTTGTAAAGATATGTACTTGCTGAACGCAACCTCAACCTGAATTTTCTCTTGCACGCAAACCTTATCATGACTTTTCTAAGTACAGAAAAGGGTATAATTCTGCTAAAATGCTGGTCACAGTTATGGGTCTTGGCCAGTAACCTTATATAATGATCCTGAAGGCACGTGTAAAGTTTCAATTTAATGTCTGTAATAGATATAGAGATATGGAATTGTTGCACTCAAACTCTAATCTGATTTTCTACGAACAAAAATTGGGAATAATTGCTAAATTACATGTCAAAATTATGGGCCTTGATCAGTAACGTCACATGATGACCCCGAATACATGTGTGAAGTTTCAATTGAATAGCTGTACTAGTTGCAGAGATATGGACTTGTTGCACGCAAACCCTATCCAGAGCATTACGCCGACGCCGACGAACGGGTGAGTAGTATAGCTCGAACTGCTCGGTGAAAAGTCGACCTAAAAATTGATCTAATTATATTCTGACACAGATATTCCGACAATCTCACTAAAATCATTTCCAGTGTGACGCTGCTATACTATCCGCCTAATGCCTAGGTCACAAATAGAACGGGCGCCGTAAGATTTTGACGAACGGTAAAGCATCAGCAATTTTTGGAATCTGACAGGCGCCGCGCGATTAATATACTTTTTTTGCCTCGCGTGGTCACAAACTCAAGCGGGCGCCGGACAATTTTCGCTGACTTACATGGGGAACACGCAGTTTGAGCAACGGGCGGCGACCGGTCTATGAACGGACAGCGCCCGTGCGGTGAATATGTGAATCGGACGGTCGCCGCGCAGGATTGTACTTCAACTAAAATGTTTTGAAAAAGGTATCCAGTCAATGTAAATTGAGCGGCCGCCGACCGATACCCCGACGATAACTGTATATCGGTTGTTGCCGTTCCGCGCGCCTGAGGGCGCCAGAAAGGTGACGGCACGTTCGCTATTGAAATCGGGCGATGTTTTAAAGTAGAAAAATAATCACCGCCCGATCCAAGAAAATGCCAAAGACGGTGCCCGGTCGACGCGTTTTTCGAACTCCATAACTCCGAAAGAAACCGCCAGGTCGCCGTTAACTTTTAAGTATTTTTAAAACTTCGATGGGCGCCGTCCGATGAGCAAAATGTTCAGCTGCCACCGCCCGATTGCAACGGCTGCCTGTCGAGCCCTGTCCGATTTTGGAAACAAAAGCCGTCCGGCGGCAGTTCCTTATTTGTGACCGGGGCATAAAAGCGACAACTAATGTTGTTGTTTTGACGTGTCTCCGAAATAAATGTACATCCCGTGATCTGGCTATATATGGTCGAGCGTTAATTGCTGATAAAAGTGATTTGAATTGTGCCATAATTGGAACCTGTCAACTCTCTAGTTTGATACTGTAGTTTCATGTCCGTTTATTCGAGTTAGAGAATAATATTCACCCCTTAACGTATTTTTTAGTTAAGTGAACATTTAAGACCAAATTTTCTATGTGAAATCCAACGAAATTTATTTACAAAAGGGATATGAAATATCTAAGCAATATTTACAAATCTGAAACATTTTAGTGTAAAATGACCTATACATAAAACAGCCACAGTCTAAAAGAATTTTATGAATTTAAGAAATGTACTTTAGTTTTCCCTAAAGAGCTTTATGAATATGGGTCCAGGTGTATATTTTCCTACATACCAACTACGACAACAATGTGCAGCCACGTACAGGTTATGTGTTCCAGAGAGGAAACGTGCGCAACTCCTTGTAACAAGATTGTAGATTTTTAGAAGTTTTACCTAAGGAGCTTTGTGGATACGGGCCCAGCACCTCTCTGCATCTTTACAGCTGCTCAGTTACAACAGCAAGGTCACCAGCCACCGACACCGCTCTACTCTCAACCCATCTTCGCATCCCCACCCTACCCATCGGGCACGCAAACGACCCTGCCCGACCCCCCGGCACCACAGGGCGTGTCCAAACAGCAGCCCCGCCCTCGATGCCATTCACGGTGACCTACGGCCGGGATTCATAGCTGTGGCAAACCTACATGCTGTCTCCGTACGACCTACGGCCGGGATTCATAGCTGTGGCAAACCTACATGCTGTCTCCATACGACCTACGGCCGGGATTCATAGCTGTGGGAAACCTACATGCTGTCTCCATCATCCTTTATAGCGTATATTGGCCTATTCAATAACTAACAGTTACTGAAAATAATATGTACTTGACGAAACAATTTGGAAAGATTATCGAGGGTAATTAGCTCTACAAGCAAAGAAAGTATACAAAAATTTTACATTTAGGCTTGTTGATCCGGATCAATTTGATCATTTATTATTGGGGAGGAAGCAGGGTGTGTATGTGTGTATGTGTGTGTGTGGGGGGGGGGGGTAACTTATCTCTTAAAAAATATATTGTTATGTAGACTTGCGCTGTCCGAGTGTTTTCTTGTTCGTTTTTGAGTTTTACACATTGTAGATTAAATACGAGTATTTTAGCTATCGGAATCACGTGTCATATGGTTGCCAATAAAGGACCAGCATTGAGTTTAAATCTCATCCCATTTTTTGCTTAACTGAACCTAGAAGGCCTACATACAAGATACTTTGTATTTGTTGGTTTCAGTGTAAGATCGTATTGTAGGCCTACTTTATGAGTGGTCAAATAAACATATTAGTTTTGTTTGACAACAAATGAAATATAATACAATCTTATGCTGAAATAAACACATTTTCTTTTATTTCATGCTTTTGGACGATACATACAAATGCGCGAGATCTGCTCAAGCTTCAGAAGTTTGTGTATTATGACGTCATAAATATGACGTCCAAATGATTCCAAAATTGTCGCTCACTGTTGTGGTGGGAAAATAGTGCCATACTTTCTGAGTCTTTGTCGCATAATTGTATATTAATTTAACTTTGTTATGTGTTTTCTGTTGTTTGAAAAGGCCGATGTTAACACTGACGATTAGGATAGGCACATACTTTCAAAATATATAAAAATTAAAACAAAGTAAAAGTTCCATCTATAACCAGTAAAATAATCAAAAATAATGTTATAATTTCACTTGATCCAGAGTGAATGGTCGGCCGGGTTATCATCCGCTGGTATACATACTCATTCAAAGCATAGTATGAAATACAATATGTTGTTTACAAAACCGGCATGTTATCGAGGCTTGTACATATCGCATTACGAACATTAATCGTAATCTGTAAATACATGTATACATGTGCAGTAATTTGAAAATATAATCTATACATCCATAGTGGCTATTTTAAATTGTAATCTATACAGTCATACTGGTTATGTAAAATTGTTATTTACACAGTCATTATGGTTAGTTTTATTGTAATCTAATGAATCTATACATCAAAGGGTTATTTGAAATCTTAATCTGGACGCTCTTAAGCCTATTTACAGTTGTAATTTATGCAGTCATAATTTTCATTTTATAATCTTTGTTGGGTTGTTTTTAATTATATTGAATGTTAAATAACAATTCTTGCTATATTATTTGTGTTACATTGTGCTTTTGTACGAGATATGATTAGTTAAAGTGAAAGCCATGTATGCTCGTATGTTTTTGTTTATCCGGTATAACGTTATGTGGAGCATAATAAAACACTAAGGAAAATACTATATTGTTCAATATTAAGTTAAGTCCTGCAAGTCGGATAATGTACATCTTACATTGCTTTCTTCTATTTACATAAAATTATAGTCAACATCGTTATTATTCGGGGACAACACTTGAAAAAAAATGTACATCTTACATTGCTTTTTTTATTTACACAAAAGTATAGTTAACATCGTTATAATTAGGGGACAACACTTGAAAAAAATGCACATCTTACATTGCTTTTTTATTTGCACAAAAGTATAGTCAACATCATTTAAAATTATGGGACAGCACTTGAAAAAAATTGTACATCTTACATTGCTTTCTTATATTTACATAAAATTATAGTCAACATCGTTATTATTAGGGGACAGCACTTGGAAAATGTGATTTGTATGCGATTTAATACAGACTGAATGCTATAATTCAGACATTTTTATTCAAATGATTATTGTATATTCGATATGTGCTTTAAAACAATACTAGTTTTATTGCTTTCCGTCTCTTTATAAAATAATTATCAAAGGGAGATAAAAGTGTGAAAGACCTTACAATGTGTTCTCGATGTTGTCTCCCATTCAAGTCATGGTAAATTATACACTAAAGCAATGATATATATTTACATATTTATATATTATTAGTTTGATTTCCATGTTTGTAGAAACAGACAAACAAACTAGAATTTGTAATTAAAACCACTTTTATACAATACATGTATTTTAATCCATTTTTTGCAAAATGATGAACGCCTTAGCGATAGTTTATTAAATGGTTGATACAATTAAGCTGGAAACATAAACATTTATCTACTGATTAAACGCAAAAACATCATCTCAGGATTAATTTGCTGATAGCTATACATAACCTTATCTAAGAAATAATTTTCGATGTATCGTTGTTTATCGGCCAATGAACAAAGAAAATAACGTTATATTCGCAATTTCTTGCAATACAAGAAAGGTAAGAGGACAGCACGCTCGACTATTAGAAGCATTTCAGTTGGTACATATATATTGGTGCATACATTTGTTGAAATACAAAGCTGAGTTATGGCAATTATTGTATCAATTTATTCCAAGTTTCAAGTGACTATCTTATGCAGTTTAGAAATAATTTTAAGGCTTTTGAATGCCAAACTTTACACCGAAAAGCTATGTGAAAAGGGGGCATAATGCTGTCAAAATACTAAATAAGGTAATGTGGATTGTGGCACCTGATGTTGTAATTGATGACAAAGGTATATTCCAAGTGAATAACCTATGAAGTTTTGAAGTTATAAAACTTTTGAATACAAACTAAAACCTGAAAATCTATGTAAAAATGGGGCATAACTCTGTGAAAATACAAAACTGAGTTATGGAGAATGTTGCACTTGATGTTAGAGTTAATGGTACATACCAAGTTTAAAGTGAATAACTTGTGTAGTTTTGAAGTTACATAAGACTTTTGAATATAAACTTTACCCAGAACATCTATGTGGAAAGGGGCATTACGCTGTCAAAATACGAAACAGAGTTATGGGGAGTGTTGCACTTGATGTTGGAGTTAATGACAAAGGTACATTCAAAGTTTCAAGTCAA
This sequence comes from Congeria kusceri, assembly GCA_027627225.1. Classification (NCBI taxonomy): domain Eukaryota; kingdom Metazoa; phylum Mollusca; class Bivalvia; order Myida; family Dreissenidae; genus Congeria; species Congeria kusceri. The sequence goes on along the minus strand of CM051040.1, from coordinate 31,594,522 downwards.
TAAATTATATAGTATTGAAGTTATAATACTTTTGAATATAAACTTTAACAAGAAATGTCTGTGAGAAGAGGGCATAACTATGTCAAGATACAAAACTGAGTTATGTGGAATAATGCATCTGATGCAGGAGTTGATAACAAAGGTATATTCCAAGTTTCAAGTGAATAACTTATGTGGTTTTGAAGTTACAAGACTTTTGAATATTAACGTTAACGAACATCAGACGCGGACGCTGACGCCGACGCTGGGGCGAGTAGAAAAGCTGACCTTTTCTTCGAATAGTCGAGCTAAAAAAGTAGTCCTATACCAATGCCCTATTTATTCTTGAGAATTGTATCTTTTCCAAGCTGCATTAAGAGTTCCTTGCACTGCTGAAGCTGTCTTCTACGGTCCGCCTTGCTTTCCTCATCCGGGTCACTGATGACGTCACGTCCGGTCGAGGCGGACTTTGTACATCGCGCCGCATTTGAAAGAGCTTTCTTTGACACCGTTCCTGAGCTTTCGCGATCAGAAGTATAGATCACGGAGACAGATGCCAGCGACTTCAGCGTTTTGGTTTCACGAGGCACTCCCACTTCCAGTTTGTTTGGTTCTGCGCATAGCGATTTAAATTTACAACCCAAGTCCGTAACTTTCGAGGCCTCGTCTGTCTTTAGTACAACGGATGGGGAATTGGTGGTCGATATAATCGATACTGATGCTCTTCTTTGTTCACTGCAATTTTTAGAAAATACGACACTGTTACTTGACATGCTGCTCTCAATAAACGAATAACTGATTCATTTTTTTAGTTCGATGTTGCTTCTTGTCAGATGTTTATCTTTTCGATGCAAATTATTTTAACGCAGCTGCAAAGTGGATATATGATCAGAGGCTCTAAAATGAGTCATGAAAAAATATGTCAACTTACCTCAGGGGTTTGTTGTAAATCTGTGCCAAGCTTTTGTTCAGGTCGACATATTTTGTATCCGAGGGCGTTTGTCGTAGACGTTCGTGATCGCTCGTTAACTTCTGTAACTGTTCGGATTTCTTCAGCATTTTTCCGGTAGAGTACGTCGTAAGCGTCACTGACGTCACTAGCACCCCCAAAATAGCCAACAGACAAGCTATACACGCTGCGTTATTGATGCAGACGCTGTCATCTTCCTTTGGCTCTGACAAAAGTAACCGTTTAAACTCATTTGGGCAATAATGGACGTGCAATTAACTGAGCTTACGCAGATATTTACACATATAAATTACATGTTATAAACAGCAGTTTCGGAAAGTATGATAACACGTCAGATTATTCATATACAGTAAGAACTTGTGGATATGTTTGTACAGCTGTTTGCGAATGGAAGCTTAGTTTATTATTTTATACAACATTTAGACAAAAGATATTTAAAATTATGTTCTCCCTCAATGCGTTTGTCCGAAAATAAATAATTTCCTTTCTTACAACAAGTACAACACCTATACAACCATAAAAGACAAGCACATTGTTCTTTAGGAGGCGGTCCGCTTTTATTTGTCTGTTAACACCGTTTTACTGTACGCATATATAATACATTAGTATACAATTATAGCATAGTTATTATATGCAATTCTTTAAATAATTAATGTTAAGTGCAATGTGACTCGCCCAGGAAAAAACAGAGATAAAACTCTTTGAACTGCATTTGGGAAAATCACTCTGGAAACCTGTGCCCGTTTGTCAAATGTCACATCGCAGAGTGTCGGGCTTCACCCATATTAACAATAACAATCATCACGGATACATCGTATATATCGACGAAACTAGTTACTTGGCAATATAACGCATTTGAATATATTATCAAACATAATAAATTATTAACGTAAGTTAATATACGAAAAATCTGACGTATAAAACACCGTTCTGAGCATAAGCAACAACGACAACTGAAATGAAAAAAACAACAGACATACATATATTTGAATATAAATTTTATCTTCTCATTCCTAATGCTGTTTAAGTTGCTATTGTAATTTAAAAATATGCTGAACCACGTGTTTACTCCTGTGTAAGCGAACCTCGAATGACTCTTCCCGCCAATCGAACGAAACACTCGTGCAAAGGAAATACCGAATGCTCACTGAAGCGTGACAAAAAGAATAGCAATTTGCAACCCGTGAGTGAAATCCGACAGTAAATATGTAATTCATATAACTTAAATGGATGACAGTGTTGTGACAGAAACACTCACTTTTTGGTTTCAGATCAATATCCGTGCCAATGGAAAGTGTGGTCCCCATGTTAACTTCGTCGTAAACTACTTCTTCGAATGACTCCGATTTTTTAACGTCACGTTTCTTACGTCCGTAACCGTTAACGTTCACGCCGTAAGCGTTACAAGAGGTCTGGAAATACAGGATTATGAAATGAAATGCCATTGATGGTTTTAAAATATTTTCGACTCACTGGTAAACTCACGACCATTGAAGTCAATAAAACGAAAGTCGGAATAACCATGGCAGGAGAAAATGTTCAACAATACATTGGTTTGCCAGTAGGTTTTCTTTAAATTGTGAACATTGACTCTAACCGTAGTAAGTCGCCATTTTAAGTTTTGTGACGGCGGACGGGCAAAGTTTTCACCCTAAACGTAAATTACCGTTCCTCGGTATATTCGGGGAGCCCGTCACAGTTTCATCTATAGCGTAAGTACCATAACTTGGTTTATTCTGGGCGTCCTTTTTCATCTACAGCGTAAGTACCATAACTTGGTTTATTCTGGGCGCCTGTTTTCATCTTTAGCGTAAGTACCATTAATTGGTTTATTCTGCGTGCCCGTTTTCATCTATAGCGTAAGTACCATTACTTTGTATATTCTGGGCGTCCGATTTCATCTTTATCGTAAGAACCATCACTTGGTTAATTCTGGGCGTCCGTTTTCATCTATAGCGTAAGAACCATTACTTGGTTTATTCTGGGCGCCCGTTTTCATCTTTAGCGTAAAAGTAGCATAACTCGGTACATTCGGGGCACTCGTTTTCATCTATGACGTCAGTACGTGTTCGACGTAGTAGTTGGAACTAAGACTATAGCCATGACCTACCGGCGCGCACGGTCCGAGACACACTTGCAGCGTGCACGTGAAAATCATCTCCACCAGCCCGCCGCTCAGCTCTGTTGTCCGGAACGCCGGAAACGCCGCCGTGAGCACCCCCTGGTTGACGCGAACGAAATTCGGGAACAGGACAACGTCCACCGCGCAACTAGGGGAGACAAATGCGTTAGGTAAATAAATTACTTCTATGACTCTATACTGCGTTTTCTTAATAATGTTGTCACACTATCGGTTAATTATGCGACATGGCAAGAATGCACGTTATTAGAAAACTGAAACACGAAAATGCACATCGTCATGGATAATCAAACATTATGTGTATAAAAACATTGTTTGGTGAACAAAACACAACAACAACCAAACAAAACATCAACGACAAATAACAAAATACAACAACAAAGCTGGAAAACATTACTTACTAGTCAAGAGTAACGTCGATCGTATTGGCCCTGCAGCTTCGCGCATTGATATCAAAGTCGTCTGCAATGAGACGTTATCCTGCCGATCACGAAATATTTCAAAGAATAGCAATAATTTACTAAGTATATCAACACACCATTTGTTTTTCATCATTACAACGTATGCAAAGAAGATAACGTTATACATGTTGACATACTAATGCTTACAACTGAAATTGCAGGACATTGGTTTCGTACAGAGATCACTTACTTTGCAAAATGGAAACGCTATATGATGGTGATGACATTAATGATTTAATGATTATGGTGGTGCTTATTGTGAGACTTGATAAAATTTTGAGACGATATGGTGATTATCCAGACAAGCTCCACCGCGTGACCCTTTTTCTAATTTGAAGCAAGTATATTAACTGACCCAAATTTTCCTCGCCCTGTTGTAGCGTCAGTTTAAATTATGTTGCTAATGAGGTGGCTAACCATTCACTGGAAATAGGATGAATAGTAGTTTTTTGCTTACAAACTCACTGTAATCGTTTGTATTTGTAAAACGTCTGATTTACCTGTATTGACTAGTCCATAGGTATAAAAGTTCTCACTTGCACTTTTACCGAATGTTACGTCATGGAGATTATGTCCGCCATTATCCCTATATTACACAACTATAACTACTTACCGAAATACTCCTCGCCCAGTTGTAGCGTCATGGTGATCATGTCCGTCATACCTATATATTACTCAACTATAACTACTTACCCAAATACTCCTCGCCCAGTTGTAGCGTCATGGAGATAATGTCCGTCATACCCATATATTACTCAACTATAACTACTTACCCAAATACTCCTCGCCCAGTTGTAGCGTCATGGTGATCATGTCCGTCATACCCATTTTACACAATTATAGCTATTTACACAAATACTCCTCGCCCAGTTATAGCGTCATGGTGATCATGTTCGTCATACCCATATATTACTCATCTATAACTACTTACCCAAATACTCCTCGCCCAGTTGTAGCGTCATGGTGATCATGTCCGTCATACCCATATATTACTCAACTATAACTACTTACACAAATATTCATCGCCCAGTTATAGTGCCATGGTGATCATGTTCGTCATAGCCATATATTACTCAACTATAACTACTTACACAAATACTCCTCGCCCAGTTGTAGCGTCATGGTGATCATGTCCGTCATACCCATTTTACACAATTATAGCTATTTACACATACTTCTCGCCCAGTTACAGCGTCATGGTGATCATGTTCGTCATACCCATATATTACTCAACTATAACTACTTACTCAAATACTCCTCGCCCAGTTGTAGCGTCATGGTGATCATGTTCGTCATACCCATATATTACTCATCTATAACTACTTACACAAATACTCCTCGCCCAGTTATAGCGTCATGGTGATCATATCCGTCATACCCATATATTACTCAAGTATAACTACTTACACAAATACTCCTCGCCCAGTTGTAGCGTCAGAGTGATCATGTTCGTCATAGCCATATATTGCTCAACTATAACTACTTACACAAATACTCCTATACCATTTGTAGCAGCATGGTAATCATGTCCGTCATACCCCTATATTACACAATTATAGTTACTTACCCAAATAACCATATACCATTTGTAGCGGCATGGTAATTATAGGTATAAAACCCATATATTATACCGATATATTACACAACTACATGTACCTACCCAAATATTTATCTTCCAGTTGTAGCGTCATGGTAATCATGTCCGTCATACCCATCTATCACACAACTATAGTTACTTACCCAAATATTCCTCGCCCAGTTGAAGCGTCATGGTGATCATATCCGTCAGTTTGACGCTACTTCCGGTTACGTCACTGCCGTCCTTGTACAGATACATGTGCGCAGTCGGCTTGACCGTCTTGTTAGCGCCGGCGTCGTCATCTTTGTCGCTATAAACGATCAACTCAGTATCACACATATGTATATTTTACTTTAAATTCATTACATAAATTATGTAGCAAACACAATTCAGCAACGTATGTTGCAATGACATTTAAAAAACCTCGTGACTCACGTTACACGTAGCTACATTTGTTTACCAAAGCCGAATTGACATCACTGACATTGGTACGTAAAATTCGCGTATTTGGATGTCGCTAATCGGCGTTGACGCCATTGACATGGCTATAGACATTCAACGACACAATGAGGTTAAATATTATATCATGAGGCATTACAACTGTGCACGTCACAGTCACAAATGTAAAGCCTTTATAATTGCGTATGCACGCTATTTGAAACTCGCCTGATAGACTTTGATACAAGCCACATTACCCGACGTCGACCATACATTGAGCATGTAAACTATACGGCCGTCACCGGTATGACGTGAACAATTTTTACTTTATAAATATTGGCTTTGCCTACCTGAGTTGGCGTACTGACAAATGCTACTTTCAACATCAGAACGTCACCTACCCGACATTGACGCCGTTACCGACGCTGATGTCGCTGAGGTCGTAGATGCAGAGGAGAGACTCCTGAAGGTCATCGCCCTTCTGATAGAGGGGATTCCTCTGTACGATGATGGTGAGGTATGTCTCCTGGAAATGAGCGGCTCTTGAAATCAGCCTTCGGGCATTTTGACACAAAACGCTGTTTTTTCTACAAATATCAATAACAGAACAGAAAAGATCAATGGGTAATTAATTTAAAGGGATTATATATACGAAAAGGGCCCCTACAGCTACAGTTAAATAAATATGAAATTTAAATATTAATATTGGCATATAATAAAGGTAAAACTAATGTACTTGAAAGTAAATGATCTGCGTATATCGACAACACGATGAAAACCTAATTGTAACGTTCACACGGACGTCAAAATTACCGCTTCAGCGATACCGCAAGCGTTAAAGTCGAACTCGTGCACGGTGACGTTCGACGTCGTGTCCTGTTTGCACGCGGATCCGTAGCCCTTAATGTAGATGATTCCGCCGTCGGCGGCCCCCGACAGAGTGACGACGATACGCCGTGAAGAGCACACATCCCAGTTCACTGGAAATGGTGATAAAGCCTTGTAACACAACCCAAAATGTTTCGGTGACCAAAGAAAAGAAAAGAAATAAACGACAACATTGTGTTCTTTTTAGCACACGAGAACTGTATTCAGTGTACACGTTATAACCACGCACGGTGAAAAGAGAAACATGAAGTCGCTACACACATTGTTTTGCCGAACTCGTACGATTCCATACAAAATACATCGTTCCTTCAAGTCAAGTCAACACTTCATAGTTATGGTTATACTTCATTGAACAAACATTGTCTAGTTTTAGCCAGCAAAACTGTCAACATGCGCGGTGACACACATTGTTTGATAAAATCATTTTCTACACAATACATCGTTCCTCCTAGTCAACTGTTCATACTCTACAAGCTTGTCTATTCTACACGAAAAGCATCATGTTATGGAAACTCGGATTCGTGATAGTTTTTTAATAAAACATGAACTGTGCGAAGTGCGAATGAAAACACGAAATGCACGAAATGCTTAATTAACCACGAAGTGCGTAAAATGATTAAAAAATACAAACTGGTCGACATTTAAAATTACACCTGAACCGCATGATATTCTAAGTAAAACGCGATCAACGTGGTATTCTAAATAAAGTGCGATCTACACGATAATCTAACAAAATAAGAACTAAACAAATATTTAGAAAAACACGAACTGCATTCAATTTTGAATAAAACATAAAACTGCACGAAATTCTAAATAAAAAATGAACTGCGCGAAATTCTAAACAAAACATGAACTGCAATACTCAATTCAAGTTATATTCCGCATTTTTACTTTATAATCAGGATTTACAAAATATATTAATTATGATACGTTTACCTCGTTTGAAAGGTCCGTAAAAGCTTGGATTATACTTACCGACCGGCTGATATTCGCCATTTCCGGTCCAGCAAACAGCGAACCAAGCCAACAGAGCGAGGTAGCAACCTCCGCGTGACGTCATTTCCTTTTGTTACGAGTCTGAAGCTGGCAACATGTACAACGTTGTACTTGTGTATTAGTTTCACATTGTCCTTAAAGGGACTTTGTCAACGGAACAAATTGGCTTCATATTGCACAATAAATAATATTATATACAATACACACTGAGATATTTGATAAAAACAAATTAGCAAACAGTTTGGAAAAAATAAAACCATAAGTGGGTATTGAACTCACGACTTAGGAGCCGTATGCAGAAATGACAGTAGACAACGCTTTAACCAAATGCGCCATTCTTGGTAAAGAATAGACAAAGTGTGTAAACTATGGTTACACAAAATGCCCACAATTCTGACTTCAAATGTTAACATGAAAAGGGCCAAACAAACACGACACTTATGATAAATTGATTTTTATCTCAGAATGCGTACTCTCTTTTCCCACTATATATACCCTGTTTTAACTGTTATTACATGCCAGTATTAATATATTTATTTCAGACGTTGCCCCCTTGGGGCCCTTTTCGATGACATAGTCCCGTTAATATTAAAAATATAATTGAGGCGTGTCGTGGGAAAACCGGGCTTAATGCATGTGCGTAGTGTCGTCCGGGATAATCCGGGATGTCACTTTCCGCTTTTATGTTATTTTCTGTTTCAAGAAAGTCTGTTCTAAACATAAATCTACTGTAGGAGGAAGGTGCCGTCTCGGATCCCGCACATGCATAAAGCCCGGGTTTCCCACGACACGCCTCAATTATGTTTACTAGAAACTGACTCTAATACCATGGAGACAAATCGTTTTGAAGATAAACACCATTCAAACCCACTTTACTCAATGATGCGTTGTTTGAAGGAAACATGCTTATTTACCAGGTCACAAGACGATTTTGTAATGTTACATATAGACTTGGTCAATTGCAAAAATATATGTCAAATCATATTAGAATCGAAACATTTGCGCATTATTGTTGTTGATCGGCCAATAAACAACTCTTTGTCGTTCTGATGCGTGGCTATTAAACAACTCGGGCTAACGCCCTTGTGTCTTAATTCCTACGCATCAGAACTCCAAATCGTTGTTTATTGGCCGATAAACAACAATAAATAAAAAAATATTGGTTAAATATGCCACCTAAACTTGCATTTCACAAGATGAGCATATATTTACGACATAATGACTTCTACTAGTCATGATTAAGCTACATAATACGTTTTAACAACCAAGACCCAGGGGCTGCAAGGTTAACTTATTGCCAGGGCTCTGTATCGATCAGAATTATCAATACGAAATCTGTTTCTCGATACAAGATGATTAATGTTTGACATATCGTATCGTATTTGTACTTATAATATGTGTAGATATATAGATATATAACTGCATACTACTGATGTTTGTTTTTCACTCGCTACCTTGAATCCAAGGCATTAATCAAATAGTACCAAATATGACGAACTACTAGCAATTCAGGTGAAATTAATTGTACATTGTTTTCCATACAAGTTGTTTTTACTGTAACAATGTCTTTCTTTTTGAAAAATACTTACATTGAACATCAGCATGCAAAGTCAACCATTTAAGTATAACGTTTTACTGCAACTTATTGTATTTATTCCAATCTGGGTTAAAGTATTTAATGCAGTTAATTTATGTTTTAAGGGTGGTACTTAAGTAAAACGATTTTGTTTTATAATTTAAAACTAATTATTGACAAAAGGAAGAATAAATTTAATGGTCATCATTAAGTATAAGTATAAATTAAAATAATATTTTTATTAAAATAGGCAAAATAGGTATTTTTTCATTAATAAATAAGTACGAGTACCCTAGTCTTTAATTATTGTTAAATGTCAAATTCAGCTATGAAAATAGAGAATGTGTGACTTGTTTTCAATCTTTTACTAACATATTTGCTTTTAGAGTCCAGTGGAATTTTCGTCGTTCAGCAACATAACAAAATGATTAATATACCAGTAAGGCCATACCAATTTGATTCTATGTTTAGCGTCCTTGGGCTGGTAGGTTTTCGGATGCTTGAACGAAAAAACCCCAAACATTTCTGACTATGTAAAAATCAAGTTGGAAAGCGTATAAAATAATGACTATAATGACACAATTTGTGTGATTGCTTAATTTTATGATCTCGGTAAATGAATGACATTATAAATATCAGAAGATGTTCAAGTTATATCTGAGTTTTGAATGTATATTGTTGGTAAGCATCTTGCATTTTGGGTATGTGTATGACTCGAAATAAGTTTATGATATTACACAATTCTGATTTGGAATCTGCATTTGTCAGTAAATTATCTACAGCTTTAAAGATCTAGAGCACTTTGAATTTATATGTTTGGTCTTATTACTATTTTTAATTTCCCATCTGTTAATGTAGGTTCCAAATATGAAGATGACATATAATAGTTTTGCAAGTAAACATTTGCTTAAACTTATAGCACTGCCATGAATAAGTTTTTCATCAACTCATTGTTTTTGTTTGTTCCTGTCTGATTGATAGGTTTTGAAAAATCATGGGGACGCTAAACATATAATCAAATTTGTATGGCCTAATCTTCTCCAAAAGATGCAAACAAGTAAAACTGTTAGAAATCAAGTTGGTGTGTACCACGAGCCAAAGGAAGTAATGAAAGATTTAATTAACGCGTTTAGTATATAAAAGGATACAACACAGTTGGAATTTGCGGGAAATGTGCTAAAAAAATATCCTATTATTTGATTCAATATTAATTATATTTAGTGTTGACCGATATTGTGATCGATACCAAAACGTTCCATAAGATAAAAATATTGGCCCTAAAGTATCGATACCCGATACGCATCATTTACCGATAAAGAGCCCTAATTTGATATAACTCAGACAAGATTTTACAATTTTTGGCATTACTTAAATTTTTTGGTCAGTTTGACCTGGTCCTTTGAGGCACTGACACCAAAATCAATCGGGATCCTTTAACATACCATAACCCATCCACCTACAAAGTTTCACGAACTTTTGCCTACGCGTTATGTAGCTGGTTAACCGATATACTGACAAACATATGGACAAACAAGATGAGCATATATTGAACACATGTATTTTCTACTTACATCGCAGGATGAACATTCTGGTAATGTCGCATGTGTTTTCGTTTTCTTTCAATACAATTTCCACTCACTTATTGTGACATCAGTTTTGGCAATTGTATATTCATCTTTCATTTAAACAAACAATCAATAAATTAAAAAGCTATTTCCTTTCGTCCGCAAACAACAAAAATAACACTATTTTATATGCACGCAATGCCACGTAGTTATTATCCACTAGTAATGATTGCTAAAGTGTTACTAAATTACATTCCAGGTGCTTTGATAAATAATTAATACTTTATAACAGGCCGTGGATAGTCGTGTTATAGGCAATTATTTACATGCGTTAATTTGATGACAAAACAAGCAGGAAGGTATTGATGAAACATTATTGGCTCGTGTAATGCTCAAATGTAGCGTGTGATTTGTATGAATTATTTATGAGAAGTCATTCAGTATGTTACTGGTTTTATGAATTTATATATAGGCTATAAAGTTAGTTCATAGTATTGTCACTAAAGACAGTTGTCTGCGATATGTTTTAGCTGAACGATGTCACTATGTAATTAATGCACTGCAAACTATGTACAAAGTAACATATAAGTAAAGATGAAAGAAAACATACAAGAAAAAATATACTTGCTGCTTTGTTTCTATGCATTGCCCGCAAAAGTTACATAATGTACATGTTTCCTCCTAGAAATAGTTTGGCCACTGCACCTATGTGCCTCAAAAACCGCAGTTGGAAATGTTGCTGTCTGACAATTTAATTTGAAGTTGCATTGCCCGTTTAACTTATAATAACCAGCAAAGATATTATTTAGTTAGTAGGATTAAACATTTTTATTATTAAGGTAGTTTTAAATAAATATTTATTTTATTATTTTAAGCATCATTTATTAATAGCAATTGTTTCTGGTTGATTTATGTCAGTAATTCAAGAAAAGCGAAGACTGTATTTCTTAATTCTTTCAGATAGGATTTATTAAATACAATGGGACGCAACCCTCCATTTATATCACTAAGGTAATTTCGTTTGTCTCCCCTGCGTAATGTAAACTTTCACAGACACGGTCAACTACTAGAATCTGAAACATGCCTTGCTATGTGCCTAAAATAGTTTGTATGTTCGTAATTCTAGTTTAAGTCTGTGTTTCATAGTTTGGCACGCAGCTATACTTTCTCTTTGATTTACAATGTCTAATGATTACAGTTCGAAACATTGAATTCACATTACAATGTTTTAGTTTTCATGTTGAATCAATGTCATACTAGTATATTAATATCTGTTAATTCTTGTTTCTGACTTTAACATCTATTTACGACATATATTTGATTCCTCGCAATTTATATATGTATTATTAGTTTTCATCTTTGATACTCATGCGCATTTTGTAGACGTGTATAACGGAAATAAGTAGCTAAGAAGAGAATGTCAATAATGGTTGTATGTAGAAGAACACAAACACATTGATAGTTTCCAATATTATTGTACTCATATTACATGTATATTGGAATAAGTATGCATTTATAGCAGTAAATAAAACAAAATACACAATAACTGTTTGTACAAACGGACATGCCCCCTATAGGTCCAGAAAAATCTCTGTACAAATTGCAAGGATACAAAGTAAAATAAAAGTTTTTTTCAACTGTTGATCAGTTTGACCTTGACCTTTGAGCCAATTACCTAATAAATTACAATAATCAATAGGGATCTGGTTGTAGTCATAACTCACCGACCAAATTTAATGAATCCAAGGCTATGTGTTTTAACAAGGTTTTACAACTTTTAGTAAGTTTGACCTTGACCTTTAACCCTAGGAGTCCTTTACTACCGTAGTCATGATCAGCCTACCTACCAAGTTTGAAGAACTTAAATCTTAGTGTTTTATATCAATCGCCCGCAAAATGTTTTACAATTATTCAATATTTGGAGTTTTCTTTTTACTGAAGGGTAGGTTGGACCTACCAAGTTTGAAGAACATAGATCTAATTTTTATAGTTATTGCCCGCAAAATGTTTTACAATTATTCAATTTTTGGTAATTTTTTAGTCATTGGTTGGTTGGACCTACCAAGTTTGAAGAACATAGATCTAAGTGTTTTATAGTTATCGCCCGCAAAAAGTTTAACAATTATTCAATATTTGGAGTTTTTTTAGTCATTGGTAGGTTGGACCTACCAAGTTTGAAGAACACAGATCTAAGTGTTTTATAGTTATCGCCCGCAAAACGTTTAACAATTATTCAATATTTGGAGTTTTTTTAGTCATTGGTAGGTTGGACCTACCAAGTTTGAAGAACACAGATCTAAGTGTTTTATAGTTATCGCCCGCAAAAAGTTTAAAAATTATTCAATATTTGGAGTTTTTTTTAGTCATTGGTAGGTTGGACCTACCAAGTTTGAAGAACATAGATCTAAGTGTTTTATAGTTATCGCCCGCAAACAGTTTAACAATTATTCAATATTTGGAGTTTTTTTAGTCATTTGTAGGTTGGACCTACCAAGTTTGAAGAACATAGATGAAAGTGTTTTATAGTTATCGCCCGCAAAACGTTTTACAATTATTCATTATTTGGAGTTTTTTTTAAAGTGATTGGTAGGTTGGGCTTTGACCTTTTACCCAAGACCACACACATTATGGATCTTCTACTAGTCATGATTAAGCTACATAATACGTTTTAACAACCAAGACCCAGGGGCTGCAAGGTTAACTTATTGCCAGGGCTCTGTATCGATCAGAATTATCAATACGAAATCTGTTTCTCGATACAAGATGATTAATGTTTGACATATCGTATCGTATTTGTACTTATAATATGTGTAGATATATAGATATATAACTGCATACTACTGATGTTTGTTTTTCACTCGCTACCTTGAATCCAAGGCATTAATCAAATAGTACCAAATATGACGAACTACTAGCAATTCAGGTGAAATTAATTGTACATTGTTTTCCATACAAGTCATTTTTACTGTAATAATGTCTTTCTTTTTGAAAAATACTTACATTGAACATCAGCATGCAAAGTCAACCATTTAAGTATAACGTTTTACTGCAACTTATTGTATTTATTCCAATCTGGGTTAAAGTATTTAATGCAGTTAATTTATGTTTTAAGGGTGGTACTTAAGTAAAACGATTTTGTTTTATAATTTAAAACTAATTATTGACAAAAGTAAGAATAAATTTAATGGTCATCATTAAGTATAAGTATAAATTAAAATAATATTTTTATTAAAATAGGCAAAATAGGTATTTTTTCATTAATAAATAAGTACGAGTACCCTAGTCTTTAATTATTGTTAAATGTCAAATTCAGCTATGAAAATAGAGAATGTGTGACTTGTTTTCAATCTTTTACTAACATATTTGCTTTTAGAGTCCAGTGGAATTTTCGTCGTTCAGCAACATAACAAAATGATTAATATACCAGTAAGGCCATACCAATTTGATTCTATGTTTAGCGTCCTTGGGCTGGTAGGTTTTCGGATGCTTGAACGAAAAAACCCCAAACATTTCTGACTATGTAAAAATCAAGTTGGAAAGCGTATAAAATAATGACTATAATGACACAATTTGTGTGATTGCTTAATTTTATGATCTCGGTAAATGAATGACATTATAAATATCAGAAGTCATGATGTTCAAGTTATATCTGAGTTTTGAATGTATATTGTTGGTAAGCATCTTGCATTTTGGGTATGTGTATGACTCGAAATAAGTTTATGATATTACACAATTCTGATTTGGAATCTGCATTTGTCAGTAAATTATCTACAGCTTTAAAGATCTAGAGCACTTTGAATTTATATGTTTGGTCTTATTACTATTTTTAATTTCCCATCTGTTAATGTAGGTTCCAAATATGAAGATGACATATAATAGTTTTGCAAGTAAACATTTGCTTAAACTTATAGCACTGCCATGAATAAGTTTTTCATCAACTCATTGTTTTTGTTTGTTCCTGTCTGATTGATAGGTTTTGAAAAATCATGGGGACGCTAAACATATAATCAAATTTGTATGGCCTAATCTTCTCCAAAAGATGCAAACAAGTAAAACTGTTAGAAATCAAGTTGGTGTGTACCACGAGCCAAAGGAAGTAATGAAAGATTTAATTAACGTGTTTGGTATATAAAAGGATACAACACAGTTGGAATTTGCGGGAAATGTGCTAAAAAAATATCCTATTATTTGATTCAATATTAATTATGTTTAGTGTTGACCGATATTTTGATCGATACCAAAACGTTCGATAAGATATAAATATTGGCCCTAAAGTATCGATACCCGATACGCATGGTTTATCGATAAAGAGCCCTAATTTGATATAACCCAGACAAGATTTTACAATTTTTGGCATTGCTTAAATTTTTTGGTCAGTTTGACCTGGTCCTTTGAGGCACTGACACCAAAATCAATCGAGATCCTTTAACATACCATAACCCATCCACCTACAAAGTTTCAAAAACTTTTGCCTACGCGTTCTGTAGCTGGTTAACCGATATACTGACAAACATATGGACCGACATTTGCAAACCACTATATCCCTGCTTCCTCGAAGGGGGCATGATTACAACAAAACGTCTTTTAGTACGGTAATTAAGATATAATATAGAACATTTTTTCATAAGATATCTAATTTATATGCATATCTTGTTACACTACATGTCTACACAAACATGTCTAAAGAGAACGGATACCGAACATAGATAAAAAACAAGACTACAATATGTAAACATAACATTACTACAGAATATGCATTTCGGACATGTTTACATAACATGTTTGCGAAACATGTCTACAACAGATGTCTACCGAACCTGATTGCAAAACACATTTACAAAACTAGTATATACTACTATATATATACATATACGAATCAGACATGTTTATATAACGTGCTTACAGAACATGTCTACAAAACATGTTTACAGAACATGTATACATAACGTGTTTGCAGAACATGTATACATAATGTGTTTGCAGAACATATCTACAAACAGGGGCGTACCTAGGCATGCGCTCATACGCCAGTGCGTACACAGGGCTGAATAACGATTAGGAATGTCTTCAACATCTTTACATTAAAGCATCGCCGTAGTTGGTCTTATTGAAAACAAAATTTGAATAAGAGTAATTTAAAAAAACAAAAACATGGCTTGTCTCAGGATGTATGCCTCCTAAACATGCTTGTCAGAGGAAGGCAACACAATGTCAGAGTACAATATTATGCCCTGGACAAATATCTTGAGATTTAAGCTACAGACCTGTTTGTTCTGTGTGACACACTGCCTCATAATGAAATTCATTCCCAGCAAGTTATTACATTCTTTATATGTTGGCAAAAATGATGCTTCCTACAAAAATTTTATTCTAATACATGACCTTTAAGTGTAACCTTGGACCCACAAACCTTGACTGAGGAGCATATAAGTGTTATGCGACTCATCGTCTGGTCATGGGAAAAAAAAATCTGAAGTATTATTAAAATCCCTCCAGGCTTTTGGCAGCTATAAAGCAGAAAAAGAAACTTTGAGCTTTGATCTTGAATTGTGACCTTGACCTTTGACCGAGGACCATGGGAGTTGTACACGACATACCGTCTGGTCATGGGATATAATAATCTGAAGTAATATTAAAATCCTTCCAGACGTTTAGACGTCATAGTGAAGAAACAGACAATCCGCTATGACCTTGAATTGTGACCTTGACCTTTGACAGACGAGCATGGGAGTTGTATGCGACACATTGTCTGGTCATGGAAAATAATAATCTGAAGCAACATTTAAATCGCTCCAGACGTTTAGAAGCTATGGAAAGCAAACACAAATAATTGACTTTTGACCTTAACTTGTGACCTTGACCTTTGACTGATAATCATGGGAGTTTTTTTACGCTACACATTGTCTGGTCATGGGAAATAATAATCTGAAGTTATATTAAAAGCCTTCCGTGCGTTAAGAAGTTACTGAGCGGAAACGAAAAATCTTGGACCTTTGATCTTGAATTGTGACCTTGACCTTGGACAAATGAGCATGGGAGTTGTACGCGACAAATCATCTGCTCATGGGGAATAATTTAAAGTTATCTTAAAATCCTTCCAGGCGTTCAGAAGGTATGGAACAGAAACGAAAATTCATGACCTTTGACCTTGAATTGTGACCTTGAACTTTGGCCAACGAGCATGGGAGTACGTGACACATCGTCTGGTCATGGCGAATAATAATCTGAAGTTATATTAAAATCTATCCGTTAAAAAGTTACAGAGCTGATACGAAATCCGGATGGACTGAACACCGAAAACAGACGGACGGTGCGACTGCTTTATGCCCTCCTTCGCGGGCATAAATAAGAGTTTATGATGTGCAGTGCCGTGTTGAAAATGGGGAACCTAGCTAAAAGTTTACATTTGAATTTACAAAATCATTATTATTTCCTAATGTGTTTATACTATAAACGGACATATCCTGCTGCGCCCTAAGCGTATCTTCGACGACTTCTAGAAACAAAACAAAGTACGCAGACATGTTCCCCACATTATTATCATCAACGCGTATCCGAGATTCAACCTCAGGCACACCCCTGGCACTCTTAAAGTTATCACTATTTGTCTATGATCACATAATAAAACATAAAGGGGCTTTAAATATCAGTGCCCTTTTATTTTTGTTTGGATACAATTATAGTAGAACCTATCTAAACCGAACTGCGTCGGGACCGTTTGATTTTTCTTAGGTGTTCGGTTTACCCAGGTTTTTTTTAATTTAATGTCATTTTCCTGTACACGTTAATGGACGACATTGTATTTTAATGACATCATTATTTTAGACTATGGATAGTCAATTTTGAAGAAAAAATATATGAAAAAAACAACAACAAAAACACAATTTTGATGAAAAAATGCGAATCCATACATATGAAAAAAACAACAAAAACATTCGGACGTCACTACAATTGACCACTGCCCCAAAGTGTCCCATCACTTTTTAAAACAATATTATAAAGAGTTATGGTTCTTGAACGCTGCACTGCCTAGCAACAGCGTCATATTTATTCTCTTAAAATAAATCAAGTACAGCAACTTCTTATATGTTGAATACACTGCTCTCAATGCTACAATCACATGTGTGAAACTTCATTTATTTATAAAGGAATAATAATCCACACAACACCTTAAAAAGGAAGTAACTCCATGAATACTATAAACATAAATTTATTATTTTTACTTTACACTTTTATCTCAGTGACACGTATCATAAAATGAAGCTTGATTAAACCACATTATACTTGACGGAGTCATGGTCTCCGCAAAGGTCTAAACAGAAAGAAAATAAACAGAGGTAATAACTCTAAGAATATTGAAGACATGGTTATGATTGTTGTGCTAGAATCATGTACTTTCATCCATTTAGTTCCAGTCACATTCCCTTTATACAGGTTTATGTTATACTGCGCACAGGTAACGACCGGGGGCATGAGCAGACGGACGGGCGGACGAATAGATAAAGTGACGGAAGTGGCGATATCGATATCTACTGTATGCCAAACCTTCGGGGACATACAGTCGACAGCATTCAATCGTAAATTAAGTCACAATAACTGTATACGGACGTTATAATAATATAATAAACATGTATGTTATACATATTTTAAAATAAACTAAAATTAATTTCTCACACAACTTAGAACATAAAACGCCTGTATTATTAACCGATTGATTATTTACATCTTTTGCATTCATTAAACGTGTAAATTTGCAATAAAAAAATCAATCATTCCAAAAAGAAAGCAAACGGAGGAAGAAATCATTTACCATTAAATTCATTTGAACTGTTACGAAATAAAATGTTTGTTTGTTTATCTTGTCCAAATAAAGAATGTTAATGATAGCGATTAGGAGACAATGTATATACTAAGGACATGAAGTACACGTAGACAAGCTTTATGATTAGATATAATATAGTGTAAACAAAATAACGTAAATCGGATGTACAAACAATGGTTTATGTTCGCCATTCATCTTAAAGTTTGTAGCATAAGACTATTAAACATAAAACAAATATTGTATAATGTCTATTCTAATTTACGATTAATAATTCAACATTCACCACATTGATAACATGTATATAGTACAATAACAAGAGCTGTCAGAGAACAGTGCGCTTGACTATTAGATGTATTTCCGTTGGTGTATAAGTGGACTGGGCATTAATCTGTAAAAATACAAGGCTGAGTTTTGGCAAATTAATTCCATGAAGCTGAAATTGTTGACAATTTTATATTCCAAGTTTCAAGTGCAAAGCTTAGTTTTGAAGTTAAAAAACTTGTCAAATAAAACTTTATTCTAAAATACCTAGGTGAAAAGGGGCATAACTCTGTCAAAATAAAACCAGACTTATGGGTAATGTTGCCCCAAATGCTTGAGTTAATAACAAAGGTCTATTCCAAGTGGATAACTGAAATAATAAGACGTTTAAATAAACACTTTAACATGATTATCTATGTAACAAGAGCCGTCGGAGGACAGCGCGCTCGACTATTGAAAGTATTTTAGTTGGTACATATCGGATAGCGAAAAGGGAATAAATTTGTTAAAATACAATATTTTTAAGTGAAGCCTTGTATAGTTTATAAATTTCTGGAACACAAACTTCAACCACAAGGTCTGTTTAAAAAGGGGCATAACTCTGTCAAAATACAAAACATAGTTATGGGTAATATTGCCCCTGGTACTAGAGTTGATGATAAAGGTTAGTTCCATGTTTCAAGTAAATAACTTATGTAGTTTTGTAGTAACAAAACTTTTGAATATAAACTTTAAACAGAAAATCTATGTGAAAAAGGAAGATAACTCTATCAAAATACAAAATAGAGTTATGGGGAATGTTCACCCTGATAATGCAGTTGATGACAAAGGTATATTTCATGTTTCAAGTGAATAGCTTTTGTAGAATTGAAGTTACAAAACTTTTGAATATTAACTTTAACCAGAAAATCTATGTGAAAAAGGGGCATAACTCTGTCAAATACAAAACAGAGTTATGGGGAATGTTGCCATTGATACTGGATTTGATGACAAAGGTTAGTTCCAAGTTTCAAGTGAATAACTTATGTAGCTATGAAGTTACCAAACTTTTGAATGTAAACTTTAACCAGAAATTCTAAGTGAAAAGGGGGCCTAAATCTGTCAAAATAGAAGACAGAGTTATGGGGAATGTTGCCCCTGAAACTGGAGTTGATGACGAAGGTTAGTTCCAAGTTTCAAGTAAATAACTTATGTAGTTTTGAAGTTACCAAACTTTTGAATGTAAACTTTAACCAGAAAATCTATGTCAAAAAGGGGCATAACTCTGTCAAAATACAAAACAGAGTTATACGGAATGTAGCCCTTGATACTGGAGTTAATGACAAAGGTCAGTTACAAGTTTCAAGTGAATAACTTATGTAGTTTTGAAGTTACCAAACTTTTGATTATAAACTTTAACCAGAAAATCTAAGTGAAAAAGAGGGAGTAACTCTGTCAAAATACAAAACAGAGTTAAGGGGAATGTTGCCCCTGACACTGGAGATAATGACAAAGGTATATTCCAAGTTTCAAGTGAATAACTAATGTAGTTTTGAAGTTACAAGACTTTTGAATAAAAACTTTGACCAAATTCAGACGCGGACGCGTACGCCGACGCCGGGGGTAGAAGGAAAGCTCATCTCTGACACAATACAAAACATAGTTATTGGGAATGTTGCTTCTGATGGTGGATTTGATGACAAAAGGTATATTTTAAGTTGCCAGTGAATATCTTATGCATTTGTGTATTTGGAATAAAAAAAATCTAACTTCAACCTGAAATGAATGCTGAAATGGGCCATAATTCTGTCAAAATAGAACATAGCGTTATGGAAAATTTTGCATTTGATGCTTTAGTTGATAACAAAGGTGTATTCCAAGTTTCAATTGAATAATGTGTAGTTTTGAAGTGAATAAAATTCTGAGTAAAAACGTTAAACTAAAATTCTCTGTGAAAAGGGCCATAAATGTGTAAAAATACAAAAGTGAGCTATGGGGATTGGTGCTGGAGAGTCAATGACAAAGGCTTACTAAAAGTTTCAAGTGAATAACTTATGTAGTTTGGAAGTTACAAGACTTTTGAATAAAAGTTTTTACGAAATTCAGATTCAGACGTCGACGCCACCGGCGACGCCGGTCGAGTAGGAAAGCTCACATATTCTTTGATTAGTCAGCTAACAACAATTAAATATTCAAAACACATTACATTGTACAACTATTGCAGAGGCGGAAACTAAAAGAAAGCTTATGCTGCAATATAAAACAATATTTATTAACAGCGCAAGGAAAACATCAATTACGCATTACACAATATAAATCAGCACTTAGCAGAAACGATATTGGAAACGCAACCCATACATTTTCACTGCTTAAATGCCAATTTGCAACTCAATTAATAACAACTACACATTATTTGTACAATAATGCAATGCAATAGCACAGAATACACAAACAAGAGAACAACAAAAACTGTTTTATCAAAATCATTAAAATTCTTCAAATGTTTACCAATACTAATAGTTTCCTTATGTGTTTCTCCGACACAGCGTCAGTTTATACAACACGTGTTGAAGATAACCATTTACATTAAAAACGTGTACGTAGTTCGTAATAAAATGTATCCAAAACATCAAATCTTAGATTAATCTTTGAAACTATATATTTTGTTAGATATTGTCTTTGGTGTGATTATCATATTGTAAAGTACTATCACATAGTATTTTATATACAAGCGAGCAACAAACTTTACATGTAATACAGAAATAAATAACAGCACATCGAACAAATTCAAACCAAGACAACTATTTGTTAATTGACTAATAACTATGCCATTTCAGAGATGAATTATGAATATCCCACGTTCTGGGGTGTGTGTAATGGGGGTAGGGCCATTTAACATACCAATGATCAGTTTCGAAATTGTAATTATTGAACTGATATGTGTATCTAGGCTCCCAAACATTACAAAACACTGCTATAAAATTGAAATGCGTAAACAATATACATACAAACAAATACAACAAACCCGAATTCAATACAAACTATTTTACAGAAAATACATTATTAGCGACGTTGCACTAAGAACACAAACGTAAATTGTCTTCAAACATAATAACATTGGAACAACATTTCTAAACAAGTTGAGGTTATTAAAGACGACTGCTTCGAGGTACATGCATTTTCAAATATGTATTCACATAATTAAAGAGTGACTTACAATACTTTGTTCAAGTAATGGGAATTAACTCCTCTCACAAAGTTAACAATCATAAATGTTTATTTTAAAAGCTACCTTGTGTCTATATATTAAAATAAACATTTTAAATTAAAATTTTTAATCAAAGCTTTGCACTAAAGTATGCATAAGAGGCACGTAGTTATTCATAACGGACACTTAAGCATTACTATGGAAAACTTAAGTGTTCATCAGGGGCTATAACGTTTTTGTATGATGCACTTAAATATTTGGAAGATGCACTAAAGTATTTATTATATATGCTTAAGTATTTATAAAGGACACTTAAGAGTTTATGGGTTTCTATTAAGTATTCTTGAGGTGCACATTATGCATCCGGTAGCTGCACCTCAGTTTTCATAAGCGGATGCCACTTAAGTGTGTGTAAGCAGCTATACAGTTTTCGTAGGAGGTCATTAGTTATTCACAACGGGCACTTAATAATTCGTATGGGGAAGTTTTTTAGTATTCGTAAGATGCACTCAGAATCGGGACTTATTTTTGCATTGTTTATTGGTTGTTAAACAACGATATTTTTGTTCTTTGTCTATAGAAAAATTAGCGGGTAACCGTATCAAGTTAGAATGAACGTTATATAACAGTTGTTTGCAAAATTGAAATCTTAACAAAAACATTCGTTATCACATATGTTACAGTGTACATGGTAACTCACAATGAGCTATAAATGTGTACAAAATATTACAAGTTCAGTCTCAAGTATTGACTAAAGAAATGTGTATATACACCATGTAACTAGCAACGCGACATCAACTGCAATAAAAACTATACATGACTAAACGATGACCACGGCACATACGACAATAAAGTCAGTATAAAGTTTAAAACTCGTTGCTATTTATCAGTAATAAACTTACAAAAACGCACACTCTCTATATAAGATGCACACTAAAAAGCCGAATATATCAGGTTGTCGTTTCTAAAACTAGCCTACGACACTTTTTCTTTTATATATTTTTTTTCCTCAATCTCCAAGAATAGTTAAGTTTTCGAATGAAATGAACATCGAGTTTTGTTCATTTTACCGTGTATTATTTCCAAGATGGAGTGTGTGGGTGGCATTAATGACATCACACCATGACGTCGCACTTAGAGCTATTGCTTCATCGTGGGTTTACACGCTTGAAAAACAAATGCAAGTATAACAATAGCTCACATTAAGGACTTCGTTTTCAATGGATATGAATACATACATCTATTTCTTGGCTACATGAAATCGGGTGGGACAGTTAAGTTACTGGGGATTTTACCGGCCACCCGCCCTTTGCTACACTCCTGAATGCTCGCTCCTAATGTAAAAATAATCGACTAATAGATGTATATTGTAAACAACTAATTAAACAGAATAATATACAAAATGAAACTCGAGTTAGAACGACTATAAGAATCTATATACAATTTATACATTCTGGTTATTTACATAGTTGTTTACACGCGAATTCGAAATGAATTTCGTGTATGGAATTCAAACTAACTGAGATAACATGTTATAGGAATTTGAACATGATAGAAAACAAAGCACTACCTATAACGGTCAGTTGAAAATAAAACAACTGTACACAATTAGGCATAAATCATTTGAAATTGGCAAATTATATACATATAAAAAATATTTACAAATGCAGGGGTGATACTTATTTCATGCAACGCATTTTGTGTGCACTAACAATTTCACTTATTTTAAATTGTTAAGGCTATCATTAATATGCGTTGTTATTGTTCATATAATAGAAATAGTGTAATAAAAACTTTATCACTAATGTATTGGTTACCATTAACAATATTATTTACAATCATTATTATCAGCACTAGCATTGCAAAAATCATTTTGCGTCTCTTATATAAAACCACTTTTTAGCATTTAGTTGAATTTGCACACACACTTGCGGCAAAGTGAGTATGTCAATAATGTTGATTTAAACGTTTCTAATAATACAAATTGTACGAAAATGCTGCATATTTATAATAAAATCATAACATTGCACATTTAAGTTTGCTTATAATTCTCATCATAGCGACCGCAACACAATTAAAGAAGTAATAACACGAAATTATATTATACAGCTTCGTCGGCATTTTAAGTTAATTTTCTGAAACAAGGGTTCCTTTATTTGTATTTATGTCTAATTCAAAGAAGAGTGAAAGGTTATATTTTAGGGAAAAAAAAACAGTTGCTTCTGAATACACAGTTGTTTGAGAATAAATAGATGTTGATCGCATTGAGCATTTTATTGGAAAATGACATGTAAGTAAGGCTCAAATTATGGGCTAATGGGCTTCCTCAGAAGCCTTATGAATTTGGCCCAAGACGCACACATAACAGAGTTAAAGAATTCGCAATTGCACGAGTTAACCAGCAACTTTAAAGTTCTCTGAACACGAAATATGAAGTCTAACTTTATAATAGTGCACCCATATTCTCGAATCCACATAACCCTCTCGTCGTAATAAATGTTTATCACCATCGTCATCAGCATCATCAGCAGTAGCAGAGATTGAAAAGTCAGCAGCGCCACCAGCAGATCGCTGCTTTTCAACAAATTCAAACCCTTGCACCGCTACTGATTCTAGTTCATCCAATTCCTGTTTGATACAAGTATATTCGTCTACATTCCCTTCGAAACGGAACAATAGTTTACACTGTACACTATGTTTGATAGTAGACAGATTTTGCACGAAATGTCGTAGCGCGGATGGTGACAAAGTTTTATAAATTATGAACACATACTTTATAGAGTCTGGTAGTTTCATGTTCATATTATAGTATTTCATACAAATTCTAAGCTGCTCCATGTGACGCAGCGTCTGAGACAGCATGTCTGCGTGTTCTATTTGCGTCATGTTCAGACTGGTGATAGGCATTGTGGGTAATGTTTCATACAGTCCAGGGCTGTCCTTTATAACCTCTAATGTAACATTCGACAAATCTTCACATCGCACTATCGGCTGTTCCGAATCTATTTCACTGGATTCTCGACTCGATAACACCACATATTCATTCAAGTACAAACGCACAGCATGTCCTAACGTTGAAAGTTGTATCAACAAACTGTACAGCCAGTCCGGTGAACAAGATCCTTCTTCTAAAATCATCAGTCGCAGCGTCAGTGGCAATTGATGATCAAAACGTGTCAAATAAGTCCCCCGTAAACGAATTTCTTTCAACATGGGTAACGCGCTTTGTATCACTAAATCCAGTGAAACATCGTCAAAGGCTGTCAGTTGCACGCTCCCTATACTCGTACCATGCAATATTTCAAATAGTTCAAGATTGCATTCCGAGGCTTCTAGTTCCACATTGGACATGTCACATGACATCATTTCTGACCGCACAACAGACATATTTTTATTAGAATCCTCTACAACATTAGTCAAATTATCGCATCGCATTTGGGTCACTTCCGAACCAGATTGACTAGTCTCATTGCTTGATATCACGACGCATTTATTCAAATTCAAACGTACAGTATGCTGTAATGTAGAAAGTCTGATCAACACACAGCACAGCCAGTCTGTTGAACACGAGACCTGTTGTAAACTCATATACTCCAGTCTTGGTGGTAATTGGTGCTCAAATCGCGTCATATAAGTTCCACGTAAAAATAGCTTTTTCAACATGGTCAATTTTGTTTGCGTAACGGTTGCCAATTAAACATTAATCAAAGCTCCGAGGCCCAGGATCCTATACTTGTATCACGAAATATTTCAAAAATTTCACTACTGCCATTTTTCACTAATATCTCTATATTGGACATGTCACATGACACCATTTTTGATCGCATGTCAGATACATGCATATATGAATCGGTTTCACATTCTTCTTTATTTGATTGCAATACAACATCATACAGCTCACACTTTACAGGATGGTCTAATGAAGAAAGCGAAAGTAACAAGCTGCACAGCCACTCAGTTGAGCATTCGCCTTCCTGCAGAGATATGCACTGTAACGAAGCAGGCAGCTGGAGATTACAATGACCCTTATAGGTTCCCCATATATAAAGCTTTATTAGCTTGCTGAGTGTGGGAAGGATCTCTGATGCTAATGAAACACAATCAGCCGTTCTCAGATCCAGGATCCCTATACTTGTATCACGAAATATTTCAAACATTTCACTACTGCCATTGTTCACAAATATCTGGATATTAGACATGTCACATTTTAACATTTCTGATCGCAAGTCAGATCCATGCATATTTGAATCGGTTTCACATTCTTCTTTATTTGATTGCAATACAAAATCCCACAGCTCACACTCTACAGGATGGTCTAATGAAGAAAGCGAAAGTAACAAGCTGCACAGCCACTCAGTTGAGCATTCGCCTTCCTGCAGAGATATGCACTGTAACGAAGCAGGCAGCTGGAGATTACAATGACCCTTATAGGTTCCCCGTAAATAAAGATTGTTTAACTTGCTGAGTGTGGGAAGGATCTCTGATGCTAATGAAACACAATCAGCCGTTATCAGATTCAGGATCCCTATACTTGTATCACGAAATATTTCAAAAATTTCACTACTGCCATTGTTCACAAATATCTCGATATTAGACATGTCACATTTTAACATTTCTGATCGCAAGTCAGATCCATGCATATTTGAATCGGTTTCACATTCTTCTTTATTTGATTGCACTACAACATCCCACAGCTCACACTTTACAGGATGGTGTAATGAAGAAAGCGAAAGTAACACGCTGCACAGCCACTCAGTTGAGCATTCGCCTTCCTGCAGAAATATGCACTGTAACGAAGCAGGCAGCTGGAGATTACAATGACCCTTATAGGTTCCCCATATATAAAGCTTTATTAGCTTGCTGAGTGTGGGAAGGATCTCTGATGCTAATGAAACACAATCAGCCGTTCTCAGATCCAGGATCCCTATACTTGTATCACGAAATATTTCAAACATTTCACTACTGCCATTTTTCACAAATATCTCGATATTAGACATGTCACATTTTAACATTTCGGATCGCAAGTCATATCCATGCATATTTGAATCAGTTTCACATTCTTCTTTATTTGATTGCAATACAAAACCCAACAGCTCACACTTTACAGGATGGTCTAATGAAGAAAGCGAAAGTAACAAGCTGCACAGCCACTCAGTTGAGCATTCGCCTTCCTCCAGAGATATGCACTGTAACGAAGCAGGCAGCTGGAGATTACAATGACCCTTATAGGTTCCCCATAAATAAAGCTTGTTTAACTTGCTGAGTGTGGGAAGGATCTCTGATGCTAATGAAACACAATCAGCCGTTCTCAGATCCAGGATCCCTATACTTGTATCACGAAACATTTCAAACATTTCACTACTGCCATTTTTCACAAATATCTCGATATTAGACATGTCACATTTTAACATTTCTGATCGCAAGTCAGATCCATGCATATTTGAATCGGTTTCACATTCTTCTTTATTTGATTGCAATACAAAATCCAACAGCTCACACTTCACAGGATGGTCTAATGAAGAAAGCGAAAGTAACACGCTGCACAGCCACTCAGTTGAGCATTCGCCTTCCTGCAGAGATATGCACTGTAACGAAGCAGGCAGCTGGAGATTACAATGACCCTTATAGGTTCCCCATAAATAAAGCTTGTTTAACTTGCTGAGTGTGGGAAGGATCTCTGATGCTAATGAAACACAATCAGCCGTTCTCAGATCCAGGATCCCTATACTTGTATCACGAAATATTTCAAACATTTCACTACTGCCATTTTTCACAAATATCTGGATATTAGACATGTCACATTTTAACATTTCTGATCGCAAGTC
This sequence comes from Congeria kusceri, assembly GCA_027627225.1. NCBI lineage: Eukaryota > Metazoa > Mollusca > Bivalvia > Myida > Dreissenidae > Congeria > Congeria kusceri. The sequence goes on along the minus strand of CM051040.1, from coordinate 31,566,835 downwards.
AGATCCATGCATATTTGAATCGGTTTCACATTCTTCTTTATTTGATTGCAATACAAAATCCAACAGCTCACACTTCACAGGATGGTCTAATGAAGAAAGCGAAAGTAACACGCTGCACAGCCACTCAGTTGAGCATTCGCCTTCCTCCAGAGATATGCACTGTAACGAAGCAGGCAGCTGGAGATTACAATGACCCTTATAGGTTCCCCATAAATAAAGCTTGTTTAACTTGCTGAGTGTGGGAAGGATCTCTGATGCTAATGAAACACAATCAGCCGTTCTCAGATCCAGGATCCCTATACTTGTATCACGAAATATTTCAAACATTTCACTACTGACATTTTTCACAAATATCTTGATATTAGACATGTCACATTTTAACATTTCTGATCGCAAGTCAGATCCATGCATATTTGAATCGGTTTCACATTCTTCTTTATTTGATTGCAATACAACATCCCACAGCTCACACTCTACAGGATGGTCTAATGAAGAAAGCGAAAGTAACAAGCTGCACAGCCACTCAGTTGAGCATTCGCCTTCCTGCAGAAATATGCACTGTAACGAAGCAGGCAGCTGGAGATTACAATGACCCTTATAGGTTCCCCATAAATAAAGATTGTTTGACTTGCTGAGTGTGGGAAGGATCTCTGATGCTAATGAAACACAATCAGCCGTTATCAGATTCAGGATCCCTATACTTGTATCACGAAATATTTCAAAAATTTCACTACTGCCATTTTTCACTAATATCTCGATATTAGACATGTCACATTTTAACATTTCTGATCGCAAGTCAGATCCATGCATATTTGAATCGGTTTCACATTCTTCTTTATTTGATTGCACTACAACATCCCACAGCTCACACTTTACAGGATGGTGTAATGAAGAAAGCGAAAGTAACACGCTGCACAGCCACTCAGTTGAGCATTCGCCTTCCTGCAGAAATATGCACTGTAACGAAGCAGGCAGCTGGAGATTACAATGACCCTTATAGGTTCCCCATATATAAAGCTTTATTAGCTTGCTGAGTGTGGGAAGGATCTCTGATGCTAATGAAACACAATCAGCCGTTCTCAGATCCAGGATCCCTATACTTGTATCACGAAATATTTCAAACATTTCACTACTGCCATTTTTCACAAATATCTCGATATTAGACATGTCACATTTTAACATTTCGGATCGCAAGTCATATCCATGCATATTTGAATCAGTTTCACATTCTTCTTTATTTGATTGCAATACAAAACCCAACAGCTCACACTTTACAGGATGGTCTAATGAAGAAAGCGAAAGTAACAAGCTGCACAGCCACTCAGTTGAGCATTCGCCTTCCTCCAGAGATATGCACTGTAACGAAGCAGGCAGCTGGAGATTACAATGACCCTTATAGGTTCCCCATAAATAAAGCTTGTTTAACTTGCTGAGTGTGGGAAGGATCTCTGATGCTAATGAAACACAATCAGCCGTTCTCAGATCCAGGATCCCTATACTTGTATCACGAAATATTTCAAACATTTCACTACTGCCATTGTTCACAAATATCTGGATATTAGACATGTCACATTTTAACATTTCTGATCGCAAGTCAGATCCATGCATATTTGAATCGGTTTCACATTCTTCTTTATTTGATTGCAATACAACATCCCACAGCTCACACTCTACAGGATGGTCTAATGAAGAAAGCGAAAGTAACAAGCTGCACAGCCACTCAGTTGAGCATTCGCCTTCCTGCAGAGATATGCACTGTAACGAAGCAGGCAGCTGGAGATTACAATGACCCTTATAGGTTCCCCGTAAATAAAGATTGTTTAACTTGCTGAGTGTGGGAAGGATCTCTGATGCTAATGAAACACAATCAGCCGTTCTCAGACTCAGGATCCCTATACTTGTATCACGAAATATTTCAAACATTTCACTACTGCCATTTTTCACTGATATCACGATGTTAGACATGTCACATTTTAACACTTCACCACACAATTCTTCTGTTCGAAATTGGGACTTCGCACAGGCCGTCAAATACAACTGGTCCAAGTAACAATGAATAACGTGTTTTAATGAGGATAATTGCACCAGCAACCGTCGTAAAAACACAGCTGTAATTGTATTTTTCAGCAAACCTAAATAATATAAAGTGGGAGGCAAAATTAATTCGTCCTTTAAAGTGGATTCTTCTATTCCTAAAGACGTTAAATTAGACAGGGATGGTAGCACATCAGAAAGCAATAAAATATCGATTTTCCCGATAAAAACCAGCTGCTGTATGTTCAAGTTATGTAATGCATTATAAATTTCAGGAGTGCCTGTCATCTTCACGCGTTTAAGACAATGCTTAGACATTTGAAGGACTGCCAGTATTTCATTTAATTGAAGTGCATTACGTTCTAAAATAAGTGAATGCACGTCCGACTTGTTCATCATTAAAAGTTCCTTTAATACGTTTGAATCTGACTCATTAAGAAATACACTGAATGTAAAGTGATTACATTTGATAAAACTTTCATTTCGCCCGCTGACCTTAGCCTCACTGTAACCAGCAATTAGCATGCGCTGGAATAAGACTGATAATTCTACGCAACGTACATCATATTCCATCTGGTCATGTTTAGATTTTTCAGTGTTCTGCTTTCTGTTATTTTCTTTTTGAAATAAAATTGCATTTGTCTCAGAATACCATTGCAGTATGTATAAGCTCAGTCCACTGTCTATGTCGTCGAGGAGGTCGCTGTTAGAGAGACGGTTTATTACTGTGTTAGCTATTTTGCAATTGAGCCCACACAGATAACTTATTATCTGGCTCATTTCGAACACAATATATTTATCTTTGCACAGGATACTTGTTATAATGCCCTCCTTTGCGATATGATATGCTGCAAGGAATTCCTGAACCGTCTCATGTAGAAATGAAATATTTGGACTATCTGATAATGTTGTGGAATTGTGGATTGCCGTTAACACGCCAGCATCAAGGCAGAATTGCAATTGTTCTTCTGTCATATACTTCTTCAATAATTCACTTCTGGCAAACACCACTAGAGATTTTTCCGATAAAAAAGTGAAATTAAATGCAGCATTTCCGAGCGCATTCAATATCCCAACCTGTGGTTCAATATAGCTCGTATTCGATAAACACTGAATTGGATGTCCTTCTTTGAAATATCCTTCTTTTGCATGTGCATTCTTGAAAAGTAGGTCAAGCAGAATACAGTTTATTTCACACAATGAACCACTAAAACTTGTTTTGTTCATCCACAAACTTATTAGCATTGTCTGCAGCCATGGTGACTTAAGAAACTGAAACAATTGACGACCCTTAACGTAGCTCTTAAAATCAGTAATTTTCTTTAGATTCCCAGTCTGACTGTGTATTATGTGCTCTGTTAGCTCGTCTGGATCAGTTATTCCGTCAATTTCTAGAAGCCTGTCAATTTGAGAATCCTTTATTCGCTCATCCACCATTTTCCATGGCCGTGTTGTAATTAACAATACACTCTTCCTATGACAAGTTACCATTAAAGGTACAGTGTATTTCTTCAAATGATCAGACCACTCGTTTAGCCCATCCATAATAACGATGCATGTCTCTCGTTCCAGGATTCGCTGTATAAGTTTAAAGGCCTCTTCGCGTTTATCAACCGCGTAAATCATGTCTATTATCTGTGTTTTGATCATCTCTGTTACCTCACGCTGACCCACTGCATCTCTCAGTAATATGTGAAAGAGAAACTTAAACTCATTCAACGTTTCCGCATCACTGAATGTAGCTTTGTACTCAGGATTTTGTACAGATACCGCCTCGCACCAGTCAAGCACTAATTTAGCAAGAAATGTTGACTTTCCCATTCCTGGCTCTCCTTGTACAAACACCGTACTATTTGTATGTAGTTTGTTATCTTTGTAAAATATGTCCTTGTATTGGTGAACCGCATTGTTTTTTTTTTTCCGAGATCCATCTTTCTCGATTATAACTTGGCTAAATTTCGGTAACACAAAGATATCCCAGATGGGTTTGTCACCACCTTTCCGTATTGGTGAAACAGACACAGTTTTCAGCCTCCTCTTATAGAGCCCTATTAAATTTCCACGAAAATCTGAAATGAAAAATACAGATTTCAATCTACTTATAACACAGTCCAAATTAAAATTAATAATAATAATAATAATAATAGTAATAATAATAATAGCAATAATATTTTTATTCTCCGAAGTTATACTGCTAGAACAACACATTGATGCAAAATGATAGTAACAATGAACAATGGTTGTCTTATTTAAAAAGAGGAACAATATATGTATATAACTGCAAATACGCGATTATATACACGAATTCAACATGTACATGTACATATATATTTAAAACCGACAACGATTCATGGAAAATTAGATTTTATTTGGCATTGTTTTCATAATAACACTTGTATTTAATGTCACATTAAAATGACTCGTATCTAATTTGATTATTGTAGCGATAATGTCATTTCTTTCTTTCTTTTAGTTGATTCTGTAGAAGAACCTGTTCCAAATTACAAGAAAGCTTCTTTTCGCAACATTTCATAAAAATTATAAAAAAGTACAATACATAAGGAATCTGAATGTGACGCAAATCTTGTTCGTGACATTATGTGCATGTTTATTGATAAAAAGTTAAACACATCAACGTACTGAAGTCAACCAGTATTCCACTGCTTTTATGAAATAATAACCAATATTTGCCCAGAGAGCAAGATTTCACAATCCATCATTTCCAATTGTGAAGAGTTATGGATTTATTAAATAATATTTAAACGATAAATTGGTTTTCATGTGCTGTCATTAACAATTAAAGGTTATTTTAAAACATAGTGCGTGAAAGTGCAAATGCATAATGTGTTTATTGTAAAGTCGTCAATTTAGTGCTAAAGCGTGCATGAGTATATCTTCATAACTTTATCAAGATTTTATTTCAATAACACTTTTTTATTTTAAATCAAGCCGCAAGCTAAAACCCACTCACGCACGCACACGCACACACTCACGCAACCACACCCAAACACGCGAGCAGGTAAACACATGCGAAGTGCGTGCAATTACACACTTTCACACTTGCGTTCGTACACAAAGGCACACTATAACGCTTGCAGGCACATACACACGCGTACATGTACCGTTTGAACACGCGAAATGTAAGTCCCAATATAAATGATACCCGTAAGTCTATGATAAGTATTTTGTAAAAATGAACTAAGTTATTTTGGTTTTATTAGAAATAGATGAATTACATTATGAGTGTTGATTACTTTCAGCCTTACCTAAAAACGAGAATTGTTGTTTGAATAGTTAATTTTTTGGAATATCATTTGTAGTGTAAAACAGATTTCAAGGGGCCTATCTGCGGTATTTCCATAACTATAGACACGTATTTTAAAACTACACATATTCTAGAAGTAATACTATATTGATGGAATCGTTAAGAAAAAAATATATACATGCCCTTACGAAATTTTGGTGTATTGCCAGTGTATTGTCAGTAGAAATCCAGTGTACTGTCAGTGTATTGCCAAACCTGACAACACACTGGTAATAATTACCAGTGTGTTGTCTGTGTGTTGCAATTGTGTTGTCAGGTCTGGCAACACACTTGCACCACACTGGCAACACTTAAATACTTATCATATTTAATTATTCTCATCATGAAATCATAAAGTTATTATTGAAAAATAAATTAGCCAAGTTTATCGAAAAAAAATCTGACAACGCAATGACAATACACTGGTTTCACACTGGCACTAAAAAAACACTGGTAATACACTGACCATACAGTGGTTTTGGAGTTTTCCAGTGTGTTGTCAGTGAGTTGTCACTGTGTTGTCAGACCAACTAATACACTGGCAACACACTTGCAATACACTGGCAAGAATAAAAGAGAACGTTGCCAGTATGTGCCTGTGTTTCGGTCGGACTGACAACACACTGGCATCACTCTGGAAAGAATCCATTTAACAAAATGTTGCCAGTGTAAATCCAGTGTGTTGTCAGTGTATTGCCAGCTTGCCTAGATGGAGATTTGTTTATAATATATTTTATAAATGCATGTATCTAATAATATAGTTTATCTTTAATGTAAATATACAACATTACATCAAAGAAATTAAACAACATATTATTGCATCTGAGCGAAACACAGGGTCAAATTATTGTTAATAGTGAAACTGAAAACGATGACGATGTTGTTGTGGTTGTTGTTGATGATGATGATATGTAACAACTTTGCGTATGTTTGAGCTGCACTATAATAAGCAGTCCTATAAATTAAAATTTACCAGCATCCGAATAATGTTTATTTGATAAATTGGTATATGTCAAAACTAAACAAGAGATGTTTGCAAAACATGTATGCCCCCCCTGACTTGCAGCCAAGTTGTGACTATGTGCAAATGGCGATTTCTCGATATATGGTATATATGTATGAAGTTTATTAAAAAATCTCGATGCGTTCTCAAGTTATTGAGCGGAGACCGTTTTTCTATTGTTAGTAATGGTGACCTTGACCTTGACCCCACCCATCCCATATGCAATCCAAAGCGAGGTTTCAATATAAAGTATCTATGTATCAAGTTTCATAAAAATATCTCGATGCGTTCTCAAGTTATTGAGCGGAAACCGTTTTTCTATTTTTAGTAACGGTGACCTTGGCTTTGACCCCACCCATCCCATATGCAATTCCAAGCGAGGTCTCAATATAAGGTATTATGTATAAAGTTTCATTAAAATATCTAGATGCGTTCTCAAGTTATTGAGCGGAAACCGTTTTTCTATTTTTAGCAACGGTGGCCTTGACCTTTGACCTGTTGACCTCAAAATGTATAGGCGTCTTCCTTTTCTCCCAAGTAACCAGCATACCAACTTTCATGATCGTAGGTCAAAGCGTTCTCTAGATATCGTGATGTTGACCAATCAGAGACAATGTGTCTGTAAAATGATAAAAAGCCACTCTAAGAAGATATATATTTAATACAAAATAAATTTTTGGGGGAAAAGCAATCTGAAACAATACATACATTTTTTATTTACATATCTGAAGATACATTATTCGGATGAATTTTATAAATTGCATGTTACCAAGTTTTATTAACTACGTATTTTGTTGTCAGTGCATTAGCAGTCAATTTTTGTATTTCAAAGTATTTTGTTGCCAGTGTGTTGTCAGAAAAAAAGTCTTATGCAACACCTAAGCATTTTGATGCCAGTGTATTGTCATATGTAACGTTGTATCAATTTATGGCCACTGTAGTGCCAGATTGTCCAAATTTTGCTTTTTTTGTATTGGCAGATGTTGCCAGTGTTTTTCAGATGTCAATATATAGATATCACACCCCATATATTGTCATGTTGTCAACCCGAGAATGGTAATGTCAACCGAGGCGTAAGCAGAGGTTGACATTACCATTTTTATATTTATTATACCGAACAATAAAACAAGGAAACTTAGGCCTGATTACTTAATTAATAGATCTACTTTTTTAAATGCCCTTTAAAATCAACTAATAACCAAAAAGTGTTAAAGCTAATTTACCACAGATTATTTTCATGATTTAAGATGTGTATCTATATGAAACATTTATGGTTCCTTCACAATACAGTGCAGTTATATTTAGATGTGTCATGCTTAAAAGATGGCATGATCGATAGGATGTTTCTACAGCGCGTTAGTTGAAATCAGTAATATACATGGTGCGATACGGGCGAAAATTATTGTTGGATACAAAACTAAATATTATAGTTGATGGGAAGTGTTTAATGGATATTCAGAGCATATGAACGCGATAAATGTGTACAGTAGAGTAGTGCAGTAACGACACAAACCAGTTTTCACTCGACTGACATAGGATTGTGCTGTGTCGTGTTAGTTTGTTTTTAACATGTCTAAGCACTCACGTCACAGTACACATAATTAATTAAACCATGCATCGGCGATATCTGAACTTAATTTAACGTTGTTTTGTTTTGTGAAACTGTTGTTCTATGTTTAGCTCCATGCGAGGGTGACCGTATACTCTCGCATGTGACATTACGAATTGTTTCATGATAGGTATATGGAAATTTAACATGGGCTAGTCACATGAGGTATAATAATACATGTTACCAGTGTGTATCCAGTGTATTACCAGCTTATTGTCAGAATCTGACAACACACTGGTAACATTGCCAGTATGTTGCCAGATATGAAAAAATGCTGCCAGTGCATTGCCAGTGTATAATCAGCATATTGTCAGACAGATTTTTCTGTTACAAGCGTATAGCCAGTGTGTTGTCAGAAACACACTTTGGTAAGGGTGAACGCCGATTTTTTTCAAAACACGGTTTTAACAGGATTCGAACTCATGCCTACAAAATTGTGCACTTCAATGGAAAATCTCCTATGCTAGACTACAATGATCAATAGTGCGCAGGCGCGTAGCGGTACTTCAAGTACAATTCATTCAAATAGATTTTACTACTATTACAAATTTTTCCGCACCGGCGAAAAGTGTCATGGTGATATCTTTTTGTAATTATTTAATAATAGATTACTGTATGTTAATAAAAACGAGACCTATGTGTAATCATACTTTATTTTACGGAAATTACGTCAGGAAGTCAAGTAAAAACGTGATCAATTAGCATCTTTGCATACAAAAAAGCATCATATCATTTTGTTATGAATCTTTTATTGAAAGTTTAATTATTTCAGCGTATGCCATATTGACGTTATAGTGTTGCTAAGGATACCAATTTACGACAAATGATACGACAGGTTGTTAATTATTTTGGCATGGTAATGTTCTTTTTCTCACAAGGTTAATGTATTAAAGTTGATTCAGTTTTGCCTACATATCACAAAAATAGCTAGGAAGTACACGAACGTCCCAAACAACCCTCGTATAATAAATGTTTCATATAATACAATTTTATTTTTGAAAATACTACACTGTATTAATAATATTATGTTGTTTTCCGGCCAATCTTTTATCTATCTATCTTTATCGTTTTCATGTCTAACTTTCATTCAGGTCTATACGGGAAATAAATCGCACAGCTTGACCCCTTTAACGAAGCCATCACAGATGGCTGAACACTCATCATATATCTGATCACAGTAATTTCCCAACCCTTGTGACAATTCATTGCTTTGTGGTCGACAATATGTAAGAAGCCCATTTGAAAGAGGTTTCAGATTCTGATAGCCTAGAGAATTAATAGATAGCCGTTATACCGGAAAATATTGAGATATCTAGAGTTTATAAAAAAATGTATTCAAGCGCATTATCATATAGCAGAGACGTATAAATACATATTATGTAATAAATATTTGTAAGGCAAGTGAAACGCATTTGTTAACAGTTTTAAATTTTAAAAAAGATGTATTAACAAGAGGGCCCTAGGACGTTCACCTGAGACCTTGTAACCCACTAACGATTTGCATCTCCAAGGCGTGGCTTATTTTTATCCCAGGGGCCTTGCGGTTTCAGGTAAAGATTTTTAAAGCCATTTTGGTATTTAAATCTATATAAACCATGTGACCCGTGGGCTAAGGTTATTTTTTACCCATGGGGCATAACTTGAAAAATCTTTGTAGAGGACCACTATAGGATGTTGCATACTAAATGCAAAACCTCTGGGTCTTGTGGTTTAAAGAGTAAAGTTTTAAAGAAATTTTGCTATTTAAGTTTATATAAACCATGTGACCACCAGAGTGTGGCCAGTTTTGACCCCAGGGGCATAATTTGTACATTCTTTGTAGTAGAGGACCACTATAGGATGTTACATACTAAATACGAAATCTCTGGGCCTTGTGGTTTCACAGGAGAAGATTTTTAAAGTCAATTTGCTATATATTCTATATAAACAATGTGACTCCCGGGGCGTGGCCCGTTTTGACCCTAGGGACATAATTTGAACAAACTTTGTAAAGGACCACTACAGGATATTACATACCAAATAAGAAACCTCTGGACCTTGCAGTTTCAGAGGAGAAGATTTTTTAAGTCATTTAGCTACATTCTATATAAACGATGTGACCCCCGGGGCCTGGCCAGTTCTGACCCCAGGGGCATAATTTGAGCAATCTTTGTAGAGGGCCACTATAGGATATAACATACCAAATATGAAACCTTTCGGCCATGCGGTTTCAGACTTTTACACTTTTGAAATCTATTTTTAGATCTGGTGACCCACTACATAGGCAGCAGAGCGTAATGATTTGGACAACTTTGAAAGAGGGTCGCCCAATGATAATTCCTGTGAAGTTTGGTGAAAATATGCCAAGTTGTTTAGGAGGAGATGTTGTTTGAATGAAAAGTTGATAACAGAGGCACGGATACACTGACGACGGACAACGGGCGATTACAAAAGCTCACCCTGAGCAAGATACATATTAAAATGGGCATTTATTTACTACTAAATTCAAATCTGATGTTTCTTGCATTAAAACTTCTCATGCAGTCTCTTATTACAACTCTTAACTTAAAATGCAGTTTCTATAATCACGGAACTAGATTACGCTATTAATTGGTAAGTTGTCTGAAGATATTCACTAGAAATGTGCCCACAAACACGGATGCCCCCACCTATGCAGCCATTTTTACATGGCGCCGCTTTGTATGTATGCATACAAATTGTTTTGCAAAAGGAGAAGTGAATTTTATACTGCACTTTATGCTAATCTATTCTCTTATTCTGTAAAGTTAGTTTAGTTTTCACAAAGTACCGTCTTGCTTTAGCCTGTGCATACTGCACAGGCTAATCTGGGATGACACTTTACGCACATGCATTAAGCCCGGGTTTCCCACGACACGCCTCAATTATTTGTATACACAGTTAGGCCAGTGTTTGTTGATTTTTAGTTTTTTGGATCCACAGACCCAATTTTTCTTAAAAATACAACCTATGGAACAAAACCAATATTTTAAAACCAATAAACAAAAATTTATCGACAACATTTTTAAACGTTAACACTAACAAGAGCACCGCCTATGGGTGCTGGATGCTCGACTTTCGTGTATTTGATAGTTGTCTCGTATTTTGTTAATATAATGAGTTCATCACTGTGATGAAGTGTGTTAAATTTTAAGTAAATACCTCTCATAGATATTGAGAAATTTGACCTAAAGATAAAATTCTAAGATGCAAAGGGCAATAACTCCACCAAAATTTTAATATAGTTACCTAATCTTGTCTTCAGAATGAGTTCATAACTGTGATCAAGTATTTTCAGTTTCAAATCAATACATGTACCTCTTATAGTTATTATTAATTACACTATTAGTAACTTCGGGTGTATGGGATATACACCCTCAGTGATTTCATACCATACGAGAGCAGAGTATGGTATGAAGACAGTGAGGTAGTATATCCCATACACCAGAAGTTACTAACAGTGTAACGAATATATTTCACTGACTATCTTTCAATTTTTTGTTTTAATTGACATCACTTGTACATTTAGTAACGAAAGAACAACTTACAAAATAACACGAAACTCATACAATGACGTCACGGACATAAACACAAGAAACGTGGAAATTCCATGAAAACCAAAGTTTTCGAACGAAATGCATAAAAGTCAGCACAATAATTAAAGAAAGTTCTGGGTGCAAGGTGAAGATCATACACCTATGGCTAGGAAATAGTAACCTTGATCTTGCAATCCAAAGCAAGGTCTCAATATCTACATATGAAGTTTTATTAAAAATCTAAATTCGTTCTTAAGTTACTGAGTGGAAACCAATTTAGTTTAATTTTTAGTAATGGAGACCTTGACCGTGACCCCACCCTCCCCATAAGCAATTGCAAGCGAGGTCTAAATATAAGGTATCTACATATAAATGTTCATTAAAATATCTCAATTCGTTCTCTAGGTATTGAGCGGAAACAGTTTGTCTATTTTTAATAATGGTGACCTTGATCCACCCACCCCATATGTAATCACAAGCGATGTCTAGATATAAGGTATCCACATATAATGTTTCATTTAAATTCCTCAATGTGTTCTGAATTTATTTAGCAAACCATTTTTTTAGTAATGGTAACCTTGACCCTGACCCCACCCACCCCATATGCACTCCCAAGCGAGGTCTATATATGAGGTATCTAGGTATGAAGTTTCATTAAAATATCTCAATACATTCTCAAGTTATTGAGCGGAAAACGTTTTTCTATTTTTAGTAATATTAACCTGGACCCCATCCACCCCATATGCAATTCCAAGCAAGGTCTATATATATATATATGTGTGAAGTTTTATTAAAACATATTGATGCATTCTTAAGTTATTCAGCTGAAACCATTTTATATTTTTAGCAAAGGTGACCTTGACCATGTTCTTGAGCCGAAACTGTTTTTCTATTTTTAGTAACAGTGACCTTCACCCCACCCAACCCATATGCAATATCAAGCAAGGTCTCGTTATAAGGTATCTATGTATCAAGTTTCATTAAAAAATCTCAATGCGTTCTTAAGTTATTGAGCGGAAACTGTGTTTCTATTTTTAGTAACAGTGACCTTGACATTTACCCCACCCACCCCATATGCAATTCCAAGTGAGGCCTTGATATAAGGTATCTATGTTTGAAGTTTCATTACAATAGCTCAATCCGTTCTTCAGTTAGAGAGCGGAAACGAAAAGTTGATGCAGCCAACAACATACCCCAATCTAATAACAGAAATTTTTCTTTGAAAAATCTGGTAAAAAATTACGTCATTAGAGTGCGTTTCTGGACTTCTATGTGGTACTGACATGTACCGATGGTGTATGGAAAATACCCCCATGTTCATGTGACCGCTCTTAGCTAATTGGATCGCTTCATTTATGTTGGAGGTGAGATATAGTGAAATTTTGACTAAAGCAAACATTCTAAATTCAAAAAGAGAGCAATTACTCATACGAAAGCCTTGATAGAGTAACCTCCACTTCTCTACATAATAAATTAATCACTGTGATCAAGAACTTTTAGATTTAAGTCAATTACCTCATACAGGTTTTGAGAAATATGACCTGAAGCGAAAAATGTGTTGAAAAAAAGGGTTATAACTCCAATACAATCCTTGAAAGATTAACCTCCTCATTTCTGCAGAATGAGGTCTGCACCATAAACATGTTTATTTAATGTAAAGTTGTGAAATATAGAAAAATAAGTGTGATATATATCCCTATATCACTCACAGTGATGGGCTACTTTTTTAAAATTGTATTTGATTTGAACAATATTTAATTGTAGGTGTTGTCACCATTTATCATACAGAATTACCTAAAAAGAAAAGAAGTGAAGATTAATAACACCAAATGTTAAGAATACCTCTCTGATATATTGAAGTGTCTTTCCTCTTATTTTCTCTTGGATTTTCCTCGCTGATCTCAGTCATATTGAGCCCAGGAGACTAGAACAGACAATGCCTTGTGGGTACAAGTTTTACCCACAAGGCATTGGCGCTCGTCATCTTGGTCCAAATTTAATTTTAGTTTCCAAAGTATTTATTCGGCATAGCTGTCTAAGATCACTTTTGACCCAGATTTTCTTGCGATAATTATGCAGCGGGAAAATTGAATGCCAATAGAATTGGGCAAATTTTCTAATTCGAGGGAATGCAAACTTCAAACAATGGTTTATCGTATACCAATAACTGTTGCATACTTTCGGGCAATAAAAATTGACATAATTATTTACATAAGCGGTTAAAATGAAGTTATAAACATATCTTCAACATATTTTTTTTTTATACTCTAGAACTGAGCATAAGTATGAACGTATTTTCTTATTGTCTGTCATGAATAGAATATTATATTAATTCCCAGAATTAATCCACTATTTTGATAGCGGGTTCAACACACGATCATTCTAAAAATAGCGTGGTTGAGCTGCTGGTGTATAGCTGTCATAATATACATGCATTAAGTAGCGTACAGAGAAACATAAGAGCGAATATTTCAATAAATGGGGAATTTATGTTTATAAACATACTGTGCATGTTAGTTTGAAATTGAATTGCGTTTTGTTCTATAAAGAAACAATAAGAATTGTACATTTCCATCAAATTCTCCAGTAGATGTTAATCAATCTGTAAAAAGATACATTTTAATAAATAACATGTTGTGAAATAAGTCTAGCCCGGAATACGTCGAAATGATATTCATGCTGCTTTTACTTGATTTGTGTAGCATTAATACATTATTTGCAATGCCATTTATACACAGAAACCCTTGATACATCATATTCCTACCGAATATTATGTTAAATCGCCATAGTCTACTGTAATATTTGTGTTATATAAAATGGAAGTCATCATTATTTCAAATAGGCTGAATGTTTTCTGAAGATTGCTTTTCATGAGGATAAACAGTATAAATGATTAATTGACTTCGAAATGTGTATGTATTATGCATAGATAACTTTCAAGATGAAGGTAAGGCATATTACTTAAGAATAACTATACACCTTTGACACTAAATAATTTTCAATCATTCCAGCAATTATTTTCGTACATTGTTAATGTGTTATATTTGGCTGACAAATTTATATAATAATGATGTTAACGTAAATTATCTAGGATATTCATGCATCACTGGTGAAAATATGGGGCGGTATGATCGGTTTATTCACTGTACAAATATTAATAATTATTGAATGAATCACAAATTTATTTGGGGATCCGAGTTTTGGTATGGTGTCCGAAAAAGATGGAGTCCGAGAAGTCTTCTAATATAGGTTGGGACCAAAAAATCTGGGGTCCGAGAAGCCATGTAACCGATCATCTTGGCCCTCTTGTATTATGTTTAGGGTAAAAATCATATCTCAATATTAATGTCAACGCCAATTGTCTTTTTTAATGACATTTCTTGTTTTATCCATTTGTTGTACTTTATTCATCCCAGCATATTACACTTGCACTTGTTGTTTACTGTTGCTATGAACAGTAGTCTCCCTTCGTTTACATAATTTTTGTATTGTCCATTCTCCAATTCCGAAACATTACAAGAATCCAGTGTACCCTTAAGTAATAACTTGTGTTCATTCAGTGTTGTTAAGTCCAAATAATTAATAAAAAACCCACTTTATACGTATTAGTGAGCAATTTCAGAACACTCCTAACAGTACATCTTTTGTTTGTTTTACATTTTAACGCACATCTACAAGTTTACTCAGCTTAAAGTGCTTGCAAAAACACGTGTGTTTGAATGTCTACATAATTTACATAATAAAACCTATGCACAAGCTATTTTTAGAAAACTGAATTTTGGAGAACTGAATCCACTTTCACTTTTAATATGTATTTTTATCATAAATATATTTAAAGCTAGCAATGTGTGTTAACTTCTTGATTTAAAAACTCACCATTATTCAACGACTACGTCACGTGTATCCAATTGTATTTAAACTTAAATAAATTTAGAACCACGGATCCTGCATTGTACATGAATATACTGTGTAGCATAGTAGACTGTCGTACTGTAAACACGCTGCCATTATAATGCCTTGAGTAAAAAAAATTGCGATTTAAGTTGATTAACTAGATCTAATCCACGGCACATTTCATCGTTATCCCAGATGGTGCTGGAATGTTTATTACTAATCCCAATTACTACGCATCATAGAGAAAATAGTGCAGACGTAAAATTTTAAATAGCGTCTTGAAAATCCCCTAAATAAAAATCAAACGTAAAGAATATTCAAATACCATTTAAATAAAAAGAAAATTTGATTGGTTTTGGTGTGAAAACGCGTGATATCATCACCGGAAAGGGTGACAATATGCATATTTTCACTTGCGCAAGCGCTCATGAAAATATTAATTATCTCCCTTTCCGGTGACGATATCACACGTTATCACACCTAAAAGTGTCTCCCTTTTCGGTGACGATATGACGCGTTATCTCACCGAAAAGAAATAATATGCTCTATATCTTGAGTTTCAATTTAATGTCTTTTATAGTTATTGAGAAATTTTACATTTAATAAACAAATGTAAAAATATTCTAAGTTGTAAGTCCAAACAAGGGCAAATAACTCTGGAAATACAAATCAAAGGGTTTTGCGCCTTTTTGACATGAATTAAAGAAATAATAACACAACCCACAAAAAATTCCTTCATTTTGTTCTTTGTTTAAATTCGACTAAGGGTGAGAGTATTTAACTAAAACAAGAGGGACAAATGGCCCTGGGTTGCTCACCTCAGTTTCCATAGTGAAACAATTTTCGATGTGTTCGATTTTTATTCGTATATCATGGATATAATGATACGGACTGATGAAAATGTGGCCTTAATAATCATGGTTTAAAACACTTATGTGACAACAGACACTCAAAATTTTGAAGAACACATTGTAATTTAAGCTTTTTCTTTAATTTGACCAAGCAACCTAATTTTTGAACCCACATGACTCAGATTCAAACTTGGAAGAGATAACATTAGGACAAATGTTCTGATCAAGTTTTTGACGATTGGGCAAATAATGTAATTTCTAGAGTGTTAACAATCTTTTTATTCAATTTGACCTAGTGACCTAGTTTTTGACCCCAAATGACCCATATTGAAACTCTGCCAAGATACCATTACGACAAATGTCCTGAAAAAGTTAATGAAGATTGGGCAAAAAATATGACTTCTAGAGTGTTAACAAGCTATTTCTTCAATTTCACCTAGTGACCTTGTTTTTGACCCCACATGACCCAGATTCAAACTCAGCAGAGATATCATTGGGACAAATGTTCTGACCAAGTTTCAGGAAGATAAGGCCAAAAATATGACTTCTAGTGTGTTAAGCTTTTTCTTCAAATTGACCTAGTTTTTCACCCCACATGACCCAGATTCGAATTAAGACAAATGTTCTGACCAAGTTTCATGAAGATTGGGCAAAAAATGTGACTTCTAGAGTTTTAACAAGCTTTTTCTTCAGTTTGACCTAGTTTTTGATCCCAAATGACCAAGATTTGAACTCAACTGAGATATCATTGGGACAAATGTTCTGACGAAGTTTATTGAAGATTGGGCAACAAACGTTACTTCTAATGTTGACGATGAAGGATTCACAACTCGCAACCCACGATTCACCACCGTCAAAAGACAATCATAAAAAGGACCCAAAGATTTGTTAAGCATTAATTTTAAGGTCGTTCACCAGAGTTAAAGGCATCATAATGGCTTATAAACAAGAGGGCCAAATGGCACTAAAGCTTTTCCCTGAGTATAAAGATCTGGGTCTTGCAGTTTCAGGAGATTTTCATAGTCAATATAAACCATGTGACCCTCAGGGCGTGGCCACTTGCTACCCCAGGGGCATAATTTAAACAATATCTGTAGAGGACCACTACACCAATCAATCTCATTAAAATCAAATCATAACATTGTTAGAATCTGAAGACATCATATAACAGGTCAAGTTCAAATGACATTTCGAACAATAAAATATCAGCCCTGCTGCGCCCAAAGAAATTGCTTTTGCATAGCAAACTTTGGCCACGGTTTTAGAAAAGGTGATGCATTTACAGCTGATCCTCGGAAAGAAATAATTTTCCGTTAATTTTCACATGGATAACAACGAAGATAGTGGTACCTTAGGCGAGAAAACATCCAAACTTCATGCTAATTTCGTGCATAGTTTTTGTCGTCTATATATAAAGGTATAACACAACAATTTGAAGGCAAGAATTTGATTAGCTGATGAAAAGGTCGTCTGAACTTGACCCTTATGCGAAGTCATTAGATCCAGTCAGCGGATAATATAGTAGAGTCAGACTGGAGATGATTGTAATGAGACTGAATATAGAATGTTAAATTCCAAATATAAAAACTCTGGATCTTGCGGTTTCGGAGGAGAAGATTTTAAAAGTTATTCTGCTATTTAAATCTTTATAAACCATGTGACCCCCAGGGCGTTTTTTAACCCCAGGTGCATCATTTGAACAATCTTTGTCAAGGACCACTACACTATGTTTCACAGAAAATATAAAACCTATGGGCCTTACAGTTTCAACAGATTTTTAAGGCCTACTTGCCATACAAGTCTATATAAATCATGTGACGCCCCATATCATGGCGACTTTTTACCCCATGGGCATAATTCTTTGTAGAGGACCACTATACAATGTGATATACCAAATACAAAAACACTGGGTCTTAAGGTTTTAGAGGAGAAGATTTTAAAGTCATTTTACTATGTACGTTTTTATACAAAACCATGTGATCCCCGGGATGTGGCCAGTTTTGTCCCCAGGGGCATCATTTGACCAATCTACGTAGGGGATCATAATGCAATTTTACATACCAAATATGAAACATCTTAGCCTTGCGGATTCAGTGAAGGTTTTTAAAAGTCATTTTGCTATTTAAGTCTACATATACCATGTGACTCCCGGGGCTTGGACAGTGTTTAGCCCCTTGGGGATCATTTGAAAAATATTTGTAGAGGACCACTATACAATATTACGTACCAAATATTCATAAACTTCTAGGCCTTGCAGTTTCAGGGATTTTTAAAGTCATTTTGGTATTTAAGTCTCTATAAACCATGTCAGCCCCGGGGTGTGGCCAGTTTGACCAAGGGGCATCATTTAAACAATCTTTGCAGAGGACCACAATACAATGTTCCAAACCAAATATAAAACCTCTGGGCCTTGTGGTTTCAGAGATTTTTAAAAATCATTTTGCTATTTACTTCTATATAAACCAAGCGAAACCCGGGGTGTAGCCAGTTTTGAACTGAGGGGTATCATTTAATAAACCTTTGTAGAGGACCACTATACAATGTTACATACTAAATATGAAACCTCTGGGCCTTGCGGTTACATAGGAAACGATTGTGTAAGTCATTTTGCTATTTAAATCTATATAAACCATGTGAGCCTCGGTGTGTGGCCAGTTTTGACCCCTGGGGCATCCTTTGACCAATGTATGTAGAGGACCACGATACAATGTTACAAACCAAATACAAAAACCTCTGGGCCTTGTGGTTTCAGAGGAGATTTGTAAAAGTAAATTTGCTATTTCATCTATATAAACCATGTGATACCTGGGATGTGGCCAGTTTTGACCCCAGTCAATCAATTGAACAATCTTTACAGAGGACCACTATACAATGCTTCCAACCAAATATGAAACCTCAGGGCCTTGTGGTTTCAGAGGTCAAGATTTTTAAAGTCATTTTGATATTTAAGTCTGTGTAAACCATGAGTCCCCCGGGGTGTGTCCAGTTTTGACCCCAGGGGCATCATTTGAAAAATCTTTGAAGAGGACTGCCGTATAATGTTACATACCAAATATGAAACCTCTGGGCTTTGCGGGTTGAGAGATTTTTAAAGCAATATTTCTATTTAAGTCTATACAAATCATGTAAGCCTAGGGTATGGCCAGTTTTGAACCCAGGGGCATCATTTGAACAATCTTTGTAGACGACCACTATACAATGTTACATACCAAACATGAAACCTCTGGGCCTTGTGGTTTCTGAGGAGAAGATATTTACAGTCGTGTGACCCTCGGGGTGTGGCTAGTTTTGATCCCATGGGCATCATTTCAAAAATCTTTGTAGAGGACCACTAGAGGATGTCACATATCAAATATGAAAGCTCCAAGCCTTGTGGTTTAAGGAGAATTTTTTTTTAAGTTTTCAGTTTTTAAATCTATTTCTAGCTCTAGTGACCTACATACGCAGCGGACCAGAACGATTTGATTTTTTTAAAGAGGGTCACCCAATGATCACTCCTGTGAAGTTTGGTGAAAATGTGCCAATTGGTTTAAGAGTGGATGTTCTTTGAATGAAAATGTTGACACACGACGGACCGAGGACAAATGGCGATCACAAAAGTTCACCATGAGCAGGATGTGCTTAGGTGAGCTAAAAACGCATCACTAGATCTCTAGGTGGTCATGTTTTCCAAAATTGTTGGAATCTAAGCGATATCTGTTTGAGTTGAAAAGATATTAAACATTTTTCTTGTCCTCTCCATGTATTTTCCTTATTCCCAGAAAAATCGATTTGGCAAACTGGACCAGAATGAAAGTTGGGTTTGACGATTTGCGAGTCAAGTAAATGTTCTTTTACGCAAAAC
This sequence comes from Congeria kusceri, assembly GCA_027627225.1. Lineage (NCBI taxonomy): Eukaryota > Metazoa > Mollusca > Bivalvia > Myida > Dreissenidae > Congeria > Congeria kusceri. The sequence continues at coordinate 31,546,763 of CM051040.1, read as the reverse complement.
ATTGTCGTCTATTAAGACATTTAAGTATGAAAAAACAACAACAACAACATGAACAGGCCATACAACCCATATACATGTTCTCGCTAAAAACATTAAGAAGTATGATTCTTACCTTCATCCTAATTAATCCTGTTTAAAATTACATCCAGTTTTCATTCTAAAACCACACGATGTTTTCAACGATTGATAAATCTTTACAAATTCGGCTTACGACATGTGAATACTCAAATAATAAAAAAAACATGTTCGGATTGCTGGCATGAATTTTTCACTTTTACTCAATGATTTGTATTTTGGTATTTGCTGTCACGTTACATTGTTGCCTTAAAGATAGATAAAAAACGACATAGAGTTGTTTTATGATATTGGCATTCATTATATTTGGAACAAGTTACAAATATAAAACACTTAACACTCCCTACAGACGCCAGCCATTACCTTTTTAGACGCTGAATTACAATAAGTACACAAAAGTGTGTTCCTGATTCAGTGGCATAACATGGCACACCTGTATATTCACGTGCGATTTTATAACAATGCTGAAAGTGTAAAACTAGCTAATCACAACGCTGACATCGACGAAAAACTGTTGGCGAGAAAAGAACAGAAACCAAACTCAAGGGAAACATTTTCTAATAGATAGGACACATTTGTTCAAGACATATCGAATCAAGAACTACATATTGTTCAACTACCTAGTTTCAACATCTTGGCAGACATATAGGTTTGTAACAAACTACATAATGCAAACGCAATAATACGAATAACAGTCAAGGTGTCGACAAGTCCACGAAGGTTTTTCTGGTTCCGGTATATATATAATGACTCATTCAAAGCATTGTATTATTTTATTGAAATAAGAAGAATGTTATTAGAACTGAAACTTGATTTAAATTTGATGCTTTTTACAGAAATTATATTTGAAATAAAGGTATCTAAACTAGCAACCTTTACTGTGCATACGTATAAACAAACGGATCTATTCTTTCAGATCTATTGGCCTGTTTTCTCAACATACTTTATTAGATAATTATGAAATTCTTCATATTAGTAAGGATGATAAATGTTGTCTTAGGCAGCTAAACCGAAAACAAATAAACTTAAGGCATGTTACTCTATATTACCAATCGTTGGTCATCATGTTCACAATCAAGTCATCATTTTATGTGATATCAAAATAATAATAATAATACCATATTTAATAATTAAAGGGCAATAACTCCATGAAATTCAATAGGCTGGAACATGACGTTTCTTTGAGAATGAATCATTAGTTACTGATAACTAGCAAGGGAACTAAAATACACTATTTTATTATCAGACAGCATTAACTCCACGAAAAACTATAAGAACAACTGGCTATACGTCGATGGGACAGTGCAAAACTATGCCAAGTATGTGATGAATACATGTTATATAGCCTAGTTTTGCACTGATCCATCTATTTGTATTTCCTGTTGGTACCGATGCTGCAAATGTCCCGCATTTTTAGTCATCAGTTGCAAAGAACTTGCGAGGAAACGAATATATATGTACTCAACAGAAAGAACGAACGGATGAAGTTTGAGGGTAAATGTTTGGGCCAGGAAGGCAGACTGAATCACAAAAACATCCCTGCTTTGGGAAGCATAAAACTACTACATACAAAGTCCTAATTAGGAGATACTAAGTCCTTAACAGAAGTCTTTATTTCCTAATATATATCTCGTAGTAAGGATATAGAGTCTAAATAAAGGAGATACCTCTTCGTACTTAGGACTTACCTACTCATTGTGTCCCCCAATTAGGACTAAGTATCTCCTTTTAGGAGTTAGTATCTCCTAATTATGACTTATTATATCGTAATTAGAAGAAACTATGTCCTAATTAAGACTTAATATCTCCTAATTAGGACATAGTATCTTGTGATTACGAGATGCTATCTCCTAGTTAGCACTTAGTATCTCCTAATCAAGACTTTCAATCTAATAATTAGGAGATACTAACCCCTAATTACGACTTATTATCTCATAATTAGGAGATACAATATCCTAATAAGGACTTAGTTTCTCATAATTAGGACTTATTATCTCATAACTATGAGATACTAACTCATAATTAGTACTTAGTATCTCCTAATTAGGACTTCGTATCTCCTAATTCCGACTTAGTTTCTTCAAATTAGGACATAGTATCTCCTAATTATGAGATAATGGAATACAACTAAATATAGACCGTGGCACGAGGATTCTATGTACATGTAGGAGCCTATTTTTCACAAATATTGTTTTTCACCTGTACAAATATGGATCTCATTTTTAACAGGTGTGAAAAATGAGATCCCATTTTTCACACATCATAGTCGCATTCTTCACATTTTCTGTTAATATTTTATCGAGTCAGATTTTCCCCAAAAGGGGATTTGGGACATAACAAGATGTTTGTGAAACATGTATGCCTCCCGACTTGCAGCCAATTTGGGAATATGTGCAATTGTTAAGAATTTATTTCAATATGCATTCCCAAGCGAGGTCTCGATATATGGTATCTATGTATGAAGTTTCATTAAAATATCTTGATGGGTTCCCAAGTTATGGAGCGGAAACCGTTTTTCTATTTTTAGTAATGGTGACCTTGACCCCACCCACATCATATGAAATCCAAAGACGGGTCTCAATATAAGGTATCTATGTATGAGGTTTCATCAAACTGTCTCGATGCGTTCTCAAGTTATTGAGCGGAAACTGTTTTTCTATTTTTAGCAATGGTGACCTTGACCAACCCACCCCAAATGCAATCCCAAGTGAGGTCTCAATATAAGGTATCTATGTATGAAGTTTCATTGAAATATCTCAACGCTTGTCAAGTTATTAAGCGTAAAGCGTCTTTCTATTTTTAGCAACGGTGACCTTGACCCCACCCACCCCATATGCAATCACATGAGAGATCTCAATATAAGCAATCTCTGTGTGAAGTTTCATTAAAATATATCGATGCCTTCTCAAGTTAGTGAGCGGAAACCCTTTTTCTAGTTTTAGTAACAATGACATTGACCTTGACCCCACCCACCCCATATGCAATCACATGAGAGGTCTCAATATAAGCAATATATGTGTGAAGGTTCATTAAAATATCTCGATGCCTTCTCAAGTTATTGAGCGGAAACCGTTTTTCTAGTTTTAGTAACAATGACATTGACCTTGACCCCACCCACCAAATATGCAATCTCAAGCAAAGCTTCAATATGAGGTATATATGCATGAAGTTTCATTAAAACATCTCAATGCGTTCTCAAGTTATTGAGCGGAAACCGTTTTTCTATTTTTAGTAATGGTGATCTCGCCCTTGGCCCCAATCACCCATATGCAATCCCAAGTGAGGTCTTGATATAAGGTATTTAAGTATGAAGTTTCTTTAAAATATCTCAATGCCTTCTTAAGTTATTGAGGGGAAACCGTTTTTCTATTTTTAGTAATGGTGACCTTGACTCCACCCACCCCAAATGCAATCCCAAGCGAGATCTTGATATCAGGTATCTAAGCATGAAGTTTCATTAAAATATCTTGATGCGTTCCTAAGTTATTGAGCGGAAACCATTTTTCTATTTTTAGCAACGGTGACCTTGACCATGACCCTACGTACCCCATATGCAATCCCAAGCAAGGTCTCAATATAAGGTATCTATGTATGATGTTCATTAAAATATCTCAATCCGTTCTCGAGTTAGTAAGCGGAAACAAAAGTTGACGCCAACTACCAGTCAGTCCGTCCGCCCACCCGCCAAACGACACACCCCAATCTAATAACCAACATTTTTTTTTCAAAAAATTTGGTTAAAAATGTGATCCTTCGTTTCGGCCATTCACATTCTTCGCACATACAAATGTTACAAATGAGATCCTAATCTTCTCAGGGTGTGAAAAATATGATTTGTGAAAAATATGATCCTACAATGCTTCCATACAAATCACAGCCGCACAACAAGTAAATCAAATTGTGTTTGATTGCTTATACAGTTATGCCAATTCTAAGCATTGTACATCACACTCACAAATATTTATACGATACCCAGAGAATGACAGAGAACTGCTTGATTGTAGGTAATATAATTTTGGTGATTAGAAACGACGATGCATGACGTACAAGATTCATGATGAACATGCCAGCCTGTCATCAATATGTAATTGTACATAGTAGTACCGCATTTATAAAGAACAGCATAAACCATGACTTTTATGTGGCGAAAGTAACAATGCAATAAAAGCTTATAATATGCATTGTAGTTCTCATGCTTGACTTAATATTGTGTTTTTAATGGTATTCGTTTAAATTACTTCACTAAGCGACAAAATAACAATTATTTAACATTTCAAGGGGCATATCGACAGTATTTCCAATATAAAATCGCGGACTTCAATGGAAATTTTCCTACGCTATATTACATTTATCTATAGTGCGCATGCGTGTAGCGGAACTTCATGCACATTTCATTCATATCGATTTTACTACTACTACTAATATTCCTGGGCCCAGATAGTGTCACCGTGACAACCTTTTTATACTGTTTGTTAATAAACACATGACCAATGTGTGACTTAATCTTAACATGAATATTTCATAAAATATAATTATAAATTTCAATATAAATTTTATTTTGTAAAATATTACACCGTATTAGCCGTTGATATGCTCTTTTGAAATGCAACTATTAAATTGGCTTTGTTTATGGAAAGTATGAGGTAATAGTATTGCATTAACAAAATCCTTTCTATCAACGCAGCTTTGTCTTCAACACATTTCATAATCAAATGTTCATCAAAATGAAATTTGCCAAAACAATGCACAAACTCAATGAAAATATTTCAACATAAACTCACGCAATCACACATAAAAGCGCCAACATCGTTGCTATACATACATACAATTGATATAATGAATACTGCTCAATGATTGATACGTGGATACCTTTTCACTGCCCATTTTTGTTTACTTTTACGACCATCAAACTGCACTTTTATGACATGTCACTTTGGTTACCCTATCTTCCGTACAAATGATGTTAGCAAATTAATGTCTCCATGACTATATTCACCTTTTGCTGTGAATAATGTCCTAACAATGAATTATTAAAAAAAACATTCTAACTATATATGGTACTTACCCTTGCATTTTAAAGTGTATTCGTCTGGTGTATGTCGTTATCTTTGTTTTTACGAAATTCAGCAATGACTTTATTTATCCTGGCATCTATATGCTCACGATGAGTAGCTGTTAACATGTTTTTTTATATTTATAAAAAATGAAGTTTGAGTATTAATAGCTGATAAAAGTTCCACTGTGCAATCTTGCTGGTGTTCTTCTAATGCCATTTTAGCATCTTCGACTTTTAAGTCTATAATAAGTATTTTGTAAAAATGAACGAAGTACTTTTGGTTTTATTAGAAATAGATGAATTACATTATGAGTGTTGATTACTTTCAGCCTTACCTAAAATGAGAATTGTTGTTTGAATAGTTAAATGTTTGGAATACCATTTGTAGTGTAAAACAGATTTCAAGGGGCCTATCGACGGTATTTCCATAACTATATACATGTATTAAAACTATACATTTTCTAGAAGTAATACTATATTGATGGAATCGTTAAGAAAAAAATATGTACATGCCCTTACAAAATTTCAGTGTATTGCCAGTGTGTTGTCAGTAGAAATCCAGTGTACTGTCAGTGTATTGCCAAACCTGACAACACACTGGTAATAATTACCAGTGTGTTGTCTGTGTGTTGCAATTGTGTTGTCAGGTCGGTCTGGCAACACACTTGCACCCCACTGGCAACACTTAAATAATTATCATATTTAATTATTCTCATCAGGGAATCATAAAGTAACAAGAGATGTTTCTAAAACATGTATGCCCCCCGACGTGCAGCAAAGTTGTGAATATGTGCAATTGTTAAGAAATTTCTTTAACATGCAATCCCAAGCGAGGTCTAAATGCATTCTCAAGTTATTGAGCAGAAACTGTTTTTCTATTTTTAGTTATGGTGACCTTGAACTTGACCCCACCCACCCCACATGCAATCCCAAGCGAGGTATATAAGTATGAAGTTTCAATAAAATATCTTTATGGATTATAAAGTTATCGAGCGTAAAATGTTTTGCTATTTTTAGTAACGGTGACCTTGACCCACCCAACCCATATGCAATCCCAGGCGAAGTTTCAATATAAGGTATCTGTGTATGAAGTTTCATTAAAATATCTCAACTCAAGTTATTGAGCCGAAACTGTTTTTCTATATTTCGTAACGGTGACCTTAACCCGACCCACCCCATATGCAATTCCAAGCGAGGTCTCGATATAAGGTATCGATGTATAAAGTTTCATTAAAATATCTCGATGCGTTTTCAAGTTATTGAGCGGAAACAGAGTTTCTATTTTTAGCAACGGTGACCTTGACCTGTTCACCTAAAAATGTATAGGCGTCTTCCTTTTTTCCAAAGTAACCAGCATACCAACTTTCATGATCGTAGGCCAAAGCGTGCTCTACATATCATGATATTAACCAATCAGAAACAATGTGTCTGTAAAATGACCTTTGACCTGTTGACCTCAAAATGTATAGGCGCCTTCCATCAATACCAAGTAACCAGCATACCAACTTTCATGATCGTAGGTCAAAGCGTTCTCTAGATGTTGTGCGGAAACGAAATGGTCTACGGACAGACCGACCATCCGACCAAACAACATACCGACCAACCAACCGACGGACGGGTGCAAAGCAAGATACCCCCACTTATTCGAAGGGGGGCATAATTATTGAAAAATAAATTAGCAAAGTTTATCTATAACAAATATGACAATAGACTGGTTTCACACTGGCACTACACTAACCACACAATGGTTTTGGAGTTTTCCAGTATGTTGTCAGTGAGTTGTCACTGTGTTGTGTCAAACTGACTAAAACATTGGCAACACACTGGCAATACACTGGCAAGAATAAAAGAGAACGTTGCCAGTATGTGCCTGTGTTTTGGTCGGTCTGACAACACAATGGCATCACATTGAAAAGAATCCATTTAACAAAATGTTGCCAGTGTAAATCCAGTGTGTTGTCAGTGTATTGCCAGCTTGCCTAGATGGAAATTTGCTTATAATATATTTTATAATTGCATGTATTTAAGAATGTAGTTTATGTTTATTGTAAAGATACAATATTACATCATATAAATTAAACAACATATTATTGCATCTGAGCCAAACACTGGGTAAAATTATTGTTAATAGTGAAACTGAAAACGATGACAATGATGATGTTGTTGTGGTTGTTGATGTTCATGATGATGGTATGTAAAAACTTTGTGTATGTTTGAGATGCACATGTAAAACATGTATGCCACCCCCCCTGACTTGCAGCCAAGTTGTGAATATGTGCAATTGTCAAGAAATCTTTTAAAAATGCAATCCCAAGCAAGGTCTCCATATATGGTATCTATGTATGAAGTTTCGTTAAAATATCTCGATGCGTTTTCAAGTTATTGAGCGGAGACCGTTTTTCTATTTTTTCGTAACGGTGACTTTGACCCCACCCACCCCATATGCAATCCCAAGCGAGGTCTCAATAAAAGGTATCTATGTATGAAGTTTCCTTAAAATATCTTCATGCGTTCTCAAGTTATTGAGCGGAAACAGTTTTTCTATTTTTAGTAACGGTGAACTAGACCTTGACCCCACCCACCCCATATGCAATTCCAAGCGAGCTCTCAATATAAGGTATAAATTTATAAAGTTTTGTTTGGCCTCATTTTCATGCTGATATTTGGTACCATTCACAAAGCCAAACAGTATACTAAGAATACAATCGATTTTATAAGTGGAATGTGTGGAAATACCAGGATTTTGCAAGTAAGCGAATGTATAAAAACAATGGTATAATTTCATATTTAAGATAAATAATAGTAATTGGATACATATCTACATTTTGTTTATTGTGAACATACAATAAGTGTTGCTCTTTTTCCTTGAAGATGCTAAAATGCATATTAGTTCATTTTCATACACCGGATCACTTTTATATTACTAATTGCAATCTCGCTGTGATTGAACTTTTATTGCTTTTATCTGTTGAATCAGGACACAATAACACTTATATTAAACGACCGCCATTGTTAAAAAATCCGATTGTGAATAAACAGCTTACTGCGGAATTCATCACTTAATTGTATCCACAATCTATTTTTAGAATAGGTTTTTTTCCACTACTGACTTGAATCACTGGATTGCATTAACTATCTATTTTTAAACAACGGGTTTTTCCAATAATGACCAAAATTATTCTGATGTAAATAAGTAGATCTTGAGTGCTTCTGTCCTCAGTAGCTTGCTAATATTGATAATTAAAATGCTCCAGATATGTTAGATATTTGAATTTAAATAAATTGGAGCATTAAAATGTCAGTTGATCATATTCAAAACTACATTTTCATGCCATACAAGCTCATTGTTTGTAAATGTAAACAATGACACAATCAGATTTGTGTTGTTCTTTCTCTTCGTGAACACAATTACTTTTAAACAGTATACATGCATATTATGAAGGTGAACAATGACACACTGAAGTTTTTGTTGTTCTTTCTCATCCAAGCATATGATGATAATTCCTATGTTTAGAACTGCCTTAAATTACTTATAAAAATACAGTTTTTGCCATATAAATTAAGAAACTGAGTTTATTATGCAAACAACAGCAAGCTTTGTTCACTTGTTTGATGTTTTGTTCAATTACTGTTCAGGACATTAGTGTAAAGAACTATTTATTTTTTTGTGTACATAATTTTAGCATTCAAGTAAGAATCAGATGTCACATTTAGAGATTGATAATTCGGTTGTGTTGGTTTATGATATACCAAATGAAAAATTTGAGCTTTTATAACAATGGTTGACTTAAAGATTATTTCTTACAACTGTCGCGGCCTTAATGATTGTAAAAAACGCAATGATGTATTTGATTATTTAAAAAAACAAAAGCGCATGTATATTGTTTACAGGATTGTCATTTTACCCCATCTATGGAAAAACAAATATATACACAGTGCGATGGAGAATGTTATTTTAGTCATGGTACTTCCAACTCTAGAGGTGTATGTATTTTGTTTAAAAAAAAACATAACAGTTAAAGTGCATACAACTGAAAAGGATACGTTTGGTAATTATTTACTCTTAGATTTAACAGTTGATTCAAAACGATTTACTCTATGTATCCTGTATGGGCCCAATAATGACAAACCAATGTTTTACACTGAGCTTTTTTTGAAAATAGACTCTTTTGGAAATGACCATTATATTATTTGTGGGGATTACAATCTTGTACTAAACTCAAAATTAGACTATGTTAATTATAGAAGCCTGGATAACAACAAGAAATCAAGGGAACTGTTATCTTCTGTTATAAATGATAGAAACCTGATAGACACTTTTAGACTAATGAATGGTGATGCTAACATGGAGAAAACCAAACACTCTTCAGCAAGGCAGGCTAGATTTCTTCCTTGTCACTGGCAATCTTGTACAACATATAAGATAGTCTGATGTAAAAGCAAGCTAAAAATCTGATCAATCAGTTATAACTTTAGATTTAAATCTCTATGAAGTAAACCAAGGAAAGGGACTTAGGAAGTTCAACAATTCTTTATTACATGATGAAGAATATTTAAAGTGCATGAAAATAAAAATATATGAAATTTAAGAACAATATTACTTACCTGTATACAACACTAAATCATTTACTACCAGTGATAATAACATGCCCCAGTTTACTATTAATGACCAACTATTTTTAGAAACCCTATTAATGGAGATCAGAGGCAAAACAATTTCCTATTCATCTTATAAATCCCAAAAAAGGAAAGAAAGAGAAGATGTTCTTGTCAAACAAATTGAACTTCTAGAAAAACATTTTAATGAAACAAATATTGAAGAATTAGATTTACTACAACAGGAGCTTTCAAATATACGTAATACAAAAATGAAAGGATCATTTATAAGATCAAGAGCCAAATGATGGTGAAAAACCCACAAAATACTTTTGCAATTTGGAAAAACAATTTTCATCGAGTAAAACAATACCTTATATAGTAAATGATAACGGCCAGAAAATACATGATCAAAAAGATATTTTAACAGAAGCTGCTAACTATTATAAGACATTATATACTAAGGCTGCAACAAATCAAAATAATTATAATAATGATATTTTTAATGACCTTGAAGAACAGAAACAGTAAAACTAAGCTATGACCAATCTCAAACATTAGAGGGCTTGTTGACAATGGAAGAAATCTCAGCTACTTTGAAAAATATGAAACATGATAAAAGCCCGGGCTCAGATGGCTTTACAACAGAATTTTTCAAAGTTTTCTGGAAAGATTTGAAATGCTTTATTTTAAGAAGTCTTAACCCTTGCAGTGCTGAATTGATTTCAACTGTATTATTTGCCAGTGCTGAATTGTTTTTTATGACAAACATAAATAATACTATGGGTGTACTAAAAGTGCTGTAAAATGAACATAACATGTGCAATTTACACAAAAATTGAACTGTAGAATGGGTATATGATGACCTTCCCAACTGATGAAAAAAAAGGAACTTTACTATCAATCAGTTACCATGGTAACAATAAAAATAACTAAAAAGAACATTTTTTAAGGTTTTTGTTTCTTTTTATTCATAACTAATATGTTCTTTAAGAATTGAAATTGAGTTTATAGTTAAAGAAATGTCCTTTAAACAAATAAACACAAAACGACATCCTTTGGTGAATGTAGATACAGATAAAGTACACCACCTAACAACCACCTAACAGCAACATTTTTCTTACACCAATACAGATATTGAAATAGAACATTCCTAATGCAATGCATCAGGAATCACCTAATGCACTATTGCTTTTATAAAAAAAAAACAATCTATTGTGAAATAGAATCATGTATTAAGAGTTGTATTTATGAAGAAGCAAGCAAACTGTGTTGCCAAGGTTACAACATTTACTACATTCTTAAAAGTTTTGAAATAGTTTTATTTTTTGTCTTATTTTTTATCTAGACTATTAAATTTATATTAAGCTATGCATATTACATTTTCAGTGCATAAAACAACGACTCTTTGCATTCAACTATCATTGAAAGAAGTAACAGCATTAAAAATATGAATAACCTAGACACAATTGAGTATTATTACTAATGTTTCAGTATATTCTTCCAAAAAATATTGGACTTATGTCAAATAATGTATAACACAGAAGCCAGAACTTCACATTGTTGGAATTGAAAGAGTATTGTTCAACATTGTAAGTATCCGAGACATATCCCACAGAGCATTTAATTCTTATGGGAAGAATGGGTTATATATATAGTAATAATGTAAATTATGAATAAACAACAATTACTGGTCTTATCTGGAGAAAAAATAAACATAAAATTACAAGATAAATTGTTTTTTGGGGGTGAATATAATATTTACAAACGTGCTGTTATAATAATTGTTTTATTTTGATTTCTTGATTTTGTTTTATCCAGCTGGCAGATGTATTCCAGTGCTAATATGTTGCAGTTATTGATACTTTTGAAGTTTAAAAACAAGTCAATTCTAAACAAGAAATGTCTTTAACAAAAACATTCGGCGTTGAAATTAATACTGAGATGTCATTTAAAGATTACCTAAACAGACGGCCAAGATGATCGGTTACGTGACTTCTCAGATCCCAGATTTTTTGGTCCCCACGATATTAGGGGACTTAGTGGACCCCAGATTTTTCGGACACTATAAGAAAACTTCTAGGACCCAAAAGTTAATTTATAAATTTAAAAATTAAATAGAATTATAATTAATATGTATGCCGTGAATAAACCAATCATACAACTCCATGTTTCCACCAGTGATATATGAATAACCAAAATAATTGCTATCTGAATTTGTCAAGCCAATTTAACAAATTAACAATGTAAGAAAATAATTTTGGGAAAATTATTATGTATCAGACGAGTCTATATAGTTATTTATAGTACCGGTAATACACCATTCATGTTAGTTATCTAATATAATAACGATTTGATGTCAAATAAGCATGTACCCTGTGTATCCCAATAAAAAGCAATAGTCAGGGAACATTCAGCGATTTTTGAAATGTGAAGACTTTATTTTTTGATAATGCAAACATACAAATTCATTAGACTATGACGATTTTAAATTATATCAGTAGAAATATGATATATCAAGGGTTCCTGTGTATAATTAGTATTGCAAATTGTGTATTCATGCTACGCGAATAACAATTCGACATATTCCGAATCTTCTTTCATAACATTTTATCTATAGAAAATGTAGCATCTTTTTACAGATTAAATAACATCTACTGGAGAAGTTGATAGAAAGATGCAGTTATAAATAATCGTTAATAAATCGTAACCACAATTTTAAATCAAATTAACAGTAAGTTTATAATATAAATTCCACATTTATTGAATTTTTTAGGTTTATGATTCTCTGAACGCTATTATTTATGCATGTACGAGTATATTAACACAGCTATACAGCCGTTGCTAGCTACGCTCGCTATTTTTAGAATGCCACTACTTTTTGTGGAAAGCGGTGAACTCGCTAGAATCGATGGCTACATGTAACGGCAACTCTGTGATTTAGATTTATGCATGCGAACATTGCAAAATTTCTATTTATAGGGCGTAACGCTTATATAAATTTAGGCTAAACAAAATAGTTATTGCGTTACATGAATGAATAAATTATTCTGTTTATGGCATACAATTAGAAAATACGTTCATAATTAGCCTCAGTTCTAAAGTATACGCGAGGATATGTTTATAACTTCATTTTGACCACTTATGTAAACAATTATGTAAATTTATATTCCCCAAAAGTATGCAACAGTTATTGGTATACGTTAATCCATTGTTTGAAGTTTGCATTCCCTAGAATTAGAAAATTTACCCAATTCTATTGGCATTCAATTTTCCCACTGCATAATTATCAGAGTAACAGTTTCCAGTAAGTTGGTACAATCTTTCTGTTAGCATGGTGCATATAAAATTATTCCATAAAACATAACAAACAGATGTGGAGCTCTTATCGAATATACACTCAATCCATGACATTGTTTGGCCGATTATCTGGTAAAATCAGTTGAGGATGTAAACAAGACAGTTCTTTTGAAAACATAAATTTCAAGAAAAAATGTTCTTGTAATGCAATGACATCCATCAAATAAAATACATTTAATTATTTTGAAATAAATTGAATAATTTAATATTGTGTGTATTAAAGTTGTATAGTTAAAAAAACATTACCTGTTTTGACTGTCACTTTGCGTGCAATTGCGAGCACATGTACTTTTATTTTTTATTTGTTTTGGTTTGCACAAATCTCTATCATCTTCAGCAAATAAGCAAACATGCAAGGTAAAAGGTTGCAAAAGGCTGGAACACAACTAATGGACTTCTGGTAGCTTTAAAGTTTCCATAATTGTTGTAAAAAAAAATGAAATATTATCTTTGATGATATCCATGTAAGCTACATGCAAAATTTATAACAAATTAGATGCACAATAATGAAATGTTTGTCAGTTGTGTTATAATGGCTGAAAGAAGAGAAACAGTATTAATAAATATTATAGACTGTAGGAACTGCCATGTAATTTGCTTGCTTGACAGCTTGATTATCTTTATTAGTAACAGCGAAACAACTAGTTAACATGATATTGGTTTTGTAAAGCAAATTAATAAAATTATATATTGTGGTCAAATGTTCTAGATTATTGAAAATGTTTCTTTAATCTTCATAGGAAATAGTAGAACACCCGTTACTGACAGTCTTGAAAATATCAAAATTGTTTACTAGTCCATGGACAAGTTTATTGAAAAAAATGTACTTGTCCGCAATCAACAGTAACTTCTCCAAATAAAAATATAGTTTTATTCCAGGTCTTCCTTCATGATGAGTTTCCATAAGTAATAAATAAAATACAATTTGTTATTTGAATTTATAATAATATGAAAATATTATGTGCTAACTTCCAACTAGTAATCATTCACACCCTGAAATTGTACTTATCTAGCAGGGACAAGCAGACCGGAAAAATTTACTTGTCCGACAGTAAAATTACCCACATAGGACAAGTCGGGCATAGGATTTCCACACCCCGGAGTGCCATTGCAACAGTGCAAGCTTTGTAATATTTCTTTAGATCTGAGGTTCATGGTCTATTGGTCTTGTATTCTATTAACTAAATGTGACCAAAAGGTAATGTGATTAGTTCTTCCAAATGGCCAAGTAGTTAGATGTTTAACATCATATTTGCACTTTTATTTAAAAAAAAATAAACATGAAAATGTGAATAAGAATCTTATCTTGACTTATTTTGCATCCTTCCAAATATGACCAATTAATTATTGACATTATCTATTTATTTACATTTAATTGTCTGAAGTTGATTATGAATAAATTGAAAATATTCCCATATAAATTAAACCATGCCTTGAGGAATTTTTTTTACTTTTAAAATGACTTGTTTAAATGTTTTTCAAATCATCAAATGATACAGTCTTGTCTATATAGAGCTGCAATAATTTAGCAATGACTTGGTTTGATTTTTATTTCAAAGATCATTTATTGTTGAATATTTCGAATCGATTTATGTTTCCTTTTACTGGCTTGGTTTTGTGTATTTATGAGGCATCACTTGAAGTATAGTAGAGTTGTATTTGTTTAATGCCATTGTAATGGTTAATGTCAGTATGTGTACCTAATATTTAAATACAATAAGAATAAAGGAAAAACATTTGGTGATAATGTTTGACATTAGATCAATAATTCAGTGTTACAGCAACACTGATTCCATTATAAATTTACACGATGATTCTACACCATCAAACACTGTATGTATATTTAACAGTTGTAAGACAAATCATTTATACATATATAAAAGAGATTTGAATGGAAATTGGTTGGTTTAGTATGGACAATCGGATCGGGCCATTTACAATTGATTGATGTATCGAAAGATGCATGAGAAGATTAGTTGCAGCTCTACTCGTCAAGCAACGTGCATATATAGTTGTATTAAGTTTTATTACCAGTGAAGGTAATTGCTACTTCTATATTGCAATTGGCAGAAAATTACAAATACATAATTAAATAATAAACAACATAAAATATTTACTGGAGAAAATTATCATATTGAACAGCATATACAATGTATGTTTACACATGTACTAATATGTACGGAAAAGTATTTGATTAGCCGCTGCTTATAATAACTCAGCATAGATAGGCCAATTCATTTCTATTCATTCATAAACAAAAGTTGAAACAGTTTAAAGTAAAATTTAATTTAAAATAAAGGCACACTTGTTATCAACACGTGCAAAGAAAATTTGTAAAATATCAGCTGGAACTTCAACATGTAAATTTAAAAAAAAAACAGATATCAATAACATTGCAATTTTTACAATATTTTATACGTGTAATTATACTCATCAGTTTTTCCCAATCACCTTAACAAGATGTATAAATTGTTACACTTTAAAATTATAGTTCTGAAACTTTGGAGTACTTAATATGTAATTTTGTTGATTATAAAGTAAGTAGAACCAAAACAACTCATTTCAACTAAAGCAGTTACTAAAGTTAATAATTAAATTTCTTTTTAAACCATGTTTGATAAGAAAACAAGCATGACACCTCGTTTGTATCAATAATATTAAAGATTGTTTAACCTCATGTACAATTGTTGTAACAACAAAACGACGTTGACAGTTATTAACAGAGAAAATCAAACACTTTTATACAGTGTAATTTGGAATGGAACATAGAAAAGGTTAAACAGAATGGTGCAGAAAGTGTCAGGAATTGGATTATATACAGCATAATGGATGTCACATTTGTATTTATTTGAAAAACGACCTGAAAGTGGAGGACATAAGGAATACAAGAGTTGGCAGAAATATCCAGTCTCAGCATAGGCCAGGGACCGTATTCACCAACAAATTCTTAGACTTAAGACTTAAAAATAAAGAATATTCTTGAAACATTTTTGTTTAGAAAAAGGATGTTATTTTGAATTTTACTCGGTATTCACCAATTATTATTTTAGAAATCTTTATTTAAAATGATTTATAAATGACTTGCGCAACATTTGTACCCTGTATATTTTCAAACTCACATATATTAAATCTTGAGTCTAAGTCTATTCTTCATTCTCAAGTCTAAGAATGGGTTGGTGAATACGGGCCCCGGTTACCTATAGCTTGACCGGATATATCCGGTCTCAGCATGGGCCAGGTTACCTATAGCTTGACCGGATATATCCGGTCTCAGTACTGCAAGGGTTAATCATGCTTTTACTTCAGGGTTTTTGTCAGTCACTCAAAAGCAAGGAATCATCACCTGCATTCCAAAAGATAATAAACCAAGACATTATTTTAAGTATCTTAGACCTTTAACACTTCTAAATGTTTTATACAAAATAGCCTCACGTACAATTGCTAAATGACTAAAAAGAGTTCTTGCCAAAATTATGTTAAAAGATCAAACTGGTTTTATAAAGGGGAGATAAATAGGAGAAAGCACAAGACTTTTATATGATATATTAAAATATGCAGAAGATAACAAAATACCAGGGCTTTTATCGTATATAGGTCCCTTTTCTCAAACTTCACCTATTTTAATATTTTTTTCTCAAAGAAAAACTCACCTTTGAGTTCCCCTATCGGCTGCATCGGAAAGACACACGTTATGATCATTTGATACACCATGTGTTCGTTATTGACAGCTGTGAGTTCGAGAATAGGTCAGTTATTTTTAGGTCGCCATGACAGTTGAAATAGCAGGGTGGCGAAATAATACGGTGTAAATGTACTAAAACATACAGAATCTGTGTCACTATTAATGCATAAAAATGTGGACCAGATATTGAAATAGTGATCTATACTGTTGTTTTCAAGAATGCTTTTGCAACACAGTCTACAGGCCAGGAAACATCCTTTGAGGTTCGAGAACTGGTACTTCCATGATAATGACATTAGACTTTGAAAAGGCATTCGATACATTGGCATTTAATTTTATTGAAAAAAAACACTCTTAGTATACTCAGCAGGCGTCTAGAGCTTTGTTTTCTCTTAATAATCTCTTTTCCAAAATATCATTTAGTTTAGCTGATAAACTTTCTATTTTTGACTCAATGATTTTGCCTATTTTGACATACGGCACGGAGATATGGGGGTTTCATCCTAGTCCTGATGTCGAAAAAGTTCATCTTAAATTCTTAAAACAGCTATTATCTGTCCGTCCACAAACTACTACAGCAGCAGTATATGGCGAATTGGGTCGATTTCCTATAGAAGTTACGAAAAAGATACGTATCATCAAATACTGGTTTAAATTAAAACAGAACCCAGACTCGATTCCTTATAAATTACTTATGCAATTTAATGACACTGAGTCATATGTAACTAATTGGGCAAACAAACTTAAGCAAATGCTCCATGAATTAGGATTACCATATATGTACTACAAATTAGATTTAACTATAAGTGATGTTAACTGTATTTGCCAACGTATAAAAGATATAAGTTTACAACAATGGGCTAGTGATATTAGCCGTCTTCCTAAGCTTGAAAGCTATCGCATATTTAAAGACAACTTAGAGTTTGAGAAGTATTTAGATGTTGTTGTTAATGATAAGGATAGAGTGTCAATGTCAAGGTTTCGTTGTTCAGCGCATAAACTATTAATTGAAGAAGGCAGATTTAGAAATATATCTAGAAATGAAAGAATTTGTACTAAGTGTAATATGAATGTCATTGAAAACGAATATCACTTTTTATTAGTATGTCCATATTATAGAGATCTAAGAAATCAATACTTCCCTAAATATTATCAATGGTGGCCCTCCTTGTCAAAATTTAAAATTTTATTATCAACCAAGAATTCAAAGACTATCATTAACCTCGGAAAATTTATCCGCCTAGCATTTGAGTCACGAAATAATAATGCGTAATACAATGCGTCTAATAGTAACACTTATTATTCCAGTAAATAGTTAGTCATTGTGATTGTTGTGAAAATTATAAATTGTTTAATAAGATCACGAATTTGTACCGTTATTTTGTCCATAATATTGTGTTTTACAGCTGAATCATAAGGTCTATACTTTACTGCCATTCTTCTAATTGAATTGTCAGATTTGAAAATATTACATATATATTGTGATTTTGGACATTTTAATATTTGTTCTCTTTAGATTACAGTATTAAAAAGTTATTACATTATTATTACTAAACTTTGGGTAAGTTGTGAAAATATATTTCCTTCCAGATCACCTATAATTTCGTTTCGTATAGATGATCCTCAGGGAGGGATTTTCGAACTAAGTCTTACTTTTTATTTCATTAGTAAATTATTAATTTATTATCAATTCTAAGTACCTATCCTTCAAGATTATCTATCCATTAATTTAGGTAATCTACCAGAGGGATATGTACCCTAAATTAATTTATTACTTCCCCTTTGCACACATTTATTTATTGCTCACCCCAGCCCTGGATTAAATGTGTTGAAATAAATACATGACTCTTTTTGTAACTTCATCTGGGATGGACCCATAAAAATTAAAAACAATATTATCATCAAACCCTATGAAGAAGGAGGACTTAATATGATTGATATTTACTCATTTGAAAAAAGTATGAAATTGACTTGGATAAAGAAAATAGTAACATGTACAGGTCAATGTTTTCAATAAGTGTATCCATGTTTGATGTTAAAAAAATGCTAAATATGGGGAGTGCTTATGTTCAGAAAATTTTGAACAGAATAGGTAACCACTTTTGGAAAGATGTCCTTATATATTATATTATGTACATAAATAATCTGAAAGTTTGTAAATTTTATGATGTATTAAATATGCCATTATTCTATAATAACAATATTAAGATGATACAGGAAGACAATTTGTAAGATACATATTATGTACCTCTGGAAATTTCAAGACTAAACAAAATATTTAGATTTGTATTGGTAAACGCCTGAATGTTTTATTTTACGAAGGACTAAAAAGAACTGTTTCAGAGTTTGCTAAAAACTCTGGTTTTGATACAATATATAAACCAAATATTAATGGTATTTTTATTTCTTTTTATTTAAGTGAACTTGTTCTGACGCAAAAACAGAACAAGTCAGTATATAACAAATTTATAGCCAAAAATGAAAAACCTTCCAGTCAAATCAAATGGAACGAAATCTTTATTGATATTGATTGGAAAATATGCATACAGTTTTGTCTTTAAATTAACCAGAAATACATATATACAATGGTTTCAGACTAGAATTGTACATCGAATTTTAGGAACTAAATCACTGCTATGTAAAATGAAAATTGTAACTGGTAACATATGTTGTTTTTGTAAGAAAAACGAGGAAACTTTAACTCATCTTTTCTGGGAGTGTGAACACATCCAACCAGTTATTAACCATGTTAAACATGTAATAAAGTCAACTTATATCAACTTGCCTACACTTCCTTGTCAGGACGTACTTCTTGGAATTTTTAATGAAAAAACGAACCCTATAAACATTTTATTTCTAGAAATTAAAAGATACATCTTTATATGTAAAAAATCATATAAAATCCCAATCATTACATGGCTAAAGAAAAGTCTACAATTAGCATGGGACATTCAACAACATACAAATTACTGTGTCAATGAATTCCAAAATTGGGCAGTTGTAAGATTGCTGATACAATAAACCCAAAACTATGCAATATTTTTATCATATTTGTGTACACTTGAAAGACTCTATGCTTGCACTACACTGTGGCCTAACCACTCTTTTTTATATACATTGTATATACCTTGTGTATTTAAACATTTGCTGTCAAGATTAATACACGTTTATTTACCCAAAACTAGTGAAGCAATGCAACATAGATTATACACTTCATTTTGTCTTAAATTATGTAATATTCATAGCATATAGATATCGTAATGCTCTAGAATACTTATATCTATAAAATATTAGATTTTCTGCTGTCTACAATTTTTGCAAAATAGATTGTACACATCTTCTTTTGTACTGTATAATATATGACATTCTGTGTCAACAATTTAATATTCTTTGTTTTTATTTCAATTGGTACTAACACATATATAAAGAATACAAATACTTCTAACATATTTTCTGTATGGTATGGAGCAGGATGGCCTCGACCTGCGCA
Source organism: Congeria kusceri (assembly GCA_027627225.1). Lineage (NCBI taxonomy): Eukaryota > Metazoa > Mollusca > Bivalvia > Myida > Dreissenidae > Congeria > Congeria kusceri. The sequence goes on along the minus strand of CM051040.1, from coordinate 31,526,504 downwards.
TACCTATGGACGAGGTAAATACACTTGTTCATATATATATATATATATAATAATAATCATTGATAATATAAGCATCTTATTACATATTTATGTTGTCTATCAATTTAATGAATTTATGCCTTTCACAATGTGTAAAATACAGCTTTATTATAATTTAGTTTGAACATATACACGTGTGTTCCCAACATGATTTCGAACATTTATTTTTACATTGAACTTGTAATCAGGTAAGCTGAACAAGAACAAGAAGATGTTCAGCCTACGTTGTTTGGACAGACGACATTTTGTGCAGAGAAATTAATACTATTTTCTTAACAGCCTCAGACCAGTGAGAAGTCTTCTTTAAGTAATGAAGATTTTCGAAAAGAATATGTTTATTCTCCCTAAAATATTGGAGCCGCGACCGCGGTTCCTACGGCCCCTGCTCCTACGCACCTGCAGTTGATCTTATGAACCAGTCCCCCACACATCGCTATAACTCCGCCTAAAATCCACATACCATGACATTCTGAAGATATGCACAACCACACTTGTTATTAATCAATCCTGTGAAGTTTTGTCAAATTCCAGCCAGTGGTTACAGAAAACAGCTCAGACTAGGTATGTTATGTCCACAACTTGAAAGGGCCATAAGCCCATAACTCCGCCAAAATACTGCCGTCGAAGATTTGCACAACTAGAATTAATACTGATAAGTCCGGTTATGTTTTGTCAAAATCCAACTAGGTGTTACGGAGAACAAGCGCAGACAATGTCTATTATGTGAAAACATCAAAGGGCAAAATAACTCCGCCAAAAAATTAGCCGACGACGACATGCCGACGATATACACAATTAGACTTGGTACAGATCAATCTTGTGGAGTTTCATCAAAATTGGACCAGGGGTTGTATAGAAAGAACGCAGACAAGGATTGTTATGTGAACAACTTCCAGGGGTCATAACTCCGCCAAAAGTCCGCCGACGATGACAAGCCGACGATATACACAACTAGACTTGGGACTGATCAATCCTGAGATTATTCAAAATCCGACCAGAAGTTACAGCGAACAAGCGCAGAAAAAGTCTGTTATGTGAACAACTTCAAAGGGCCCTAACTCCGCTTAAAGTCCACCGACAATGACATGCCGACGATATGCATAACAAGACGTGGTTACTGATCAACCCTGTGGAATTTTTTTTTTAATGGGACAAGGGGTAACAGAGAACAAGCGCATATTTTTTTCAGGAGTCCAGACATCGATCCATGCATCCATCCATCCAGACATCCATCTTTTCAGCACAAAATCAACATGTTTCCCAACCCATTATGTGTGGGAGGAGGCATACTTAATGCTAAGAATTATTATTTTAAAAAAAGTATTTGCAACATTTCAGCGAAACGAGCACACTTACTTAGTTTATTTTTTGTCGAAAACGCGCGTCAGTTGTAAATAAAAATAATATATGTGTTAATATAATCTCTGTTCAATGTATACACTATTAAACCGTCAGCGGCTATTATTCTTCGAGTCATAGTGACTGCTTTTTTAAGCCGTTGTGTGTAACATCGGTTGTTTGTCCTAATTTTGGAATTCCACAATACATTACAAAAAGCATTTCTAATAATAATAATAATAGTAATATTAATAATAATAATATATTAACATCGAACATGTTTAAATTAAATAAATTAAATAATTAAGACATCCGTTGTTAAAATGCGTCGACTTCGAGATCTAGTACTTGAATGAACACCATGAAAGTCCCTTGTGGGAGTACAAGGTAAATGCGGCAACATATATGTTATCTATATGTTATCTATATAAACATAGAAGTATAAGATTTAATTTGCATACGCATGGTATATGTTCTACATGTCTGTTATCGATATACATGTATACCTGTAATGGAATAACAACACCTGACTACATAAATGTGTTAAATAATTGCGACATGCAAGAATGTTGCATATCACTTTCAATAACCACTAATAAGGAATTATTATCGGATACTTTTCCAAGTTGGAACTACAATATAATGTCCATTAGTTCATTTCGGATGTTATTAGTAAGCCAATCTTGACTTTTATTCTTGCCAAGTTGTATTAACTTCCAATATGAGGAGTTGAAGCGCAATATTTAATTCGACCAGGTAAGCTAAAAAGTATTTTGCATATTTTAAATAAATAACTCTTTCATATCAGGGATTATCCACATTTTAACTTTTAATGTGTTAAACTACCTCTTTTATGTGTCCCTATCTATGTAAAAATCATGTAAACCTGTGCGCCCCCCTGGTCCCAATATCTCAAAATACCATTCAAGCACTGCAAGCCAAAATTCCTTACAAACAATAATACACAATTAGTTAAATATTGTTTATCTGTGTTTATCTTACAGTGCAGCCTGCTGTTATGTGTTTTCACTACCCACGTCGTTGTGAGTTCGATAAGCACTCCGTGTTCTTTGTTCTAAGTATTGTTCTTTATTGGTTTTTTTTATATATAAAACATATTATTAATTGTATACGCCTTTGTATTGGTCATTTCATGAAGATAATAACGTTAAAATTGCTAAACGAGATCACTTTTTCGTTGGCATAGCCTCTTTAACATAATAATTACCCTAATATATCACAATCGGATGAGTGTGTGCTTTAACCTCCAAATTTTACATCGAATTGTGATCTACCTCCCAAATAAACACCGATAAAGGCTTTCGTGGAAGTAACAGGTAAATGGGAGCATGCAGTTTGAAATATCAAACTCTATTTTACCTTGGTCATAAAGCAAGAATTTCATTTTAGTTCTAGATCTTGTATCATGTATCCGTCTTAAACAGCAACGCATTATTACAAAGTGAAATTTATTGAAGTAGCGTTATTATATTTCACTTAGTTTATAATTATAAGGTAAGAACTCTTGTTGATATCTATATACATGCATAGACGTTTAGTTTTTTTTCCTACATTTGTAAATAAATAAGGGATGGGACCAACTATTCAAATATCGGATAATATACAAATATAAAAAACGAATACGAATATTCGATTTTCAAATTTATTTAAAGAACAAAATTTCTTTTAAAAAATAAAGTTTTTTTCCAGTTTGATTGTAAAGTTAACATGAATTCCAGTAGTATTTCTTGCCTAGCAGGTAGGCAAGGGCAGCGTCACGTTTTTACAACACTTACCAAACATGTCCAATTAACGACAATTGATAATTGGAAAGGGGGGGGGGGGCATGTCTTTACAAGGGCCGCCAATTAATGGTTTGTATTTGACGCGTTGTATTCACAAATAACAAAACTAGGCCATGTTGTGATAACGGTTTCTCAGTTTGCCCAAGGCATACATTGTTGTTTATTGTCCTTGGGATTGAACGATTGGAGTTGTTTACCCTCGGGACATCGGTTGAAACCATTGCCCGAGCACACAGCTTAACATAAATACTTTGCTTATATTTAGCTATACAATTCCCTTAATATGTCGGGGACGTTACATATATAGAACTTTGCAGTGTGGGTGCGGTGCTAATAATAAAAATATATGCTTAAAAAATTGCAATTTTTGTAAAACTTGTTTAAAAACTGAAAGAAACACAATATATAATGTAAAGAACTGTATTGTGTTATAAAACTATATACAAACAAATACTCTGCCTATTTAACACTATAGAATATAGTAATATAATAATATATAATAATAATATTGAGGGATTTCTTCAATTTCACATGAAAGCACACTGTTCTTGTATAAGGAAACAAATGCCAATGTATACACAGTTTAAAGGGGAGCGACTCTGCAATATCCCTTTATTTGTCAGCAGGAATTACCTCCCTTATACTATTATAGAGTTAAACTGTACACTTTATGAATGTGTATAATAGACTATTATATTTGTAAATAAGTTATAAATGTGGGCAATAGGATTAAATGGGTATAGCGTTTTTTCAACAGGGGAAAAAATAAAGGAAGAAAACTGAGTTAAACCAATACTAACATGAGAAAGTGGAAATTGGAAGAAATAGCCCAACTAGAATAAAAATAAAATGGACGGAGCACATAATTTATATGAATCACCATTTTTCTAGACCCATTATGCAGCCAATGCTGCAACGGAATTGTTGGAGTCTTGCTTACTTAGAGATCTGTGTAAGTTTGGGTGATAATCACCATGTACTGTATGTTGTATTTAATTTAAAAACCAATGTGTGAATACACAAGGGACAGTATTTACAATAACGACAACAAACAATGTTAATTATTTGCAGATCACTAAGTGGTTCAGGATTGTTTTCCAATATCTGTTTAATTTACATGTCTTTACATATGAAGATAGAGAAAATAGGTTAAAATATGCTTTCTAACCTTTATGCATTATAAAGGTCAAGTAGTAGTACTTGAATATACAGTGTAAAATGAACTATTTAATTAATAGGAAGTTAAGTAATATATGACTACTTAAGTACCTTGCATCGGCAAGTATATGTTGTTGGTATGTAATATTGTCTTTATAATTGTTATATTTATTTTAATGATGGATGTTACAATTGCATGACATGCTTTTAACTAATGCTGAGCTCTTGTAGACAGGGAATATAGCTTATTGCTCCAACCTGAGACCCTGTCCATTGAGATTTATACAAGATTGTTGGGCTCTTTACCCCAGGGTGAGAATCTAAGAAAATGGACAATCATAAAAGGATGAGAATCCAATATACAGTAAAATTTAGGATAAAAAATATATTACATCCTTACTATCAAACAGCTTACTTTTAGGGCCTTTAAAAAAACACAGATAAAACAAGATATAACTAATAAAAAGAACTGACTAGGTTGTACAAATATATACAGATAAAAGAGAATCACCCTGGGGGGCATATGAAAGGACGACTTTGTCTTGTTCGTGATTATTAAAAGAAGGGGTAGCGCCAGTGGGGAGGGAATTGTAGCCGGCAGTGCTTAAATTGTATTTTGAGACATTGGGACCAGGGGTGCGCACAGGTTTACATGATTTACGTAGATTAGGGACACTTAAAAGAGGTAGTTTAACACATTAAACGCTAAAATGTGGATACTCTCTACAATGAAAGAGTTATTCATTAAAAATATGCAAAATACTGCATTTAAGAATAACTGCAGAGGATCACATTATGTAATATCACACAGAAATAATGAAAACTTGATCATTATTAACAATAATTATGATAAAAATACTTGCCAAAAAATTAAGGAAACTTACAACCCATGTGGGTTACAACAATATATAGTACACATTAAAATATTAATAACTGGGTCCTCCCCATTTTTTATAAAATCTGCAATAAAATGGGGTTTATTAATTCTTGACAATAATAAATGGGGCAAATTGATGAACTAAAAAATGGCTTAAAATAAAGAATCCTTGGTCAATCAGATTGGCCATGGTTGAGGGAGGGTTCCGTTAGCAACAGATTCATACATAATAACATGGTATTTAAATTAAGACATGTGTTTAATTTTTGTTACAATCTTCCTGTGCGTCCGGCCCAGCATGGCTCATGTTAGGTCACGGAGGGAAACGGGGGAAAAAGGAAATTGAATAGGGGGATTCCTGCAGCTATTAGAACATTGTTTATTGTTCCACTGAAAACAATAATTTACAAATTAAATCAAGTCGAAATGGCATATTTTAGTCAATTTGCCTGAGGTCCAGGTGGTATAAATTTAAATTATCTATAAAGATGTGCACAATATATGAGCACAAACTATTAAAATGTCAGAAGTAGAACCTCTATAACCATATATCACAGGCAAATATATTTAAATTGTAGCTAAAAGTACAGTACTGTTGACCATTGGGATAGCCAGCTTTACACAATATAAACACTGGCTGGGTTTAACCCTCTGAATGCTCTACTGAGCTCTGTTTATGCTTGTCCCAGTGTACTAGATAAAAGACAAGTGGTTTGTTAAGAGTTCTCTCCCATGATAGGAAGAGAGTAAGGGATGTATAAATAATTTGGTCAGGCAGGGATTGTATGCCCTTCATTAGGCTAAATATCACCGATTCCCCCCCCCTATATATGGGATTGTAATGTATTAAGAGGAGAATTAGTGGCTGAGTGCAGGATGCATATAATTTGTAAAATACAGTTTAAATGATATGTTTTGGTGTCATTTTAAAGGTATATATGTAAGCAATAAGGAAAAAGGGTGTTTAGTGCACTACTTTTTTGTCTAGTGGTTCCCAGCTTAATAACTTATGCCCATGTATTCATGCGCAAAATGGCAGCATCCATGCCAGTCAAAACCGGTGTGTTTTTTCTAAGGTAAATATTTTGAGTTACAACTCATATAATTTTTTGACATGCTGTTTTTTCAAAAGGTTATGTCCTCATCTTTCCAACAAATGTATGGTGATATATTGGAAAGTAGCTCGGTCATGGTGAAAAGCGAGATCAAATTTTGAATATTTTATATGTAACAAAGAAGGAATTTATTTGCGCATGCGTAACCTTAATATCACCGATTCCCCCCCCCTATATATGGGATTGTAATGTATTAAGAGGGGAATTAGTGCATAACACACTGGGAGACAGTAAATAGATGTAAATATTGCTTAAAAAGGAACAATTAAAACACAGTACAGTAAAAAGCTGTTCAATGATATAAATAAATTAATAAATCACTCGAGTTTACCCAGATATGGGAAAATGTCTATTAAGATTAAGTTTTTATTATAGAATTTGTCCTTATTAAGCTGCAGGACCCCTATTTGTATTTATATTTTATCTGCAATCTGGCAGTCCACACGATATGTTGCCAGAGATTTGTCACTGGTAATTTATTTTTGCGAGTAGGATTAAAAATATTATTAAGGGTAAAATCAATGTGTGTAGAGGACTAGGGGCACTGTGTCAGCAGGTGGTCGGTTGTAAAGGGGATCCTACATTGAGGACAGAGAGGGTCCAGCTTTAAAATATACTTTCCCGCACTAGCACGCAAATGACTGGTCCCCATCCGCAATCGGCTAATACATTTGTCAATAATAATATTGGACGAATTTCTGGGCAATGGTGAAAGGGGCTTTTGTCCTTAAGTGACATCTATAGGGTTAACTTGTTTACAGTAAATTACAATTACTCTCTCAGTAAACCAATTAAAATGAATCCATTATCAGCCAATCAATTTCTTTAACAACATTAGCATTATATCTTCAATCTTAATATACGTCACTTGTAAATTATTTTCCATCATATCAACACCCTATACTATATAAGAGTCTTGATTATTAAACAATGCCACCATCATGTGCTTGGAAGTACTTTACGTGGTCATTAGACAAAACCCATGCAATGTATTATCTATGTAAAATTTGAGTACGGAACGATTAACATATTAATTAACAATACATTTAACAATATCTTATATTTCTGTACATTTGCCTAACACTCACTAAGCTTTATCACTCATTTACCACTGAAACAAGGTAAAACAACCACGCACACATAGTATACATATTTTGGATAGGTAAATATTCGGACAGAGTGCCGTATACAGTAGTATTTACAAAACGAATATTCGAATATATTCGAATACCTAAAACAAATATTTGAATATTGATTTTAGTAATCGGCCCCATCCCTAAAATAAATAAATAAAAACCTACCTTGTTAAGTTTGTTAATGCTTACAAAATTGGTACCATAGCTCGCGTTCAGTATCAAAGGGCAGTGCAAAAGAGGCATGTTAATTGAAGCAGATTTGAAGGCTGCACGCACATAATACATTACATGAAGGGACTACAGCAATCAAAACCCAAACGTTTTTATTATAAGATTGGCTCGCTATGATAAGTATTGCAAACAATTATTCGAAAACAGATCAAGAGATAATTTTGTATTGGAGCGTGAGTGCGGAATTGTGTGCAGCGGTATTTGAGGTATTGTGATTTGATGACGTGTCAGTACAAATGGTGCGTAAGACATGGTAGAACAGTGCCTGTGTCAGTACAACAGGTTTGGAAGACATGGTAGTAAGGTGTCTGTGTCGGTTGAACATGTGTTTCAGACATGGTACAAGGGTGTCTGTGTAAGTACAACACATTTGCCAGACATGGTACTACGGTGTCTGTGTCAGGAGAACATGTGTGTCAGACATGGTAGTAGTAGGGTGTCTGTGGCAGTAGAACATGTGTGTCAGACAAGGTCTGCGTCAGTAGAACATGTGTGTCAGACATGGTACTAGGGTGTCTGTTTCAGTAAAACATGCGTGTCAGACATGATACTATGGTGTCTGTGTCAGTAGAACATGTGTTTTGGAAATGTTACAACGGTGTATGTGCCAGTAAAACATGTGTTTCAGACATGGTGGTACGGTGTATGTGTCAGTAGAACATGTGTACAAGACTTGATGGCACAAGGGTGTCTGTGTCAGTAGAACATGTGTTTCAGACATGGTAGTATGGTGTATGTGTCAGTAGAACATGTGTTTCAGACATGGTAGTAGGGTATATGTGTCAGTAGAACATGTGTTCAAGACATGGTGGTAGGGTGTCTGTGTCAGTAGAACATGTGTTCAAGACATGGTAGTAGGGTGTCTGTGTCAGTAGAACATGTGTTTCAGACATTTTAATATGGTATTTGTGTCTGTAGAACATGTGTTCAAGTCATGGTAGTAGGGTGTCTGTAGAACATGTGTTCAAGACATGGTATTAGGGGTGTCTGTGTCTGTAGAACATGTGTTTAAGACATGGTATTAGGGTGTCTGTGTCTGTAGAACATGTGTCCAAGACATGGTATTAGGGTGTCTGTGTCTGTAGAACATGTGTTCAAGACATGGTAGTAGGGTGTCTGTGTCTGTAGAACATGTGTTCAAGACATAGCAGAACGGTGTCTGTATCAGTAGAACATGAGTTCAAGACATGGTAGTAGGGTGTCTGTGTCAGTATAACATGTGTTTCAGACATGGCACTAGGGTGTCTGTGTCAGTAGAACATGTGTTCAAGACATGGTAGTAGGGTGTCTGTGTCAGTAGAACATGTGTTCAAGACATGGTAGTAGGGTGTCTGTGTCAGTAAAACATGCGTGTGAGGTATAGTAGTAGGGTGTCTGTGATACTTAAACATGTGCATCAGACATGGTACTAGGGTGTCTGTGTCAGTAGAACATGTGTTTTGGAAATGTTACAACGGTGTATGTGCCAGTAAAACATGTGTTTCAGACATGGCAGTACGGTGTATGTGTCAGTAGAACATGTGTTCAAGACTTGGTGGCACAAGGGTGTCTGTGTCAGTAGAACATGTGTTTCAGACATGATAGTAGGGTGTATGTGTCAGTAGAACATGTGTTTCAGACATGGTAGTAGGGTATATGTGTCAGTAGAACATGTGTTCAAGACATGGTGGTAGGGTGTCTGTGTCAGTAGAACATGTGTTCAAGACATGGTAGTAGGGTGTATGTGTCAGTAGAATATGTGTTTCAGACGTGGCACTAGGGTGTCTGTGTCAGTAGAACATGTGTTTCAGACATTTGAATATGGTATTTGTGTCTGTAGAACATGTGTTCAAGACATGGTAGTAGGGTATCTGTGTCAGTAGAACATGAGTTCAAGTCATGGAGTAGGGTGTCTGTAGAACATGTGTTCAAGACATGGTATTAGGGTGTCTGTGTCTGTAGAACATGTGTTTAAGACATGTATTAGGGTGTCTGTGTCTGTAGAACATGTGTCCAAGACATGGTAGTAGGGTGTCTGTGTCTGTAGAACATGTGTTAAAGACATGGTAGTAGGGTGTCTGTGTCAGTAGAACATGTGTTCAAGACATAGCAGAAGGGTGTCTGTGTCAGTAGAACATGAGTTCAAGACATGGTAGGAGGGTGTCTGTGACAGTATAACATGTGTTTCAGACATGGCACTAGGGTGTCTGTGTCAGAAGAACATGTGTTTCAGACATGATAGTATGGTGTCTGTGTCAGTAGAACATGTGTTCAAGACATGATAGTAGGGTGTCTGTGGCAGTATAACATGTGTGTTAGACATGGTACAAGGGAGTCTGTGTCAGTATAACATGTGTTTCAGACATAGTAATAGGGTTTCTGTGTCAGTAGAACATGTGTTCAAGACATGGTAGTAGGGTGTCTATGTCAGTAAAACATGAGTTTCGGACATGGTACTAGGGTGTCTGTGTCAGAAGAACATGTGTGTTAGACATGGAACTAGGGTGTCTGTGTCAGTAGAACATGTGTACCAGACATGGTACTAGGGTGTCTGTGACAGTAAATCATGTGTGTCAGACATGGTAGAAGGGTGACTGCATCAGTAGAACATGTGATCCAAACATGGTAGTACAGTGTCTGTGTCAGTAGAACATGGGTTTCCGACATGGTACTAGGGTGTATGTGTCAGATGAACATGTGTGTCAGGCATAGTAGTAGGGTGACTGTGTCAGTAAAACATGTGTTTCAGACATGGTAGTACGGTGTCGGTGTCAGTTGAACATGTGTTTCAGACATGGTAGAAGGGTGTCTATGTCAGTAGAACATGGGTTTCAGACATGATACCAGGGTGTTTGTGTCAGTAAAACATGTGTGTCAGTCATGGTAGTAGGATGCCTATGTCAGTAGAACATGTGTTTCAGACATGGTACTAGGATGTCTGCATCAGTAGAACAAGTGTGTCAGACATGGTAGAAGGGTGTCTTTGTCAGTAGAACATGTGTGTCAGACATGGTACTAGGGTGTCTGTGTCAGGAGAACATGTGTTTCAGACATGTTACTAGGGTGTCTGTGCCAGTAGAACATGTGTTTTAGATATGGTAGAAGGTTGTCTGTTTTGTAAGTACAACTCGTTTGCCAGACAGTGTATTTGGGTGTCTGTGTCAGTAGAACATGTGTTCAAGACATGGTAGTAGGGTGTCTGTGGCAGAATAACGTGTTCAAGACATGGTAGTAGGGTGTCTGTGGCAGTAGAACATGTGTGTTAGACATGGTACAAGGGTGTCTGTGTCAGTAGAACATGTGTGCAAGACATGGTAGTAGGGTGTCTGTGTCAGTAGAACATGTGTTCAAGACATGGTAGTAGGGTGTCTGTGTCAGTAAAACATGCGTGTGAGGTATAGTAGTAGGGTGTCTGTGCCACTTAAACATGTGCGTCAGACATGGTACTTGGGTGTCTGTGCCAGTAAAACGTGTTTCAGACATGGTAGTATGGTGCATGTGTCAGTAGAACATGTGTTCAAGACTTGATGGCACAAGGGTGTCTGTGTCAGTAGAACATGTGTTTCAGACATGATAGTAGGGTGTTTGTGTCAGTAGAGCATGTGTTTCAGACATGGTAGTAGGGTATATGTGTCAGTAGAACATGTGTTCAAGACATGGTAGTAGGGTGTATGTGTCAGTAGAACATGTGTTCAAGACATGGTAGTAGGGTGTATGTGTCAGTAGAACATGTGATTCAGACATGGCACTAGGGTGTCTGGGTCAATAGAACATGTGTTTCAGACATGGTAATATGGTATTTGTGTCTGTAGAACATGTGTTCAAGACATGGTAGTAGGGTGTCTGTGTCAGTAGAACATGAGTTCAAGTCATGGTAGTAGGGTGTCTGTAGAACATGTGTTCAAGACATGGTATTAGGGTGTCTGTGTCTTTAGAACATGTGTTTAAGACATGGTATTAGGGTGTCTGTGTCTGTAGAAAATGTGTCCAAGACATGGCAGTAGGGTGTCTGTGTCTGTAGAACATGTGTTCAAGACATGGAAGTAGGGTGTCTGTGTCTGTAAAACATGTGTTCAAGACACAGCAGAAGGGTGTCTGTGTCAGTAGAACACGAGTTCAAGACATGGTAGTAGGGTGTCTGTGTCAGTATAACATGTGTTTCAGACATGGCACCAGGGTGTCTGTGTCAGAAGAACATGTGTTTCAGACATGATAGTAGTGTGTCTGTGCAGTAGAACATGTGTTCAAGACATGGTAGTAGGGTGTCTGTGGCGGTATAACATGTGTGTTAGATATCGTACTAGGGTGTCTGTGTCAGTAGAACATGTGTTTTGGAAATGTTACAACGGTGTATGTGCCAGTAAAACATGTGTTTCAGACATGGCAGTACGGTGTATGTGTCAGTAGAACATGTGTTCAAGACTTGGTGGCACAAGGGTGTCTGTGTCAGTAGAACATGTGTTTCAGACATGATAGTAGGGTGTATGTGTCAGTAGAACATGTGTTTCAGACATGGTAGTAGGGTATATGTGTCAGTAGAACATGTGTTCAAGACATGGTGGTAGGGTGTCTGTGTCAGTAGAACATGTGTTCAAGACATGGTAGTAGGGTGTATGTGTCAGTAGAATATGTGTTTCAGACGTGGCACTAGGGTGTCTGTGTCAGTAGAACATGTGTTTCAGACATTTGAATATGGTATTTGTGTCTGTAGAACATGTGTTCAAGACATGGTATTAGGGTGTCTGTGTCTGTAGAACATGTGTTTAAGACATGTATTAGGGTGTCTGTGTCTGTAGAACATGTGTCCAAGACATGGTAGTAGGGTGTCTGTGTCTGTAGAACATGTGTTAAAGACATGGTAGTAGGGTGTCTGTGTCAGTAGAACATGTGTTCAAGACATAGCAGAAGGGTGTCTGTGTCAGTAGAACATGAGTTCAAGACATGGTAGGAGGGTGTCTGTGACAGTATAACATGTGTTTCAGACATGGCACTAGGGTGTCTGTGTCAGAAGAACATGTGTTTCAGACATGATAGTATGGTGTCTGTGTCAGTAGAACATGTGTTCAAGACATGATAGTAGGGTGTCTGTGGCAGTATAACATGTGTGTTAGACATGGTACAAGGGAGTCTGTGTCAGTATAACATGTGTTTCAGACATAGTAATAGGGTTTCTGTGTCAGTAGAACATGTGTTCAAGACATGGTAGTAGGGTGTCTATGTCAGTAAAACATGAGTTTCGGACATGGTACTAGGGTGTCTGTGTCAGAAGAACATGTGTGTTAGACATGGAACTAGGGTGTCTGTGTCAGTAGAACATGTGTACCAGACATGGTACTAGGGTGTCTGTGACAGTAAATCATGTGTGTCAGACATGGTAGAAGGGTGACTGCATCAGTAGAACATGTGATCCAAACATGGTAGTACAGTGTCTGTGTCAGTAGAACATGGGTTTCCGACATGGTACTAGGGTGTATGTGTCAGATGAACATGTGTGTCAGGCATAGTAGTAGGGTGACTGTGTCAGTAAAACATGTGTTTCAGACATGGTAGTACGGTGTCGGTGTCAGTTGAACATGTGTTTCAGACATGGTAGAAGGGTGTCTATGTCAGTAGAACATGGGTTTCAGACATGATACCAGGGTGTTTGTGTCAGTAAAACATGTGTGTCAGTCATGGTAGTAGGATGCCTATGTCAGTAGAACATGTGTTTCAGACATGGTACTAGGATGTCTGCATCAGTAGAACAAGTGTGTCAGACATGGTAGAAGGGTGTCTTTGTCAGTAGAACATGTGTGTCAGACATGGTACTAGGGTGTCTGTGTCAGGAGAACATGTGTTTCAGACATGTTACTAGGGTGTCTGTGCCAGTAGAACATGTGTTTTAGATATGGTAGAAGGTTGTCTGTTTTGTAAGTACAACTCGTTTGCCAGACAGTGTATTTGGGTGTCTGTGTCAGTAGAACATGTGTTCAAGACATGGTAGTAGGGTGTCTGTGGCAGAATAACGTGTTCAAGACATGGTAGTAGGGTGTCTGTGGCAGTAGAACATGTGTGTTAGACATGGTACAAGGGTGTCTGTGTCAGTAGAACATGTGTGCAAGACATGGTAGTAGGGTGTCTGTGTCAGTAGAACATGTGTTCAAGACATGGTAGTAGGGTGTCTGTGTCAGTAAAACATGCGTGTGAGGTATAGTAGTAGGGTGTCTGTGCCACTTAAACATGTGCGTCAGACATGGTACTTGGGTGTCTGTGCCAGTAAAACGTGTTTCAGACATGGTAGTATGGTGCATGTGTCAGTAGAACATGTGTTCAAGACTTGATGGCACAAGGGTGTCTGTGTCAGTAGAACATGTGTTTCAGACATGATAGTAGGGTGTTTGTGTCAGTAGAGCATGTGTTTCAGACATGGTAGTAGGGTATATGTGTCAGTAGAACATGTGTTCAAGACATGGTAGTAGGGTGTATGTGTCAGTAGAACATGTGTTCAAGACATGGTAGTAGGGTGTATGTGTCAGTAGAACATGTGATTCAGACATGGCACTAGGGTGTCTGGGTCAATAGAACATGTGTTTCAGACATGGTAATATGGTATTTGTGTCTGTAGAACATGTGTTCAAGACATGGTAGTAGGGTGTCTGTGTCAGTAGAACATGAGTTCAAGTCATGGTAGTAGGGTGTCTGTAGAACATGTGTTCAAGACATGGTATTAGGGTGTCTGTGTCTTTAGAACATGTGTTTAAGACATGGTATTAGGGTGTCTGTGTCTGTAGAAAATGTGTCCAAGACATGGCAGTAGGGTGTCTGTGTCTGTAGAACATGTGTTCAAGACATGGAAGTAGGGTGTCTGTGTCTGTAAAACATGTGTTCAAGACACAGCAGAAGGGTGTCTGTGTCAGTAGAACACGAGTTCAAGACATGGTAGTAGGGTGTCTGTGTCAGTATAACATGTGTTTCAGACATGGCACCAGGGTGTCTGTGTCAGAAGAACATGTGTTTCAGACATGATAGTAGTGTGTCTGTGCAGTAGAACATGTGTTCAAGACATGGTAGTAGGGTGTCTGTGGCGGTATAACATGTGTGTTAGATATCGTACAAGGGAGTCTGTGTCAGTATAACATGTGTTTCAGACATAGTAGTAGGGTGTCTGTGTCAGTAGAACATGTGTTCAAGACATGGTAGTAGGGTGTCTATGTCAGTAAAACATGTGTTTCGGACATGGTACTATGGTGTCTGTGTCAGTAGAACGTGTGTTAGACATGGAACTAGGGTGTCTGTGTCAGTAGAACATGTGTACCAGACATGGTACTAGGGTGTCTGTGTCAGTAAAACATGTGTGTCAGACATGGTAGTAGGGTGACTGCATCAGTAGAACATGTGATCCAGACATGGTAGTACAGTGTCTGTGTCAGTAGAACATGTGTGTCAAGCATAGAAGTAGGGTGACTGTGTCAGTAAAACATGTGTTTCAGACATGGTAGTACGGTGTCTGTGTCAGTTGAACATGTGTTTCAGACATGGTAGTAGGGTGTCTATGTCAGTAGAACATGGGTTTAAGACATGGTACCAGGGTGTTTGTGTCAGTAAAACATGCGTGTCAGACATGGTAGTAGGATGTCTGCATCAGTAGAACAAGTGTGTCAGACATGGTAGAAGGGTGTCTTTGTCAGTAGAACCTGTGTGTCAGACATGGTACTAGGGTGTCTGTGTCAGGAGAACATGTGTTTCAGACATGTTACAAGGGTGTCTTTGCCAGTAGAACATGTATGTCAGACATCTTAGAAGGGTGTCTGTGTGAGTAGAACATGTGTTTCAGACATGGTAGTAGGGTGTCTGTGTCAGTACAACATGTGTGTTAGACATGGTAGTATGGTGTCTGTGTCAAAACAACGCGTTTGTCAGACATGGTAGAAGGGTGTCTGTGTCAAAACAACGCGTTTGTCAGACATGGTAGTAGGGTGTCTGTGTCAGTACAAAATGTGTTTCAGACATGGTAGTAGGGTGTCTGTGACAGTAGAACATGTGTGTCAGATATGGTACTAGGTTGTCTGTATCGGTAGAACATGTGTTCGTGACATGGCACTAGGGTGTCTGTGTCAGAAGAACATATGTTACAGACATGATAGTAGGGTGTCTGTGTCAGTAGAACATGTGTTCAAGTCATGGTAGTAGGGTGTCTGTGGCAGTATAACATGTGTGTGAGATATAGTATTAGGGTGTCTGTGTCAGAAGAACATGTGTTTCAGACATGACAGTAGGGTGTCTGTGTCAGTAGAACAAGACATGATAGTAGGGTGTCTGTGGCAGTATAACATGTGTGTTAGACATGGTACAAGGGTGTCTGTGTCATTAGAACATGTGTTTCAGACATAGTAGTAGGGTGTCTGTGTCAGTAGAACATGTGTTTCAGACATGATAGTAGGGTGTCTGTGTCAGTAGAACATGTGTTCAAGACATGATAGTAGGGTGTCTGTGGCAGTATAACATGTGTGTTAGACATGGTACAAGGGTGTCTGTGTCAGGAGAACATGTGTTTCAGACATGATAGTAGGGTGTCTGTGTCAGTAGAACATGTGTTCAAGACATGATAGTAGGGTGTCTGTGGCAGTATAACGTGTGTTAGACATGGTACAAGGGTGTCTGTGTCATTAGAACATGTGTTTCAGACATAGTAGTAGGGTGTCTGTGTCAGTAGAAAATGTGTTCAAGACATGGTAGTAGGGCGTCTGTGTCAGTAAAACGTGTTTAGGACATGGTACTAGGGTGTCTGTGTCAGTAGAACATGTGTGTTACACATGGAACTAGGGTGTCTGTGTCGGTAGAACATGTGTACCAGACATGGTACTAGGGTGTCTGTGTCAGTAAAACATGTGTATCAGACATGGTAGTAGGGTGACTGCATCAGTAGAACATGTGATCCAGACATAGTAGTACAGTGTCTGTGTCAGTAGAACATGGGTTTCAGACATGGCACTAGGGTGTATGTGTCAGTTTAACATGTGTGTCAGGCATGGTAGTAGGGTGACTGTGTCAGTAAAACATGTGTTTCAGACATGGTAGTACGGTGTCGGTCAGTTGAACATGCGTTTCAGACATGGTTGTAGGGTGTCTGTGTCAGTAGAACAAGTGTGTCAGACATGGTACTTGGGTGTCTGTGTCAGAATAACGTGTTTCAGACATGGTACTAGGGTGTCAGTGCCAGTAGAACATGTATGTCAGACATCTTAGAAGGGTGTCTGTGTGAGTAGAACATGTGTTTCAGACATGGTAGTAGGGTGTCTGTGTGAGTGGAACATGTGTGTTAGACATGGTAGTAGGGTGTTTGTGTCAGAACAACGCGTTTGTCAAACATGGTAGAAGGGGGTCTGTGTCAGTACAACGTGTTTGTCAGACATGCTTCTAGGGTGTCTGTGTCAGTACAACTACAACCCTTATGTCCGACATTGTAATAGGGGGTCTGTGTCAGTAGAACATGTGTTTCAGACATGGTACTAGGGTGTATGTGTCAGTAGGACATGTGTTTAAGACATGGTACTAGGGTGTACATGTATGTGTCAGTAGGACATGTGTTACAGACATCGTACTCGGGTGACTGCGTCAGTAGAACACGTGTTTCAGACATGGTAGTAGGGTGTCTGTGTCAGTAAAAAATGTGTTTGAGACATGGTAGTAGGGTGTCTGTGTCAGTAGAACATGTGTGTCAGACATGGTACTAGGGTGTCTGTGTCAGTAGAACATGTGTTCGTGACATGGTTCTAGGGTGTCTGCATCAGTAGAACATTGGTTTCAGACATGGAAGCAGGGTGACTGTGTCAGAAGAACATGTGTTTCAGACATGGTAGTAGGGTGTCTGCGTGCGTATAACATGTAGGTCAGACACGGTAGTAGGGTTTTATCGTCCGAACATCGTATGTGTGTCACATGGTGGTAGGGTGTCTGTGTCAGCAGAACATGTGTTTCAGACATGGAAGTAGGGTGTCATTGTCAGAACAACGTGTGTGTGTGTGACATGGTAGTAGGGTGTCTGTGTCAGCAGAACATGTGTGTCAGACATGGAAGTAGGGTGTCTGTGTCAGAACAAAGGGTGTGTCAGACATGGAAGTAGGGTGTCAGTGTTAGTACAACAGCTGTATCAGACATGGTATTAGTTTGCAGTGTCAGTACAACTTGTGTGTCAAACATGGAAGAATGGTACGAGTGAATGTACAACGGATGTCTGTGGCAGTAGAACATTTTTGTCAGACATGGTAGTAGGGTGTCGGTGTAAGTACTACGGGTGTGTTTGACTTGGTAGGAGCGTGTCGGTATCAGTGCAACGGGCGTGCCAGACATGGTAGTAGAGTGCCTGTGCCAGCACAACGGTTGTTTCAGACATGGTAGTGTAGTGCCTTTGTCAGAACAAGGGGTGTCAAACATGGTAGTAGGTTACCAGTGTCAGTACAGCAGGTGTGTCAGACATGGTTGTAGGGTATCGGTGTCAGTACAACAGGTGTGTCAGACATGGTTGTAAGGTATCGGTGTCAGTACAACGGGTGTGTCAGACATGGTAGTAGTGTGTCAGTGTCAGTACAAAAGGTGTATCAGACATGGTAGTAGGGCGCCTGTTTCAGTACAACAGTTGTGTGACTCGGTAGAAGGGTGCATGTTTCAGTACAACAGTCAGGTGTGTGACTTGGTAGAAAAATGCATGTTTAGTTACAACCGGTGTAACTTGGTTTAAAACGTGCATGTTGAATTACATTTTGGCGTTAAGGTTTATAAGTACATAGGGACCTTATTTTGGATTGACATTTTGACATACAAAGTGTTATTACGTTGAGGTGATGATTATCGAATACACGATTTTGTATCTTTAACTTTTAACATGTGCTTCCAATGAATTACAGGGTAGATTAATTAAAAATGTTTATCACAAAGAAGTTAGACAATTGCGAGGCGAAATAATTTGAAAGTAATTACTAGTATCAGTCATACCTTCACAGAATTGCATGTAGGTTGATTCTGCACACCATCGCACATGTTCGTCGATTTCATCTTTACATTTGCCTGTGTGTTTATCGAGGTCCTTTTTACATTCGTCCGTATGTTTGTTAAGTTCCTCCCTGCAGTTGTCAATGCATGTACGCATCTCATTTAATGCCGTTTCGACATGTTCAACTTTCTTAAGGGTATCTTGAGCGGTCTCCAGTAAATGAATCATTTCCCTTGATGTGAGCTTTAAAGCGTCTTTTTCCAGCTGTAAAAAGAAGGCGAGCGATTCAAAATAATGCGTCTAAAAACACATGTCATTTATTTGGCTTATTTGTTAAAGCCTTAAACAAATTACAGACAGTTTGACATTGAAATGGTCAACGATGCCTGACACCACTTGTCTTCCTCTTGGCGAAACAAGTAATATATACTAGAATGCAATACTTGCTTTAAAGAAGGAATAGTAACTGTTTTTGAAACCTACTGCATTCAGACTATATCAGTTAAACACATGGATAAAATGGCAATACATGTGGAATGTATTTGTTGACGTGAGAAGTCGGTAAATATGTACATTTTGTAGTTTCTTCACAGCCTCCTGTGCACTGCTATCATGTGCTAACGACGTTGGATCGTTCAGCAGGCCAGTCAGTGTGGTGAAGATGTCCTGGAGATCTGTGTCCTTACACTGAGACGAGTGACGGACTGTTTTGCCAATTTCACGAGCCTGATAAAAAGTTCCGTTATGTTATCAAATACTGCCTAATTATATATCGCAAATGTCGTTGCGATAACATATTACATACAATGTTTTGATGTATGCGATAACATATTACATATAATGTATTGATGTATTGCATATCATGTACACCATCAGCATCGGTTTGCAGGGTTTTTCCTGGCGCACAAATCCTGAGTCATTGTCGCATTTTGTCATTAAATGACCCGCAAGAAAAACATTTTCTTGACAAATGCATCAAGTTTTAAGGCATAGAATTGACCCATACCTATGAGTTTTGAGCCTCAGAAATTTTGTTTGTCATGATTCTACTCCTGAAATTTCACATTGCAGACGTTATGTTGACTCAGGAAAATATGGTACATAGCGTCAGCCAAAGTTAATGACCTATTAATATTTACATATGATGTAAGATCAACCAATCGTAATTTTATATAAGACTCGTTGAGGTAACATATAAAGGCTTTTCACACCTGCTCACAAATTACATGAGTATAGTGATACAGGTGCAAAGCTGAAACCAAATGGTGGACATAGTGATCGTCTGTGGATGTTGGGTTTATCGTTTGCTATTTACTTATTGTTAAACTGAAATGAAAACAATGCTTATTTATTCTGTTAACAATTGTTAAACCAGGGGTTTGCTGGTTCGAAGCATAAAAAATCAAATAGTGCGTGACTGTGTTTACCAAAGGTGATCAAATATGATACAATAGTGACGACATTAAAGGTACACCCTTTTACAATTATATGCAAATAATGTGTGGCATATTATAATTTGAAAACACTTGAACCACGTGAACCACTGTCATGCTTAAATGATTTAAGTTAAATATTACACTCATATGAGAAAATAAGCTTCAGACTCTCAGATAGTATAATGAACCTTCCATCACCATGATGCGCACATGAGACATAATGTATCTCTTGTACAATATAGATATAACTGTTGTAAACATGCCTAAATACGCTGGTAGTTGTAATTGTAACTGTTGTTTATTGATCATTTAAAAGAAACAAAAATATGAAATATATTTAAAAACAATAACGATATTAAAATTTTGAATGCATCTGTACTCATATTACTCATTTATAAATAAAATGTATACAATAATTGTATATTAAATCAGCTGATAGTGTAAACGTGAAAGGTATACTGTGTACCTTCGTCAGGAGACACGGCTGAGATTGTTTGCCAGGAGCTATGGGGAAAGAAAACTTGCTATCAAAGTGTTTGCAGTTCAATATAAAGCTGATGATTCCATTAAAATCTGTATCTTGAACAGAACTCTTGGCATCATATCCGTCCGGTGGGAAATAGCATTTCGCTATTTCCCAAGCTTTCGTTTGCCAGCATTGCGCAGATGTGTTCTTCCAGGAACACTGACTATACCTGTGTTCCTTTTCAATTTCATCACGAATTTTATCACAAATCTGCCCACTACATCCTTTTGGTTGTTTAGCAGGTTTATCATGCATGGATTTGCACGCGCTATTTGCTCCTCTTTTATTGCATATTCCAGGCGTGGGGCATTTCAGCAAGTTAGCAGTGTAACAGCTAGTGCACGTGGCTGCTGGCGCCTGGAGAGTGGATCTTACAGCGCTGTAAATGCGCGTGTGAACATTCTGAGCCTCGATGTTTACAAAATCCTCTAGGCCCGTCTTTGCAATGTCTACTGCTAGCCACGCCTTCAGCCAATTCGTCCTTTCCTTCTCAGAGAAAACATCAGCTAATGTTGCCATAATGTTTTTGTCAGCAACATCGCAAAATACGTGTTAACGTTGATTTTAGGAACACATCAGGCCTTGAACTTCATCCTGTAAAATATAAATAATAAATACAACAAAATATAAAGTTATGCAAGAAGTGTCACCGAGATACACCACATATGTTGAAAGCAATCACTATTAGTGGCCATAGTTTAACGTATCGATTTTAGACAATACTACTTTGATTCTTTTGAATATAGACAGCATATAATATATGCTCCGCGAAAGACGGTCGGACCTCTGACATTGCCGATAAAAAAGCCGTGAGGCCTGGGAAAAACTGTCCAAATACTGGTCCTCGGGTCCGGTGAAAATTTTGGTAAAAAATATTTTATGACAGCGATTGCTGTATCTGTTTCCACAACAGTCATAACGTCATACTTGAGGTTCACTGATTGCGTTGAAGACGTTGAAGGGACTTTGACAAATACAACTGAATTCATATATATCTTGAAAAATTAACATGCTGATAGCACATGTGTAGCTTTAGTTAATAAAGCACTCTGAAGTGTATATTGTTTTAGTTTTCTTTGATGATCTTGTTTTTATATCGTATGTAAGAGTTTCTTACAAAAAATAAGTGGCCAGTAATAGTTTGTCCGGGCCAGTAATATTTGGGGCATTACCCGTCCTCTTGGCCAGTTATAAATGCACAACTTTCGCGAAGACTGCTATCGCCCTATTGGTTTAATTCCTACACTGTGGAATTCCAAACGGTTGGTTATTACCGCAATAGCCCACATTTACCCGTCAATTATTTCCTAATTAAAACATGTGTTGTTCTAGTTGTGTTAACATGATAGTTTAGTCATTTTTATTAAATAACTTCAAGTTTCGTTCATTTTGTTTTCAGGGATGCAGAATATTGCAAGATGCTTTGACTTCACTGACTAGCGCATGTGAACGTACGTTTTGAAGGATGGAAAGGTTGAATATTTTATGACAGAGATAATGGTATGGTTAGGATGATGAAGGAATTAATTATCAAGATATCTATGATAGTGGTATAGCATCCCCTAAAAAGCTGACTATGATGGTTGTTTGAAATGATGATTATAGTATGAAGAGCACTTAAGATGCTGATTATGATGATTGTTTTTACCTCTTGTCAGTGTAAAAATCATTATAAAAGTATTAACTAAAATATAATATGCATTGAATACCTACACAGTTTAAATGATATTGTTTTGCAATTAAACTTAAGCCCCTTACCTTGAACACATGATTTACGTTATCTCCTCGCGGAATCCCAACACTTACTTACAGTTGGATTTCCATTACTCTAATAGACCACGGGAAAACACTCAAGGTTTCCTGATAAAGCCTATAGATCTATAGCAATTACTCTACTGTCTGCATATCCAAGTTAACATACACTTTATAAATATACAATACAATACAAATTTTATTTGGCAATTTAAGGTCACAGGCCCACAATACAGCAGTGTAATTATAACAGTATACAAGTTTAAGTGATGAAAGAACATTATTTAATGAACATTACAAAAATGTTAAATTATAAATATAGATTGTAGATGAACACAAACAGTTTATACTGTTATAATATTTTATGGATATGGCAATAACTATGACAAATGTATATTTACAAAGGAATCATACTAACAAAATGAGTATTTACAAAAGGTTTGTTGTGAGTTTTCATGAATTCCTCTCTTAACTTGTCACAAGGAAATAAATATTTTGCAACCAATAATATATGTACATGTATGTCTTTACTGTTTGATAAGATTTCGTGGGTTACCATAATTTCGTGGCCGTTTAAAACTAATAGAATTTTTGCTTGTGCATCCGAAAACATCGTTCAAATTAATATAACTTTTTAGTGAATTGAAATTTTTGCAGTATGTGTAAAGGAAATCCTATTAAATGTCAACAAGTAAGTGACTTGGTCATTTAAATCACCAATTAATGACATTAAATACACAAATTATTCACTATTGTACAACTATTTGGGAATTAAATTCATGAAATTTTGTTCTAAAAAAATCGTATGTTAATACAGTTTTCCAAGAATAATTGCATGCATGATTATCTCCCTTGTGTATATTTCTCACTGGCATTTTGCTATTTTCGTGTAAAAAAAATACATAAACAATCCCCCTTCCCTAAATCTGACTGACATTTTCAAACTTTTAACTTGAAGTTAGCATTCCTACCCATGACTCGCTGCGTGCAATTTTAGCATTTATTTAATATTTGCGAACAATAACTAACACAATAGATCTTTATAGATTCATGAAGCCTTAAGTTAAACCTGCACAACGAAAATTGAACAAGTGTGTAGATTTTGTCAGGCCTATATTGTTACCTTTTAAAAAATAGGACTGTGTATTTATAATGATAAAATTATAAAAAAAAACTAGTTTTGATAAAGTTTTCGTTCTTTGATCAGCCCAGGCTCCAGCTCAAACAAAGTTAAACTAAATTGATGCTGTAAACACTCTTTTCCAACCAAAGTAGGCCAGCCAATCAGAACCCACGAAATTATGAGAAGCTTTCATACGATACAGATCAGTAGGGTCAGGTACAATAACATAAGATATACGTGAAATAGCAACAAAAAATCGGTAATTTAATTACTTTGTTTGCAAAGCTTAGATTGCAAATTATGTTTTATTGAACTCAGAGGTGAGAGAACAGAATGTATTAACGCGCATGCGCCACAATCGTAAATAAGGCCCACAAAATTAGGGTGACACGGCGCATATACTTTTGGGATGATTAAGCCACTGAGGAATAAAAATCGTCTGTCTTAACCCATTATACAATGGACACAACATAAACATATGATATTTGTCTTCTATTGTATAAACTTGTTGTGAGAGTACACAATACATACAGTATCCAAATTCACAGCTTATATCCAAGTGTCGTCCTTTTTCTACAATACAGGGATTCATCTGTATTTTACCCGTTTATATAGCAATGTCCAATTCATCAATGATGTAAGACATTTATTGATACATTAATACAGACCAACTTGCCTTCTGAAAACTCAACGCTAACGTTAAAATTGGTATAACAAATAATTTGTGTGGCAAGTGTATCAATGACAGCTTTTTATATATTAGCAGCGTATTTAACCCTGACATATATATATTGTATTTTCTCTAACTGCATTTATGATTATGGTGTTAACAATGACAATTGTTTATACCTGGTTTTGAATAGACATGTAAACTTCCTCCAACAGGTTGTGTTGACTTCATCAGTTTGTATCGCCGGAAATGCTTTTATCAATAACTGCCCCGCTTAGCTCGAGGTTGCAATGCACTATGTTATCCAGACGTAAAGTCTATATAGTACAACAGCTGCGGAAATTTACTTAAACATTATCTGTATGTGATGTTCATGTACACATATACACGTGTTGTCAGCGTTAAGCGTATTATAGTTTACTTCGATACTAGATGTATATAAGCTTTCGGTATATAAAGAATATTAGGTTAGTGTCTTAATGTACTTGAGTTTATTCGGCAAGTTAGAGAAAAGTTTACATGGCGAGGCTCTGCCGAGCCATGTAAACTTTTCGTAGACGAGCCGAATAAACTCAAGTACATTAAGACACTAACCTAATATTCTAGGGTGTCAGATAAACTTAAGCTTGTGTGTGTGTAGTACATTTTTATCGAGTGCACAGGGATTTTCTCCCATATGGCCATCGCCCCCCAGAAGACTTGTTAGTTGGGTTATGCGGGATAGTGCAAGATACAGGAGACGCCCCGTTCCAGAGGAGACCCTGGGTCTTTTAGTGCCCGGTGTGAAGCACCTAGTACACTGCACCTCGGTTTAACGTCTCATGCGAAAGACGATTTAGTAGGTTAGGGTGTAGCGGGGGCTCGAACCTGCGACCCCTGGGTTGTGAAGCCAGTGCGTTACCACTAGACCACGGATCCGCTACTATCTAACTTAAGCTTTATCCGACGCCTAGCCTTTATCTAACACCTACATGACGAACTACTTTTTTGTACCTTTCATTTCCGGTTATACGTCAAACGAAGTTACAACTTGTTTACTTCAGACACACTCGCAATTTTAGGGGGCAGTGTTCAATGTTCAGAATTTCAATATTTACAAAAATTAAATCCAACAATCTGTGTTGTTCCAATGTTTCTGTGTTGATTTTCGTGCTTCGCATATCCGTGGTGTGTACTTGACACATGTGCTACTACGTGACTCAGGCTTGTTTGCAAATGGCTACTGTTAACTGACTAGAAGAAAACTGTTGGTTATTTTGCATTAAATTCTTCATAGTGTATATTTAAAATGTGTGATTTAAAAAACTGATTAAATCCGAAGCGAAGTGTGTGGTGTTTCTTTGCTTTGTTTCTCCACAAATTTACGCTAAACTTGAGAGCTATTTCGCGTTCTAGCGTAAGGAATTTGCTTGTTATTGTATTTATACGCGAGTGAGAAGGCTATGTACAAAATTAAAGGTACTCGCTCCGATTTTTTTAATTAAAATATTTTAAAATATTTATGCGTAGAAATATTTTCATGTGGTAGGATAAATAGAATATTAGGTTAGTGTCTTAATGTACTTCAGTTTATTCGGCTCGTCTTATTCGTCTACGAACAGTTTACGAAAACTTTTCTCCAACTCGCCGAATAAACTCAAGTACATTAAGACACTAACCTAATATTCTCTATTTCTATTTACCTTTTTCCATTGTTAAATGCGTTTTTGGATAAATAGTGTTTTGTTTTGATAGTATCCACTTATACACAATGTTTAAGGATATTACTGATATTTTTTAAATATTTATTCAGTTTTAGAATCTTCAAGTTGACGATTTACCAAATACAAAATAAAAAATAAATCCCGACCTACCTACCCTAATTTGTTTGGGCATATGACCTGAAACACACATATTTGTTTACGCCTGAGAAATATATCACAAGTGGTAAAGTATAATTTAAACATATAGGTGAATTTGTTTCAACTTAGTTCAGGTGTCTCAGTTATTATATTACAATCCTAAATAAACTGTATTGCACATGCCTTTGAAAAACAAGAGGGCCAAATGGCCCTGGGTCGCTCACCTGAGTTTCATTAGTCGAACAATTTTCCATGTGTTAGATTTTTTTTTAATATATCAGAAGCAAATACACTGCCTGTGTTTTAAGTAAATCTAAGTATTCAGTACTAAGAAACAATGATAAATGCTTTAAAAATAACTTTTCTTAATTTATGCAACATGTGTATAACCTTTGAAAACAAATATACGGCTTTAAATGAAGAATGCGGTAGCATGGGAAAGTTATTTGCATGCTGAGGTTGATGCTCAAAATGGATAGTAATTGAACAAATCAAAATTCTCGTTACAATCTGTCTGACCAATCAGCGTGTAGCTTATATAATAACATTAGGATTTACAGAGTATGCACTATTATGAACAACTGCAAAGAACTGTAGAAAATAATAGATCTGCTAGATGAAAATATGCAGATTTGATTTCTTACAGATACCCATTTCAACCAATAGGATGTCAATTATTTTTTACTAATCAATGGTCAATACTCTTTTTTGGCAAAAAAAAAAACAACATCAAAATTTCCTAACATGCATTCACAGGTAGGTCATTTACATGCATTTTCAAAAAAATCTACTGCGGTGACCCCCATTGTTTATGATTTCATTGTATTCGGCATTAAACGATCTGTAAAATATGTAAAAATGACAAATGTTCACGGAAGGGAAAAAACTGTAGAAATCGTCTTTAAAATGTGGATGCGGCACAGTTTATAAAAAAAGATTCTTGCATCCTCAAGTGTTCCTTATTAATGAAAAACAGCGTGTAACGCTACTTTTTATACCATATCCATGGGAAATATTGACACCCTTCACTTGATTTGTTTTGGTACAGGGTCAATCCGGGTAAATACAGACAGCGGGTAACTACAGACAAAAGAATTAGTAGACCGACTTTTCTACATGTTTTAAAGTTTCTTGTAATGATTTTGACTTATTTTAGACGAGCATAGTTAGGGGTTTTACATGTCTAAAATAGCAAGTGACACAATGCATTGGTTACTGCAAATGTTGCATGATGGGAGCAACCAACTGATTCTGTCCGAGTTTTCCTGAATTTTAACAATAAAATAGTGCTGTAGTTTCCCAATGTAATTTACAATTGCAAAACTATAACCATCCAAATTTTCCCTACTCTGTAAGAATTTACCCATTTTTGGGTGGCCTCATTTCTGACATAGTTGAAGTATTTTTGAATAAAGAAAGCTCAATGATCAATGATAAAATCCGAGGAAACAGGGTTTCCCCGATTACCTCATCAGCATATTGAGATATATTACAGGGCTAGGTCTTGATAAGGGGAGTCCTTGTCTGCATTTCTCCTGATTGCCCCCATAATAGGTACACTAAATTATAATAATAACACACATAGCAACAGCAATTACAAATAAGCAATAATTTAATAATAATAAGAATAATAATAATAACATAAACATTTAGCTAACTGAAGTGACTAAGTCTGATTCAACAAATTGAGTGTTAGGGCTATTAAACTGACCATATAATAAAGTGAACATAAAAATTACTGCAAATACGATACAATAAAAAAGTCATAATAAATTAATTTGCAGATTAATTATTAAATTAATGAAAGAATAATAATCATTCATTATCATACACATTAAAACATAATTATGTCTGAGTTTACCTCAATGGTTCTTATTCCACTATTCACGAAATAATCACCGCTGACTGTGCTAAATGTGAAAATTGTACAATGCACATTAATCCATGCAGGCGAACTAATCAATATGTTGAACTTGAAGGATTATTCAATTTATTGCCAGTTGTCCGTTCACAGTAGCAACAACCAGCTATTTTTACAAACTGAAAGATCTGTACAAAACTATACATTTTCTGAATGGTCTTTTCACACAGATCACAAAAATGTATAGTATTCCTATGAAAGCCCAAAACTTTATGTTCACGGATGGTGCCAAACCGAAGAAAAAACACCCTTAAATTTTGGTATATTTTAAATATAAAAAAAGTGACCCCATGCAATTTTTTCACTAAAATGCATAACAGGAAAGTAAAATATACCTTGATACACTAGAAATATACACATAATGAAAATATAACAGTACCTTCATGTGTAGAAAGTGACATTCAAGCTTTATTTAATCTGCAAAGCAGCATGGTGTGGTACAAAATGGACCTGAAAATACAAGAATATCCATGTTAAGCATTTTATTTCATTAGTGATCTCGAAAGACTGATTATATCAACTGTGTTAGTATTTTATGTTAATCATTTGTAAATAAACACACCAAAAGCTTTAAAATCATTGAAAATGTGATAAATATAGTGAAATTACATGTGAACATGCCCCACCCACTTAGTATACCATTCTAAAAAAGAGCCAAATTATACAATATTATTTTAAACATTGACATAAAATTCAACAGAAAACAATTAATGCAACTTCCAATGGAAGTGTCACAAGGTGTTAGTAAACTATGTTAGTATTGTGTTTGAACTTGAATATATCTCAACTGCAAGTGAACAGGTAACTGCGGTTGCGGCATTCACAATTAAGCTGAAATTGGGGAGATATATATATATTGGGGAGATATATACATGCATCAAGATGAAAATTGGGATTTAAACCATACTATAAAACAGTTATTGTTCAGTCATATCAAAGTTTGTAAACAGAAACAATAATTGAATCTGAGTGTTATCAGTGTACTGTAATTTTGGAAGGAATTGTTATTATTTTAGCACAATATGACTGAACAATCTACAATCCAATCAGTTTCAGTACATTATCTTGAAGCTCTTCAATTGTTAACTTCACATATTTTCCGTTTTCATTTCTTACTGTCAAGTTATAGATTTTTTTGTCAGAATGTTTTTGTTTTAGAACATTTTTCCGAAATTTAAGCTGCGCATACAGTGCATTTCTCTGTTCATTTTCTGTTGGTAGTCTTTGAAGACCTTCCCTTACTTGCTCTTCACTCTGCCACAATCCATAAAAACATACGTTCTGTGTCATACTTTCAAGTCCTTGCAACCTTCGCTTTTCTTTTTCTTCCAGTTCTTTCTTCCTTTTCTCCTGTATCTCTAACCGCTTCCCTTCAATTTCCTTTAATCTTGCTCGAAACAATGTCATTGTATGCATCAATGTCAATGATGCCTTTACTGGCTTACTCAAGTAACTGCCAACTTCAGAAATAATTATTATTAACAGTTTTAAAGCAGAACTAATGCTCATGACACTGTAAGTTCAGACTATAAATTATAACTTTGAATTACTTCAGTTCTATAAGAATTAAAGTGTAATAAATATTTTATTAATTATTTATTATTTTTAATAATAAAATAGATCACTTTCCCCCCATTAATTAGCGACCGAAACTTGACTTTAACCAAGCTGCAAATGCAAATCAAACATTACAATTAAATATATATTAAAAAATTCACAACAATGGTCTATTTTTCTTCGATTGCATAATCTACAACCGATTAGACTTTGGTACGAAAAAAGAAGTGACGAACATGCTTTGTGTTTTTTGTGGAATTATAGGCCTAATTAATATAACAAGGCTTTTATACTGCAGAACTATCAAGATATAAAGTGAACATATCTTACGGAACAACTGATTTAATGGAAAAACTGGACAATATTACCAATTTATTTGATTTTCTTCGCTCTAATTACGTTCACCGAACGATTGCCGCCATCTTTGAACAAACTAGATCCGGTTTCGTCATGCGAAAATACCCACTTTATAAACGATGCAATTATGGATATTTTACGAAGTAATAAGGTTTTAAACTTTTTTTCTCTGCAAAGGTAAATGATTATTTAATTTAAAAACACTAAAATGTTCAGCGTAATCGTCGATTTAGAATGAATTAACGCAAAATGAAAACTTAAACTTTTTGTTTGTTTACGTAAAACTGCGAGAATGGGCGATGCTTTGTCAATTACGCTAAATATAGTCATCGGTCAAGGTCATTATGTAAAAATTTCATTCATAAACCCTTGCTGCTTTCCACAATAAATATATTTAGTATCGTTCGATTATTCATTGAAGCATGAGAGTGGTTTGTAAACCAGTTTTTAAGTACCTATTTTTAGATGACCAATGAGATTTGATGCACATAGATCTCGTGTTTGTTTGAAAGTTATTTCAAACCATTCGGGTTTCGGACAAGCTAGAAAGCGCACGTATTTGAAACATGAGTAGTGGCGACAGTTTAACAGACCATGATGCACTCGCTTTTTCTAAGTATAGTCGTTTTGATCAATACGCACGAGCGTTTTGGAATAGGGCTAGATTTTCTTCTTAGTATGGTGACCATTTAGCAAACTCTCATACGTTCAGTGGAAATTGAACCCCGATCGCCTAGGTGAGGAGCGCGTACCGTAAAATATCAATATTTTCAGACACTGAAATTTTTCGGACACCCTCTTTTTTAGCCAAAATAATATTTTTTTTTTGTCACTATATATTTTCGGACATCCTGATTTTAAACCATAATTTATGAATCTTAATTTTCGGACATTTGATATGACAGTAGTATTTTAGCATAATTCCAACCTGTTTGCGTTAAGCCGCTGACACATCGCACATGTGTTTTTACAAATGGATGAAGGTCATAAAACCTTCTAGATGAATGAGTGGAGGCGGTGGACCGTTACATTAGCCTCATTGGGTTCAGAGCCATGTGCCATAATAATGGGTTTATACGATTGTGTATACCGGTATTGATATCGTATATTAAATATGCTGTTGAAATTATCCTATTAAGGAACCAGTCTTAACCAGTCTTAATTATTTACCAATAAATTCTGCTTTATATAGTCATATTTCAACTCGGTCGACAAAAATGCAGTCTTGGCGTAATTTTCTGTACAACAAAATCAAACGTATTAAATGATTTAAAATTAATGGCAAACATCGCTAAAAATTAATATTACTTTACTGCGTGGTCTTTAACAAGCACGCGAAATTATTAATCGATACTATCTGTGTATATTCGGCAAAAAACCTTATACACCGGACATATACCCGAACGTAATTGCAATATTGTCATAGTGTCTATAAATTTTCGGACACCTGCAATTTGGGAATATTTTTGTATATCCAAATTATCGGACACGAAAATTTTTGATGATTTTTAAGTGTCCGAAAATATAGATATTTTACGGTATGTCGAACACTGTGCTAGCCAGAGAGCCCTGGCTCATCAGTACAGTCAGTACATGACAACAAAATTCGGTGTTTCGGGCAAACCCGACCCTAAAGTTGTTATCTACGATTTTTTTCCGTATTTTTACGATGTTAGATAATGTACAATTTTTGAAATGCGAAAATGTAAAACAACAACAACTCAATTCCGACCCAACTTAATATTTTTAAGACCGTTGCCCGAAAGACACAGTTTGTTTGGCATGTACGTCTAAAAGGCGAACACATAAAATATATAAATACGAAAATAATAAAATAATTAACAAATATGGATATGGGCATTTCAAAATGGACTATACTTTAAGCTCTGGTCAAGTGCCAAGAGAAAATTGCAGATTCAGTAAAATGTTTTAAAAATAAACATTAGTAATGGTTCAAACTTGCATTATCTTGTCGTATACAATGCGTTTTACAAATATTTATATATTTAGCATGTAGTTTAAAACGAGAACGGGTGTGATTAAAGAAAAGCTAATTGGCAAAGTAAGGTTTAATGCAATTTAGCTATCCGACAGTACTGGTATTAGTAAATTAGCTGACTTCATTTACTCAGTTATGTTTGTTCATTTCAACCTATCTATTTAAGCTTGATCGCATCGAAAGCCTTTGGCTTATTGAGACACTCTCGAATGCGTTTCCTGGGTAGAAGCACTACTTGGTGTCTTAAGGGAGATCTTGAGAACGCTCCCAGAGTGAGGACCGAACCAGGGACCTCCCCATCGCTAGGCGGACACCATATCCAATAAGCCACTGCGTCCTGTCTTTTTAGCCTAGTGGATTAATGAATAGGGTTCGAATCCCATATAAGCCTATTTTGTATTTCGTTTTATGCAAAAATTTCCGTGGAATAGTTATAGACATATAAACTATTTATTTAGGCCAAAGGGGGCGTATTTGGCCTCATATCATACGACACTTTACTGCATGACTGTTTTGTTAAGATGACAAGACTAGTAATTATAAGCAATCATGTCACGGGGTGATAAAATTGTGCGGCCAGTCCGGGACTCGAACCCGGGACCCCTCGCTATCACGGCGAGTGCTCTCCTCATTGAGCTAACCAGGCTGCCACACAACTTCTCCCCTTTAAGTGACCATGTTCATGCCGTGACACACACCCTCGCTCAATATGAATTCTTCCTCGAATTCATGGTGTAATATTATTACCACGGGCCCTGTGAGAGTTAACCCGGGTAACGTCACGGCCCCACGTTGGGCGCCAAATGTCACAGGGTGAGAAAATTGTGCGGCCCTTGTATTTTTGGTTTCTAGTTTAGTCTAGTAAGCCCTATTGACATGTACATGTACGCAAGCAATCATTCATTTCAGTCATTGCGTCGCTATAGTCAAATACATGTTACCTGCCCGTTTTAGGGGGGGGGGAAGTAATAATAATAATCTTTTTTTATTATTTCTGCCTTTATATTATTCTTAATAAACTATTACTTATAAAATATCGTTCACAGTTCACAGTTAAATGAGTTTACAATCAGGTCATGTTACAGAACATCCGCCGGTCTGCAATCTGCAAAATAGCAACGATAAAAGAATAGTTAAATGGAATAAGACTGGAATATATTTACACAATTCCCAGTCTGAGCTAGTGGCCAAGATTAACATTAACATTAACATAGTGGCAAATAACAGAATCGAAGACACAGATCACATACATCATAAATACAACAAAACATACAGTATACAAAGTACAGTGTACAAAATACATAGGACAACATATTACAATTGTACAGGACATGCACAATTCAATACATAACATGTAAACACCTTAACACATTCACACCTCTCACTTACCAGAATATGGTTCTGAAAACTGACACTCGTCTAACTCCTGTCAATCTCCACAAACGGTGATCTGTAAGTTATTGTAGTTATTTAGTGCAAAGAAAGGACTGGTGAAAAATGGTAAATATTACATACACGACTATACCGACATTCGGACAATTCATCGTTCGAAGGTAACAAATTAACAGACATGAAAATAAAGGAATACAAACACAAACCGACTGTGGTAAATGACACTAGCAAATACACAAATACTTGGAACATACCTTTCAATGAATAATACTTCGAATGAATATAATTTAGAAGACGAAATTGTCTAAAACATAATACACATTTTCCCCCTCTGATGTTCGTGGGCAAAGTGAAAAGAATGCACAATTAACCAATCAAATTGCAGATAAAAATAGTACAAAGTACTCGTGTAAAATGCGGAATAGGCATAAACTAAAAGATGGACTGGTAATATGTGATATGGTCACATACTCCCCCTTGACGTAAAATGACGTCCCGTCACTTCACTACACTTGCCGAAACTATACAACTATATGTACAACTAATACTAATGCTAGTACTACACTACACCTGCTACGTCTATATAATCTCCATCAACAGTGCTCCACAAGCACAAGTATTTCACAAAAGTTTCAAAAAATAATGTCGAAATTCTTAAGATTGAATTGTCAATAATCCTATAAAAATTCTAACATTCTCTCCCCGTGCAGGAGTTTAACATGAAATTCACATAGGTAAAATAACATAATACAAAGATATATATTACTTATTCATTATAGCATCAATGAGCTTATGGGCCATCTCACTGTCTAATTCTTGTAGAATTCCAGACTGCATCAATGTATCAAGCGCTTGTAGTCTTCGGTCGATAGGTTGGTTCCTGTACATCTGATACACATCGTATCTATCAGGTGGCTTTCTATCTCGTCCGAAGCGTCTTGGCATAGGTAAAGGTATAGGCCTAACTTGATGGCAAGCGACTTCGTCTACGCCATCATCAATTTCTGTGTGTCGTTGACCAGTATCTTCAGCATCTGGTTGTTCATCAGACTCATCTACTTCTGTTTCATCAGCCGGTTCCACAACGTCTCCTGTTGCGTCTCTCTCCTGTTCAGCATCACCCGACAATGCAATGTTAACATTATCAACAGCATTATTTTCAGTTGCTTCATTTACTTCTCCTATACCTGTAGTATTTTCAATAGCATCTTCTTCCCTAATCTCAACATCGTCTACTTGGGATTCATTGTTAGTCCCTTCAGACGAGTTCGCGTGACTCACTTCTGTTTCTACTTCAACTTTATCAGTTTCCTTAACCGAATTTCCCTGAGGTCCATAGGCGTCCCTATGCCGATATGCATGTATAGCATATTCATAACCTTCATCATACTCTTCATCAGAGCTATCTTCAGCTTTTGTGGTCCCACCTAGTTCTTGTTTACTTTTACTGGATGCATTCCTGTTTTCTTCATCTTTCTCCAGTTCTCTGTCCTCTATATCTGTTCCATTTTGTCTTGATATTCCATCAAGTACAAATGATTGCGATGCAACGTTCTCTCTTTTAGGGTCTTCATACCTCTTACCCTAAATACAGGTATGTCTGGTCTGGGTTGGTAAACAACTTCATACTGCTCCTCTTCAAACCTATCTGCTATTTTGTGTTTCCCTTCAAAAGCAAGCTTTTTTACAAGCACACGGTCACCAACTTCTATCTTTACTGGTTTTGTCTTCCTGTCATAAAACTTCTTCTGTTTTTCATGCGACTTCTGCGTGTACATTAAGACAATCTCATTTGTCTTCACTATATGTTCCTGTAACTGTTCTAGGTATTCCTGTGTGGTCTTTGCCGCAGACTCATCCCTAGCCTTGTCAAACAGAGTGTCGATGGGTAATTTAGGCTTTCGACCAAAGAGGAGTTCATATGGAGAGACTCGTGTCGCTTCGTGCGGAGTGCAGTTGTAAGCATAGACAAGACTGCCTAAGTATCTTTTCCAATCTGCTTTCTTGTCCTCTTCTAATGTCCCAAGCATTCCCAGCAGCGTTCTGTTGAACCGCTCAGGCCCTGCGTTACCCTGTGGGTGATAGGGGCTAGTCCGGCTCTTTTGAATGCCTGTGATTCGACATAATTCACCGATAATCTGGCTCTCAAAGTTCACCCCCTGGTCCGAGTGGATTCGAGTAGGGATACCAAAATGTACGATAAATTCATTATAAAGAGCTTCTGCAGTTGTTTTTGCTGTTTGATTCTTTGTTGGAATGGCTTTAGCAAATTTCGTGAAATGGTCTGTTATAACCAAGATGTTACTGATGTTGCCTTTAGATGGTTCAAGAGTGAGGAAATCCATACAAACAAGTTCAAGTGGGTAAGATGTTGTAACATTGACCAGTGGTGCTTTGTCAATCTTTCCTTGTCGTCTGATGCATCTGTCGCATCTGGAGATCCAAGTCTTCACATCAGTTGCCATTCCTGGCCAGTAGTACCTTTCTCTCAATAATCTCATTGTTCGCTCTTGTCCTGGGTGTCCTGATTGATCATGCAAGCCTTTCAATATCTCTTCTCTGTACTTAGTTGGTATGACAAGTTGTTCAACTTCCTCTTCACTCTCTGTAATGTTTCTAAACAAAATACCTCTCTTCATTCTGAAGTTCATGTACTGCTTCTTCATGGTTAAGTCGTGTCCGGTCAAGTATGTGTTTGGTAACTTCTTATCGATCACAGCAATACGCCACTTCTCAATTTCTTTATCTTCTCTTTGCGCTTTGCGTATCTCTCTTAGCTCTTTCTGTGCGATCGGTTGTCCTAGATCTTCAGTCACCTCAAGTATGTTCATATTCACTGCCATAGTGTCCATATATGGTGTTACTATCAAGTTACAAATGGCTTTCACAGTGGTATCTTCAATCTTCACTCTATGACCATCATCTGTGTCTTTTACTCTTTCGTATGGATACCTGCTGAGTCCATCTGCATCCTGATTCTTCAATCCTGCTCGATAGTTGATGTCAAAGAAGTATTCACCTAGCGCTGAAGCCCAACGCTGTCCTGTGGCATCGAGTTTCGCTGTAGTAAGAACATATGTTAGCGGATTGTTATCAGTAAGTACGGTAAAGTGTGTTGTGGCCAAGTAATCACTAAACTTGTCCGTGACAGCCCATTTCAGCGCCAAGAACTCCAACTTAAATGCGCTGTAGTTCCGTTCCGATTTGTTCATTGAGCGACTGGCATAGGCAATAACTCTTTGCTGACCATTCTGAACCTGGTACAGTACCGCACCCAAAGCTTTACCGGAGGCGTCCGTATGGAGCTCAAACAAAAGCTTGAAGTCCGGGTATGCAAGTACTGGAGGGGTTGACAATCTCTCTTTTAAATGGTCAAACACTGCTTGCTCCTTGTCTGTCCACTTCCATTCTGGTTTCGGTGTCTTCTGGGTACTCCTCTTGCTCATTGTAGGTGGTAATAACTCATTCAAGGGTCTCACAATGTCGCTAAATCCTTTTATAAAACGGCGGTAGTACCCCGCAAAGGCAATAAATGACCTCAATTCATCTGCATTGGTTGGAATGGGCCAGTTCTTCACCTTTTCAATTTTTTTCGGGTCGGTCGCCACCCCAGCTCCACTAACAACGTGTCCAAGAAAGCTGACGCTGGGTTTGAAAAAGAAACATTTTTCCGGTGCTAATTTCAGGTTGGCTCCATGTAATCTAGTCAGAATGAGATCTAAACGTTCCAAGTGCTGTTCAAAAGATTCGCTGAATATAATAAGATCGTCTAAGTAAATTAAACAGATTCTCATGTGGTAATCTCCAAGGATATCTTGCATTATGCGCTGGTACGTTGCTGGTGAATTCGTTAGACCAAACGGCATAGAATTATATTCATAGAATCCTAGATTCCCTACGGTAAAAGCGGTCCTTTCCTTGTGAGACTCTTCAACCTCTACCTGGTGGTAACCGGACTTCATGTCTATGGTAGTGAAGTACTTCGAACCATGTAGGCAATCTAAGATCTCCTCATTCTTTTTGCGCACAAGCACTACGTTATAAGTATATGGTGATTTGGAAGGTCGTATGACACCAGCAGCTAACAGTTGTTCGATGTGATTGCGGACTTCTTCTATCATAGATGGAGGTATGCGGCGATGCCGTTGCTTGAAAGGTATGTCCGCTGTTAAATCAATTCTATGTTTAATTATATTGCAAAGGCCAATGTCATTATCCCCTGTTGATAGTATATCTTGATGTTTCCTAAATATGTCGATTAATTGTTGTTTCTGACCTGGATCCAATATGTTTGCTTCATCAATGTTCAATGACTCAATAATCTTCTCCTTTTTTTCACGAATCTTGTCAAACACTTCATCTGTAACTGAAGCTGGTTGTATTTCGCATATAATTGCATGTGGTTGTATGACAGGATTCGTTGTAATGTTTGACAAGGTTATCTTAATCTGCTGTCTCTTCTGTCCGGTGTACTCGATAACAGTTGGTGTTAAATCAATGAGTGGTATTGCGCAATCCTCACACTCGTGCACTATAGCAGTAGTGCTGGGATATGTCAACTCTTGGTCTGTGTATCCAACAATGTCGATGAACTGATTTGGATTTATAACAATCTTCTGAGTTGCTGCACATTTAACGACAGCTAATCTGTTGTTTCTCCTACGCAACTCTCTATCTCGGACACAAAGTTCTAAATGAAAGATACCATGGATTACGAAGTGGTGCTTTCTGTAAAAATCTTTCACCATATTTCTCAGAGCAATCCTTCATCAATTCTTGAAGTACATTGGTGCCAAGTATGATGGGTGTCCTGGCTGAGTACCTGGTATCAGGAGTCACTAACAGTAAGCAAGGTAAAGGTTTGGCACCAGACAGTTCTTCTACAACAATTATATCCGTCTCAATGTACCCCATATATGGCAAATTTTCACCATCAGCGCACTCGATGTTCAATATATCACCGACTGATTGCAATTTAAAAGAAGAAAGATGTTCATTGTAAAATGACTGTGATACTAAACTAACCACGCTACCCGTGTCCAACAAAGCAATCGCAGATTTATTACCAACAGTGATATTTACTTCATTAGTTTCGCCAGTCAATTTGGGATCATTTTCAACGGTGCTCGGGTTCGATCCCCCAACGCGGGCACTTATAAGTTTGGGCAGTCTCGTTTGAGATGTCCCTTTTTCTTGCAGTTGGCACAGAAAAGTTGTGCAAGTATAGTAGGACAGTTGAGCTGAACGTGTCCTTTGTTGTTGCATATAAAACAAGTCGGTGAAAATGTGTTGGCACTCAATGGACGCGACTGTCTGTAACTCCCTTGACCTCTGAAGTCCCGTTGATTGACTCCTCTGTAGCCTCCCTGCCTGAACCCTCGTCCTCTGTACATTCCTCTGTAGCCACCTCGTGGTTCATAAGCCTGCATGCTTACATCCTGGTGTTGAGGTATGTCATACTGTGGTTGTGGTCGTTGTTGTGGCATATCAAGATGTTGTGGTCGCTGCCTTTGCTGTTGTTCTATCTTTCCAATCTTATCATTGAGCTGCTTCAAAAGCTTCACTGTTTCATCCTCTTGCTTCGGTATATCAACTGCAGGTTTGCACGGCTTCTTCTCGCTTTGTTCTCTTTCTAAGTCAAGCTCTATCTTTCTAACTTTGCGCTTGAATTTGTCGTAGTCCTTTTTCTCATCACATAAACGGGCTGACATCTGCTTCAAGTCTTTTCTGAGTCCCGCATACAAGACTTCTTTCATTAAATGTGTCTCAGAGACTCTGCAACTTTCAAGTTCAACTCCCTTATCAAACAAATCTTCTATGCGGGATGTAAACGCTTCAACTGGTTCATTCTGCTTCTGTTCGCATGTGTAGAATCTCCTCATTATGTTACCGCGTGTGTCCACAATACCATATGAACTATCCAGTTTCTCGAGTATTCGCTTTAATTTTGCTCCAGGTCCAAATCTTCTTATCTGCTGCGGCACCCTTAGCAACACGTCGAATACCATACAGTATCTGTTCTTCGGAATATCTTCCTGAGTTGGCGACACATTGTATTTCATACCTGAAACAGTCCCAAGATGTCTCTCCTTTTCCTTCTTCACCGTAGAAGACTGACAGCTTCGGATAGGCATATTGTCCTATTTGCACTCCAGTGCCTGGGCCCATTTCGGCAGCTTGTGCTGGTTCCTGCTTCACTTTACCAATGATATCTATCAGCTTTGCAGTCTGTTGCTGATCACCAAGTTTCAAGGTTTGTAGCAGTTGAAGAATTTGCTTCTCTCCTTCTGATAATTCACCACCAACTGCGCCTTGCTCCTGTGCTTCCGGCTGCTGTGCAACTTGCTCCTGGTCTGCCATTGTAGCACTCAGTTGTAATCAACATCAATGTCAATGTGTCACACGTATTCACTAACCACTATATAATTTAAGTGTCAATTTCACCATATGATTAAAGTGTCCATATCACTATTCACTTATTAAGGTTCAATGTCATTAGCAATTCAGAAGTCACTATTTATTATGCACTTAAAGTGTCCCAAGTTCAAATCATCACACAATTTGAAACAACAATCTCATATGCACTTAATTATGATACAACTATCTTATAAACACTTCAACACTGTACTATGTTTCACAATTATAAACTATTCAACATAAACAATTAATAATGTGCAATTATTCGACAATAAAATTCCAGTTCAAGAAATAATGTACATATATTCCGCAAGCAAAAAGTAAAATAACATTTGATTATATTAAAATCTGACAAATAGAAACAAACCTGTCGGTAGGACTAATATTTCAGTTCACAAGTAATAATTCAATGTTAATAACTCAATGCCTCAAAACAGCAAGTGTAGATTATCAACACAGACAAAAATATTTTTAATTCAAATAAAATACAAATAAAGTTTCAGCAAAATATTTCAAATATAACGACCACAAAGAACCGTTAAATATCAAATATAAATGAATGGCGTCCAAACACTCAACTCAAAACGTAATAATTACTTTCAATGGCAACACTATTGCACTATTAAAGTTAACAATGAGATATAGCAATGTGACGGTTGCGCTATGTCGACATCAAGTATGACTCACAATTGTAGACACCCAAGTCATATGACAACAAGACTAAGTACTTTCTGTATTCTTAAATTATCTTAAAAATCAAATTAATTTAATTAGTTTAAATTATTTCAATTAATTAAATTATTAAATTAAACAAATGATCACATGAAGAAATTTAATTGATGTAAATATAAATGCTGAACTTAATTTAAACAATGATCAAATTATAAATCAAATACAACTATAAATCAATTCAATGTAGTCAATTCAGATACAAGTTGCCGTAATATCACCTGTAAACATAAAACAATTACAAGTGTTATATTACTAATTATACTATAACATATTTCAGATGAAGTGCAAATGCAATAAATTTTATGTCAAGTTATTTGATATGTACAATTCCAATTATTCACTGAAAAATTTAGTATTATTCTAAATATATATATCACAACTCTAACAATAAATAGGCTACAGACAAATAAACAAAAGGCTCAAATGAACATATATCTAGTTATAATTAAAGTCAATTTAGAATCTGGTGCAATAACGCTTAAGCCAAATATTAAATTTTTAAATATTCAATTTAATCTCTAAAGTCGCAAGTGCAATACACACAAACTAATCACAAAATTTAATGAAGTTCAAATAATTACAGGTTAATGAACAACAATTAATTTAAAGAAACGTCTATTTAGACTGGAGTACAATGAGCCAGAATTTTTGCAAAATTTTAATAAACCTATCAAGGTAGCAAACCAATTACCAATAATTAAATTCAATCACTACCAAACTACTGTTACAAGAAAGTAATACTACAACTATAATATTATCCATTTCTAGACCACTCAAGTTGACTACTACTCCAACTATCATTAAAACTTTTCAATTTACCTATCAATTAACTAATTTAATCCCTCATGAAATTTCATGTCAGTGCGTTGCGTCAAGCAACTGGTCGATTGCTAGGTAATAGTGTACACCCAGAACTGCCTACACTGTGTGTAATGGGTGGAATAGACAGGTTAAGTAAACACACAATAAAATGGCCCAATTAGACCTGAATTTATGTGGATATGCGTACCAACTGTAACAAATGAGACTTTTGTTGAATTTACATGCGTAACTAATGCAGTGTTTAACCAGGAATTGGCTCGGACTGAGATTATCAAATCATGTACACAAGACCCCCCAAAATTACATGTACTTTACATGCTAAGAAATCAGTTTGCCACAGTTCCAGATAATAAAATATGTGTATTCTAATAAATATTGAATGTAATGTCCGCATTACAGTATAATGCTAAATTTAGGACAGAATAGAGACTGAGGATATGTTAAGATCTCCCAATCACCAATGCAATGATTAGAAGGTAAAAGAAAGTTGTTAGAAATATAAGAAGTAATTACCAAATTGCCCAAAAACAGGATATAGATTTTTTTATTTTTTTGTGTATTCACGCTCAGTTGACATTAATGACTGGACAGAGAAGGTATTTGATGGCCACTAGCACAATACACTGTCAATGTTTGAGAATAGGCACTGGATGCGTTAGTCCAAGCTCGGGCAATGTGAGCTAATGTTAATCACAC
Source organism: Congeria kusceri (assembly GCA_027627225.1). Lineage (NCBI taxonomy): Eukaryota > Metazoa > Mollusca > Bivalvia > Myida > Dreissenidae > Congeria > Congeria kusceri. The sequence continues at coordinate 31,484,616 of CM051040.1, read as the reverse complement.
ACTAAATGCACAAGTCCAAGCTCAGATAATGTAAGCTAATGTCATTGATCCTACGATGAGATGTGATGATCCGGTGTTGCGCCCAATACGTGATGGTCCTGTGCTGCTCCCAATATGTGGTAGAATCCTGTTTCGAGCTGTGTAGTATACCCGAAAGTGATGTCGATGTGGTTCAAGTACGAGTGTGTTCACCCGTAACAATGTCAATGTGGTCCCAATAGATCATGATATGGAACCTAATGCGTTGTGTGGTCCTACCGTAGGTCAATCTGAACACAATATGGTCCTCCTGTAGGCCTTAATTAAGACGTCCGCGTCTTACAAGTTATAGTTAAAGGTGAACTTTTAAGTTGGGCGCCAATGTTACCTGCCCGTTTTAGGGGGGGGGAGATAATAATAATAATAATCTTTTTTTATTATTTCTGCCTTTATATTATTCTTAATAAACTATTACTTATAAAATATCGTTCACAGTTAAATGAGTTTACAATCAGGTCATGTTACAGAACATCCGCCGGTCTGCAAGGTCTGCAATCTGCAAAATAACAACGATAAAAGAATAGTTAAATGGAATAAGACTGGAATATATTTACACAATTCCCAGTCTGAGCTAGTGGCCAAGATTAACATTAACATTAACATAGTGGCAAATAACAGAATCGAAGACACAGATCACATACATCATAAATACAACAAAACATACAGTATACAAAGTACAGTGTACAAAATACATAGGACAACATATTACAATTGTACAGGACATGCACAATTCAATACATAACATGTAAACACCTTAACACATTCACACTATGGTTCTGAAAACTGACACTCGTCTAACTCCTGTCAATCTCCACAAACGGTGATCTGTAAGTTATTGTAGTTAATTAGTGCAAAGAAAGGACTGGTGAAAAATGGTAAATATTACATTACACGACTATACCGACATTCGGACAATTCATCGTTCGAAGGTAACAAATTAACAGACATGAAAATAAAGGAATACAAACACAAACCGACTGTGGTAAATGACACTAGCAAATATACAAATACTTGGAACATACCTTTCAATGAATAATACTTCGAATGAATATAATTTAGAAGACGAAATTATCTAAAACATAATACACATTTTCCCCCTCTGATGTCCGTGGGCAAAGTGAAAAGAATGCACAATTAGCCAATCAAATTGCAGATAAAAATAGTACAAAGTACTCGTGTAAAATGCGGAATAGGCATAAACTAAAAGATGGACTGGTAATATGTGATATGGTCACATACATGCATCATCATACTGATACGGACAGAGCACTTTTCATTTCACATATCCACCCATACACATTAAGATATTTACACATTTATGATTTAGTTTAAAACCTTTTCTTCAATCAGATCTCTCATTGTAAATACCCGACATTGTTTGCATATTGGCTTAAATATTTAAACGCTCTCAGCCCGACCTTGGACATTCCAATCGACAATCCTACGCGTGTATTATGTGGTCTAGATTTACAGGCACGTTTTTGTTTGGTATCAAGCTTTAGAGAACCTACCTTTCTGAGCTTAAGTTGACTACGCGGATCTATAAACAATACTGTACAGTGACTACTTTTATATTCAGCTTCAGAGGTCCCTGTCAAGTTTGTTTGGATTTTTCGCCGTTTTAAACAGTATTTAAGTCATATCCCGGCGGTCAGTTAACTTACTCACTTTTCCTGGGCAAGCTTAGCCTATCTAAGCGGTTCACCAGTACTAATTAAGTGCACACACATATGCAAGTAACTGACAAACGCCCAATTTGAATCAGAGGTATGGGGGAATGGCCGTATACATAATTTCATGACCAGGGCCAATCCCCACACAAATTATGTGGCCGGGCTGGGGTTCGAACTCACGATTCCCGGGTTGACAGTCCAGCGCTCTACCAACTTAGCTAACTGGGCCCGGTGGTCCCTATTAAGGACATGTTACTATAAAGCACAGGTTACTATATAGTATGCGCAACATTTATATAATTATGAAAATTGTATAAAACCCGTTGAACTGCTAACATCTACCAAAACTGGAACTTAAGAGCTTGCCCAATTGTGTCCAGCAGGTGTCGCTTCTCGCTAGACGAACGCGGTGATGTCATATTTTATGTATAGAAAGACAACATACAACCTTCGTTGTCGTTCTGGTCATGCACAATGTAGTTTTGGTGGACCGACTGTTTGTTCATGAATATTCCATAAAGCCACCTTTGATTGCTAATTGTGTGATAATCCTCCATAATGAGTAAAACAGTTATCTTCCCTTAACAAAGTCATGACAGTTCTCCCCCCCCCCCCCCCCCCCTGTATTAACGAACCAGAATATCTAGGGTAGACCACTCCGAGGATTATAGCCGCAAAGCAAGAAGGATTCACTTCATGGAATTGATAATCGAAAAACAAATACTAGTATATCATTACGAGTAAATATGTGTTAATTATATACAAAACACTTCACACAAAAAAGTTAATTATTATATTGAAAGGGGTTCGAACAGAAAGTTATGATATACGATAACGTAAGACCCGTAAAGATCCAAACTGAGATATAACTGGTAGGTCTTATTAAATCCCTGTCGGCACCAACCTCCCGGCGACCTTAGTCAAATAAATGGACGTGAATTAAAATGACGGGCAAGCAAAAGAAAACCAGGTGGATACCAATCGTCGGAATCCACGATATATATTCCGTTACCACTCGACCAAGAAGCGTAGCAGTGGTTAATGTAAACCACCAGGGGGAATTATGAGGCCCTGTAATCGCGCGTTTGTGATGACAAAAATATAGAGTTCAGCGCTGTGCACAGGCTACCGGTCTTATTGCCAAACAAAATAAAAACAGAGAGTAGATGAACCGGAAGTTTTTTTTTTATGAATTGACAACAGAAACACTCGAAATAATAAAAGCTAAAGGGATACATCTAAGATATGTAAAAGAATGATTTTAGAAGTATTTTATTATAATTATGCAAGTAGTATTTGGAAACTTGTAAGTGAACAGGAAAACGATATTGTTAGTATTTATGCCAAACTTTACATTTATTTGCATGCAATAAACCAATGTACCGTGATTTATTAAAATGACTTGCAGTTCGCAGATATTTGAATGTTAAAGTAGAACTATTGTTGCTGTGAGCAAATCGCAACAATGCTAAGGGAAATAACTAGTACTCAGATACATCTGTTATTCATAAATGAGTAACCTCCGTTCCTTGGAACATTGTGTTGATGATGCTTAGCCGACGTTTTAAAAATGATACAATTATTTTAAATCTGACTTGAAAATCAAAAACATACAAACATCGAAAACATAACAATATCAATGAAATGAAAACAAAATTGTGTACCCTTTTTAATTATGTTGTGTACCGAATGTTTACTGTCGGCACAGCTCGCTTTTTAATGGAGACCAAGTATATCGTATTTGCAACAAAGTGTCTCGTAATGGGGATTAAATCACTCGTATTTACCGCTGAGTATCGCGTAATGGAGACTGTTTCACTAATATTTACGGCTGAGTATCGCGTAATGGAGACTTCGTCACTCATATTTACGGCTTAGTAATTTGTAATAGATACTACGCCACTCGTATTAATGGCTGAATATCTCTTAATGGTGATTACTTTACTCCTATTTACGGCTAAGTATCCCGTAATGGAGACTACGACAATTGTTTTTACGTCTGAGTATATCGTAATGGCGACAAGGACACTCGTAGTTAAGGCTGAGTATCTCTTTAGAGAAACTAAGTTACTCGTGTTTGCGTCTGCGTATTTCGTAATGGAGACAACGTCACTCGAATTTACGGCTGCGTATCTGGTAATGGAGACTACGACAGTTGTATTTACGACTTAATATCGCGTAATAGAGACTTCGACACTCATGTTTTCGACTGAGTATCCCGTAATGGAGAATAAGTTACTGGTAGTTAGGAGATACAATTTGGCATCGGCAAGGCTTCCATATTTATCTTTGTAAAGATATGTACTTGCTGAACGCAACCTCAACCTGAATTTTCTCTTGCACGCAAACCTTATCATGACTTTTCTAAGTACAGAAAAGGGTATAATTCTGCTAAAATGCTGGTCACAGTTATGGGTCTTGGCCAGTAACCTTATATAATGATCCTGAAGGCACGTGTAAAGTTTCAATTTAATGTCTGTAATAGATATAGAGATATGGAATTGTTGCACTCAAACTCTAATCTGATTTTCTACGAACAAAAATTGGGAATAATTGCTAAATTACATGTCAAAATTATGGGCCTTGATCAGTAACGTCACATGATGACCCCGAATACATGTGTGAAGTTTCAATTGAATAGCTGTACTAGTTGCAGAGATATGGACTTGTTGCACGCAAACCCTAACCAGAGCATTACGCCGACGCCGACGAACGGGTGAGTAGTATAGCTCGAACTGCTCGGTGAAAAGTCGACCTAAAAATTGATCTAATTATATTCTGACACAGATATTCCGACAATCTCACTAAAATCATTTCCAGTGTGACGCTGCTATACTATCCACCTAATGCCTAGGTCACAAATAGAACGGGCGCCGTATGATTTTGACGAACGGTAAAGCATCAGCAATTTTTGGAATCTGACAGGCGCCGCGCGATTAATATACTTTTTTTGCCTCGCGTGGTCACAAACTCAAGCGGGCGCCGGACAATTTTCGCTGACTTACATGGGGAACACGCAGTTTGAGCAACGGGCGGCGACCGGTCTATGAACGGACAGCGCCCGTGCGGTGAATATGTGAATCGGACGGTCGCCGCGCAAGATTGTACTTCAACTAAAATGTTTTGAAAAAGGTATCCAGTCAATGTAAATTGAGCGGCCGCCGAACGATACACTGACTATAACTGTACATCGGTTGTTGCCGTTCCGCGCGCCTGCGGGCGCCAGGAAGGTGACGGCACGTTCGCTATTGAAATCGGGCGATGTTTTAAAGTAGACAAATAATCACCGCCCGATCCAAGAAAATGCCAAAGACGGTGCCCGGTCGACGCGTTTTTCGAACTCCATAACCCCGAAAGAAACCGCCAGGTCGCCGTTAACTTTTAAGTATTTTTAAAACTTCGATGGGCGCCGTCCGATGAGCAAAATGTTCAGCTGCCACCGCCCGATTGCAACGGCTGCCTGTCGAGCCCTGTCCGATTTTGGAAACAAAAGCCGTCCGGCGGCAGTTCCTTATTTGTGACCGGGGCATAAAAGCGACAACTAATGTTGTTGTTTTGACGTGTCTCCGAAATAAATGTACATCCCGTGATCTGGCTATATATGGTCGAGCGTTAATTGCTGATAAAAGTGATTTGAATTGTGCCATAATTGGAACCTGTCAACTCTCTAGTTTGATACTGTAGTTTCATGTCCGTTTATTCGAGTTAGAGAATAATATTCACCCCTTAACGTATTTTTTAGTTAAGTGAAAATTTAAGACCAAATTTTCTATGTGAAATCCAACGAAATTTATTTACAAAAGGGATATGAAATATCTAAGCAATATTTACAAATCTGAAACATTTTAGTGTAAAATGACCTATACATAAAACAGCCACAGTCTAAAAGAATTTTATGAATTTAAGAAATTTACTTTAGTTTTCCCTAAAGAGCTTTATGAATATGGGTCCAGGTGTATATTTTCCTACATACCAACTACGACAACAATGTGCAGCCACGTACAGGTTATGTGTTCCAGAGAGGAAACGTGCGCAACTCCTTGTAACAAGATTGTAGATTTTTAGAAGTTTTAACTAAGGAGCTTTGTGGATACGGGCCCAGCACCTCTCTGCATCTTTACAGCTGCTCAGTTACAACAGCAAGGTCACCAGCCACCGACACCGCTCTACTCTCAACCCATCTTCGCATCCCCACCCTACCCCTCGGGCACGCAAACGACCCCGGCCGACCCCCCCGGCACCACAGGGCGTGTCCAAACAGCAGCCCCGCCCTCGATGCCATTCACGGTGACCTACGGCCGGGATTCATAGCTGTGGCAAACCTACATGCTGTCTCCGTACGACCTACGGCCGGGATTCATAGCTGTGGCAAACCTACATGCTGTCTCCATACGACCTACGGCCGGGATTCATAGCTGTGGGAAACCTACATGCTGTCTCCATCATCCTTTATAGCGTATATTGGCCTATTCAATAACTAACAGTTACTGAAAATAATATGTACTTGACGAAACAATTTGGAAAGATTATCGAGGGTAATTAGCTCTACAAGCAAAGAAAGTATACAAAAATTGTACATTTAGGCTTGTTGATCCGGATCAATTTGATCATTTATTATTGGGGAGGAAGCAGGGTGTGTATGTGTGTATGTGTGTGTGTGTGGGGGGGGGGGGGGTAACTTATCTCTTAAAAAATATATTGTTATGTAGACTTGCGCTGTCCGAGTGTTTTCTTGTTCGTTTTTGAGTTTTACACATTGTAGATTAAATACGAGTATTTTAGCTATCGGAATCACGTGTCATATGGTTGCCAATAAAGGACCAGCATTGAGTTTAAATCTCATCCCATTTTTTGCTTAACTGAACCTAGAAGGCCTACATACAGGATACTTTGTATTTGTTGGTTTCAGTGTAAGATCGTATTGTAGGCCTACTTTATGAGTGGTCAAATAAACATATTAGTTTTGTTTGACAACAAATGAAATATAATACAATCTTATGCTGAAATAAACACATTTTCTTTTATTTCATGCTTTTGGACGATACATACAAATGCGCGAGATCTGCTCAAGCTTCAGAAGTTTGTGTATTATGACGTCATAAATATGACGTCCAAATGATTCCAAAATTGTCGCTCACTGTTGTGGTGGGAAAATAGTGCCATACTTTCTGAGTCTTTGTCGCATAATTGTATATTAATTTAACTTTGTTATGTGTTTTCTGTTGTTTGAAAAGGCCGATGTTAACACTGACGATTAGGATAGGCACATACTTTCAAAATATATAAAAATTAAAACAAAGTAAAAGTTCCATCTATAACCAGTAAAATAATCAAAAATAATGTTATAATTTCACTTGATCCAGAGTGAATGGTCGGCCGGGTTATCATCCGCTGGTATACATACTCATTCAAAGCATAGTATGAAATACAATATGTTGTTTACAAAACCGGCATGTTATCGAGGCTTGTACATATCGCATTACGAACATTAATCGTAATCTGTAAATACATGTATACATGTGCAGTAATTTGAAAATATAATCTATACATCCATAGTGGCTATTTTAAATTGTAATCTATACAGTCATACTGGTTATGTAAAATTGTTATTTACACAGTCATTATGGTTAGTTTTATTGTAATCTAATGAATCTATACATCAAAGGGTTATTTGAAATCTTAATCTGGACGCTCTTAAGCCTATTTACAGTTGTAATTTATGCAGTCATAATTTTGATTTTATAATCTTTGTTGGGTTGTTTTTAATTATATTGAATGTTAAATAACAATTCTTGCTATATTATTTGTGTTACATTGTGCTTTTGTACGAGATATGATTAGTTAAAGTGAAAGCCATGTATGCTCGTATGTTTTTGTTTATCCGGTATAACGTTATGTGGAGCATAATAAAACACTAAGGAAAATACTATATTGTTCAATATTAAGTTAAGTCCTGCAAGTCGGATAATGTACATCTTACATTGCTTTCTTCTATTTACATAAAATTATAGTCAACATCGTTATTATTCGGGGACAACACTTGAAAAAAAATGTACATCTTACATTGCTTTTTTTATTTACACAAAAGTATAGTTTTTTTTTTTTTTTTTTTTTTTTTTTCCGTTCAAAATATATTTTATTTTCCTCGTCAATAGGTGTGTGAGGGTCGAGGGCATCCCACTCCACACCGTACAGAGTTTACAAGAAATATATGCATATTATAACACATTTTATACATTTTACCATCAATAGCTTTTACATTACAATATAAACAATATTTGTTAATAAAAAGTTGACAATACAAAATTTCTAAGGTCCCATATCACAACTACTGGAAAAGGGGGTAACAATAGTTCCCATTCTTTACTTTTACGCAAATCATTAAAATAGTTAATTTCATTTAGTACATGGCAATGCAAGGACAGGTACGATTTTGCTGCTTTAAGAGTGGGTCTAGTTTGGTTCATTTTACAATTATAAATAAACATTTTGATCAAAACAAATGTTAAGTTTAAGGGTCCATTTGTATTTGCATTTCCCAGTATAAAGGAAGGCATATTAAGAAAGTTCGAAAAATGATTACATCCAGAAAAAAATTCTGTTATTAACTGATTGACATGTTTACATTCCCAAAATATATGTTGAATAGTTTCACATTCAGTTTGACACAAGGTACAGTTGGCTGAAGTGGCATAACCAATTTTAAATAAGAAGGAGTTTGTACCTATGATTCTATGTACAATTCTATATTGAAACCACTGTAAATTAGTATCCTGTGTAATACGAAAAGGCATATCAAAAATATGTCGCCATTCTTTTGTTTCAATAGAATTAAAAATGTTCGACCATTTATCTATACACACTGGCGAAGACTCATTTTTGCTAATTATATCATACATAGGTTTTGTACCTTTTGTGTTTTCTAAGATGGACCTTAGGCTAGTGGGAATAAACGGCTTCATAAAGTAAGTATCATAAGAGCTTCTAAGCTTCATGTATCTTGCAACTGCGTTAATAATTCCTAGGAAAAATAAGTAGTTTGGATGGAAGTTATATACTTTGCAGAAATCATCATAACTATAAAAGGTTAAAAGTTCAGCATTGTGCATCAAGTCCCCAACAAAATGAACGCCTTTTTCAAACCATGATTTAAAAAATACACTTTTGTTACCAATTGTTATGTCTGGGTTATAGAATATTGGATTTTGTAGCAAAAGCTGATTTTTAAGTGGTTCTTTTCTACAAAGTTCAGCAAATGATTTCAATGTATCTTTCCAAAATTCATTTTGTATCTTGTTAATTAAGTTTTCAGGATAGTCACTGCCACAGTTGTATAATTTTTGAAGATCAATCATTAAATTAACAATATTTATCCATTTTCCATTCCCAGTGACAATTCTACGGATCCATGAGCACTTCAGAGAGCTAACAAAGGAAAACAAATCAATCATCTTTAAACCTCCTTCAGTATATTCCTTTATTAAAATAGTTTTGCTAATTCGTGGTTTACCATTCCACACAAAATTAAAAAATAATTCATTGATCTCTGTTAACAAATTTTGTGGTGGATTAGGCAAGGAAAGAAAGAGATGATTTAACACCGGCAATGCTAAAGTTTTGATTACTTGAATTCTTCCTATCGGTGTTAAAATCCTTCTGGTCCAGTTTTTTAATAAGGCTTTTATTTTAACTATTTTGTCAGCATAATTTAGTTCTACCATTTTTTTAAGGTCAATGTGGAATGTTAAGCCAAGCATGTCAAATGTTTGTTGGTTCCAATTTAATTTCCATCTTGTTTTAATACTTTCGGAGCTAAACTTATTTTTACCTATCCAGACTACTTTCGTTTTGTCGAAATTAACTTTTAACCCTGAGTAGTGTGTGAAGTGTGACAATACATCTAAAGTTTCATTGAGAGATGCTGCAGAGCCATCCAGGAGTATCGAAGTGTCGTCGGCAAATTGTGACAATTTATATTCTATGTCATTAATTTTGATTCCCTTAATCTTAGGATTAGACCTTATTTTATTAGACAATATTTCAGCGCATAGTATAAAAATGTAGCAACTGAGCGGATCCCCTTGTCTGCAGCCACGTTGTATTGGAAAAAAATCTGATAAAAACCCACACTGCGTGACCGCCGATACTCCGTCTTTATACAATACATTAAACCATTTTATTATATCAGGACCGAAATTAAACCATGATAGAGTCCGATTAACAAATGCCCATGACAAAGAGTCAAAGGCCTTTTCAAAATCTATTAGCAACAGCAGACCCGGGATTTCATTTTCATCTGTGTAATTAAGTATATCGTAAATGAGTCTGGTGTTCTCTCCTATGAACCTACCCTTGATAAATCCAGTTTGGTCATTGTTTATTAGTTTATCTATATACAGTTTCAACCTGTTTGCTATGCATCCAGAACCGATTTTATATACAGTATTTAGTAACGTTATTGGCCGCCAGTTCTGTAAAAATTGTCTAGGTTTGTCACCTTTTGGAATGCAGGTAATTATACATTGTGTTTGAGTAACGGATAAATTTCCACTTGTAAATGCATGATTTAAAGCTCTGCAAACGAAGGTGCCCAATTTTGGCCAAAATGCCTTGAAAAAGTCATTTGTAAAACCGGATGAACCTGGGCTTTTATTATTTGCCATGTTTTTTAAAACAATAGAAGTCTCATTTAATGTGATTGGCCCTTCTAAATTATTTAACTGTTCACTTGACAGTTTGGGTATTTCTATGTCATTTGCATAACTATTTAAATCTTCATCGTACACATTTACCTTTTGAGACTGGTATAGTTTTTTATAGAAAAAGGCAGTTTCTTTTAAAATGTCAGATCGGTTATCTAGTACAATTCCATTATCATTAATTAAGTTGGTCATAGTTTTTGTCGTATAATTGTATTTTTCAAGGTTACAGAATAGTTTCGAGGGTTTTTCACCATTTTGAACCCATTCAGCTCTCGACCTAATAACGGACCCTTTTAATTTTTCATCATATATATTTTTAAGTTCAGCTTTTAAATTATTAATATATTGAACATTATCATCTGTGAGAGTTTTTTCTAGTTCTTCGATTTCGAGTTTAAGTTTCTTTTCACGATTGTTAGTCGATTTCTTCTTATAGGAACTGTAAGATATAGCTTTGCCCCTTATTTCCATAAGTAAAGTATCGAGAAAAAGTTGATCATCAATCGTGAATTGTATGTCTTGATCTTTTATATCAGACATGTTATCAAAATTATAAACGGGGACCATATATTGTTGTTTAATTTCGTTTATTTTTTATTAATAGTGTTTAAGTAGACGATATCACCTAACAGATTATTATTATGCTTCCATAGACCTTTGCCATGGCTAAAATTAGTAAATTGTAAAGACATGATTACAACTGAGTGATCGGATTGGAAACTTGGTAGAATGTTTACATCGACGAATGCTGGTAATAAAAGCGGTGATAAAAGGAAAAAATCAAGCCTAGCTTGTTGTATGGGGTTTGTTCGTCTCCATGTGTATCGTTTCGAAACAGGGTAGTTAACTCTGAAAGGGTCGGAAAGATTGCGTTCTTCAATATGCTTTATAACAGTTTGTCTTGCATTTTTATTATTCACTGTTTTATAATTATCGTAATCCAGATTTGGGTCTAATACTAAATTAAAGTCTCCACAAATCAAGAAAGAATCATTACTAATTGTGTCAATTTTCTGGAAGATATTGTTAAAAAAGTCCGGGATATCAGTGTTTGGCCCATAGATAGTAACAATGGTAATTCTGGTTTCACCGAGATTTAAATCAAGCAGAATAAAGTTTCCTTGGTCATCATAATAAACGTTATGTATTTTGTACTCAAGTTTCTTTGAAAGGAAAATTGCAACACCGCGGGAATTAGAAGAGCCATAACTCGTAAAGCATTCTGCCCCCCATTCTGAGTAAATAGTTTTATATTGGTCGCAAACAAAATGTGTATCTTGAAGACACAATATGTCACAATTTGTATCTTTTAAATATTGAAATACTTGTAATCTTTTCTTTATGCCCTGGATGCCTCTGCAGTTTAAAGATAATATTTTAAGGGAACACATTAACGAAAAGCATGAAATAGGTAATTATAGTGATATGTAAAAGCAGGTACATCGGTTTGAACGCAATAAGCATGATCTCCATATAAGGAACGGAAGCAACAAAAAAGTATAAACAATAAACAAACAAACATAAAAGAATACTGACTACTTTGACAGACAGCCTAAGCATGGATTTCCTCTATAAACACTTAAAAGGAAGTTAATCATCGTGCATTAATATATTGGCATATATATGCAATTGGAAATATATCAGGTTTAGATACAACAATGTCTCAATAGACCAACAATTTAAGAAATGTAGCAGTTGTATACACTTCTATTCAGGATAAATTATGAAAAAAATCTCTATATTTACTCATAAAACCTTCATTTATCATTTAATTTATTGAAAGCTGGGGAAAAAAATACAAAAAAAAAAACTAGTATTAGAACGTGTTGTATTTGATAACGTTCTAGAAAAAAAAAGGCTACTATTGCTATAATATTGTAGTATGCAGTGCCCTGGAACAGTTTCTTATAATCTTATCATATTAATATTTATTAACTGAACAGAGAATAAAATTGGAACATGTTGTGCATTGTAATAATTTCTTATAAATGTATCTTATAAAAACAAGAATTTCAAATATGCATATACATTTCTTGTATGGAGAAGAACAACATTTCATTTGTGTTATTGTTAACATTTAAAAATTAATGAACTCTAAAGACGAGTGTCAATTTAGTTTTAATTACCGGATCTGATCCCATTTATATAGTTTTACCAAGATGACGCGAACTAATAATTAAAATGTTTGCAATTTAAATAAGGAAAAACATAAATTCAACTGCATTACGAGTTCACTTCCAGTAATTTCTTCGCAAGTGAAAGAAAATTGCAACCCAAATGAAGATTCAAGTGTTACCAGGTTATGAACTTTGCAGATATGTATTAAGTATGAATGTTATTTAATTAAAAGGCTTGTCGAAAAAAACAATATGTGTGGATCCCCATGGAAATGCATCTTCCAACAGAAGAAACATATGGAGATACTACAAATTGCTAAATATTTAAATTACTAAAGCGTTTTCCGTATTTGCCCTCTTTAGCGAAAACGAAAAAAGAGAAGCAGTTTAGGAACTAAAAAATATATAACATCAAGAAATATATTTTAAGAGAGGATTGGAAAACATTACAATGATTTTATATTGTATATATTATACACAATTATGTTTCGCTAAAATATATTTTAAAAGAGGATTAGAAAACATTACAATGATTTTATATTGTATATATTATACACAATTATGTTTCGCTAAGATGATCTTATACATATCTTTTGCACTGTCTTATACATGTCAATAAATGTATTATATAGAGTTCGTTTAGGAAAAAGAAATAGTATTTATATGTGATGCAAACTTATGTCTAATTTGAATTTTTGTTCATTGACCTTCATGTTTAACATACAACAATACTTCCAACAAATAAAGGCATTGAGATTCAAACAACATGCAACAACAAATTAATTAATGCTTCCGTTTTGCCCTTTTTAACGAAAACGGTGGAAGGCACTGTATTTGACGAATTTTTGCAAGGAAAGTGTAGCCAGGACGTATACTATAAAAGGAATAATTGCATAGTAGGAAAGGAATAACTGAAGATAAAGCACGGCTATCACTTTTCGTACATGTACACATATCTGATAATTCTATATATACTTATTGTTGTTTACAACTAATGTACAATATAAAATATACACTAATCTACACATTTTGAAAATGTACTACATATAGTGAAACACATATATGATATTTCTATGCATACTAATTTTTTGTTTACAATTAATTTACACTATATAATATCAAGTAATTAATACACTATGTATATATAGTGATCTATATTTATTATTATTGTTTTATCACTAATTATATTTATTATTATTGTTTTATCACTAATTTATTGTTAACAATTAAATTACACATATAATATACACTAATAAATACATTATGTATAATGTTGTTGTTGTTGTATACAAAAGGATCTATATTTATTATTATTGTATTTATTTAATGTAAAACATATATGATATTTATATGCATACTAGTTTATTGTTTACAATTAATGTACACTATATAATATGGACTAATGGAAACACTATATGTATGAAGTGATCGATATTTATTATTATCAAATTTATTACTACTTATTTTTACATTTCATCTTAATTTACAAGACAAACGTTGATTTTGTTAACCACTTTACTGATTATTATATTTATTACTATCAAATCAATATTTATTTTACAACTTATTTTACAATTCATCCTTATTTTAAGACGAGCGTTAATTTTGTGAACCTGTTAAACTTAATCACAAAATTGTGATTATATGAGAACCGTTTTAACTACATCCATTTTACCAGATTTGTCACGCATGATAGCACCGTTCAAATTATACAAAAATCTATACTGTCCAATGATAGATAATGAAAACACTGATCGCCTTTACTTCGCAGGTCGTTTTGGCCAGGGCAGGTCTAACCAGGTCTGATAGTCCTCAAAGTCGACACGGGTCACCTGTTCCTGTGCATTTCTGTAGAGGATAACCCCATTACGAGTCCATACACTGGACACTTCGTCAGTCATTTTGCGTTTGACACTCATAAAGACCTCCAAATTCAGAGGTGTGAGGTCTTCTCTAATAAATATACCTGCTTGGCGGAGAATACGACCTTGTCTGAGTACTGTGTTACGAAGTAACCTGGACTGAAAGCGTACAATAATGTCCTTCTTTCCTTCTGGTCCTTTCTTTAAACGATGGGCAATATCGATTTCGCTTGTGGCTATCTGGCAGCCCAGTTTGCTGTTCAAAGTTTCTACCATATATTTGGTAGTTTCTTCAGCTGTTTCAAATCGCTTGAATTGTTTTTTGCCTTCTACAAGTTCTTCGATATGCGATATTCCGCTGATTATGATATTGTTACTTCGGCTATATTGGTTTGCCTCATTTTCAATTTTCCTCCTTTCCGTTTCGTGCTTGACAACAGAATCAGCTAGTTTGGAATTAACTTCTTCTTGATCCGCAAGTTTTTTGTTCAGGTCTTTAATTTCATGTTTCAGTCTATCATTCTCAACTTCGCGTTCAAAGTATAGTTAACATCGTTATAATTAGGGGACAACACTTGAAAAAAATGCACATCTTACATTGCTTTTTTATTTGCACAAAAGTATAGTCAACATCGTTTAAAATTATGGGACAGCACTTGAAAAAAATTGTACATCTTACATTGCTTTCTTATATTTACATAAAATTATAGTCAACATCGTTATTATTAGGGGACAGCACTTGGAAAATGTGATTTGTATGCGATTTAATACAGACTGAATGCTATAATTCAGACATTTTTATTCAAATGATTATTGTATATTCGATATGTGCTTTAAAACAATACTAGTTTTATTGCTTTCCGTCTCTTTATAACATAATTATCAAAGGGAGATAAAAGTGTGAAAGACCTTACAATGTGTTCTCGATGTTGTCTCCCATTCAAGTCATGGTAAATTATACACTAAAGCAGTGATATATATTTACATATTTATATATTATTAATTTTATTTCCATGTTTGTAGAAACAGACAAACAAACTAGAATTTGTAATTAAAACCACTTTTATACAATACATGTATTTTAATCCATTTTTTGCAAAATGATGAACGCCTTAGTTTATAGTTGATACAATTAAGCTGGAAACATAAACATTTATCTACTGATTAAACGCAAAAACATCATCTCAGGATTAATTTGCTGATAGCTATACATAACCTTATCTAAGAAATAATTTTCGATGTATCGTTGTTTATCGGCCAATGAACAAAGAAAATAACGTTATATTCGCAATTTCTTGCAATACAAGAAAGGTAAGAGGACAGCACGCTCGACTATTAGAAGCATTTCAGTTGGTACATATATATTGGTGCATACATTTGTTGAAATACAAAGCTGAGTTTTGGCAATTATTGTATCAATTTATTCCAAGTTTCAAGTGAATATCTTATGCAGTTTAGAAATAATTTTAAGGCTTTTGATTGCCAAACTTTACACCGAAAAGCTATGTGAAAAGGGGGCATAATGCTGTCAAAATACTAAATAAGGTAATGTGGATTGTGGCACCTGATGTTGTAATTGATGACAAAGGTATATTCCAAGTGAATAACCTATGAAGTTTTGAAGTTATAAAACTTTTGAATACAAACTAAAACCTGAAAATCTATGTAAAAATGGGGCATAACTCTGTGAAAATACAAAACTGAGTTATGGAGAATGTTGCACTTGATGTTAGAGTTAATGGTACATACCAAGTTTAAAGTGAATAACTTGTGTAGTTTTGAAGTTACATAAGACTTTTGAATATAAACTTTACCCAGAACATCTATGTGGAAAGGGGCATTACGCTGTCAAAATACGAAACAGAGTTATAGGGAGTGTTGCACTTGATGTTGGAGTTAATGACAAAGGTACATTCAAAGTTTCAAGTCAATAAATTATATAGTATTGAAGTTATAATACTTTTGAATATTAACTTTAACAAGAAATGTCTGTGAGAAGAGGGCATAACTATGTCAAGATACAAAACTGAGTTATGTGGAATAATGCATCTGATGCAGGAGTTGATAACAAAGGTATATTCCAAGTTTCAAGTGAATAACTTATGTGGTTTTGAAGTTACAAGACTTTTGAATATTAACGTTAACGAACATCAGACGCGGACGCTGACGCCGACGCTGGGGCGAGTAGAAAAGCTGACCTTTTCTTCGAATAGTCGAGCTAAAAAAGTAGTCCTATACCAATGCCCTATTTATTCTTTAGAATTGTATCTTTTCCAAGCTGCATTAAGAGTTCCTTGCACTGCTGAAGCTGTCTTCTACGGTCCGCCTTGCTTTCCTCATCCGGGTCACTGATGACGTCACGTCCGGTCGAGGCGGACTTTGTACATCGCGCCGCATTTGAAAGAGCTTTCTTTGACACCGTTCCTGAGCTTTCGCGATCAGAAGTATAGATCACGGAGACAGATGCCAGCGACTTCAGCGTTTTGGTTTCACGAGGCACTCCCACTTCCAGTTTGTTTGGTTCTGCGCATAGCGATTTAAATTTACAACCCAAGTCCGTAACTTTCGAGGCCTCGTCTGTCTTTAGTACAACGGATGGGGAATTGGTGGTCGATATAATCGATACTGATGCTCTTCTTTGTTCACTGCAATGTTTAGAAAATACGACACTGTTACTTGACATGCTGCTCTCAATAAACGAATAACTGATTCATTTTTTTAGTTCGATGTTGCTTCTTGTCAGATGTTTATCTTTTCGATGCAAATTATTTTAACGCAGCTGCAAAGTGGATATATGATCAGAGGCTCTAAAATGAGTCATGAAAAAATATGTCAACTTACCTCAGGGGTTTGTTGTAAATCTGTGCCAAGCTTTTGTTCAGGTCGACATATTTTGTATCCGAGGGCGTTTGTCGTAGACGTTCGTGATCGCTCGTTAACTTCTGTAACTGTTCGGATTTCTTCAGCATTTTTCCGGTAGAGTACGTCGTAAGCGTCACTGACGTCACTAGCACCCCCAAAATAGCCAACAGACAAGCTATACACGCTGTGTTATTGATGCAGACGCTGTCATCTTCCTTTGGCTCTGACAAAAGTAACCGTTTAAACTCATTTGGGCAATAATGGACGTGCAATTAACTGAGCTTACGCAGATATTTACACATATAAATTATATGTTATAAACAGCAGTTTCGAAAAGTATGATAACACGTCAGATTATTCATATAAAGTAAGAACTTGTGGATATGTTTGTACAGCTGTTTGCGAATGGAAGCTTAGTTTATTATTTTATACAACATTTAGACAAAAGATATTTAAAATTATGTTCTCCCTCAATGCGTTCGTCCGAAAATAAATAATTTCCTTTCTTACAACAAGTACAACACATATACAACCATAAAAGACAAGCACATTGTTCTTTAGGAGGCGGTCCGCTTTTATTTGTCTGTTAACACCGTTTTACTGTACGCATATATAATACTTTAGTATACAATTATAGCATAGTTATTATATGCAATTCTTTAAATAATTAATGTTAAGTGCAATGTGACTCGCCCAGGAAAAAACAGAGATAAAACTCTTTGAACTGCTTTCGGGAAAATCACTCTGGAAACCTGTGCCCGTTTGTCAAATGTCACATCGCAGAGTGTCGGGCTTCACCCATATTAACAATAACAATCATCACGGATACATCGTATATATCGACGAAACTAGTTACTTGGCAATATAACGCATTTGAATATATTATCAAACAGAATAAATTATTAACGTAAGTTAATATACGAAAAATCTGACGTATAAAACACCGTTCTGAGCATAAGCAACAACGACAACTGAAATGAAAAAAACAACAGACATACATATATTTGAATATAAATTTTATCTTCTCATTCCTAATGCTGTTTAAGTTGCTATTGTAATTTAAAAATTTGCTGAACCACGTGTTTACTCCTGTGTAAGCGAACCTCGAATGACTCTACCCGCCAATCGAACGAAACACTCGTGCAAAGGAAATACCGAATGCTCACTGAAGCGTGACAAAAAGAATAGCAATTTGCAACCCGTGAGTGAAATCCGACAGTAAATATGTAATTCATATAACTTAAATGGATGACAGTGTTGTGACAGAAACACTCACTTTTTGGTTTCAGATCAATATCCGTGCCAATGGAAAGTGTGGTCCCCATGTTAACTTCGTCGTAAACTACTTCTTCGAATGACTCCGATTTTTTAACGTCACGTTTCTTACGTCCGTAACCGTTAACGTTCACGCCGTAAGCGTTACAAGAGGTCTGGAAATACAGGATTATGAAATGAAATGCCATTGATGGTTTTAAAATATTTTCGACTCACTGGTAAACTCACGACCATTGAAGTCAATAAAACGAAAGTCGGAATAACCATGGCAGGAGAAAATGTTCAACAATACATTGGTTTGCCAGTAGGTTTTCTTTAAATTGTGAACATTGACTCTAACCGTAGTAAGTCGCCATTTTAAGTTTTGTGACGGCGGACGGGCAAAGTTTTCACCCTAAACGTAAATTACCGTTCCTCGGTATATTCGGGGAGCCCGTCACAGTTTCATCTATAGCGTAAGTACCATAACTTGGTTTATTCTGGGCGTCCTTTTTCATCTACAGCGTAAGTACCATAACTTGGTTTATTCTGGGCGCCTGTTTTCATCTTTAGCGTAAGTACCATTAATTGGTTTATTCTGCGTGCCCGTTTTCATCTATAGCGTAAGTACCATTACTTTGTATATTCTGGGCGTCCGATTTCATCTTTATCGTAAGAACCATCACTTGGTTAATTCTGGGCGTCCGTTTTCATCTATAGCGTAAGAACCATTACTTGGTTTATTCTGGGCGCCCGTTTTCATCTTTAGCGTAAAAGTAGCATAACTCGGTACATTCGGGGCACTCGTTTTCATCTATGACGTCAGTACGTGTTCGACGTAGTAGTTGGAACTAAGACTATAGCCATGACCTACCGGCGCGCACGGTCCGAGACACACTTGCAGCGTGCACGTGAAAATCATCTCCACCAGCCCGCCGCTCAGCTCTGTTGTCCGGAACGCCGGAAACGCCGCCGTGAGCACCCCCTGGTTGACGCGAACGAAATTCGGGAACAGGACAACGTCCACCGCGCAACTAGGGGAGACAAATGCGTTAGGGAAATAAATTACTTCTATGACTCTATACTGCGTTTTCTTAATAATGTTGTCACACTATCGGTTAATTATGCGACATGGCAAGAATGCACGTTATTAGAAAACTGAAACACGAAAATGCACATCGTCATGGATAATCAAACATTATGTGTATAAAAACATTGTTTGGTGAACAAAACACAACAACAACCAAACAAAACATCAACGACAAATAACAAAATACAACAACAAAGCTGGAAAACATTACTTACTAGTCAAGAGTAACGTCGATCGTATTGGCCCTGCAGCTTCGCGCATTGATATCAAAGTCGTCTGCAATGAGACGTTATCCTGCCGATCACGAAATATTTCAAAGAATAGCAATAATTTACTAAGTATATCAACACACCATTTGTTTTTCATCATTACAACGTATGCAAAGAAGATAACGTTATACATGTTGACATACTAATGCTTACAACTGAAATTGCAGGACATTGGTTTCGTACAGAGATCACTTACTTTGCAAAATGGAAACGCTATATGATGGTGATGACATTAATGATTTGATGATTATGGTGGTGCTTATTGTGAGACTTGATAAAATTTTGAGACGATATGGTGATTATCCAGACAAGCTCCACCGCGTGACCCTTTTTCTAATTTGAAGCAAGTATATTAACTGACCCAAATTTTCCTCGCCCTGTTGTAGCGTCAGTTTAAATTATGTTGCTAATGAGGTGGCTAACCATTCACTGGAAATAGGATGAATAGTAGTTTTTTGCTTACAAACTCACTGTAATCGTTTGTATTTGTAAAACGTCTGATTTACCTGTATTGACTAGTCCATAGGTATAAAAGTTCTCACTTGCACTTTTACCGAATGTTACGTCATGGAGATAATGTCCGCCATTATCCCTATATTACACAACTATAACTACTTACCGAAATACTCCTCGCCCAGTTGTAGCGTCATGGTGATCATGTCCGTCATACCTATATATTACTCAACTATAACTACTTACCCAAATACTCCTTGCCCAGTTGTAGCGTCATGGAGATAATGTCCGTCATACCCATATATTACTCAACTATAACTACTTACCCAAATACTCCTCGCCCAGTTGTAGCGTCATGGTGATCATGTCCGTCATACCCATTTTACACAATTATAGCTATTTACACAAATACTCCTCGCCCAGTTATAGCGTCATGGTGATCATGTTCGTCATACCCATATATTACTCAACTATAACTACTTACCCAAATACTCCTCGCCCAGTTGTAGCGTCATGGTGATCATGTTCGTCATACCCATTTTACACAATTATAGCTATTTACACAAACACTCCTCGCCCAGTTATAGCGTCATGGTGATCATGTTCGTCATACCCATATATTACTCAACTATAGCTAATTACACAAATACTCCTCGCCCAGTTGTAGCGTCAAGGTGATCATGTTCGTCATAGCCATATATTACTCAACTATAACTACTTAAACAAATACTCCTCGCCCAGTTGTAGCGTCATGGTGATCATGTTCGTCATACCCATTTTACACAATTATAGCTATTTACACAAACACTCCTCGCCCAGTTATAGCGTCATGGTGATCATGTTCGTCATACCTATATATTACTCAGCTATAGCTAATTACACAAATACTCCTCGCCCAGTTGGAGCGTCAAGGTGATCATGTTCGTCATAGCCATATATTACTCAACTATAACTACTTACCCAAATACTCCTCGCCCAGTTGTAGCGTCATGGTGATCATGTTCGTCATAGCCCATATATTACTCAACTATAACTACTTAAACAAATACTCCTCGCCCAGTTGTAGCGTCATGGTGATCAAGTCCGTCATACCCATATATTACTCAAATACAACTACTTACACAAATACTCCTCGCCCAGTTATAGCGTCATGGTGATCATGTTCGTCATACCCATATATTACTCAACTATAACTACTTACACAAATACTCGTCGCCCAGTTGTAGCGTCATGGTGATCATGTTCGTCATACCCATATATTACTCATCTATAACTACTTACACAAATACTCCTCGCCCAGTTATAGCGTCATGGTGATCATATCCGTCATACCCATATATTACTCAAGTATAACTACTTACACAAATACTCCTCGCCCAGTTGTAGCGTCAGAGTGATCATGTTCGTCATAGCCATATATTGCTCAACTATAACTACTTACACAAATACTCCTATACCATTTGTAGCAGCATGGTAATCATGTCCGTCATACCCCTGTATTACACAATTATAGTTACTTACCCAAATAACCATATACCATTTGTAGCGGCATGGTAATTATAGGTATAAAACCCATATATTATACCGATATATTACACAACTACATGTACCTACCCAAATATTTATCTTCCAGTTGTAGCGTCATGGTAATCATGTCCGTCATACCCATCTATCACACAACTATAGTTACTTACCCAAATATTCCTCGCCCAGTTGAAGCGTCATGGTGATCATATCCGTCAGTTTGACGCTACTTCCGGTTACGTCACTGCCGTCCTTGTACAGATACATGTGCGCAGTCGGCTTGACCGTCTTGTTAGCGCCGGCGTCGTCATCTTTGTCGCTATAAACGATCAACTCAGTATCACACATATGTATATTTTACTTTAAATTCATTACATAAATTATGTAGCATACACAATTCAGCAACGTATGTTGCAATGACATTTAAAAAACCTCGTGACTCACGTTACACGTAGCTACATTTGTTTACCAAAGCCGAATTGACATCACTGACATTGGTACGTAAAATTCGCGTATTTGGATGTCGCTAATCGGCGTTGACGCCATTGACATGGCTATAGACATTCAACGACACAATGAGGTTAAATATTATATCATGAGGCATTACAACTGTGCACGTCACAGTCACAAATGTAAAGCCTTTATAATTGCGTATGCACGCTATTTGAAACTCGCCTGATAGACTTTGATACAAGCCACATTACCCGACGTCGACCATACATTGAGCATGTAAACTATACGGCCGTCACCGTATGACGTGAACAATTTTTACTTTATAAATATTGGCTTTGCCTACCTGAGTTGACGTATTGACAAATGCTACTTTCAACATCAGAACGTCACCTACCCGACATTGACGCCGTTACCGACGCTGATGTCGCTGAGGTCGTAGATGCAGAGGAGAGACTCCTGAAGGTCATCGCCCTTCTGATAGAGGGGATTCCTCTGTACGATGATGGTGAGGTATGTCTCCTGGAAATGAGCGGCTCTTGAAATCAGCCTTCGGGCATTTTGACACAAAACGCTGTTTTTTCTACAAATATCAATAACAGAACAGAAAAGATCAATGGGTAATTAATTTAAAGGGATTATATATACGAAAAGGGCCACTACAGCTACAGTTAAATAAATATGAAATTTAAATATTAATATTGGCATATAATAAAGGTAAAACTAATGTACTTGAAAGTAAATGATCTGCGTATATCGACAACACGATGAAAACCTAATTGTAACGTTCACACGGACGTCAAAATTACCGCTTCAGCGATACCGCAAGCGTTAAAGTCGAACTCGTGCACGGTGACGTTCGACGTCGTGTCCTGTTTGCACGCGGATCCGTAGCCCTTAATGTAGATGATTCCGCCGTCGGCGGCCCCCGACAGAGTGACGACGATACGCCGTGAAGAGCACACATCCCAGTTCACTGGAAATGGTGATAAAGCCTTGTAACACAACCCAAAAGGTTTCGGTGACCAAAGAAAAGAAAAGAAATAAACGACAAAATTGTGTTCTTTTTAGCACACGAGAACTGTATTCAGTGTACACGTTATAACCACGCACGGTGTAAAGAGAAACATGAAGTCGCTACACACATTGTTTTGCCGAACTCGTACGATTCCATACAAAATACATCGTTCCTTCAAGTCAAGTCAACACTTCATAGTTATGGTTATACTTCATTGAACAAACATTGTCTAGTTTTAGCCAGCAAAACTGTCAACATGCGCGGTGACACACATTGTTTGATAAAATCATTTTCTACACAATACATCGTTCCTCCTAGTCAACTGTTCATACTCTACAAGCTTGTCTATTCTACACGAAAAGCATCATGTTATGGAAACTCGGATTCGTGATAGTTTTTTAATAAAACATGAACTGTGCGAAGTGCGAATGAAAACACGAAATGCACGAAATGCTTAATTAACCACGAAGTGCGTAAAATGATTAAAAAATACAGACTGGTCGACATTTAAAATTACACCTGAACCGCATGATATTCTAAGTAAAACGCGATCAACGTGGTATTCTAAATAAAGTGCGATCTACACGATAATCTAACAAAATAAGAACTAAACAAATATTTAGAAAAACACGAACTGCATTCAATTTTGAATAAAACATAAAACTGCACGAAATTCTAAATAAAAAATGAACTGCGCGAAATTCTAAACAAAACATGAACTGCAATACTCAATTCAAGTTATATTCCGCATTTTTACTTTATAATCAGGATTTACAAAATATATTAATTATGATACGTTTACCTCGTTTGAAAGGCACCCGTGAAAGCTTGGATTATACTTACCGACCGGCTGATATTCGCCATTTCCGGTCCAGAAAACAGCGAACCAAGCCAACAGAGCGAGGTAGCAACCTCCGCGTGACGTCATTTCCTTTTGTTACGAGTCTGAAGCTGGCAACATGTACAACGTTGTACTTGTGTATTAGTTTCACATTGTCCTTAAAGGGACTTTGTCAACGGAACAAATTGGCTTCATATTGCACTATAAATAATATTATATACAATACACACTGAGATATTTGATAAAAACAAATTAGCAAACAGTTTGGAAAAAATAAAACCATAAGTGGGAATTGAACTCACGACTTAGGAGCCGTATGCAGAAATGACAGTAGACAACGCTTTAACCAAATGCGCCATTCTTGGTAAAGAATAGACAAAGTGTGTAAACTATGGTTACACAAAATGCCCACAATTCTGACTTCAAATGTTAACATGAAAAGGGCCAAACAAACACGACACTTATGATAAATTGATTTTTATCTCAGAATGCGTACTCTCTTTTCCCACTATATATACCCTGTTTTAACTGTTATTACATGCCAGTATTAATATATTTATTTCAGACGTTGCCCCCTTGGGGCCCTTTTCGATGACATAGTCCCGTTAATATTAAAAATATAATTGAGGCCTGTCGTGGGAAAATCGGGCTTAATGCATGTGCGTAGTGTCGTCCGGGATAATCCGGGACGTCACTTTCCGCTTTTATGTTATTTTCTGTTTCAAGAAAGTCTGTTCTAAACATAAATCTACTGTAGGCGGAAGGTGCCGTCTCGGATGCCGCACATGCATAAAGCCCGGGTTTCCCACGACACGCCTCAATTATGTTTACTAGAAACTGACTCTAATACCATGGAGACAAATCGTTTTGAAGATAAACACCATTCAAACCCACTTTACTCAATGATGCGTTGTTTGAAGGAAACATGCTTATTTACCAGGTCACAAGACGATTTTGTAATGTTACATATAGACTTGGTCAATTGCAAAAATATATGTCAAATCATATTAGAATAGAAAATCTTTGTCGTTCTGATGCGTGGCAATTAAACAACTCGGGCTAACGCCCTTGTGTCTTAATTCCTACGCATCAGAAGTCCAAATCGTTGTTTATTGGCCGTTAAATAACGATAAATAAAAAAAATATTGGTTAAATATGCCACCTAAAGTTGCATTTCACAAGATGAGCACATATTGAACGCATGTATTTTCTACTTACATTGCAGGATGAACATTCTGGTAATGTCGCATGTGTTTTCGTTTTTTTCAATACAATTTCCACTCACTTATTGTGACATCAGTTTTGGCAATTGTATATTCATCTTTCATTAAACAAACAATCAATAAATTAGAAAGCTAATTCCTTTCGTCCGCAAACAACAAAAATAACACTATTTTATATGCACGCAATGCCACGTAGTTATTATCCACTAGTAATGATTGCTAAAGTGTTACTAAATTACATTCCAGGTGCTTTGATAAATAATTAATACTTTATAACAGGCCGTGGATGGTTGAGTTATAGGCAATTATTTACATGCGTTAATTTGATGACAAAACAAGCAGGAAGGTATTGATGAAACATTATTGGCTCGTGTAATGCTCAAATGTAGCGTGTGATTTGTATGAATTATTTATGAGATGTCATTCAGTATGTTACTGGTTTTATGGGCTATAAAGTTAGTTCATAGTATTGCCACTAAAGACAGTTGTATGCGATATGTTTTAGCTGAACGATGTCACTATCTAATTAATGCAATTCAAACTATGTACAAAAGTAACATATAAGTAAAGATGAAAGAAAACACATACAAGAAAAAATATACTTTCTACTTTGTTTCTATGCATTCCCCGCAAAAGTTACATAATGTACATGTTTCCTCCTAGAAATCGTTTGGCCACTGCACCTATGTGCCTCAAAAACCGCAGTTGGAAATGTTGCTGTCTGACAATTTAATTTCAAGTTGCATTGCCCGTTTAAATTATAATAACCAGCAAAGATATTATTTAGTTGGTAGGATTAAACATTTTTATTATTAAGGTAGTTTTAAATAAATATTTATTTTATTTATTTTAAGCATTTATTTATTCATTTATTAATAGCAATTGTTTCTGGTTGATTTATGTCAGTAATTCAAGAAAAGCGAAGACTGTATTTCTTAAATCTTTCAAATAGGATTTATTAAATACAATGGGACGCAACCCTGCATTTATCCGTCACTAAGGTAATTGCGTTTGTCTCCTCTGCGTAATGTAAACTTTCACAGACGCGGTCAACTACTAGAATCTGAAACATGCCTTGCTATGTGCCTAAAATAGTTTGTATGTTCGTAATTTAAGTCTGTGTTTCATAGTTTGGCACGCAGCTATACTTTCTCGTTGATTTACAATGTCTAATGATTACAGTTAGAAACATTGAATTCACATTACAATGTTTTAGTTTTCATGTTGAATCAATGCCATACTAGTATATTAATATATGTTAATTCTTGTTTCTGACTTAAACATCTATTTACGACATATATTTGATTCCTCGCAATTTATATATGTATTATTAGTTTTAATCTTTGATACTCATGCGCATTTTGTAGACGTGTATAACGGAACTAAGTTTCTAAGAAGAGAATGTCAAAAATGGCTGTATGTAGAAGAACACAAACACATTGATAGTTTCCAATATTATAGTACTCACATTACATGTATATTGGAATAAGTATGCATTTATAGCAGTAAATAAAACAAAATACACAATAACTGTTTGTAAAAACAGACATGCCCCCTATAGGTCCAGAACAATCTCTGTACAAATTGCAAGGATACAAAGTAAAATGAACGTTTTTTTCAACTGTTGATCAGTTTGACCTTGACTTTTGAGCCAATTACCTAATAAATTACAATAATCAATAGGGATCTGGTTGTAGTCATAACTCACCGACCAAATTTAATGAATCCAAGGCTATGAGTTTTAACAAGGTTTTACAACTTTTAGTAAGTTTGACATTGACCTTTAACCCCAGGAGTTCTTTACTACCGTAGTCATGATCAGCCTACCTACCAAGTTTGAAGAACTTAAATCTAAGTATTTTATATCCATCGCCCGCAAAATGTCTTACAATTATTCAAGATTTGGAGTTTTATTTAGTCAATGGTAGGTTGGACCTACCAAGTTTGAAGAACATAGATCTAAATGTTTTATATTTGTCGCCCGCAAAATGTTTTACAATTATTCAATATTTTGAATTTTTTTGTACTGAATGGTAGGTTGGACCTACCAAGTTTGAAGAACATAGATCTAATTTGTATAGTTATCACCCGCAAAATGTTTTACAATTATTCAATATTTGGTAATTTTTTAGTCATTGGTTGGTTGGACCTACCAAGTTTGAAGAACATAGATCTAAGTGTTTTATATTTATCGCCCGCAAAATGTTGTACAATTATTCAATATTTTGAGGGTTTTTTTAATGAATGGTAGGTTGGACCTACCAAGTTTGAAGAACATAGATCTAATTTTTATAGTTACCGCCCGCAAAATGTTTCACAATTATTCAATATTTTGAGTTTTTTTAGTCATTGGTAGGTTGGACCTACCAAGTTTGAAGAACATAGATCTAAGTGTTTTATATTTATCGCCCGCAAAATGTTTACTATTATTAAATATTTGGAGTTTTTTTAGTCATTGGTAGGTTGGACCTACCAAGTTTGAAGAACATAGATCTAAGTGTTTTATAGTGATCGCCCGCAAAATGTTTGCAATTATTCAATATTTGGAGTTTGTTTTAGTCATTGGTAGGTTGGACCTAACAAGTTTGAAGAACATAGATCTAAATGTTTTATAGTTATCGCCCGCAAAATGTTTACAATTATTCAATATTTGGAGTTTTTTTTATTCATTGGTAGGTTGGACCTACCAAGTTTGAAGAACATAGATCTAAGTGTTTTATAGTTATCGCCCGCAAAACGTTTAACAATTATTCAATATTTGGAGGTTTTTTTTAAATCATGGGTAGGTTGGACCTACCAAGTTTGAAGAACATAGATCTAAGTGTTTTATAGTTATCGCCCGCAAAACGTTTTACAATTATTCAATATTTGGAGTTTGTTTTAGTCATTTGTAGGTTGGACCTACCAAGTTTGAAGAACATATATCTAAGTGTTTTATAGTTATCGCCCGCAAAACGTTTAACAATTATTCAATATTTGGAGTTTTTTTAGTCATTGGTAGGTTGGACCTACCAAGTTTGAAGAACATAGATCAAAGTGTTTTATAGTTATCGCCCGCAAAAACGTTTTACAATTATTCAATATTTGGAGTGTTTTTAAAGTGATTGGTAGGTTGGGAATTTGACCTTTTACCCACGACCACACACATTATGGATCTTCTACTAGTCATGATTAAGCTACATAATACGTTTTAACAACAAAGACCCAGGGGCTGCAAGGTTAACTTATTACCACGGCTCTGTATCGATCAGAATTATCAATACTACTAGCAACCAACTACTAGCAATTCAGGTGAAATTAATTGTACATTGTTTTCCATACAAGTCGTTTTTACTGTAACAATATTTTTCTTTTTGAAAAATACTTACATTGAACATCAGCATGCAAAGTCAACCATTTAAGTATAACGTTTTACTGCAACTTATTGTATTTATTCCAATCTGGGTTAAAGTATTTAATGTAGTTAATTTATGTTTTAAGAGTGGTACTAAAGTGAAACGATTTTGTTTTATAATACAAAACTAATCATTGAGAAAAGTAAGAATAAATTTAATGGTCATCATTAAGTATAAGTATAAATTAAAATAATCTTT
The DNA here is from genome assembly GCA_027627225.1 of Congeria kusceri. Lineage (NCBI taxonomy): Eukaryota > Metazoa > Mollusca > Bivalvia > Myida > Dreissenidae > Congeria > Congeria kusceri. The sequence continues at coordinate 31,455,646 of CM051040.1, read as the reverse complement.
TTATTAAAATAGGCAAAATAGGTATTTTTTCATTAATAAATAAGTAAGAGTACCCTAGTCTTTAATTATTGTTAAATTTCAAATTCAGCTATGAAAATAGAGAATGTGTGACTTGTTTTCAATCTTTTACTAAAATATTTGCTTTTAGAGTCCAGTGCAATTTTCGTAGTTTAGTAACATAACAAAATGATTAATATACCAGTAAGGCCATACCAATTTGATTCTATGTTTAGCGTCCTTGGGCTGGTAGGTTTTCGGATGCTTGAACGAAAAAAACACAACATTTTGGACTATGTAAAAATCAAGTTGGAAAGCGTATAAAGGATGACTATGATGACACAATTTGTGTGATTGCTTAATTTTTTGATCTCGGTAAATGAATGACATTATAAATATCAGAAGTCATGATGTTCAAGTTATATCTGAGTTTTGAATGTATATTGTTAGTAGGCATCTTGCATTTTGGGTATATGTATGACTCTAAATAAGTTTATGATATTACACAATTCTGATTTGGAATCTTGCATTTGTAAGTAAATTATCTACAGCTTTAAAGATCTAGAGCACTTTGAATTTATATGTTTGGTCTTATTACTATTTTTAATTGCCCTTTTTAGAACATACTTTCAAATTTGTATATATTCAATTTAAATAAGTTAAAACATGTTTCTATGATCATGAAGATGTTATAATCTACATGTATTCTTTGGTGTAAATGTCAGGGTTTGTCAGTGCATTATGATATGACTTCAGACTGAACTTGAAAAAAATCACTTTAATGTGTTTTTGAAAATATTTGTAAAAAGGTGTGCCACTAGTGAATTTACTGTTGAAATAATCTGTTAAATTAGGTTCCAAATATGAAGATGATATATAATAGTTTTGCAAGTAAACATTTGCTGAAACTTATAGCACTGCCATGAACAAGTTACGAAAAAAAAGTGTTTACTCACCTCATTGTTTTTATTTGTTCCTGTCTGATTGATAGGTTTTGAAAAATCATGGGGACGCTAAACATAGAATCAAAAAATTTGTATGGCCTAATCACATCTTCTAGAAATCAAGTTGGTGTGTACCAGAAGCCAATGGAAGAAATGAAGGATTTTATTAACGCTATTAGTATATAAAAAGGATACAACACAGTTGGAATTTGCGGGAAATGTGCCAAAAAAATTTCCTATTATTTGATTCAATATTAATTATATTTAGTGTTGACCAATATTTTTGTCGATACCAAAACGTTCGATAAGATATAAATATTGGCCCTAAAGTATCGATACCCGATACGTTTCGTTTACCGATAAAGAGCCCTAATTTGATATAACCCAGACAAGATTTTACAATGTTTGGCATTGCCTAAGTTTGACCTGGTCCTTTGAGGCACTGACACCAAAATCAATCGAGATCCTTTACCATACCATAACCCATCCACCTACAAAGTTTCAAGAACTTTTGCCTACGTGTTCTGTAGCTGGTTTACCGACATACTGACAAACATATGGACCGACATTTGCAAACCACTATATCCCTGCTTCCTCGAAGGGGGCAAGATTACAACAAAAAGTCTTATAGTACGCTAATTAAGATATAATATAGAACATTTTTTTTATAAGATATCTCATAACATTTATATGCATATATGTTTACACTACATGTCTACACAAACATGTCTAAAGAGAATGGATACCGAACAAAGATAAAAAACAAGACTACAATATGTAAACATAACATGTCTACAGAATATGCATTTCTGACATGTTTACATAACATGTTTGTGAAAAATGTCTACAACAGATGTCTACCGAACCTGAATGCAAAACACATTTACAAAACTAGTATATACTACTATATATATACATATACGAATCAGACATGTTCACATAATGTGCTTACAGAACAGGTCTACAAACAGGGGCGTACCTAGGCATGCGCTCATACGCCAGTGCGTACACAGGGCTGAATAACGATTAGGAATGTCTTCAACATCTTTACATTAAGCATCGCCGTAGTTGGTCTTATTGAAAACAAAATTTGAATAAGAGTAATTTAAAAAAAAAAAACATGGCTTGTCACAGGATGTATGCCTCCTAAACATGCTTGTCAGAGGAAGGCAACACAATGTCAGAGTACAATATTATGCCCTGGACAAATATCTTGAGATTTAAGCTACAGACCTGTTTGTTCTGTGTGACACACTGCCTCATAATGAAATTCATTCCCAGCAAGTTATTACATTCTTTATATGTTGGCAAAAATGATGCTTCCTACAAAAATTTTATTCTAATACATGACCTTTAAGTGTAACCTTGGACCCACAAACCTTGACTGAGGAGCATGTAAGTGTTATGCGACTCATCGTCTGGTCATGGGAAAAAACAATCTGAAGTATTATTAAAATCCCTCCAGGCTTTTGGCAGCTATAAAGCAGAAAAATAAACTTTGAGCTTTGATCTTGAATTGTGACCTTGACCTTTGACCGAGGACCATGGGAGTTGTACACGACATACCGTCTGGTCATGGGATATAATAATCGGAAGTAATATTAAAATCCTTCCCGACGTTTAGACGTCATAGTGAAGAAACAGACAATCCGCTATGACCTTGAATTGTGACCTTGACCTTTGACAGACGAGCATGGGAGTTGTATGCGACACATTGTCTGGTCATGGAAAATAATAATCTGAAGCAACATTTAAATCGCTCCAGACGTTTAGAAGCTATGGAAAGCAAACACAAATAATTGACTTTTGACCTTAAATTGTTACCTTGATCTTTGACTGATAATCATGGGAGTTTTTACGCTACACATTGTCTGGTCATGGGAAATAATAATCTGAAGTTATATTAAAAGCCTTCCGTGCGTTAAGAAGTTACTGAGCGGAAACGAAAAATCTTGGACCTGCATGGGAGTTGTACGCGACAAATCATCTGCTCATGGGGAATAATTTAAAGTTATCTTAAAATCCTTCCAGGCGTTCAGAAGGTATGGAACAGAAACGAAAATTCATGACCTTTGACCTTGAATTGTGGCCAACGAGCATGGGAGTACGTGACACATCGTCTGGTCATGGCGAATAATAATCAGAAGTTATATTAAAATCTATCCGTTACAAAGTTACAGAGCTGATACGAAATCCGGATGGACTGAACACCGAAAACAGACGGACGGTGCGACTGCTTTATGCCCTCCTTCGCGGGCATAAATAAGAGTTTATGATGTGCAGTGCCGTGTTGGAAATGGGGAACCTAGCTAAAAGTTTACATTTGAATTTACAAAATCATTATTATTTCCTAATGTGTTTATGCTATAAACGGACATATCCTGCTGCGCCCTAAGCGTATCTTCGACGACTTCTAGAAACAAAATAAAGTACGCAGACATGTTCCCCACATTATTATCATCAACGCGTATCCCAGATTCAACCTCAGGCACACCCCTGGCACATCTTAAAGTTATCACTAGTTGTCTATGATCACATAATAAAACATAAAGGGGCTTTAAATATCAGTGCCCTTTTATTTTTGTTTGGATACAATTATAGTAGAACCTATCTAAACCAAACTGCGTCGGGACCGGGCCGATCGTTTGATTTTTCTTAGGTGTTCGGTTTACCCAGGTTTTTTTTAATTTAATGTCATTTTCCTGTACACGTTAATGGACGACATTGTATTTTAATGACATCATTATTTTAGACTATGGATAGTCAATTTTGAAGAAAAAATGCATATCCATATATATGAAAAAAAAACAAAAAAACACAATTTTGAGGAAAAAATGCATATCCATACATATGAAAAAAACAACAAAAACAATCGGACGTCACTACAATTGACCACTGCCCCAAAGTGTCCTATCACTTTTTAAAACAATATTATAAAGAGTTATGGTTCTTGAACGCTGCACTGCCTAGCAACAGTGTCATATTTATTATTTTAAAATAAATCAAGTACAGCAACTTCATATATGTTGAATACACTGCTCTCAATGCTATAATCACAGTGTGAAACTTCATTTATTTATAAAGGAATAATAATCCACACAACACCTTAAAAAGGAAGTAACTCCATGAATACTATAAACATAAATTTATTATTTTTACTTTACACTTTTATCTCAGTGACATGTATCATAAAATGAAGCTTGATTAAACCACATTATACTTGACGGAGTCATGGTCTCCGCAAAGGTCTAAACAGAAAGAAAATAAACAGAGGTAATAACTCTAAGAATATTGAAGACATGGTTATGATTGTTGTGCTAGAATCATGTACTTTCATCCATATAGTTCCAGTCACATTCCCTTTATACAGGTTTATGTTATACTGCGCACAGGTAACGACCCGGGGCATGAGCAGACGGACGGGCAGACGAATAGATAAAGTGACGGAAGTGGCGATATCGATATCTACTGTATGCCAAACCTTCGGGGACATACAGTCGACAGCATTCAATCGTAAATTAAGTCACAATAACTGTATACGGACATTATAATAATATAATAAACGTGTATGTTATACATATTTTAAAATAAACTAAAATTAATTTCTCACACAACTTAGAACATAAAACGCCTGTATTATTAACCGACTGATTATTTACATCTTTTGCATTCATTAAACGTGTAAATTTGCAATAAAAAAGCAATTAATCCAAAGAGAAAGCAAACGTAGGAAGAAATCATTTACCATTAAATTCATTTGAACTATTACGAAATCAAATGTTTGTTTGTTTATCTTGTCCAAATAAAGAATGTTAATGATAGCGATTAGAAGACAATTTACATACTAAGGACAGACATGAAGTACACGTAGACAAGCTTTATGATTAGATATAATATAGTGTAAACATAAGTACGTAAATCTTATGTACAAACCATGGTTTATGTTCGCCATTCATCTTAAAGTTTGTGGCATAAGACTATTAAACATAAAACAAATATTGTATAATGTCTATTCTAATTTACGATTAAAAATTCAACATTCACCACATTGATAACATGTATATAGTACAACAACAAGAGCTGTCAGAGAACAGCGCGCTTGACTATTAGATGTATTTGCCGTTGGTGTATAAGTGGACTGGGCATTAATCTGTAAAAATACAAGGCTGAGTTTTGGCAAATTAATTCCATGAAGCTGAAATTGTTGACAATTTTATATTCCAAGTTTCAAGTGCAAAGCTTAGTTTTGAAGTTAAAAAACTTGTGAAATAAAACTTTATTCTAAAATACCTAGGTGAAAAGGGGCATAACTCTGTCAAAACAAAACCAGACTTATGGGTAATGTTGCCCCAAATGCTTGAGTTAATAACAACGGTCTATTCCAAGTTCCAAGTGGATAACTGAAATAATAAGACACTTAAATAAATACTTTAATATGATTATCTATGTACCAAGAGCTGTCAGAGGACAGCGCGCTCAACTATTCGAGGTATTTTAGTTGGTACATATCTTGGTTAGCGAAAAGGGCATACATTTGTAAAAATACAATATATTTAAGTGAACCCTCGTAGTTTAAAAAAAATTTGAACAAAAACTTCAACCACAAGGTCTGTGTAAACAGTGTGCTAATTCTGTCAAAATACAAAACACAGTTATGGGTAATGTTGCCCCTGATACTAGATGATACTAGAGTTGATGACAAAGGTTAGATCAAAGTTTCAAGTGAATAACTTATGTAGTTTTGAAGTAACAAAACTTTTGAATATAAACTTTAACCAGACAATCTAAGTTAAAAAGGGGCATAACTCTGCCAAAATACAAAACATAGTTATGGTTAATGTTGCCCCTGGTACTAGAGTTGATGATAAAGGTAAGTTCCATGTTTCAAGTGAATAACTTACGTAGTTTTGAAGTAACAAAATTTTGAATATAAACTTTAAACAGAAAATCTATATGAAAAAGGGACATTACTCTATCAAAATACAATATAGAATTATGGGGAATCATCACCCTGATACTGATATGGGGAATGTTGCCCTTGATACTGGAGTTGATGACAAAGGTTAGTTCCAAGTTTCAAGTGAATAACTTATGTAGTTATGAAGTTACCAATTTTTTGAATATTAACTTTAACCAGAAATTCTATGTGAAAAAGGGGCATAAATCTGTCAAAATAGAAGAAAGAGTTATGGGGAATGTTGCCCCTGAAACTGGAGTTGATGACAAAGGTTAGTTCCAAGTTTTAAGTGAATAACTTATGTAGTTACCAAATTTTTGAATGTAAACTTTAACCAGAAAATCTATGTAAAAAATGGGCATAACTCTGTCAAAATACAAAACAGAGTTATACGGAATGTTGCCCTTGATACTGGAGTTAATGACAAAGGCCATACAAGTTTCAAGTGAATAACTTATGTAGTTTTGAAGTTACCAAACTTCTGATTATAAACTTTAACCAGAAAATCTAAGTGATAAAGGGGCGTAACTCTGTCAAAATACAGAACAGGGTTAAGTGGAATGTTGCCCCTGACACTGCAGATAATGACAAAGGTATATTCCAAGTTTCAAGTGAATAACTAATGTAGTTTTGAAGTTACAAGACTTTTGAATAAAAACTTTAACCAAATTCAGACGCGGACGCGTACGCCGACGCCGGGGGTAGAAGGAAAGCTCATCTATTCTTCGAATAGTCGAGCTAAAAAGGGGCATAACTCTGACACAATACAACACATATTTATTGGGAATGTTGCTTCTGATGGTGGATTTGATGACAAAGGTATATTTTAAGTTGCCAGTGAATATCTTATGTATTAGTGTGTTTGGATTAAAAAAACAAACTTCAACCTGAAATGAATGCTGAAATGGGCCATAACTCTGTCAAAATAGAACATAGCGTTATGGAAAATTTTGCATTGGATGCTTTAGTTGATAACAAAGGTGTATTCCAAGTTTCAATTGAATAATTTGTAGTTTTGAAGTGAATAAAATTCTGAGTAAAAACGTTAAACTAAAATTCTCTGTGAAAAGGGCCATAAATGTGTAAAAATACAAAACTGAGCTATGGGGATTGGTGCTGGAGAGTCAATGACAAAGACTTACTAAAAGTTTCAAGTGAATAACTTATGTAGTTTGAAAGTTTCTAGACTTTTGAATAAAAGTTTTACCAAAGTCAGATTGAGACGTCGACGCCACCGGCAACGCCGGTCGAGTAGGAAAGCTCACATATTCTTTTAATAGTCAGCTAACAACAATTAAATATTCATTTGAATCGCAACCCATACATTTTCACTGCTTCAATGCCAATTTGCAACTCAATTAATAACAACTACACATTATGTGTACAATAATGCAATGCAATAGCACAGAATACAAGCAAGAGAACAACAAAAACTGTTTTATCAAAATCATTAAAATTCTTCAAATGTTTACCAATACTAATAGTTTCCTTATGCATTTCTCCGACACAGCGTCAGTTTATACAACACGTGTTGAAGATAACCATTTACATTACAAACGTGTACGTAGTTCGTAATAAAATGTATCCAAAACATTAAATCTTTAATCGAAGAAAGAACTTTGAAACTACATATTTTGATAGATATTGTCTTTGGTGTGATTATCATATTGTAATGTTTTATCACATAGTATTTTATATACAAGCGAGCAACAAACTTTACATGCCATACAGAAATAAATAACAGCACATCAAACAAATTCAAACCAAGACAACTATTAGTTAATTAACTAATAACTATGCCATTTCAGAGATAAATTATGAATATCCCACGTTCTGGGGAGTGTGGTATGGGGGTAGGGCCATTTAACATACTAATGATCAGTTTCGATTCTGTAATTATTGAAATGCATAAACAATATACATACAAACAAATACAACAAACCCGAATTCAATACAAACTATTTTTACAGAAAATACATTATTAACGACGTTGCACTAAGAACACATACGTAACTGGTCTTCAAACGTAATAACATTGGAACAACATTTCTAAACAAGTTGAGGTTATTAAAGACGACTGCTTCGAGGTACATGCATTTTCAAATATATGTATTCACATAATTAAAGAGTGACTTACAATACTTTGTTCAAGTAATGGGAATTAACACCTCTCACAAAGTTAACAATCATAATCAAATGTTTGTTTGTTTATCTTGTCCAAATAAAGAATGTTAATGATAGCGATTAGAAGACAATTTACATACTAAGGACAGACATGAAGTACACATAGACAAGCTTTATGATTAGATATAATATAGTGTAAACATAAGTACGTAAATCTTATGTACAAACCATGGTTTATGTTCGCCATTCATCTTACAGTTTGTAGCATAAGACTATTAAACATAAAACAAATATTGTATAATGTCTATCCTAATTTACGATTAAACATTCAACATTCGCCACATTGATAACATGTATATAGTACAACAACAAGAGCTGTCAGAGAACAGCGCGCTTGACTATTAGATGTTTTTGCCGTTGGTGTATAAGTGGACTGGGCGTTAATCTGTAAAAATACAAGGCTGAGTTTTTGCAAATTAATTCCATGAAGCTGAAATTTTTGACAATTTTATATTCCAAGTTTCAAGCGCAAAGCTTAGTTTTGAAGTTAAAAAACTTGTGAAATAAAACTTCATTCTAAAATAGCTAGGTGAAAAGGGGAATAACTCTGTCAAAATAAAACCAGACTTATGGGTAATGTTGCCCCAAATGCTTGAGTTAATAACAAAGGTCTATTATAAGTTCCAAGTGGATAACTGAAATAATAAGACACTTAAATATACACTTTAATATGATTATCTATGTACCAAGAGCTGTCGGAGGACAGCGCGCTCAACTATTCGAGGTATTTTAGTTGGTACATATCTTGGTTAGCGAAAAGGGCATAAATTTGTAAAAATACAATATATTTAAGTGAACCCTCGTATAGTTTAAAAAAATTTGGAACAAAAACTTCAACCACAAGGTCTGTGTAAACAGTGTGCTAACTCTGTCAAAATACAAAACACAGTTATGGCTAATGTTGCCCCTGATACTAGATGATACTAGAGTTGATGACAAAGTTTAGATCAAAGTTTCAAGTGAATAACTTATGTAGTTTTGAAGTAACAAAACTTTTGAATATAAACTTTAACCAGACAATCTAAGTTAAAACGGGGCATAACTCTGCCAAAATACAAAATACAAAACATAGTTATGGTTCATGTTGCCCCTGGTACTAGAGTTGATGATAAAGGAAAGTTCCATGTTTCCAGTGAATAACTTTCGTAGTTTTGAAGTAACAATATTTTGAATATAAACTTTAAACAGAAAATCTATATGAAAAAGGGACATTACTCTATCAAAATACAATATGAGTTATGTGGAATCATCACCCTGATACTGCAGTTGATGACAAAGGTATATTCCATGTTTCAAATGAATAGCTTTTGTAGAATTGACGTTACAAAATTTTTGAATATTAACTTTAACCAGAATATCTATGTGAAAAAGGGGCATAACTCTGTCAAATACAAAACAGAGTTATGGGGAATGTTGCCCTTGATACTGGAGTTGATGACAAAGGTTAGTTCCGTTTCAAGTGAATAACTTATGTAGTTATGAAGTTACCAATTTTTTAAATATTAATTTTTACCAGAAATTCTATGTGAAAAAGGGGCATAAATCTGTCAAAATAGAAGACAGCGTTATGGGGAATGTTGCCCCTGAAACTGGAGTGGATGACAAAGATTAGTTCCAAGTTTCAAGTGAATAACTTATGTAGTTTTGAAGTTACCAAATTTTTGAATGTAAACTTTAACCAGAAAATCTATGTAAAAAAGGGGCATAACTCTGTCAAAATACAAAACAGAGTTATACGGAATGTTGCCCTTGATACTGGAGTTAATGACAATGGCCATATAAGTTTCAAGTGAATAACTTATGTAGTTTTGAAGTTACAAAACTTTTGATTATAAACTTTAACCAGAAAATCTAAGTGATAAAGGGGCGTAACTCTGTGAAAATACAAAACAGGGTTAAGGGGAATGTTGCCCCTGACACTGGAGATAATGACAAAGGTATATTCCAAGTTTGAAGTGAATAACTTATGTAGTTTTGAAGTTACAAGACTTTTGAATAAAACCTTTAACCAAATTCAGACGCGGACGGATACGCCTACGCCGGGGGTAGAAGGAAAGCTCATCTATTTATTCGAATAGTCGAGCTAAAAAGTGGCATAACACTGACAAAATGCAACACATATTATTGGGAATGTTGCTTCTGATGGTGGATTTGATGACAAAGGTATATTTTAAGTTGCCAGTGAATATCTTATGTATTTGTGTGTTTGGAATAAAAAAACAAACTTCAACCGGAAATGAATGCTGAAATGGGCCATAACTCTGTCAAAATAGAACATAGCGTTATGGAAAATTTTGCATTTGATGCTTTAGTTGATGACAAAGGTGTATTCCAAGTTTCAATTGAATAATGTGTAATTTTGAAGTGAATACAATTCTGAGTAAAAACGTTAAACTAAAAATTCTCTGTGAAAAGGGCCATAAATGTGTAAAAATACAAAACTGAGCTATGGGGATTGGTGCTGGAGAGTCAATGACAAAGGCTTACTAAAAGTTTCAAGTGAATAACTTATGCAGTTGGGAAGTTACAAGACTTTTGAATAAAAGTTTTTACGAAATTCAGATTCAGACGTCGACGCCACCGGCGACGCCGGTCGAGTAGGAAAGCTCGCATATTCTTTGATTAGTCAGCTAACAACAATTAAATATTCAAAGCACATTACATTGTACAACTATTGCAATGACGGAAACTAAAAGAAAGAATATGCTGCAATAGAAAACAATATTTATTAACAGCGCAATGAAAACTTCAATTACGCATTAGACAAAATAAATCAGCACTTAGCAGGAACGATATTGGAAACGCAACCCATACATTTTCACTGCTTTCAATGCCAATTTGCAACTCAATTAATAACAACTACACATTATGTGTACAATAATGCAATGCAATAGCACAGAATACACAAGCAAGAGAACAACAAAAACTGTTTTATCAAAATCATTAAAATACTTCAAATGTTTACCAATACTAATAGTTTCCTGATGTGTTTCTCCGACACAGCGTCAGTTTATACAACACGTGTTGAAGATAACCATTTACATTACAAACGTGTACGTAGTTCGTAATAAAATGTATCCAAAACATTAAATCTTAGATTAATCTTTGAAACTATATATTTTGTTAGATATTGTCTTTGGTGTGATTATCATATTGTAAAGTATTATCACATACTATTTTATATACAAGCGAGCAACAAACTTTACATGTAATACAGAAATAAACAACAGCACATCGAACAAATTCAAACCAAGACAACTATTAGTTAGTTAACTAATAACTATGCCATTTCAAAGATAAATTATGAATATCCCACGTTCTGGGGTGTGTGTAATGGGGGTAGGGCCATTTAACATACTAATGATCAGTTTCGATATTGTAATTATTGAACTGATACGTGTATCTAGGCTCCCGAACATTGCAAAACACTGCTATAAAATTGAATTGCGTACACAATATACATACAAACAAATACAACAAACCCGAATTCAATACAAACTATTTTACAGAAAATACATTATTAACGACGTTGCACTAAGAACACAAACGTAACTTGTCTTCAAACGTAATAACATTGGAACAACATTTCTAAACAAGTTGAGGTTATTAAAGACGACTGCTTCGAGGTACATGCATTTTCAAATATGTATTCACATAATTAAAGAGTGACTTACAATACTTTGTTCAAGTAATGGGAATTAACACCTCTCACAAAGTTAACAATCATAAATGTTTATTTTAAAAGCTACCTTGTGTCTATATATTAAAATAAACATTTTAAATTAAAAATTTTAATCAAAGCTTTGCACTAAAGTATGCACATCAGGCACTTAGTTATTCATAACGGACACTTAAGCATTACTATGGAAAACTTAAGTGTTCATCAGGGGCTATAAAGTTTTTGTATGATGCACTTAAATATTTGGAAGATGCACTAAAGTATTTATTATATATGCTTAAGTATTTATAAAGGACACTTAAGAGTTTATGGGTTTCTATTAAGTATTCTTGAGGTGCACATTACGTATCCGGTAGCTGCACCTCAGTTTTCATAAGCGGATGCCACTTAAGTGTGTGTAAGCAGCTATACAGTTTTCGTAGGAGGTCATTAGTTATTCATAACGGGCACTTAATAATTCGTATGGGGAAGTTTTTTAGTATTCGTAAGATGCACTCAGAATCGGGACTTATTTTTGCGTTGTTTATTGGTTGTTAAACAACGATATTTTTGTTCATTGTCTATAGAAAAATTAGCGGGTAACCGTATCAAGTTAGAATTAATGTTATATTACAGTTGGTTTGCAAAATTGAAATCATAACAAAAACATTCGTTATCACAAATGTTACAGTGTACATGGTAACTCACAATGAGCTATAAATGTGTACAAAATATTACAAGTTCAGTCTCAAGTATTGACTATAGAAATGTGTATATACACCATGTAACTATCAACGCGATATTGACTGCAATAAAAACAAGACATGACTAAACGATGACCATGCACGACAATAAAGTCAGTATAAAGTATAAAACTCGTTGCTATTTATCAGTAATAAACTTACAAAAACGCACACTCTCTATATAATATGCACATTAAAAAGCCGAATATATCAGGTTGTTGTTTCTAAAAATAACCTACGACACTTTTTATTTTATATATTTTTTTCTCAATCTGCAAGAATAGTTAAGTTTCGAATAAAATGAACATCAAGTTTTGTTCATTTTACCGTGTATTATTTCCAAGATGGAGTGTGTGGGTGGCATTAATGACATCACACAATGACGTCGCACTTAGAGCTATTGCTTCATCGTGGGTTTACACGCTTGGAAAACAAATGTAACAATAGCTCACATTAAGGACTTCGTTTTCAATGGATATGAATACATACATCTATTTCTTGGCTACATGAAATCGGGTGGGACAGTTAAGTTACAGGGGATTTTACCGGCCACCGGCCCTTTGCTACACTCCTGAATGCTTGCTCCTAATGTAAAAATAATCGACTAATAGTTGTATATTGTAAACAACTAATTAAATAATAATAGACTAAATGAAACTCGAGTTAGAACGATTATAAGAATCTATATACAATTTATACATTCTGGTTATTTACATAGTTGTTTACAAGCGAATTCGAAATGAATTTCGTGTATGATATTCAAACTGAGATAAAATGTCATATGAATTTGAACATGACAGAAAACAAAGCACTATCTATAACAGTCAAGTTGAAAATAAAACAACTGTACACAATTAGGCATAAATCATTTGAAATTGACAAATTATATACATATAAAAAATATTTACAAATGCAGAGGTGATACTTATTTCATGCAACGCATTTTGTGTGCACTAACAATTTCAAAGGAAATAGACATTTCACTTATTTTAAATTGTTTAGGCTATCATTAATATGCGTTGTTATTGTTAATATAATATAAATAGTGTAATAAAAACTTTATCACTAATGTATTGGTTACCATTAACAATATTATTTACAATCATTATTATCAGCACTAGCATTGCAAAAATCATTTTGCGTCTCTTATATAAAACCACTTTTTAGCATTTAGTTAAATTTGCACACACACTCGCGGCAAAGTAAGTCTTTATAATTGGCTATTCGTGAATATGTTAATAATGTTGATCTAAACGTTTCTAATTGTACGAAAATGCTGCATATTTATAATAAAATCAAAACATTGCACATTTAAGTTTGCTTATAATTCTCATCATAGTGACCGCAACTCAATTAAAGAAGTAATTATACGAAAATATATTATACAGCTTCGTAGGCATTTTATGTTAATTTTCTGAAACAAGGGTTCCTTTATTTGTATCTATGTCTAATTCAAAGAAGAGTGAAAGGTTATATTTTAGCAAAAAAAAAAACCGTTGCTTCTAAATACACAGTTGTTTGAGAATAAATAGATGTTAATCTCACTGAACATTTTATTTGAAAATGACATGTAAGTAAGGCTCAAATTATGGGCTTATGGGCTTCCTCAGAAGCTTTATGAATTTGGCCCCAGACGCACACATAACAGATTTAACAAATAAGCAATTGCACGAGTTAACCAGCAACTTTAAAGTTCTCTGAACACGAAATATGAAGTCTAACTTTATAATAGTGCACCCATATTCTCGAATCTACATATCCCTCTCGTCGTAATAAATGTTTATCACCATCGTCATCAGCATCATCAGCAGTAGCAGAGATTGAAAAGTCAGCAGCGCCACCAGCAGATCGCTGCTTTTCAACAAATTCAAACCGTTGCACCTCTACTGATTCGAGTTCATCCAATTCCTGTTTGATACAAGTATATTCGTCTACATTCCCTTCGAAACGGAACAATAGTTTACACTGTACACTATGTTTGATAGTAGACAGATTTTGCACGAAATGTCGTAGCGCGGATGGAGACAAAGTTTTATAAATTATGAACACATACTTTATAGAGTCTGGCAATTTCATGTTCATATTATAGTCTTTCATACAAATCCTAAGCTGCTCCAAGTGGGTAAGAAGAGGCAGTGTCTGAGAGAGCAAGTCTGCATGTTCTATTTGCATCATGTTCAGACTGGTGATAGGCATTGTGGGTAATGTTTCATACAGTCCAGGACTGTCCTTCATAACCTCTAATGTAACATTCGACAAACCTTCACATCGCACTATCGGCTGTTCCAAATCTATTTCACTGGACTCTCGACTCGATGACACCTCACATTTATACAAGTACAAACGCACAGCATGTCCTAACGTTGAAAGTTGTATCAACAAACTGTACAGCCAGACCGGTGAACAAGATCCTTCATCTAAAATCATCAGTCGCAGCGTCAGTGGCAATTGATGATCAAAACGTGTCAAATAAGTCCCAAGTAAACGAATTTCTTTCAACATGGGTAACGCACTTTGTATCACTAAATCCAGTGAAACATCGTCAAAGGCTTTAAGTTGCACGCTCCCTATATTTGTATCGCGAACTATTTCGAACATTTCACTACTGCCATTTTTCACTAATATTTCGATATTAGACATGTCACATTTTAACATTTTTGATCGCAAGTCAGATACATGCATATTTGAATCGGTTAAACATTCTTCTTTATTTGATTGCAATACAACATCCCACAGCTCACACTTTACAGGATGGTCTAATGAAGAAAGCGAAAGTAACAAGCTGCACAGCCACTCAGTTGAGCATTCGCCTTCCACCAGAGATATGCACTGTAACGAAGCAGGCAGCTGGAGATTACAATGACCCTTATAGGTTCCCCATATATAAAGCTTGTTTAACTTGCTGAGTGTGGGAAGGATCTCTGATGCTAATGAAACACAATCAGCCGTTATCAGATCCAGGATCCCTATACTTGTATCACGAAATATTTCAAACATTTCACTACTGCCATTTTTCACTACTATCTCGATATTAGACATGTCACATTTTAACATGTCTGATCGCAAGTCATATCCATGCATATTTGAATCGGTTTCACATTCTTCTTTATTTGATTGCAATACAACATCCGAAAGCTCACACTTTACAGGATGGTGTAATGAAGAAAGCGAAAGTAACAAGCTGCACAGCCACTCAGTTGAGCATTCGCCTTCCACCAGAGATATGCACTGTAACGAAGCAGGCAGCTGGAGATTACAATGACCCTTATAGGTTCCCCGTATATAAAGCTTTATTAGCTTGCTGAGTGTGGGAAGGATCTCTGATGCTAATAAAACACAATCAGCCGTTCTCAGACTCAGGATCCCTATACTTGTATCACGAAATATTTCAAATATTTCACTACTGCCATTTTTCACTACTATCTCGATATTAGACATGTCACATTTTAACATTTCGGATTGCAAGTCAGATCCATGCATATTTGAATCGGTTTCACATTCTTCTTTATTTGATTGCAATACAACATCCCACAGCTCACACTTTACAGGATGGTGTAATGAAGAAAGCGAAAGTAACAAGCTGCACAGCCACTCAGTTGAGCATTCGCCTTCCTGCAGAGATATGCACTGTAACGAAGCAGGCAGCTGGAGATTACAATGACCCTTATAGGTTCCCCATAAATAAAGCTTGTTTAGCTTGCTGAGTGTGGGAAGGATCTCTGATGCTAATGAAACACAATCAGCCGTTCTCAGATCCAGGATCCCTATACTTGTATCACGAAATATTTCAAATATTTCACTACTGCCATTTTTCACGAATATCTCGACATTAGACATGTCACATTTTAACATTTCGGATCGCAAGTCAGATCCATGCATATTTGAATCGGTTTCACATTCTTCTTTATTTGATTGCAATACAACATCCCACAGCTCACACTTTACAGGATGGTCTAATGAAGAAAGCGAAAGTAACAAGCTGCACAGCCACTCAGTTGAGCATTCGCCTTCCACCAGAGATATGCACTGTAACGAAGCAGGCAGCTGGAGATTACAATGACCCTTATAGGTTCCCCATAAATAAAGCTTGTTTAGCTTGCTGAGTGTGGGAAGGATCTCTGATGCTAATGAAACACAATTAGCCGTTCTCAGATCCAGGATCCCTATACTTGTATCACGAAATATTTCAAATATTTCACTACTGCCATTTTTCACTACTATCTCGATATTAGACATGTCACATTTTAACATGTCTGATCGCAAGTCATATCCATGCATATTTGAATCGGTTTCACATTCTTCTTTATTTGATTGCAATACAACATCCGACAGCTCACACTTTACAGGATGGTGTAATGAAGAAAGCGAAAGTAACAAGCTGCACAGCCACTCAGTTGAGCATTCGCCTTCCTGCAGAGATATGCACTGTAACGAAGCAGGCAGCTGGAGATTACAATGACCCTTATAGGTTCCCCGTATATAAAGCTTTATTAGCTTGCTGAGTGTGGGAAGGATCTCTGATGCTAATGAAACACAATCAGCCGTTCTCAGATTCAGGATCCCTATACTTGTATCACGAAATATTTCAAATATTTCACTACTGCCATTTTTCACGAATATCTCGATATTAGACATGTCACATTTTAACATTTCGGATCGCAAGTCAGATCCATGCATATTTGATTCGGTTTCACATTCTTCTTTATTTGATTGCAATACAACATCCCACAGCTCACACTTTACAGGATGGTCTAATGAAGAAAGCGAAAGTAACAAGCTGCACAGCCACTCAGTTGAGCATTCGCCTTCCTGCAGAGATATGCACTGCAACGAAGCAGGCAGCTGGAGATTACAATGACCCTTATAGGTTCCCCGTATATAAAGCTTTATTAGCTTGCTGAGTGTGGGAAGGATCTCTGATGCTAATGAAACACAATCAGCCGTTCTCAGACTCAGGATCCCTATACTTGTATCACAAAATATTTCAAATATTTCACTACTGCCATTTTTCACGAATATCCCGATATTAGACATGTCACATTTTAACATTTCGGATTGCAAGTCAGATCCATGCATATTTGAATCGGTTTCACATTCTTCTTTATTTGATTGCAATACAACATCCCACAGCTCACACTTTACAGGATGGTGCAATGAAGAAAGCGAAAGTAACAAGCTGCACAGCCACTCAGTTGAGCATTCGCCTTCCACCAGAGATATGCACTGTAACGAAGCGGGCAGCTGGAGATTACAATGACCCTTATAGGTTCCCCGTAAATAAAGCTTGTTTAGCTTGCTGAGTGTGGGAAGGATCTCTGATGCTAATGAAACACAATCAGCCGTTATCAGATCCAGAATCCCTATACTTGTATCATGAAATATTTCAAATATTTCACTACTGCCATTTTTCACGAATATCTCGATATTAGACATGTCACATTTTAACATTTCGGATCGCAAGTCAGATCCATGCATATTTGAATCGGTTTCACATTCTTCTTTATTTGATTGCAATACAACATCCCACAGCTCACACTTTACAGGATGGTGTAATGAAGAAAGCGAAAGTAACAAGCTGCACAGCCACTCAGTTGAGCATTCGCCTTCCACCAGAGATATGCACTGTAACGAAGCAGGCAGCTGGAGATTACAATGACCCTTATAGGTTCCCCATAAATAAAGCTTGTTTAGCTTGCTGAGTGTGGGAAGGATCTCTGATGCTAATGAAACACAATCAGCCGTTATCAGATCCAGGATCCCTATACTTGTATCACGAAATATTTCAAATATTTCACTACTGCCATTTTTCACGAATATCTCGATATTAGACATGTCACATTTTAACATTTCGGATCGCAAGTCAGATCCATGCATATTTGAATCGGTTTCACATTCTTCTTTATTTGATTGCAATACAACATCCCACAGCTCACACTTTACAGGATGGTGTAATGAAGAAAGCGAAAGTAACAAGCTGCACAGCCACTCAGTTGAGCATTCGCCTTCCACCAGAGATATGCACTGTAACGAAGCAGGCAGCTGGAGATTACAATGACCCTTATAGGTTCCCCATAAATAAAGCTTGTTTAGCTTGCTGAGTGTGGGAAGGATCTCTGATGCTAATGAAACACAATCAGCCGTTATCAGATCCAGGATCCCTATACTTGTATCACGAAATATTTCAAATATTTCACTACTGCCATTTTTCACGAATATCTCGATATTAGACATGTCACATTTTAACATTTCGGATCGCAAGTCAGATCCATGCATATTTGAATCGGTTTCACATTCTTCTTTATTTGATTGCAATACAACATCCCACAGCTCACACTTTACAGGATGGTGTAATGAAGAAAGCGAAAGTAACAAGCTGCACAGCCACTCAGTTGAGCATTCGCCTTCCACCAGAGATATGCACTGTAACGAAGCAGGCAGCTGGAGATTACAATGACCCTTATAGGTTCCCCATAAATAAAGCTTGTTTAGCTTGCTGAGTGTGGGAAGGATCTCTGATGCTAATGAAACACAATCAGCCGTTATCAGATCCAGGATCCCTATACTTGTATCACGAAATATTTCAAATATTTCACTACTGCCATTTTTCACGAATATCTCGATATTAGACATGTCACATTTTAACATTTCGGATCGCAAGTCAGATCCATGCATATTTGAATCGGTTTCACATTCTTCTTTATTTGATTGCAATACAACATCCCACAGCTCACACTTTACAGGATGGTCTAATGAAGAAAGCGAAAGTAACAAGCTGCACAGCCACTCAGTTGAGCATTCGCCTTCCACCAGAGATATGCACTGTAACGAAGCAGGCAGCTGGAGATTACAATGACCCTTATAGGTTCCCCATAAATAAAGCTTGTTTAGCTTGCTGAGTGTGGGAAGGATCTCTGATGCTAATGAAACACAATTAGCCGTTCTCAGATCCAGGATCCCTATACTTGTATCACGAAATATTTCAAATATTTCACTACTGCCATTTTTCACTACTATCTCGATATTAGACATGTCACATTTTAACATGTCTGATCGCAAGTCATATCCATGCATATTTGAATCGGTTTCACATTCTTCTTTATTTGATTGCAATACAACATCCGACAGCTCACACTTTACAGGATGGTGTAATGAAGAAAGCGAAAGTAACAAGCTGCACAGCCACTCAGTTGAGCATTCGCCTTCCTGCAGAGATATGCACTGTAACGAAGCAGGCAGCTGGAGATTACAATGACCCTTATAGGTTCCCCGTATATAAAGCTTTATTAGCTTGCTGAGTGTGGGAAGGATCTCTGATGCTAATGAAACACAATCAGCCGTTCTCAGATTCAGGATCCCTATACTTGTATCACGAAATATTTCAAATATTTCACTACTGCCATTTTTCACGAATATCTCGATATTAGACATGTCACATTTTAACATTTCGGATCGCAAGTCAGATCCATGCATATTTGATTCGGTTTCACATTCTTCTTTATTTGATTGCAATACAACATCCCACAGCTCACACTTTACAGGATGGTCTAATGAAGAAAGCGAAAGTAACAAGCTGCACAGCCACTCAGTTGAGCATTCGCCTTCCTGCAGAGATATGCACTGCAACGAAGCAGGCAGCTGGAGATTACAATGACCCTTATAGGTTCCCCGTATATAAAGCTTTATTAGCTTGCTGAGTGTGGGAAGGATCTCTGATGCTAATGAAACACAATCAGCCGTTCTCAGACTCAGGATCCCTATACTTGTATCACAAAATATTTCAAATATTTCACTACTGCCATTTTTCACGAATATCCCGATATTAGACATGTCACATTTTAACATTTCGGATTGCAAGTCAGATCCATGCATATTTGAATCGGTTTCACATTCTTCTTTATTTGATTGCAATACAACATCCCACAGCTCACACTTTACAGGATGGTGCAATGAAGAAAGCGAAAGTAACAAGCTGCACAGCCACTCAGTTGAGCATTCGCCTTCCACCAGAGATATGCACTGTAACGAAGCGGGCAGCTGGAGATTACAATGACCCTTATAGGTTCCCCGTAAATAAAGCTTGTTTAGCTTGCTGAGTGTGGGAAGGATCTCTGATGCTAATGAAACACAATCAGCCGTTATCAGATCCAGAATCCCTATACTTGTATCATGAAATATTTCAAATATTTCACTACTGCCATTTTTCACGAATATCTCGATATTAGACATGTCACATTTTAACATTTCGGATCGCAAGTCAGATCCATGCATATTTGAATCGGTTTCACATTCTTCTTTATTTGATTGCAATACAACATCCCACAGCTCACACTTTACAGGATGGTGTAATGAAGAAAGCGAAAGTAACAAGCTGCACAGCCACTCAGTTGAGCATTCGCCTTCCACCAGAGATATGCACTGTAACGAAGCAGGCAGCTGGAGATTACAATGACCCTTATAGGTTCCCCATAAATAAAGCTTGTTTAGCTTGCTGAGTGTGGGAAGGATCTCTGATGCTAATGAAACACAATCAGCCGTTATCAGATCCAGGATCCCTATACTTGTATCACGAAATATTTCAAATATTTCACTACTGCCATTTTTCACGAATATCTCGATATTAGACATGTCACATTTTAACATTTCGGATCGCAAGTCAGATCCATGCATATTTGAATCGGTTTCACATTCTTCTTTATTTGATTGCAATACAACATCCCACAGCTCACACTTTACAGGATGGTGTAATGAAGAAAGCGAAAGTAACAAGCTGCACAGCCACTCAGTTGAGCATTCGCCTTCCACCAGAGATATGCACTGTAACGAAGCAGGCAGCTGGAGATTACAATGACCCTTATAGGTTCCCCATAAATAAAGCTTGTTTAGCTTGCTGAGTGTGGGAAGGATCTCTGATGCTAATGAAACACAATCAGCCGTTATCAGATCCAGGATCCCTATACTTGTATCACGAAATATTTCAAATATTTCACTACTGCCATTTTTCACGAATATCTCGATATTAGACATGTCACATTTTAACATTTCGGATCGCAAGTCAGATCCATGCATATTTGAATCGGTTTCACATTCTTCTTTATTTGATTGCAATACAACATCCCACAGCTCACACTTTACAGGATGGTGTAATGAAGAAAGCGAAAGTAACAAGCTGCACAGCCACTCAGTTGAGCATTCGCCTTCCACCAGAGATATGCACTGTAACGAAGCAGGCAGCTGGAGATTACAATGACCCTTATAGGTTCCCCATAAATAAAGCTTGTTTAGCTTGCTGAGTGTGGGAAGGATCTCTGATGCTAATGAAACACAATCAGCCGTTATCAGATCCAGGATCCCTATACTTGTATCACGAAATATTTCAAATATTTCACTACTGCCATTTTTCACGAATATCTCGATATTAGACATGTCACACTTTAACATTTCGGATCGCAAGTCAGATCCATGCATATTTGAATCGGTTTCACATTCTTCTTTATTTGATTGCAATACAACATTCCACAGCACACACTCTACAGGATGGTCTAATGAAGAAAGCGAAAGTAACAAGCTGCACAGCCACTCAGTTGAGCATTCGCCTTCCTGCAGAGATATGCACTGTAACGAAGCAGGCAGCTGGAGATTACAATGACCCTTATAGGTTCCCCGTATATAAAGCTTTATTAGCTTGCTGAGTGTGGGAAGGATCTCTGATGCTAATGAAACACAATCAGCCGTTCTCAGACTCAGGATCCCTATACTTGTATCACGAAATATTTCAAATATTTCACTACTGCCATTTTTCACGAATATCCCGATATTAGACATGTCACATTTTAACATTTCGGATTGCAAGTCAGATCCATGCATATTTGAATCGGTTTCACATTCTTCTTTATTTGATTGCAATACAACATCCCACAGCTCACACTTTACAGGATGGTGTAATGAAGAAAGCGAAAGTAACAAGCTGCACAGCCACTCAGTTGAGCATTCGCCTTCCACCAGAGATATGCACTGTAACGAAGCGGGCAGCTGGAGATTACAATGACCCTTATAGGTTCCCCGTAAATAAAGCTTGTTTAGCTTGCTGAGTGTGGGAAGGATCTCTGATGCTAATTAAACACAATCAGCCGTTATCAGATCCAGGATCCCTATACTTGTATCATGAAATATTTCAAATATTTCACTACTGCCATTTTTCACGAATATCTCGATATTAGACATGTCACATTTTAACATTTCGGATCGCAAGTCAGATCCATGCATATTTGAATCGGTTTCACATTCTTCTTTATTTGATTGCAATACAACATCCCACAGCTCACACTTTACAGGATGGTGTAATGAAGAAAGCGAAAGTAACAAGCTGCACAGCCACTCAGTTGAGCATTCGCCTTCCTGCAGAGATATGCACTGTAACGAAGCAGGCAGCTGGAGATTACAATGACCCTTATAGGTTCCCCATAAATAAAGCTTGTTTAGCTTGCTGAGTGTGGGAAGGATCTCTGATGCTAATGAAACACAATCAGCCGTTATCAGATCCAGGATCCCTATACTTGTATCACGAAATATTTCAAATATTTCACTACTGCCATTTTTCACGAATATCTCGATATTAGACATGTCACATTTTAACATTTCGGATCGCAAGTCAGATCCATGCATATTTGAATCGGTTTCACATTCTTCTTTATTTGATTGCAATACAACATCCCACAGCTCACACTTTACAGGATGGTGTAATGAAGAAAGCGAAAGTAACAAGCTGCACAGCCACTCAGTTGAGCATTCGCCTTCCACCAGAGATATGCACTGTAACGAAGCAGGCAGCTGGAGATTACAATGACCCTTATAGGTTCCCCATAAATAAAGCTTGTTTAGCTTGCTGAGTGTGGGAAGGATCTCTGATGCTAATGAAACACAATCAGCCGTTATCAGATCCAGGATCCCTATACTTGTATCACGAAATATTTCAAATATTTCACTACTGCCATTTTTCACGAATATCTCGATATTAGACATGTCACACTTTAACATTTCGGATCGCAAGTCAGATCCATGCATATTTGAATCGGTTTCACATTCTTCTTTATTTGATTGCAATACAACATTCCACAGCACACACTCTACAGGATGGTCTAATGAAGAAAGCGAAAGTAACAAGCTGCACAGCCACTCAGTTGAGCATTCGCCTTCCTGCAGAGATATGCACTGTAACGAAGCAGGCAGCTGGAGATTACAATGACCCTTATAGGTTCCCCGTATATAAAGCTTTATTAGCTTGCTGAGTGTGGGAAGGATCTCTGATGCTAATGAAACACAATCAGCCGTTCTCAGACTCAGGATCCCTATACTTGTATCACGAAATATTTCAAATATTTCACTACTGCCATTTTTCACGAATATCTCGATATTAGACATGTCACATTTTAACATTTCGGATTGCAAGTCAGATCCATGCATATTTGAATCGGTTTCACATTCTTCTTTATTTGATTGCAATACAACATCCCACAGCTCACACTTTACAGGATGGTCTAATGAAGAAAGCGAAAGTAACAAGCTGCACAGCCACTCAGTTGAGCATTCGCCTTCCTGCAGAGATATGCACTGTAACGAAGCAGGCAGCTGGAGATTACAATGACCCTTATAGGTTCCCCGTATATAAAGCTTTATTAGCTTGCTGAGTGTGGGAAGGATCTCTGATGCTAATGAAACACAATCAGCCGTTCTCAGACTCAGGATCCCTATACTTGTATCACGAAATATTTCAAATATTTCACTACTGCCATTTTTCACGAATATCTCGATATTAGACATGTCACATTTTAACATTTCGGATTGCAAGTCAGATCCATGCATATTTGAATCGGTTTCACATTCTTCTTTATTTGATTGCAATACAACATCCCACAGCTCACACTTTACAGGATGGTGTAATGAAGAAAGCGAAAGTAACAAGCTGCACAGCCACTCAGTTGAGCATTCGCCTTCCTGCAGAGATATGCACTGTAACGAAGCAGGCAGCTGGAGATTACAATGACCCTTATAGGTTCCCCATAAATAAAGCTTGTTTAGCTTGCTGAGTGTGGGAAGGATCTCTGATGCTAATGAAACACAATCAGCCGTTATCAGATCCAGGATCCCTATACTTGTATCACGAAATATTTCAAATATTTCACTACTGCCATTTTTCACGAATATCTCGATATTAGACATGTCACATTTTAACATTTCGGATCGCAAGTCAGATCCATGCATATTTGAATCGGTTTCACATTCTTCTTTATTTGATTGCAATACAACATCCCACAGCTCACACTTTACAGGATGGTGTAATGAAGAAAGCGAAAGTAACAAGCTGCACAGCCACTCAGTTGAGCATTCGCCTTCCACCAGAGATATGCACTGTAACGAAGCAGGCAGCTGGAGATTACAATGACCCTTATAGGTTCCCCATAAATAAAGCTTGTTTAGCTTGCTGAGTGTGGGAAGGATCTCTGATGCTAATGAAACACAATCAGCCGTTATCAGATCCAGGATCCCTATACTTGTATCACGAAATATTTCAAATATTTCACTACTGCCATTTTTCACGAATATCTCGATATTAGACATGTCACACTTTAACATTTCGGATCGCAAGTCAGATCCATGCATATTTGAATCGGTTTCACATTCTTCTTTATTTGATTGCAATACAACATTCCACAGCACACACTCTACAGGATGGTCTAATGAAGAAAGCGAAAGTAACAAGCTGCACAGCCACTCAGTTGAGCATTCGCCTTCCTGCAGAGATATGCACTGTAACGAAGCAGGCAGCTGGAGATTACAATGACCCTTATAGGTTCCCCGTATATAAAGCTTTATTAGCTTGCTGAGTGTGGGAAGGATCTCTGATGCTAATGAAACACAATCAGCCGTTCTCAGACTCAGGATCCCTATACTTGTATCACGAAATATTTCAAATATTTCACTACTGCCATTTTTCACGAATATCCCGATATTAGACATGTCACATTTTAACATTTCGGATTGCAAGTCAGATCCATGCATATTTGAATCGGTTTCACATTCTTCTTTATTTGATTGCAATACAACATCCCACAGCTCACACTTTACAGGATGGTGTAATGAAGAAAGCGAAAGTAACAAGCTGCACAGCCACTCAGTTGAGCATTCGCCTTCCACCAGAGATATGCACTGTAACGAAGCGGGCAGCTGGAGATTACAATGACCCTTATAGGTTCCCCGTAAATAAAGCTTGTTTAGCTTGCTGAGTGTGGGAAGGATCTCTGATGCTAATGAAACACAATCAGCCGTTATCAGATCCAGGATCCCTATACTTGTATCATGAAATATTTCAAATATTTCACTACTGCCATTTTTCACGAATATCTCGATATTAGACATGTCACATTTTAACATTTCGGATCGCAAGTCAGATCCATGCATATTTGAATCGGTTTCACATTCTTCTTTATTTGATTGCAATACAACATCCCACAGCTCACACTTTACAGGATGGTGTAATGAAGAAAGCGAAAGTAACAAGCTGCACAGCCACTCAGTTGAGCATTCGCCTTCCTGCAGAGATATGCACTGTAACGAAGCAGGCAGCTGGAGATTACAATGACCCTTATAGGTTCCCCGTATATAAAGCTTTATTAGCTTGCTGAGTGTGGGAAGGATCTCTGATGCTAATGAAACACAATCAGCCATTCTCAGATTCAGGATCCCTATACTTGTATCACGAAATATTTCAAATATTTCACTACTGCCATTTTTCACGAATATCTCGATATTAGACATGTCACATTTTAACATTTCTGATCGCAAGTCAGATCCATGCATATTTGAATCGGTTTCACATTCTTCTTTATTTGATTGCAATACAACATCCCACAGCTCACACTTTACAGGATGGTGTAATGAAGAAAGCGAAAGTAACAAGCTGCACAGCCACTCAGTTGAGCATTCGCCTTCCACCAGAGATATGCACTGTAACGAAGCGGGCAGCTGGAGATTACAATGACCCTTATAGGTTCCCCGTAAATAAAGCTTGTTTAGCTTGCTGAGTGTGGGAAGGATCTCTGATGCTAATGAAACACAATCAGCCGTTATCAGATCCAGGATCCCTATACTTGTATCATGAAATATTTCAAATATTTCACTACTGCCATTTTTCACGAATATCTCGATATTAGACATGTCACATTTTAACATTTCGGATCGCAAGTCAGATCCATGCATATTTGAATCGGTTTCACATTCTTCTTTATTTGATTGCAATACAACATCCCACAGCTCACACTTTACAGGATGGTGTAATGAAGAAAGCGAAAGTAACAAGCTGCACAGCCACTCAGTTGAGCATTCGCCTTCCTGCAGAGATATGCACTGTAACGAAGCAGGCAGCTGGAGATTACAATGACCCTTATAGGTTCCCCATAAATAAAGCTTGTTTAGCTTGCTGAGTGTGGGAAGGATCTCTGATGCTAATGAAACACAATCAGCCGTTATCAGATTCAGGATCCCTATACTTGTATCACGAAATATTTCAAATATTTCACTACTGCCATTTTTCACGAATATCTCGATATTAGACATGTCACATTTTAACATTTCGGATCGCAAGTCAGATCCATGCATATTTGATTCGGTTTCACATTCTTCTTTATTTGATTGCAATACAACATCCCACAGCTCACACTTTACAGGATGGTCTAATGAAGAAAGCGAAAGTAACAAGCTGCACAGCCACTCAGTTGAGCATTCGCCTTCCTGCAGAGATATGCACTGCAACGAAGCAGGCAGCTGGAGATTACAATGACCCTTATAGGTTCCCCGTATATAAAGCTTTATTAGCTTGCTGAGTGTGGGAAGGATCTCTGATGCTAATGAAACACAATCAGCCGTTCTCAGACTCAGGATCCCTATACTTGTATCACAAAATATTTCAAATATTTCACTACTGCCATTTTGCACTGATATCTCGATATTAGACATGTCACATTTCAACACTTCACCACACAATTCTTCTGTTTGGAATTGGGACTTAGCACAGGTCGTCAAATACAACTGGTCCATGAAAAAATGAATATCGTGTTTTAATGAGGATAATTGCACCAGCAACCGTCGTAAAAACACAACAGTAATTGTATTTTTCAGCAAATGTAAATTTTGCAAAGTGGGAGGCAAAATTAATTCGTCCTTTAAAGTGGATTCTTCTATTCCTAAATACGTTAACTTAGACAGGGATGGTAGCACATCAGAAAGCAATAAAATATCGATTTTCCCGATAGAAACCAGCTGCTGTATGTTCAAGTTATGTAATGCTTTATAAATTTCAGGAGTGCCTGTCATCTTCACGCGTTTAAGACAATTCTTAGACATTTGAAGGACCGCCAGTATTTCGTTTAATTGAAGTGCATTACGTTCTAAAATAAGTGAATGCACGTCCGACTTGTTGATCATTAAAAGTTCCTTTAATACGTTTGAATCTGAGTCATTAAGAAATACACTGAATGTAAAGTGATTACATTTGAGAAAACTTTCATTTTGCCCGCTGACCTTAGCCTCACTGTAACCAGCAATTAGCATGCGCTGGAATAAGACTGATATTTCTAGGCAACGTACATCATATTCCATCTGGACATGTTTAGATTTTTCAGTGTTCCGCTTTCTGTAACTTTCTTTTTGAAATAAAATTTCATTTGTCTCAGAATAAACTTGATCGATGTATATGCTCAGTCCATGGTCTATGTCGTTGAGGAGGTCGCTGTTAGAGAGACGGTTTATTATTGTGTTAGCTATTTCGCAATTGAGCCCACACAGATAAATTATTATCTGGCTCATTTCTAACACAATATATTTATCTTTGCTCAGGATACTTGTTATAATGCCCTCCTTTGCGATATGATATGCTGCAAGGAATTCCTGAACCGTCTCATGTAGAAATGAAATATTTGGACTAGGTAATAATGTTGTGGGATTATCGATTGCCGTTAACACGCCAGCATTAAGGCAGAATTGCAATTGTTCTTTTGTCATAAACTTCTTCAATAATTGCCTTTCGGCAAACACCACTAGAGATTTTTCCGATAAAAAAGTGAAATGAAATGCAGCATTTCCAAGCGCATTAAATATCTCAACCTGTGGTTCAATATAGCTCGTATTCGATAAACACTGAATTGGATGTCCTTCTTTGAAATATCCTTCTTTTGCATTTGCATTCTTGAAAAGTAGGTCAAGCAGAATACAGTTTATTTCACACAATGAACCACTAAATCTTGTATTGTTCATCCACAAACTTATTAGCATTGTCTGCAGCCATGGTGACGCAAGAAACTGAAACAATTGACGATCATTAACGTAGCTCATAAAATCAGTATCTTTCTTTAGATTCCCAGTCTGAAGACTGAGTATTATGTGCTTTGTTAGCTCTTCTGGATCAGTTATTCCTTCAATTTCTAGAAGTCTGTCAATTTGAGAATCCTTGATTCGCTCATCCGCCATTTTCCATGGCCGTGTTGTAATTAACGATACACTCTTCGTATGACAAGTTGCCATTAAAGGTACAGTGTATTTGTTCGAATAATCAGCCCACTCGTTCAGCCCATCCATAATAACGATGCATGTCTCTCCTTCCAGGATACGCTGTACAAGATTAAAGGCCTCTTGACGTTTATCACCCGTGTAAATCCTGTTGATAATTTGTGTTTTGATCATCTTTATTACCTCTTGCTGGCCCACTGCATCTCTCAGTAATATGTGAAAGAGAAACTTAAACTCATTTAACGTTTCCACATCACTGAATGTAGCTTTGTGCTCAAGATTTTGTACAGATACCGCCTCGCACCAGTCAAGCACTAATTTAGTAAGAAATGTTGATTTTCCCATTCCTGGCTCTCCTTGTACAAACACCTGACTACATGTATTTAGTTTGTTATCTTTGTAAAATATGTCCTTGTATTGGTGAACCGCGTTGTCCGCTTTTTTCCGAGATCCATCTTTCCCGATTGTAACTTGGCTTAATTTCGGTAGCACAAAGACATCCCAGATAAGTTTATCACGACTTTCCCGTATTGGTGAAACAGACACAGTTTTCAGACTCGTCGTATACAGCCCTATTAACTTTCCACGAAAATCTGAAAAAAATGAAAAATACAGATTTCAATCTACTTATAACACAGTCCAAATTAAAATTAATAATAATAATAGTAATAATAATAGTAATAATAATAATAGTAATAATAATAATAGTAATAATATTTTTATTCTCCGAAGTTATATTGCTAGAACAACACATTGGTGCAAAATGATAGTAACAATGAACAATGGTTGTCTTATTTAAAAAGAGGAACAATATATGTATATGACTGCAAATTTGTGATTATATACACGAATTCAACATGTACATGTACATATACATTTAAAACCGACAACGATTCATGGAAAATTAGATTTTATTTGGCATTGTTTTCATAATAACACTTGTATTTAATGTCACATTAAAATGACTCGTATCTAATTTGATTATTGTAGCGATAATGTAATTTCTTTCTTTCTTTTAGTTGATTCTGTAGAAGTACCTGTTCCAAATTACAAGAAAACTTCTTTTCGCAAAACTTCATAAAAATTAAAAAAAAAGTACAATACATAAGGAATCTGAATGTGAGGCAAATCTTGTTCGTGACATTATTTGCATGTTTATTGATAAAAAGTAAAACACATCAACGTACTGAAGTCAACCAGTATTCCACTGCTTTTATTAAATAATAACCAATATTTGCCCAGAGAGCAAGATTTCACAATCCATCATTTCCAATTGTGAAGAGTTATGGATTTATTAAATAATATTTAAACGATAAATTGGTTTTCATGTGCTGTCATTAACAATTACAGGTTATTTTAAAACATAGTGCGTGAAAGTGCACATGCATAATGTGTTTATTGTAAAGTCGTCAATTTAGTGCTAAAGCGTGCATGAGTATATCTTCATAACTTTATCAAAATTTTATTTCAATAACACTTTTTTATTTTAAATCAAGCCGCAAGCTAAAACCCACTCACACACGCACACGCACTCACTCACGCGACCACACCCAAACACGCATGCAGGTAAACACATGCGAAGTGCGTGCAATTACACACTTTCACACTTGCGCTCGTACACAAAGCCTCACTATCACGCTTGCAGGCACATACACACGCATACATGTACCGTTTGAACACGCGAAATGTAAGTCCCAATATAAATGATACCCGTAAGTCTATAATAAGTATTTTGTAAAAATGAACTAAGTTAGTTTGGTTTTATTAGAAATAGATGTATTACATTATGAGTGTTGATTACTTTCAGCCTTACCTAAAAACGAGAATTGTTGTTTGAATAGTTAATTTTTTGGAATATCATTTGTGGTGTAAAACAGATTTCAAGGGGCCTATCTGCGGTATTTCCCATAACTATAGACACGTATTTTAAAACTACACATTTTCTAGAAGTAATACTATATTGATGGAATCGTTAAGAAAAAAATATATACATGCCCTTACGAAATTTTGGTGTATTGCCAGTGTATTGTCAGTAGAAATCCAGTGTACTGTCAGTGTATTGCCAAACCTGACAACACACTGGTAATAATTACCAGTGTGTTGTCTGTGTGTTACAATTGTGTTGTCAGGTCTGGCAACACACTTGCACCACACTGGAAACACTTAAATACTTATCATATTTAATTATTCTCATCAGGAAATCATAAAGTAATTATTGAAAAATATATTAGCCAAGTTTATCCAAAAAACATCTGACAACACAATGACAATACACTGGTTTCACACTGGCACTAAAAAAACACTGGTAATACACTGACCATACAGTGGTTTTGGAGTTTTTCAGTGTGTTGTCAGTGAGTTGTCACTGTGTTGTCAGACCAACTAATACACTGGCAATACACTGGCAACACACTAGCAATACACTGGCAAGAATAAGAGAACGTTGCCAGTATGTGCCTGTGTTTCGGTCGGACTGACAACACACTGGCATCACTCTGGAAAGAATCCATTTAACAAAATGTTGCCAGTGTAAATCCAGTGTGTTGTCAGTGTATTGCCAGCTTGCCTAGATGGAGATTTGTTTATAATATATTTTACAAATGCATGTATCTAATAATATAGTTTATCTTTAATGTAAATATACAACATTACATCAAAGAAATTAAACAACATATTATTGCATCTGAGCGAAAAACAGGGTCAAATTATTGTTAATAGTGAAACTGAAAACGAAGACGATGTTGTTGTGGTTGTTGTTGATGATGATGATATGTAACAACTTTGTGTATGTTTGAGCTGCACTATAATAAGCAGTCCTATAAATTAAAATTTACCAGCATCCGAATAATGTTTGTCTGATTAATTGGTATATGTCAAAACTAAACAAGAGATGTTTGTAAAACATGTATGCCCCCCCTGACTTGCAGCCAAGTTGTGACTATGTGCAAATGGCGAGGTCTCGATATATGGTATATATGTATGAAGTTTATTTAAAAATCTCGATGCATTCTCAAGTTATTGAGCGGAGACCGTTTTTCTATTTTTAGTAATGGTGACCTTGACCTTGACCCCACCCATCCCATATGCAATCTAAAGCGAGGTCCCAATATAAAGTATCTATGTATGAAGTTTCATAAAAATATCTCGATGCGTTCTCAAGTTATTGAGCGGAAACCGTTTTTCTATTTTTAGTAACGGTGACCTTGACTTTGACCCCACCCACCCCATATGCAATTCCAAGCGAGGTCTCAGTATAAGGTATCTATGTATAAAGTTTCATTAAAATATCTAGATGCGTTCTCAAGTTATTGAGCGGAAACCGTTTTTCTATTTTTAGCAACGGTGGCCTTGACCTTTGACCTGTTGACCTCAAAATGTATAGGCGTCTTCCTTTTCTCCCAAGTAACCAGCATACCAACTTTCATGATCGTAGGTCAAAGCGTTCTCTAGATATCGTGATATTGACCAATCAGAGACAATGTGTCTGTAAAATGATAAAAAGCCACTCTAAGAAGATATATATTTAATACAAAATAATTTTTGGGGGGAAAAGCAATCTGAAACAATACATAAAGTTTTTATTTACATATCTGAAGATACATTATTTGGATGAATTGTATAAATTGCATGTTACCAAGTTTTATTAACTACGTATTTTGTTGTCAGTGCATTAGCAGTCAATTTTTGTATTTCAAAGTATTTTGTTGCCAGTGTGTTGTCAGAGAAAAAGTCTTATGAAACACCTAAGCATTTTGATGCCAGTGTATTGTCATATGTAACGTTGTATCAATTTATGGCCACTGTAGTGCCAGATCGTCTAAATATTGCATTTTTGTATTGGCAGATGTTGCCAGTGTTTTTCAGATGTTTTTCAGATGTCAATATATAGATATCACACCCCATAGAGGGTGATACAACATATTGTCAACCCGAGAATGGTAATGTCAACCGAGGCGTAAGCAAAGGTTGACATTACCATTTTTATATTTATTATACCGAACAATAAAACAGGGAAACTTAGGCCTGATTACTTAATTTATAGATCTACTTTTTTAAATGCCCTTTAAAATCAACTAATAACCAAAAAGTGTTAAAGCTAATTTACCACAGATTATTTTCATTATTTAAGATGTGTATCTATATGAAACATTTATGGTTCCTTCACAATACAATAGTTAAATAATACTGCAGAAACAGACTTCCGTACTTTCAAACAGTTTGCAAAGTGTACCAGCATGACCGGCGAGTGTGTACAGTGCAGTTATATTTAGATGTGTCATGCTTTAAAGGTGGCATGATCGACAGGATGTTTCTACAGCGCGTTAGTTTAAATCAGTAATATACATGGTGAGATACGGGCGAAAATTTTTGTTGGATACAAAACTAAATATTATAGTTGATGGGAAGTGTTTAATGGATATTCAGAACACATTAACGCGATAAATGTGTACAGTAGAGTGGTGCAGTAACTACACAAACCAGTTTTCACTCGACTGACATAGGACTGTGCTGTGTCGTGTAAGTTTGTTTTTAACATGTCTAAGCACTCACGTTACAGTACACATAATTAATTAAACCATGCATCGGCGATATCTGAACTTAATTTGAACGGCAATACGGTTAATCGGATACAGGTTTGGAGACAAAATACGATTTAAAATATACGTTCTGACAAGTCATGGCGATTTAAAAAACAAATCGCGTTTCTGGTTAGCACGGTGCGCATGAAATTAAATATTGCACAACTGTGTGGATACTTGAAAATGAATTGCAAACCCGGGTTGTTTGATATTAATTGTAAAAGCAGTGGATTGATGTTCGCATTACTAAAGGTTAACGTTGTTTTGTTTTGTGAAACTGTTGTTCTATTTTTAGCTCCACGCGAGGGTGACCGTATACTCTCGCATGTGACATTACGAAATGTTTCATGATAGATATATGGAAATTTAACATGGGCTAGTCACATGAGGTATAATAATACATTTTACCAGTGTGTATCCAGTGTATTACCAGCTTATTGTCAGAATCTGACAACACACTGGTAATATTGCCAGTATGTTGTCAGATATGAAAGAATGCTGCCAGTGCATTGCCAGTGTATAATCAGCATATTGTCAGACAGATTTTTCTGTTACAAGCGTATAGCCAGTGTGTTGTCAGAAACACAATTTGGTAAGGGCGAACGCCGATTTTTTTCAAAACACGGTTTTAACAGGATTCGAACTCATGCCTACAAAATCGTGCACTTAAATGCAAAATTTCCTACGCTAGACTACAATGATCAATAGTGTGCAAGCGCGTAGCGGTACTTTAAGTACAATTCATTCAAATAGATTTTACTACTATTACAAATTTTTCGGCACCTGCGAAAAGTGTCATGGTGACATCTTTTTGTAATTATTTAATAATAGATTACTGTATGTTAATAAAAACGAGACCTATGTGTAATCATACTTTATTTTACGGAAATTACGTCAGGAAGTTGAGTAAAAACGTGATCAATTAGCATCTTTGCATACAAAAAAGCATCATATCATTTTGTTATGAATCTTTTATTGAAAGTTTAATTATTTCAGCGTATGCCATATTGACGTTATAGTGTTTCTAAGATTACGAATTTACGACAAATGATACGACAGGTTGTTAATTATTTTGGCATGGTAATGTTCTATTTCTCACAAGGTTAATGTATTAAAGTTGATTCAGTTTTGCCTACATATCACAAAAATAGCTAGGAAGTACACGAACGTCCCAAACAACCCTCGTATAATAAATGTTTCATATAATACAATTTTATTTTTGAAAATACTACACTGTATTAATAATATTATGTTGTTTTCCGGCCAATCTTTTATCTATCTATCTTTATCGTTTTCATGTCTAACTTTCATTCAGGTCTATACGGGAAATAAATCGCACAGCTTGACCCCTTTAACGAAGCCATCACAGATGGCTGAACACTCATCATATATCTGATCACAGTAATTTCCCAACCCTTGTGACAATTCATTGCTTTGTGGTCGACAATATGTAAGAAGCCCATTTGAAAGAGGTTTCAGACTCTGATAGCCTAGAGAATTAATAGATAGCCGTTATACCGGAAAATATTGAGATTTCTAGAGTTTATAAAAAAAATGTATTCAAGCGCATTATCATATAGCAGAGACGTATAAATACATATTATGTAATAAATATTTGTAAGACAAGTGAAACGCATTTGTTAACAGTTTTAAATTTTAAAAAAGATGTATTAACAAGAGGGCCCTAGGACGTTCACCTGAGACCTTGTAACCCACTAACGATTTGCATCTCCAAGGCGTGGCTTATTTTTATCCCAGGGGCCTTGCGGTTTCAGGTAAAGATTTTTAAAGCCATTTTGGTATTTAAATCTATATAAACCATGTGACCCCTGGGCTAAGGTTATTTTTTACCCATGGGGCATAACTTGAAAAATCTTTGTAGAGGACCACTATAGGATGTTGCATACTAAATGCAAAACCTCTGGGTCTTGTGGTTTAAAGAGTAAAGTTTTAAAGAAATTTTGCTATTTAAGTTTATATAAACCATGTGACCACCAGAGTGTGGCCAGTTTTGACCCCAGGGGCATAATTTGTACATTCTTTGTAGTAGAGGACCACTATAGGATGTTACATACTAAATACGAAATCTCTGGGCCTTGTGGTTTCACAGGAGAAGATTTTTAAAGTCAATTTGCTATATATTCTATATAAACAATGTGACCCCCGGGGCGTGGCCCGTTTTTACCCTAGGGACATAATTTGAACAAACTTTGTAAAGGACCACTACAGGATATTACATACCAAATAAGAAACCTCTGGACCTTGCAGTTTCAGAGGAGAAGATTTTTTAAGTCATTTAGCTACATTCTATATAAACGATGTGACCCCCGGGGCCTGGCCAGTTCTGACCCCAGGGACATAATTTGAGCAATCTTTGTAAAGGGCCACTATAGGATATAACATACCAAATATGAAACCTTTCGGCCATGCGGTTTCAGACTTTTATACTTTTGAAATCTATTTTTAGATCTGGTGACCTACTACATAGGCAGCAGACCGTAATGATTTGGACAACTTTGAAAGAGGGTCGCCCGATGATAATTCCTGTGAAGTTTGGTGAAAATATGCCAAGTTGTTTAGGAGGAGATGTTGTTTGAATGAAAAGTTGACAACAGAGGCACGGATACACTGACGACGGACAACGGGCGATTACAAAAGCTCACCCTGAGCAAGATACATATTAAAATGGGCATTTATTTACTACTAAATTCAAATCTGATGTTTCTTGCATTAAAACTTCTCATGCAGTCTCTTATTACAACTCTTAACTTAAAATGCAGTTTCTATAATCACGGAACTAGATTACGCTATTAATAGGTAAGTTGTCTGAAGATATTCACTAGAAATGTGCCCACAAACACGGATGCCCCCACCTATGCAGCCATTTTTACATGGCGCCGCTTTGTCTGTATGCATACAAATTGTTTTGCAAAAGGAGAAGTGAATTTTATATTGCACTTTATGCTAATCTATTCTCTTATTCTGTAAAGTTAGTTTAGTTTTCACAAAGTACCGTCTTGCTTTAGCCTGTGCATACTGCACAGGCTAATCTGGGATGACACTTTACGCACATGCATTAAGCCCGGGTTTCCCACGACACGCCTCAATTATTTGTATACACAGTTAGGCCAGTGTTTGTTGATTTTTAGTTTTTTGGATCCACAGACCCAATTTTTCTTAAAAATACAACCTATGGAACAAAACCAATATTTTAAAACCAATAAACAAAAATTAATCGACAACATTTTTAAATGTTAACACTAACAAGAGCACCGCCTATGGGTGCTGGATGCTCGACTTTCGTGTATTTGATAGTTGTCTCGTATTTTGTTAATATAATGAGTTCATCACTGTGATGAGGTGTGTTAAATTTTAAGTAAATACCTCTCATAGATATTGAGAAATTTGACCTAAAGCTAAAATTCTAAGATGAAAAGGGCAATAACTCCACCAAAATTTTAATATAGTTACCTAATCTTGTCTTCAGAATGGGTTCATAACTGTGATCAAGTATTTTCAGTTTCAAATCAATACATGTACCTCTTATAGTTATTATTAATTACACTGTTAGTAACTTCGGGTGTATGGGATATACACCCTCAGTGATTTCATACCATACGAGAGCAGAGTATGGTATGAAGACACTGAGGTAGTATATCCCATACACCAGAAGTTACTAACAGTGTAACGAATATATTTCACCGACTATCTTTCACTGGTTTGTTTTCATTGATATCACTTGTACATTTAGTAACGAAAGAACAACTTACAAAATAACACGAAACTCATACAATGACGTCACGGACATAAACACAAGAAACGTGGAAATTGCATGAAAACCAAATTTTTCGAACGAAATGCATAAAAGTCAGCACAATAATGAAAGAAAGTTCTGGGTGCAAGGTGAAGGTCATACACCTATGGCTAGGAAATAGTAACCTTGATCTTGCAATCCAAAGCGAGGTCTCAATATCTACATATGAAGTTTTATTAAAAATCTAAATTCGTTCTTAAGTTACTGAGTGGAAACCAATTTAGTTTAATTTTTAGTAATGGAGACCTTGACCGTGACCCCACCCTCCCCATAAGCAATTGCAAGCGAGGTCTAAATATAAGGTATCTACATATAAATGTTCATTAAAATATTTCAATTCGTTCTCTAGGTATTGAGCGGAAACAGTTTGTCTATTTTTAATAATGGTGACCTTGATCCACCCACCCCATATGTAATCACAAGCGATGTCTAGATATAAGGTATCCACATATAATGTTTCATTTAAATTCCTCAATGTGTTCTCAATTTATTGAGCAAACCATTTTACATTTTTTAGTAACGGTAACCTTGACCCTGACCCCACCCACCCCATATGCACTCCCAAGCGAGGTCTATATATGAGGTATCTAGGTATGAAGTTTCATTAAAATATCTCAATACATTCTCAAGTTATTGAGCGAAAACCGTTTTTCTATTTTTAGTAATATTAACCTGGATCCCATCCACCCCATATGCAATTCCAAGCAAGGTCTATATATATATATATATATTATATGTGTGAAGTTTTATTAAAACATATTGATGCATTCTTAAGTTATTCAGCTGAAACCATTTTATATTTTTAGCAAAGGTGACCTTGACCATGTTCTTGAGCCGAAACTGTTTTTCTATTTTTAGTAACAGTGACCTTGACCCCACCCAACCCATATGCAATATCAAGCAAGGTCTCATTATAAGGTATCTATGTATCAAGTTTCATTAAAAAATCTCAATGCGTTCTTAAGTTATTGAGCGGAAACTGTGTTTCTATTTTTAGTAACAGTGACCTTGACATTTACCCCACCCACCCCATAAGCAATTCCAAGTGAGGCCTTGATATAAGGTATCTATGTTTGAACTTTCATTACAATAGCTCAATCCGTTCTTCAGTTAGAGAGCGGAAACGAAAAGTTGATGCAGCCAACCCGCCTGCCCAACAACAAACCCCAATCTAATAACAGAAATTTTTCTTTGAAAAATATGGTAAAAAATTACGTCATTAGAGTGCGTTTCTGGACTTCTATGTGGTACTGACATGTACCGATGGTGTATGGAAAATACCCCCATGTTCATGTGACCGCTCTTAGCTAATTGGATCGCGTCATTTATGTTGGAGGTGAGATATAGTGAAATTTTGACTAAAGCAAACATTCTAAATTCAAAAAGAGAGCAATTACTCATACGAAAGCCTTGATAGAGTAACCTCCACTTCTCTACATAATAAATTAATCACTGTGATCAAGAACTTTTAGATTTAAGTCAATTACCTCATACAGGTTTTGAGAAATATGACCTGAAGCGAAAAATGTGTTGAAAAAAAGGGTTATAACTCCAATACAATCCTTGAAAGATTAACCTCCTCATTTCTGCAGAATGCGGTCTGCACCATAAACATGTTTATTTAATGTAAAGTTGTGAATTATAGAAAAATAAGTGTGATATATATCCCTATATCACTCACAGTGATGTGCTACTTTTTTAAAATTGTATTTGATTTGAACAATATTTAATTGTAGGTGTTGTCACCATTTATCATACAGAATTACCTAAAAAGAAAAGAAGTGAAGATTAATAACACAAATGTTAAGAATACCTCTCTGATATATTGAAGTGTCTTTCCCCTTATTTTCTCTTGGATTTTCCTCGCTGATCTCAGTCATATTGAGCCCAGGAGACTAGAACAGACAATGCCTTGTGGGTACAAGTTTTACCCACAAGGCATTGGAGCTCGTCATCTTGGTCCACATTTAATTTTAGTTTCCAAAGTATTTATTCGGCATAGCTGTCTAAGATCACTTTTGACCCAGATTTTCTTGCGATAATTATGCAGCGGGAAAATTGAATGCCAATAGAATTGGGCACATTTTCTAATTCTAGGGAATGCAAACTTCAAACAATGGTTTATCGTACACCAATAACTGTTGCATACTTTCGGGCAATAAAAATTGACATAATTATTTACATAAGCGGTTAAAATGAAGTTATAAACATATCTTCAACAAATTTTTTTTTTATACTCTAGAACTGAGCATAAGTATGAACGTATTTTCTTATTGTCTGTCATGAATAGAATATTATATTAATTCCCAGAATTAATCCACTATTTTGATAGCGGGTTCAACACACGATCATTCTAAAAATAGCGTGGTTGAGCTGCTGGTGTATAGCTGTCATAATATACATGCATTAAGTAGCGTACAGAGAAACATAAGAGCGAATATTTCAATAAATGGGGAATTTATGTTTATAAACATACTGTGCATGTTAGTTTGAAATTGAATTGCATTTTGTTCTATAAAGAAACAATAAGAATTGTACATTTCCACCAAATTCTCCAGTAGATGTTAATCAATCTGTAAAAAGATACATTTTAATAAATAACATGTTGTGAAATAAGTCTAGCCCGGAATACGTCGAAATGATATTCATGCTGCTTTTACTTGATTTGTGTAGCATTAATACATTATTTGCAATGCCATTTATACACAGAAACCCTTGATACATCATATTCCTACCGAATATTATGTTAAATCGCCATAGTCTACTGTAATATTTGTGTTATATAAAATGGAAGTCATCATTATTTCAAATAGGCTGAATGTTTTCTGAAGATTGCTTTTCATGAGGATAAACAGTATAAATGATTAATTGACTTCGAAATGTGTATGTATTATGCATAGATAACTTTCAAGATGAAGGTAAGGCATATTACTTAAGAATAACTATACACGTTTGACACTAAATAATTTTCAATCACTCCAGCAATTATTTTCGTACATTGTTAATGTGTTATTTGGCTGACAAATTTATATAATAATGATGTTAACGTAAATTATCTAGGATATTCATGCATCACTGGTGTAAATAAGGGGCGGTATGATCGGTTTATTCACTGTACAAATATTAATAATTATTGAATGAATCACAAATTTATTTGGGGATCCGAGTTTTGGTATGGTGTCCGAAAAAGATGGAGTCCGAGAAGTCTTCTAATATAGGTTGGGACCAAAAAATCTGGGGTCCGAGAAGCCATGTAACCGATCATCTTGGCCCTCTTGTATTATGTTTAGGGTAAAAATCATATCTCAATATTAATGTCAACGCCAATTGTCTTTTTTAATGACATTTCTTGTTTTATCCATTTGTTGTACTTTATTCATCCCAGCATATTACACTTGCACTTGTTGTTTACTGTTGCTATGAACAGTAGTCTCCCTTTGTTTACATAATTTTTGTATTGTCCATTCTCCAATTCCGAAACATTACAAGAATCCAGTGTACCCTTAAGTAATAACTTGTGTTCATTCAGTGTTGTTAAGTCCAAATAATTAATAAAAACCCCCCACTTTATACGTACTAGTGAGCAATTTCAGAACACTCCTAACAGAACATCTTTTGTTTGTTTTACATTTTAACGCACATCTACAAGTTTACTCAGCTTAAAGTGCTTGCAAAAACACGTGTGTTTGAATGTCTACATAATTTACATAATAAAACCTATGCACAAGCTATTTTTAGAAAACTGAATTTTGGAGAACTGAATCCACTTTGACTTTTAATATGTATTTTTATCATAAATATATTTAAAGCTAGCAATGTGTGTTAACTTCTTGATTTAAAAACTCACCATTATTCAACGACTACGTCACGTGTATCCAATTGTATTTAAACTTAAATAAATTTAGAAACACGGATCCTGCATTGTACATGAATATACTGTGTAGCATAGTAGACTGTCGTACCGTAAACACGCTGCCATTATAATGCCTTGAGTAAAAAAAATTGCGATTTAAGTTGATTAACTAGATCTAATCCACGGCACATTTCATCGTTATCCAAGATGGTGCTGGAATGTTTATTACTAATCCCAATTACTACGCATCATAGAGAAAATAGTGCAGACGTAAAATTTTTAATAGCGTCTTGAAAATCCCCTAAATAAAAATCAAACGTAAAGAATATTCAAATACCATTTAAATAAAAAGAAAATTTGATTGGTTTTGGTGTGAAAACGCGTGATATCATCACCGGAAAGGGTGACAATATGCATATTTTCACTTGCGCAAGCGCTCGTGAAAATATTAATTGTCTCCCTTTCCGGTGACGATATCACACGTTATCACACCTAAAAGTGTCTCCCTTTTCGGTGACGATATGACGCGTTATCTCACCGTAAAGAAATAATATGCTCTATATCTTGAGTTTCAATTTAATGTCTTTTATAGTTATTGAGAAATTTTACATTTAATAAACAAATGTAAAAATATTCTAAGTTGTAAGTCCAAACAAGGGCAAATAACTCTGGAAATACAAATCAAAGGGTTTTGCGCCTTTTTGACATGAATTAAAGAAATAATAACACAACCCACAAAAAATTCCTTCATTTTGTTCTTTGTTTAAATTCGACCTAGGGTGAGAGTATTTAACTAAAACAAGAGGGACAAATGGCCCTGGGTTGCTCACCTCAGTTTCCATAGTGAAACAATTTTCGATGTGTTCGATTTTTATTCGTATATCATGGATATAATGATACGGACTGATGAAAATGTGGCCTTAATAATCATGGTTTAAAACACTTATGTGACAACAGACACTCAAAATTTTGAAGAACACATTGTAATTTAAGCTTTTTCTTTAATTTGACCAAGCGACCTAATTTTTGAACCCACATGACTCAGATTCGAACTTGGAAGAGATAACATTAGGACAAAATTTAATGTTCTGATCAAGTTTTTGACGATTGGGCAAATAATGTAATTTCTAGAGTGTTAACAATCTTTTTATTCAATTTGACCTAGTGACCTAGTTTCTGACCCCAAATGACCCATATTGAAACTCTGCCAAGATACCATTACGACAAATGTCCTGAAAAAGTTAATGAAGATTGGGCAAAAAATGTGACTTCTAGAGTGTTAACAAGCTATTTCTTCAATTTCACCTAGTGACCTTGTTTTTGACCCCACATGACCCAGATTCAAACTCAGCAGAGATATCATTGGGACAAATGTCCTGACCAAGTTTCAGGAAGATAAGGCAAAAAATATGACTTCTAGAGTGTTAAGCTTTTTCTTCAATTTGACCTAGTTTTTCACCCCACATGACCCAGATTCGAATTAAGACAAATGTTCTGACCAAGTTTCATGAAGATTGGGCAAAAAATGTGACTTCTAGGGTTTTAACAAGCTTTTTCTTCAGTTTGACCTAGTTTTTGATCCCAAATGACCAAGATTTGAACTCAACTGAGATATCATTGAGAAAATGTTCTGACCACGTTTAATGAAGATTGGGCAACAAACGTTACTTCTAATGTTGACGATGAAGGATTCACAACTCGCAACTCACGATTCACGACAGACAAAAGACAATCATAAAAAGGACCCAAAGATTTGTTAAGCATTAATTTTAAGGTCGTTCACCAGAGTTAAAGGCATCATAATGGCTTATAAACAAGAGGGCCAACTGGCACTAAAGCTTTTCCCTGAGTATAAAGATCTGGGTCTTGCAGTTTCAGGAGATTTTCATAGTCAATATAAACCATGTGACCCTCAGGGCGTGGCCACTTGCTACCCCAGGGGCATAATTTAAACAATATCTGTAGAGGACCACTACACCAATCAATCTCATTAAAATCAAATCATAACATTGTTAGAATCTGAAGACATCATATAACAGGTCAAGTTCAAATGACATTTCGAACAATAAAATATCAGCCCTGCTGCGCCCAAAGAAATTGCTTTTGCATAGCAAACTTTGGCCACGGTTTCAGAAAAGGTGATGCATTTACAGCTGATCCTCGGAAAGAAATAATTTTCCGTTAATTGTCACATGGATAACAACGAAGATAGTGGTACCTTAGGCGAGAAAACATCCAAACTTCATGCTAATTTCGTGCATAGTTTTTGTCGTCTATATATAAAGGTATAACACAACAATTTGAAGGCAAGAATTTGATTAGCTGATGAAAAGGTCGTCTGAACTTGACCCTTATGCGAAGTCATTAGATCCAGTCAGCGGATAATATAGTAGAGTCAGACTGGAGATGATTGTAATGAGATTGAATATAGAATGTTAAATTCCAAATATAAAAACTCTGGATCTTGCGGTTTCGGAGGAGAAGATT
Source organism: Congeria kusceri (assembly GCA_027627225.1). Lineage (NCBI taxonomy): Eukaryota > Metazoa > Mollusca > Bivalvia > Myida > Dreissenidae > Congeria > Congeria kusceri. The sequence continues at coordinate 31,411,872 of CM051040.1, read as the reverse complement.
TTAAAAGTTATTTTGCTATTTAAATCTTTATAAACCATGTGACCCCCAGGGCGTTTTTTAACCCCAGGTGCATCATTTGAACAATCTTTGTCAAGGACCACTACACTATGTTTCACAGAAAATATAAAACCTATGGGCCTTACAGTTTCAACAGATTTTTAAGGCCTACTTGCCATACAAGTCTATATAAATCATGGCGACTTTTTACCCCATGGGCATAATTCTTTGTAGAGGACCACTATACAATGTGATATACCAAATACAAAAACACTGGGTCTTAAGGTTTTAGAGGAGAAGATTTTAAAGTCATTTTACTATGTAAGTTTTTATACAAAACCATGTGATCCCCGGGATGTGGCCAGTTTTGTCCCCAGGGGCATCATTTGACCAATCTACGTAGGGGATCATAATGCAATTTTACATACCAAATATGAAACATCTTAGCCTTGCGGATTCAGTGAAGGTTTTTAAAAGTCATTTTGCTATTTAAGTCTACATATACCATGTGACTCCCGGGGCTTGGACAGTGTTTAGCCCCTTGGGGATCATTTGAAAAATATTTGTAGAGGACCACTATACAATATTACGTACCAAATATTCATAAACTTCTAGGCCTTGCAGTTTCAGGGATTTTTAAAGTCATTTTGGTATTTAAGTCTCTATAAACCATGTCAGCCCCGGGGTGTGGCCAGTTTGACCAAGGGGCATCATTTAAACAATCTTTGCAGAGGACCACAATACAATGTTCCAAACCAAATATAAAACCTCTGGGCCTTGTGGTTTCAGAGATTTTAAAAAATCATTTTGCTATTTACTTCTATATAAACCATGCGAAACCCGGGGTGTAGCCAGTTTTGAACTGAGGGGTATCATTTAATAAACCTTTGTAGAGGACCACTATACAATGTTACATACTAAATATGAAACCTCTGGGCCTTGCGGTTACATAGGAAACGATTGTGTAAGTCATTTTGCTATTTAAATCTATATAAACCATGTGAGCCTCGGTGTGTGGCCAGTTTTGACCCCTGGGGCATCCTTTGACCAATGTATGTAGAGGACCACTATACAATGTTACAAACCAAATACAAAAACCTCTGGGCCTTGTGGTTTCAGAGGAGAAGATTTGTAAAAGTAAATTTGCTATTTCATCTATATAAACCATGTGATACCTGGGATGTGGCCAGTTTTGACCCCAGTCAATCAATTGAACAATCTTTACAGAGGACCACTATACAATGCTTCCAACCAAATATGAAACCTCAGGGCCTTGTGGTTTCAGAGGTCAAGATTTTTAAAGTCATTTTGATATTTAAGTCTGTGTAAACCATGAGTCCCCCGGGGTGTGTCCAGTTTTGACCCCAGGGGCATCATTTGAAAAATCTTTGAAGAGGACTGCCGTATAATGTTACATACCAAATATGAAACCTCTGGGCTTTGCGGGTTGAGAGATTTTTAAAGCAATATTTCTATTTAAGTCTATGCAAATCATGTAAGCCTAGGGTATGGCCAGTTTTGAACCCAGGGGCATCATTTGAACAATCTTTGTAGACGACCACTATACAATGTTACATACCAAACATGAAACCTCTGGGCCTTGTGGTTTCTGAGGAGAAGATATTTACAGTCGTGTGACCCTCGGGGTGTGGCTAGTTTTGATCCCATGGGCATCATTTCAAAAATCTTTGTAGAGGACCACTAGAGGATGTCACATATCAAATATGAAAGCTCCAAGCCTTGTGGTTTAAGGAGAATTTTTTTTTAAGTTTTCAGTTTTTAAACCTATTTCTAGCTCTAGTGACCTACATACGCAGCGGACCAGAACGATTTGATTTTTTTAAAGAGGGTCACCCAATGATCACTCCTGTGAAGTTTGGTGAAAATGTGCCAATTGGTTTAAGAGTGGATGTTCTTTGAATGAAAATGTTGACACACGACGGACCGAGGACAAATGGCGATCACAAAAGTTCACCATGAGCAGGATGTGCTTAGGTGAGCTAAAAACGCATCACTAGAAATCTAGGTGGTCATGTTTTCCAAAATTGTTGGAATCTAAGCGATATCTGTTTGAGTTGAAAAGATATTAAACATTTTCTTGTCCTCTCCATGTATTTTCCTTATTCCCAGAAAAATCGATTTGGCAAACTGGACCAGAATGAAAGTTGGGTTTGACGATTTGCAAGTCAAGTAAATGTTCTTTTACGCAAAACATTGTCGTCTATTAAGACATTTAAGTATGAAAAAACAACAACAACAACATGAACAGGCCATACAACCCATATACATGTTCTCGCTAAAAACATTAAGAAGTATGATTCTTACCTTCATCCTAATTAATCCTGTTTAAAATTACATCCAGTTTTCATTCTAAAACCACACGATGTTTTCAATGATTGATAAATCTTTACAAATTCGGCTTACGACATGTGAATACTCAATTAATAAAAAAACATGTTCGGATTGCTGGCATGAATTTTTCACTTTTACTCAATGATTTGTATTTTGGTATTTGCTGTCACGTTACATTGTTGCCTTAAAGATAGATAAAAAACGACATAGAGTTGTTTTATGATATTGGCATTCATTATATTTGGAACAAGTTACAAATATAAAACACTGAACACTCCCTACAGACGCCAGCCATTACCACACAACCTTTTTAGACGCTGAATTACAATAAGTACACAAAAGTGTGTTCCTGATTCAGTGGCATAACATGGCACACCTGTATATTCACGTGCGATTTTATAACAATGCTGAAAGTGTAAAACTAGCTAATCACAACGCTGACATCGACGAAAAACTGTTGGCGAGAAAAGAACAGAAACCAAACTCAAGGGAAACATTTTCTAATAGATAGGACACATTTGTTCAAGACATATCCAATCAAGAACTACATATTGTTCAACTACCTAGTTTCAACATCTTGGCAGACATATAGGTTTGTAACAAACTACATAATGCAAACGCAATAATACGAATAACAGTCAAGGTGTCGACAAGTCCACGTAGGTTTTTCTGGTTCCGGTATATATATAATGACTCATTCAAAGCATTGTATTATTTTATTGAAATAAGAAGAATGTTATTAGAACTGAAACTTGATTTAAATTTGATGCTTTTTACAGAAATTATATTTAAAATAAAGGTATCTAAACTAGCAACCTTTACTGTGCATATGTATAAACAAACGGATCTATTCTTTCAGATCTATTGGCCTGTTTTCTCAACATACTTTATTAGATAATTATGAAATTCTTCATATTAGTAAGGATGATAAATGTTGTCTTAGGCAGCTAAACCGAAAACAAATAAACTTAAGGCATGTTACTCTATATTACCAATCGTTGGTCATCATGTTCACAATCAAGTCATCATTTTATGTGATATCAAAATAATAATAATAATACCATATTTAATAATTAAAGGGCAATAACTCCATGAAATTCAATAGGCTGGAACATGACGTTTCTTTGAGAATGAATCATTAGTTTCTGATAACTAGCAAGGGAACTAAAATACACTATTTTATTATCAGACAGCATTAACTCCACGAAAAACTATAAGAACAACTGTCTATACGTCGATGGGACAGTGCAAAACTATGCCAAGTATGTGATGAATACATGTTATATAGCCTAGTTTTGCACTGATCCATCTATTTGTATTTCCTGTTGGTACCGATGCTGCAAATGTCCCGCATTTTTAGTCATCAGTTGCAAAGAACTTGCGAGGAAACGAATATATATGTACTCATCAGAAAGAAAGATGGATGTAGTTTGAGGGTAAATGTTTGGGCCAGTAAGGCAGACTGAATCACAAAAGCATCCCTGCTTTGGGAAGCATAAAACTACTACATACAAAGTCCTAATTAGGAGATACTAAGTCCTTAACAGAAGTCTTTATTTCCTAATATATATCTCGTAGTAAGGATATAGAGTCTAAATAAAGGAGATACCTCTTCGTACTTAGGACTTACCTACTCATTGTGTCCCCCAATTAGGACTAAGTATCTCCTTTTAGGAGTTAGTATCTCCTAATTATGACTTATTATATCGTAATTAGAAGAAACTATGTCCTAATTAAGACTTAATATCTCCTAATTAGGACATAGTATCTTGTGATTACGAGATGCTATCTCCTAGTTAGCACTTAGTATCTCCTAATCAAGACTTTCAATCTAATAATTAGGAGATACTAACCCCTAATTACGACTTATTATCTCATAATTAGGAGATACAATATCCTAATAAGGACTTAGTTTCTCATAATTAGGACTTATTATCTCATAACTATGAGATACTAACTCATAATTAGTACTTAGTATCTCCTAATTAGGACTTCGTATCTCCTAATTCCGACTTAGTTTCTTCAAATTAGGACATAGTATCTCCTAATTATGAGATAATGGAATACAACTAAATATAGACCGTGGCACGAAGATTCTATGTACATGTAGGAGCCTATTTTTCACAAATATTGTTTTTCACCTGTACAAATATGGATCTCATTTTTAACAGGTGTGAAAAATGAGATCCCATTTTTCACACATCATAGTCGCATTCTTCACATTTTCTGTTAATATTTTATCGAGTCAGATTTTCCCCAAAAGGGGATTTGGGACATAAGATGTTTGTGAAACATGAATGCCCCCCGACTTGCAGCCAATTTGGGAATATGTGCAATTGTTAAGAATTTATTTCAATATGCATTCCCAAGCGAGGTCTCGATATATGGTATCTATGTATGAAGTTTCATTAAAATATCTTGATGGGTTCCCAAGTTATGGAGCGGAAACCGTTTTTCTATTTTTAGTAATGGTGACCTTGACCCCACTCACATCATATGAAATCCAAAGACGGGTCTCAATATAAGGTATCTATGTATGAGGTTTCATCAAACTGTCTCGATGCGTTCTCAAGTTATTGAGCGGAAACTGTTTTTCTATTTTTAGCAATGGTGACCTTGACCAACCCACCCCAAATGCAATCCCAAGTGAGGTCTCAATATAAGGTATCTATGTATGAAGTTTCATTGAAATATCTCAACGCTTGTCAAGTTATTAAGCGTAAAGCGTCTTTCTATTTTTAGCAACGGTGACCTTGACCCCACCCACCCCATATGCAATCACATGAGAGATCTCAATATAAGCAATCTCTGTGTGAAGTTTCATTAAAATATATCGATGCCTTCTCAAGTTAGTGAGCGGAAACCATTTTTCTAGTTTTAGTAACAATGACATTGACCTTGACCCCACCCACCCCATATGCAATCACATGAGAGGTCTCAATATAAGCAATATATGTGTGAAGGTTCATTAAAATATCTCGATGCCTTCTCAAGTTATTGAGCGGAAACCATTTTTCTAGTTTTAGTAACAATGACATTGACCTTGACCCCACCCACCAAATATGCAATCTCAAGCAAAGCTTCAATATGAGGTATATATGCATGAAGTTTCATTAAAACATCTCAATGCGTTCTCAAGTTATTGAGCGGAAACCGTTTTTCTATTTTTAGTAATGGTGATCTCGCCCTTGGCCCCAATCACCCATATGCAATCCCAAGTGAGGTCTTGATATAAGGTATTTAAGTATGAAGTTTCTTTAAAATATCTCAATGCCTTCTTAAGTTATTGAGGGGAAACCGTTTTTCTATTTTTAGTAATGGTGACCTTGACCCCACCCACCCCAAATGCAATCCCAAGCGAGATCTTGATATCAGGTATCTAAGCATGAAGTTTCATTAAAATATCTTGATGCGTTCCTAAGTTATTGAGCGGAAACCATTTTTCTATTTTTAGCAACGGTGACCTTGACCATGACCCTACGTACCCCATATGCAATCCCAAGCAAGGTCTCAATATAAGGTATCTATGTATGATGTTCATTAAAATATCTCAATCCGTTCTCGAGTTAGTAAGCGGAAACAAAAGTTGACGCCAACTACCAGTCAGCCCGTCCGCCCACCCGCCAAACGACACACCCCAATCTAATAACCAACATTTTTTTTTCAAAAAATTTGGTTAAAAATGTGATCCTTCGTTTCGGCCATTCACATTCTTCGCACATACAAATGTTACAAATGAGATCCTAATCTTCTCAGGGTGTGAAAAATATGATTTGTGAAAAATATGATCCTACAATGCTTCCATACAAATCACAGCCGCACAACAAGTAAATCAAATTGTGTTTGATTGCTTATACAGTTATGCCAATTCTAAGCATTGTACATCACACTCACAAATATTTATACGATACACAGAGAATGACAGAGAACTGCTTGATTGTAGGTAATATAATTTTGGTGATTAGAAACGACGATGCATGACGTACAAGATTCATGATGAACATGCCAGCCTGTCATCAATATGTAATTATACATAGTAGTACCGCATTTATAAAGAACAGCATAAACCATGACTTTCATGTGGCGAAAGTAACAATGCAATAAAAGCTTATAATATGCATTGTAGTTCTCATGCTTGACTTAATATTGTGTTTTTAATGGTATTCGTTTAAATTACTTCACTAAGCGACAAAATAACAATTATTTAACATTTCAAGGGGCATATCGACAGTATTTCCAATATAAAATCGCGGACTTCAATGGAAATTTTCCTACGCTATATTACATTTATCTATAGTGCGCATGCGTGTAGCGGAACTTCATGCAGATTTCATTCATATCGATTTTACTACTACTACTAATATTCCTGGGCCCAGATAGTGTCACCGTGACAACCTTTTTATACTGTTTGTTAATAAACACATGACCAATGTGTGACTTAATCTTAACATGAATACTTCATAAAATATAATTATAAATTTCAATATAAATTTTATTTTGTAAAATATTACACCGTATTAGCCGTTGATATGCTCTTTTGAAATGCAACTATTAAATTGGCTTTGTTTATGGAAAGTATGAGGTAATAGTATTGCATTAACAAAATCCTTTCTATCAACGCAGCTTTGTCTTCAACACATTTCAGAATCAAATGTTCATCAAAATGAAATTTGCCAAAACAATGCACAAACTCAATGAAAATATTTCAACATAAACTCACGCAATCACACATACACGCACCAACATCGTTGCTATACATACATACAATTGATATTATATTATTACAATGAATACTGCTCAATGATTGATACGTGGATACCTTTTCACTGCCCATTTTTGTTTACTTTTACGACCATCAAACTGCACTTTTATGACATGTCACTTTGGTTACCCTATCTTCCGTACAAATGATGTTAGCAAATTAATGTCTCCATGACTATATTCACCTTTTGCTGTGAATAATGTCCTAACAATGAATTATAAAAAAAAACATTCTAACTATATATGGTACTTACCCTTGCATTTTAAAGTGTATTCGTCTGGTGTATGTCGTTATCTTTGTTTTTACGAAATTCAGCAATGACTTTATTTATCCCGGCATCTATATGCTCACGATGAGTAGCTGTTAACATGTTTTTTTATATTTATAAAAAATGAAGTTTGAGTATTAATAGCTGATAAAAGTTCCACTGTGCAATCTTGCTGGTGTTCTTCTAATGCCATTTTAGCATCTTCGACTTTTAAGTCTATAATAAGTATTTTGTAAAAATGAACGAAGTACTTTTGGTTTTATTAGAAATAGATGAATTACATTATGAGTGTTGATTACTTTCAGCCTTACCTAAAATGAGAATTGTTGTTTGAATAGTTAAATGTTTGGAATACCATTTGTAGTGTAAAACAGATTTCAAGGGGCCTATCGACGGTATTTCCATAACTATATACATGTATTAAAACTATACATTTTCTAGAAGTAATACTATATTGATGGAATCGTTAAGAAAAAAATATGTACATGCCCTTACAAAATTTCAGTGTATTGCCAGTGTGTTGTCAGTAGAAATCCAGTGTACTGTCAGTGTATTGCCAAACCTGACAACACACTGGTAATAATTACCAGTGTGTTGTCTGTGTGTTGCAATTGTGTTGTCAGGTCTGGCAACACACTTGCACCCCACTGGCAACACTTAAATAATTATCATATTTAATTATTCTCATCAGGGAATCAGAAAGTAACAAGAGATGTTTGTAAAACATGTATGCCCCCCGACGTGCAGCAAAGTTGTGAATATGTGCAATTGTTAAGAAATTTCTTTAACATGCAATCCCATGCGAGGTCTAAATGCATTCTCAAGTTATTGAGCAGAAACTGTTTTTCTATTTTTAGTTATGGTGACCTTGAACTTGACCCCACCCACCCCACATGCAATCCCAAGCGAGGTATATAAGTATGAAGTTTCATTAAAATATCTTTATGGATTATAAAGTTATCGAGCGTAAAATGTTTTGCTATTTTTAGTAACGGTGACCTTGACCCACCCAACCCATATGCAATCCCAGGCGAAAGTTTCAATATAAGGTATCTGTGTATGAAGTTTCATTAAAATATCTCAACTCAAGTTATTGAGCCGAAACTGTTTTTCTATATTTCGTAACGGTGACCTTAACCCGACCCACCCCATATGCAATTCCAAGCGAGGTCTCGATATAAGGTATCGATGTATAAAGTTTCATTAAAATATCTCGATGCGTTTTCAAGTTATTGAGCGGAAACAGAGTTTCTATTTTTAGCAACGGTGACCTTGACCTGTTCACCTAAAAATGTATAGGCGTCTTCCTTTTTTCCAAAGTAACCAGCATACCAACTTTCATGATCGTAGGCCAAAGCGTGCTCTACATATCATGATATTAACCAATCAGAAACAATGTGTCTGTAAAATGACCTTTGACCTGTTGACCTCAAAATGTATAGGCGCCTTCCATCAATACCAAGTAACCAGCATACCAACTTTCATGATCGTAGGTCAAAGCGTTCTCTAGATGTTGTGCGGAAACGAAATGGTCTACGGACAGACCGACCATCCGACCAAACAACATACCGACCAACCAACCGACGGACGGGTGCAAAGCAAGATACCCCCACTTATTCGAAGGGGGGCATAATTATTGAAAAATAAATTAGCAAAGTTTATCTATAACAAATATGACAATAGACTGGTTTCACACTGGCACTACACTAACCACACAATGGTTTTGGAGTTTTCCAGTGTGTTGTCAGTGAGTTGTCACTGTGTTGTCAAACTGACTAAAACATTGGCAACACACTGGCAATACACTGGCAAGAATAAAAGAGAACGTTGCCAGTATGTGCCTGTGTTTTGGTCGGTCTGACAACACAATGGCATCACATTGAAAAGAATCCATTTAACAAAATGTTGCCAGTGTAAATCCAGTGTGTTGTCAGAGTATTGCCAGCTTGCCTAGATGGAAATTTGCTTATAATATATTTTATAATTGCATGTATTTAAGAATGTAGTTTATGTTTATTGTAAAGATACAATATTACATCATATAAATTAAACAACATATTATTGCATCTGAGCCAAACACTGGGTAAAATTATTGTTAATAGTGAAACTGAAAACGATGACAATGATGATGTTGTTGTGGTTGTTGATGTTCATGATGATGGTATGTAAAAACTTTGTGTATGTTTGAGATGCACATGTAAAACATGTATGCCACCCCCCCTGACTTGCAGCCAAGTTGTGAATATGTGCAATTGTCAAGAAATCTTTTAAAAATGCAATCCCAAGCAAGGTCTCCATATATGGTATCTATGTATGAAGTTTCGTTAAAATATCTCGATGCGTTTTCAAGTTATTGAGCGGAGACCGTTTTTCTATTTTTTCGTAACGGTGACTTTGACCCCACCCACCCCATATGCAATCCCAAGCGAGGTCTCAATAAAAGGTATCTATGTATGAAGTTTCCTTAAATATCTCCATGCGTTCTCAAGTTATTGAGCGGAAACAGTTTTTCTATTTTTAGTAACGGTGAACTAGACCTTGACCCCACCCACCCCATATGCAATTCCAAGCGAGCTCTCAATATAAGGTATCAATTTATAAAGTTTTGTTTGGCCTCATTTTCATGCTGATATTTGGTACCATTCACAAAGCCAAACAGTATACTAATAATACAATCGATTTTATAAGTGGAATGTGTGGAAATACCAGGATTTTGCAAGTAAGCGAATGTATAAAAACAATGGTATAATTTCATATTTAAGATAAATAATAGTAATTGGATACATATCTACATTTTGTTTATTGTGAACATACAATAAGTGTTGCTCTTTTTCCTTGAAGATGCTAAAATGCATATTAGTTCATTTTCATACACCAGATCACTTTTATATTACTAATTGCAATCTCGCTGTGATTGAACTTTTATTGCTTTTATCTGTTGAATCAGGACACAATAACACTTATATTAAACGACCGCCATTGTTAAAAAATCTGATTGTGAATAAACAGCTTACTACGGAATTCATCACTTAATTGTATCCACAATCTATTTTTAGAATAGGTTTTTTTCCACTACTGACTTGAATCACTGGATTGCATTAACTATCTATTTTTAAACAACGGGTTTTTCCAATAATGACCAAAATTATTCTGATGTAAATAAGTAGATCTTGAGTGCTTCTGTCCTCAGTAGCTTGCTAATATTGATAATTAAAATGCTCCAGATATGTTAGATATTTGATTTTAAATAAATTGGAGCATTAAAATGTCAGTTGATCATATTCAAAACTACATTTTCATGCCATACAAGCTCATTGTTTGTAAATATAAACAATGACACAATCAGATTTGTGTTGTTCTTTCTCTTCGTGAACACAATTACTTTTAAACAGTATACATGCATATTATGAAGGTGAACAATGACACACTGAAGTTTTTGTTGTTCTTTCTCATCCAAGCATATGATGATAATATAATTCCTATGTTTAGAACTGCCTTAAATTACTTATAAAAATACAGTTTTTGCCATATAAATTAAGAAACTGAGTTTATTATGCAAACAACAGCAAGCTTTGTTCACTTGTTTGATGTTTTGTTCAATTACTGTTCAGGACATTAGTGTAAAGAACTATTTATTTTTTTGTGTACATAATTTTAGCATTCAAGTAAGAATCAGATGTCACATTTAGAGATTGATAATTCGGTTGTGTTGGTTTATGATATACCAAATGAAAAATTTGAGCTTTTATAACAATGGTTGACTTAAAGATTATTTCTTACAACTGTCGCGGCCTTAATGATTGTAAAAAACGCAATGATGTATTTGATTATTTAAAAAAACAAAAGCGCATGTATATTGTTTACAGGGTTGTCATTTTACCCCATCTATGGAAAAACAAATATATACACAGTGCGATGGAGAATGTTATTTTAGTCATGGTACTTCCAACTCTAGAGGTGTATGTATTTTGTTTAAAAAAAACATAACAGTTAAAGTGCATACAACTGAAAAGGATACGTTTGGTAATTATTTACTCTTAGATTTAACAGTTGATTCAAAACGATTTACTCTATGTATCCTGTATGGGCCCAATAATGACAAACCAATGTTTTACACTGAGCTTTTTTTGAAAATAGACTCTTTTGGAAATGACCATTATATTATTTATGGGGATTACAATCTTGTACTAAACTCAAAATTAGACTATGTTAATTATAGAAGCCTGGATAACAACAAGAAATCAAGGGAACTGTTATCTTCTGTTATAAATGATAGAAACCTGATAGACACTTTTAGACTAATGAATGGTGATGCTAACATGGAGAAAACCAAACACTCTTCAGCAAGGCAGGCTAGATTTCTTCCTTGTCACTGGCAATCTTGTACAACATATAAGATAGTCTGATGTAAAAGCAAGCTACAAATCTGATCAATCAGTTATAACTTTAGATTTAAATCTCTGTGAAGTAAACCAAGGAAAGGGACTTAGGAAGTTCAACAATTCTTTATTACATGATGAAGAATATTTAAAGTGCATGAAAATAAAAATATATGAAATTTAAGAACAATATTACTTACCAGTATACAACACTAAATCATTTACTACCAGTGATAATAACATGCCCCAGTTTACTATTAATGACCAACTATTTTTAGAAACCCTATTAATGGAGATCAGAGGCAAAACAATTTCCTATTCATCTTATAAATCCCAAAAAAGGAAAGAAAGAGAAGATGTTCTTGTCAAACAAATTGAACTTCTAGAAAAACATTTTAATGAAACAAATATTGAAGAATTAGATTTACTACAACAGGAGCTTTCAAATATACGTAATACAAAAATGAAAGGATCATTTATAAGATCAAGAGCCAAATGATGGTGAAAAACCCACAAAATACTTTTGCAATTTGGAAAAACAATTTTCATCGAGTAAAACAATACCTTATATAGTAAATGATAACGGCCAGAAAATACATGATCAAAAAGATATTTTAACAGAAGCTGCTAACTATTATAAGACATTATATACTAAGGCTGAAACAAATCAAAATAATTATAATAATGATATTTTTAATGACCTTGAAGAACAGAAACAGTAAAACTAAGCTATGACCAATCTCAAACATTAGAGGGCTTGTTGACAATGGAAGAAATCTCAGCTACTTTGAAAAATATGAAACATGATAAAAGCCCGGGCTCAGATGGCTTTACAACAGAATTTTTCAAAGTTTTCTGGAAAGATTTGAAATGCTTTATTTTAAGAAGTCTTAACCCTTGCAGTGCTGAATTGATTTCAACTGTATTATTTGCCAGTGCTGAATTGTTTTTTATGACAAACATAAATAATACTATGGGTGTACTAAAAGTGCTGTAAAATGAACAGAACATGTGCAATTTACACAAAAATTGAACTGTAGAATGGGTATATGATGACCTTCCCAACTGATGAAAAAAAAGGAACTTTACTATCAATCAGTTACCATGGTAACAATAAAAATAACTAAAAAGAACATTTTTTAAGGTTTTTGTTTCTTTTTATTCATAACTAATATGTTCTTTAAGAATTGAAATTGAGTTTATAGTTAAAGAAATGTCCTTTAAACAAATAAACACAAAACGACATCCTTTGGTGAATGTAGATACAGATAAAGTACACCACCTAACAACCACCTAACAGCAACATTTTTCTTACACCAATACAGATATTGAAATAGAACATTCCTAATGCAATGCATCAGGAATCACCTAATGCACTATTGCTTTTATAAAAAAAAAAACAATCTATTGTGAAATAGAATCATGTATTAAGAGTTGTATTTATGAAGAAGCAAGCAAACTGTGTTGCCAAGGTTACAACATTTACTACATTCTTAAAAGTTTTGAAATAGTTTTATTTTTTGTCTTATTTTTTATCTAGACTATTAAATTTATATTAAGCTATGCATATTACATTTTCAGTGCATAAAACAACGACTCTTTGCATTCAACTATCATTGAAAGAAGTAACAGCATTAAAAATATGAATAACCTAGACACAATTGAGTATTATTACTAATGTTTCAGTATATTCTTCCAAAAAATGTTGGACTTATGTCAAATAATGTATAACACAGAAGCCAGAACTTCACATTGTTGGAATTGAAAGAGTATTGTTCAACATTGTAAGTATCCGAGACATATCCCACAGAGCATTTAATTCTTATGGGAAGAATGGGTTATATATATAGTAATAATGTAAATTATGAATAAACAACAATTACTGGTCTTATCTGGAGAAAAAATAAACATAAAATTACAAGATAAATTGTTTTTTGGGGGTGAATATAATATTTACAAACGTGCTGTTATAATAATTGTTTTATTTTGATTTCTTGATTTTGTTTTATCCAGCTGGCAGATGTATTCCAGTGCTAATATGTTGCAGTTATTGATACTTTTGAAGTTTAAAAACAAGTCAATTCTAAACAAGAAATGTCTTTAACAAAAACATTCGGCGTTGAAATTAATACTGAGATGTCATTTAAAGATTACCTAAACAGACGGCCAAGATGATCGGTTACGTGACTTCTCAGATCCCAGATTTTTTGGTCCCCACCAATATTAGGGGACTTAGTGGACCCCAGATTTTTCGGACACTATAAGAAAACTTCTAGGACCCAAAAGTTAATTTGAGATAAATTTATAAATTTAAAAATTAAATAGAATTATAATTAATATGTATGCCGTGAATAAACCAATCATACAACTCCATGTTTCCACCAGTGATATATGAATAACCAAAATAATTTAGGCTAACATAATTGCTATCTGAATTTGTCAAGCCAATTTAACAAATTAACAATGTAAGAAAATAATTTTGGGAAAATTATTATGTATCAGACGAGTCTATATAGTTATTTATAGTACCGGTAATACACCATTCATGTTAGTTATCTAATATAATAACGATTTGATGTCAAATAAGCATGTACCCTGTGTATCCCAATAAAAAGCAATAGTCAGGGAACATTCAGCGATTTTTGAAATGTTAAGACTTTATTTTTTGATAATGCAAACATACAAATTCATTAGACTATGACGATTTTAAATTATATCAGTAGAAATATGATATATCAAGGGTTCCTGTGTATAATTAGTATTGCAAATTGTGTATTCATGCTACGCGAATAACAATTCGACATATTCCGAATCTTCTTTCATAACATTTTATCTATAGAAAATGTAGCATCGTTTTACAGATTAAATAACATCTACTGGAGAAGTTGATAGAAAGATGCAGTTATAAATAATCGTTAATAAATCGTAACCACAATTTTAAATCAAATTAACAGTAAGTTTATAATATAAATTCCACATTTATTGAATTTTTTAGGTTTATGATTCTCTGAACGCTATTATTTATGCATGTACGAGTATATTAACACAGCTATACAGCCGTTGCTAGCTACGCTCGCTATTTTTAGAATGCCACTACTTTTTGTGGAAAGCGGTGAACTCGCTAGAATCGATGGCTACATGTAACGGCAACTCTGTGATTTAGATTTATGCATGCGAACATTGCAAAATTTCTATTTATAGGGCGTAACGCTTATATAAATTTAGGCTAAACAAAATAGTTATTGCGTTACATGAATGAATAAATTATTCTGTTTATGGCATACAATTAGAAAATACGTTCATAATTAGCCTCAGTTCTAAAGTATACGCGAGGATATGTTTATAACTTCATTTTGACCACTTATGTAAACAATTATGTAAATTTATATTCCCCAAAAGTATGCAACAGTTATTGGTATACGTTAATCCATTGTTTGAAGTTTGCATTCCCTAGAATTAGAAAATTTACCCAATTCTATTGGCATTCAATTTTCCCACTGCATAATTATCAGAGTAACAGTTTCCAGTAAGTTGGTACAATCTTTCTGTTAGCATGGTGCATATAAAATTATTCCATAAAACATAACAAACAGATGTGGAGCTCTTATCGAATATACACTCAATCCATGACATTGTTTGGCCGATTATCTGGTAAAATCAGTTGAGGATGTAAACAAGACAGTTCTTTTGAAAACATAAATTTCAAGAAAAAATGTTCTTGTAATGCAATGACATCCATCAAATAAAATACATTTAATTATTTTGAAATAAATTGAATAATTTAATATTGTGTGTATTAAAGTTGTATAGTTAAAAAAACATTACCTGTTTTGACTGTCACTTTGCGTGCAATTGCGAGCACATGTACTTTTATTTTTTATTTGTTTTGGTTTGCACAAATCTCTATCATCTTCAGCAAATAAGCAAACATGCAATGTAAAAGGTTGCAAAAGGCTGGAACACAACTAATGGACTTCTGGTAGCTTTAAAGTTTCCATAATTGTTGTAAAAAAAAATGAAATATTATCTTGGATGATATCCATGTACGCTGCATGCAAAATTTATAACAAATTAGATGCACAATAATGAAATGTTTGTCAGTTGTGTTATAATGGCTGAAAGAAGAGAAACAGTATTAATAAATATTATAGACTGTAGGAACTGCCACGTAATTTGCTTGCTTGACAGCTTGATTATCTTTATTAGTAACAGCGAAACAACTAGTTAACATGATATTGGTTTTGTAAAGCAAATTAATAAAATTATATATTGTGGTCAAATGTTCTAGATTATTGAAAATGTTTCTTTAATCTTCATAGGAAATAGTAGAACACCCGTTACTGACAGTCTTGAAAATATCAAAATTGTTTACTAGTCCATGGACAAGTTTATTGAAAAAAATGTACTTGTCCGCAATCAACAGTAACTTCTCCAAATAAAAATATAGTTTTATTCCAGGTCTTCCTTCATGATGAGTTTCCATAAGTAATAAATAAAATACAATTTGTTATTTGAATTTATAATAATATGAAAATATTATGTGCTAACTTCCAACTAGTAATCATTCACACCCTGAAATTGTACTTATCTAGCAGGGACAAGCAGACCGGAAAAATTTACTTGTCCGACAGTAAAATTACCCACATAGGACAAGTCGGGCATAGGATTTCCACACCCCTGAGTGCCATTGCAACAGTGCAAGCTTTGTAATCTTTCTTTAGATCTGAGGTTCATGGTCTATTGGTCTTGTATTCTATTAACTAAATGTTACCAAAAGGTAATGTGATTAGTTCTTCCAAATGGCCAAGTAGTTAGATGTTTAACATCATATTTGCACTTTTATTTTTTTTTAAATAAACAAGAAAATGTGAATAAGAATCTTATCTTGACTTATTTTGCATCCTTCCAAATATGACCAATTAATTATTGACATTATCTATTTATTTACATTTAATTGTCTGAAGTTGATTATGAATAAATTGAAAATATTCCCATATAAATTAAACCATGCCTTGAGGAATTTTTTTTACTTTTAAAATGACTTGTTTAAATGTTTTTCAAATCATCAAATGATACAGTCTTGTCTATATAGAGCTGCAATAATTTAGCAATGACTTGGTTTGATTTTTATTTCAAAGATCATTTATTGTTGAATATTTCGAATCGATTTATGTTTCCTTTTACTGGCTTGGTTTTGTGTATTTATGAGGCATCACTTGAAGTATAGTAGAGTTGTATTTGTTTAATGCCATTGTAATGGTTAATGTCAGTATGTGTACCTAATATTTAAATACAATAAGAATAAAGGAAAAACATTTGGTGATAATGTTTGACATTAGATCAATAGTTCAGTGTTACAGCAACACTGATTCCATTATAAATTTACACGATGATTCTACACCATCAAACACTGTATGTATATTTAACAGTTGTAAGACAAATCATTTATACATATATAAAAGAGATTTGAATGGAAATTGGTTGGTTTAGTATGGACAATCGGATCGGGCCATTTACAATTGATTGATGTATCGAAAGATGCATGAGAAGATTAGTTGCAGCTCTACTCGTCAAGCAACGTGCATATATAGTTGTATTAAGTTTTATTACCAGTGAAGGTAATTGCTACTTCTATATTGCAATTGGCAGAAAATTACAAATACATAATTAAATAATAAACAACATAAAATATTTACTGGAGAAAATTATCATATTGAACAGCATATACAATGTATGTTTACACATGTACTAATATGTACGGAAAAGTATTTGATTAGCCGCTGCTTATAATAACTCAGCAAAGATAGGCCAATTCATTTCTATTCATTCATAAACAAAAGTTGAAACAGTTTAAAGTAAAATTTAATTTAAAATAAAGGCACACTTGTTATCAACACGTGCAAAGAAAAATTGTAAAATATCAGCTGGAACTTCAACATGTAAATTTAAAAAAAAACAGATATCAATAACATTGCAATTTTTACAATATTTTATACGTGTAATTATACTCATCAGTTTTTCCCAATCACCTTAACAAATGTATAAATTGTTACACTTTAAAATTATAGTTCTGAAACTTTGGAGTACTTAATATGTAATTTTGTTGATTATAAAGTAAGTAGAACCAAAACAACTCATTTCAACTAAAGCAGTTACTAAAGTTAATAATTAAATTTCTTTTTAAACCATGTTTGATAAGAAAACAAGCATGACACCTCGTTTGTATCAATAATATTAAAGATTGTTTAACCTCATGTACAATTGTTGTAACAACAAAACGACGTTGACAGTTATTAACAGAGAAAATCAAACACTTTTATACAGTGTAATTTGGAATGGAACATAGAAAAGGTTAAACAGAATGGTGCAGAAAAGTGTCAGGAATTGGATTATATACAGCATAATGGATGTCACATTTGTATTTATTTGAAAAACGACCTGAAAGTGGAGGACATAAGGAATACAAGAGTTGGCAGAAATATCCAGTCTCAGCATAGGCCAGGGACCGTATTCACCAACAAATTCTTAGACTTAAGACTTAAAAATAAAGAATATTCTTGAAACATTTTTGTTTAGAAAAAGGATGTTATTTTGAATTTTACTCGGTATTCACCAATTATTATTTTAGAAATCTTTATTTAAAATGATTTATAAATGACTTACGCAACATTTGTACCGTGTATATTTTCAAACTCACATATATTAAATCTTGAGTCTAAGTCTATTCTTCATTCTCAAGTCTAAGAATGGGTTGGTGAATACGGGCCCCGGTTACCTATAGCTTGACCGGATATATCCGGTCTCAGCATGGGCCAGGTTACCTATAGCTTGACCGGATATATCCGGTCTCAGTACTGCAAGGGTTAATCATGCTTTTACTTCAGGGTTTTTGTCAGTCACTCAAAAGCAAGGAATCATCACCTGCATTCCAAAAGATAATAAATCAAGACATTATTTTAAGTATCTTAGACCTTTAACACTTCTAAATGTTTTATACAAAATAGCCTCACGTACAATTGCTAAATGACTAAAAAGAGTTCTTGCCAAAATTATGTTAAAAGATCAAACTGGTTTTATAAAGGGGAGATAAATAGGAGAAAGCACAAGACTTTTATATGATATATTAAAATATGCAGAAGATAACAAAATACCAGGGCTTTTATCGTATATAGGTCCCTTTTCTCAAACTTCACCTATTTTAATATTTTTTTCTCAAACAAAAACTCACCTTTGAGTTCCCCTATCGGCTGCATCGGAAAGACACACGTTATGATCATTTGATACACCATGTGTTCGTTATTGACAGCTGTGAGTTCGAGAATAGGTCAGTTATTTTTAGGTCGCCATGACAGTTGAAATAGCAGGGTGGCGAAATAATACGGTGTAAATGTACTAAAACATACAGAATCTGTGTCACTATTAATGCATAAAAATGTGGACCAGATATTGAAATAGTGATCTATACTGTTGTTTTCAAGAATGCTTTTGCAACACAGTCTACAGGCCAGGAAACATCCTTTGAGGTTCGAGAACTGGTACTTCCATGATAATGACATTAGACTTTGAAAAGGCATTCGATACATTGGCATTTAATTTTATTGAAAAAAAACACTCTTAGTATACTCAGCAGGCGTCTAGAGCTTTGTTTTCTCTTAATAATCTCTTTTCCAAAATATCATTTAGTTTAGCTGATAAACTTTCTATTTTTGACTCAATGATTTTGCCTATTTTGACATACGGCACGGAGGTATGGGGGTTTCATTCTAGTCCTGATGTCGAAAAAGTTCATCTTAAATTCTTAAAACAGCTATTATCTGTCCGTCCACAAACTACTACAGCAGCAGTATATGGCGAATTGGGTCGATTTCCTATAGAAGTTACGAAAAAGATACGTATCATCAAATACTGGTTTAAATTAAAACAGAACCCAGACTCGATTCCTTATAAATTACTTATGCAATTTAATGACACTGAGTCATATGTAACTAATTGGGCAACAAACTTAAGCAAATGCTCCATGAATTAGGATTACCATATATGTACTACAAATTAGATTTAACTATAAGTGATGTTAACTGTATTTGCCAACGTATAAAAGATATAAGTTTACAACATTGGGCTAGTGATATTAGCCGTCTTCCTAAGCTTGAAAGCTATCGCATATTTAAAGACAACTTAGAGTTTGAGAAGTATTTAGATGTTGTTGTTAATGATAAGGATAGAGTGTCAATGTCAAGGTTTCGTTGTTCAGCGCATAAACTATTAATTGAAGAAGGCAGATTTAGAAATATATCTAGAAATGAAAGAATTTGTACTAAGTGTAATATGAATGTCATTGAAAACGAATATCACTTTTTATTAGTATGTCCATATTATAGAGATCTAAGAAATCAATACTTCCCTAAATATTATCAATGGTGGCCCTCCTTGTCAAAATTTAAAATTTTATTATCAACCAAGAATTCAAAGACTATCATTAACCTCGGAAAATTTATCCGCCTAGCATTTGAGTCACGAAATAATAATGCGTAATACAATGCGTCTAATAGTAACACTTATTATTCCAGTAAATAGTTAGTCATTGTGATTGTTGTGAAAATTATAAATTGTTTAATAAGATCACGAATTTGTACCGTTATTTTGTCCATAATATTGTGTTTTACAGCTGAATCATAAGGTCTATACTTTACTGCCATTCTTCTAATTGAATTGTCAGATTTGAAAATATTACATATATATTGTGATTTTGGACATTTTAATATTTGTTCTCTTTAGATTACAGTATTAAAAAGTTATTACATTATTATTACTAAACTTTGGGTAAGTTGTGAAAATATATTTCCTTCCAGATCACCTATAATTTCGTTTCGTATAGATGATCCTCAGGGAGGGATTTTCGAACTAAGTCTTACTTTTTATTTCATTAGTAAATTATTAATTTATTATCAATTCTAAGTACCTATCCTTCAAGATTATCTATCCATTAATTTAGGTAATCTACCAGAGGGATATGTACCCTAAATTAATTTATTACTTCCCCTTTGCACACATTTATTTATTGCTCACCCCAGCCCTGGATTAAATGTGTTGAAATAAATACATGACTCTTTTTGTAACTTCATCTGGGATGGACCCATAAAAATTAAAAACAATATTATCATCAAACCCTATGAAGAAGGAGGACTTAATATGATTGATATTTACTCATTTGAAAAAAGTATGAAATTGACTTGGATAAAGAAAATAGTAACATGTACAGGTCAATGTTTTCAATAAGTGTATCCATGTTTGATGTTAAAAAAATGCTAAATATGGGGAGTGCTTATGTTCAGAAAATTGTGAACAGAATAGGTAACCACTTTTGGAAAGATGTCCTTATATATTATATTATGTACATAAATAATCTGAAAGTTTGTAAATTTTATGATGTATTAAATATGCCATTATTCTATAATAACAATATTAAGATGATACAGGAAGACAATTTGTAAGATACATATTATGTACCTCTGGAAATTTCAAGACTAAACAAAATATTTAGATTTGTATTGGTAAACGCCTGAATGTTTTATTTTACGAAGGACTAAAAAGAACTGTTTCAGAGTTTGCTAAAAACTCTGGTTTTGATACAATATATAAACCAAATATTAATGGTATTTTTATTTCTTTTTATTTAAGTGAACTTGTTCTGACGCAAAAACAGAACAAGTCAGTATATAACAAATTTATAGCCAAAAATGAAAAACCTTCCAGTCAAATCAAATGGAACGAAATCTTTATTGATATTGATTGGAAAATATGCATACAGTTTTGTCTTTAAATTAACCAGAAATACATATATACAATGGTTTCAGACTAGAATTGTACATCGAATTTTAGGAGCTAAATCACTGCTATGTAAAATGAAAATTGTAACTGGTAACATATGTTGTTTTTGTAAGAAAAACGAGGAAACTTTAACTCATCTTTTCTGGGAGTGTGAACACATCCAACCAGTTATTAACCATGTTAAACATGTAATAAAGTCAACTTATATCAACTTGCCTACACTTCCTTGTCAGGACGTACTTCTTGGAATTTTTAATGAAAAAACGAACCCTATAAACATTTTATTTCTAGAAATTAAAAGATACATCTTTATATGTAAAAAATCATATAAAATCCCAATCATTACATGGCTAAAGAAAAGTCTACAATTAGCATGGGACATTCAACAACATACAAATTACTGTGTCAATGAATTCCAAAATTGGGCAGTTGTAAGATTGCTGATACAATAAACCCAAAACTATGCAATATTTTTATCATATTTGTGTACACTTGAAAGACTCTATGCTTGCACTACACTGTGGCCTAACCACTCTTTTTTATATACATTGTATATACCTTGTGTATTTAAACATTTGCTGTCAAGATTAATACACGTTTATTTACCCAAAACTAGTGAAGCAATGCAACATAGATTATACACTTCATTTTGTCTTAAATTATGTAATATTCATAGCATATAGATATCGTAATGCTCTAGAATACTTATATCTATAAAATATTAGATTTTCTGCTGTCTACAATTTTTGCAAAATAGATTGTACACATCTTCTTTTGTACTGTATAATATATGACATTCTGTGTCAACAATTTAATATTCTTTGTTTTTATTTCAATTGGTACTAACACATATATAAAGAATACAAATACTTCTAACATATTTTCTGTATGGTATGGAGCAGGATGGCCTCGACCTGCGCATACCTATGGACGAGGTAAATACACTTGTTCATATATATATATATATATAATAATAATCATTGATAATATAAGCATCTTATTACATATTTATGTTGTCTATCAATTTAATGAATTTATGCCTTTCACAATGTGTAAAATACAGCTTTATTATAATTTAGTTTGAACATATACACGTGTGTTCCCAACATGATTTCGAACATTTATTTTTACATTGAACTTGTAATCAGGTAAGCTGAACAAGAACAAGAAGATGTTCAGCCTACGTTGTTTGGACAGACGACATTTTGTGCAGAGAAATTAATACTATTTTCTTAACAGCCTCAGACCAGTGAGAAGTCTTCTTTAACTAATGAAGATTTTCGAAAAGAATATGTTTATTCTCCCTAAAATATTGGAGCCGCGACCGCGGTTCCTTCGGCCGCTGCTCATACGCACCTGCAGTTGATCT
Source organism: Congeria kusceri (assembly GCA_027627225.1). NCBI lineage: Eukaryota > Metazoa > Mollusca > Bivalvia > Myida > Dreissenidae > Congeria > Congeria kusceri. The sequence goes on along the minus strand of CM051040.1, from coordinate 31,388,917 downwards.
TATGAACCAGTCCCCCACACATCGCTATAACTCCGCCTAAAATCCACATATCATGACATTCCGAAGAGATGCACCACCAAACTTGTTATTAATCAATCCTGTGAAGATTTGTCAAATTCCAGCCAGTGGTTACAGAAAACAGCTCAGACAAGGTATGTTATGTCCACAATTTGAAAGGGCCATAAGCCCATAACTCCGCCAAAATTCTGCCGTCGAAGATTTGCACAACTAGAATTAATACTGATAAGTCCGGTTATGTTTTGTCAAAATCCAACTAGGTGTTACGGAGAACAAGCGCAGACAATGTCTATTATGTGAAAACATCAAAGGGCAAAATAACTCCGCCAAAAAATTAGCCGACGACGACATGCCGACGATATACACAATTAGACTTGGTACAGATCAATCTTGTGGAGTTTCATCAAAATCGGACCAGGGGTTGTATAGAAAGAACGCAGACAAGGATTGTTATGTGAACAACTTCCAGGGGTCATAACTCCGCCAAAAGTCCGCCGACGATGACAAGCCGACGATATACACAACTAGACTTGGGACTGATCAATCCTGAGATTATTCAAAATCCGACCAGAAGTTACAGCGAACAAGCGCAGAAAAAGTCTGTTATGTGAACAACTTCAAAGGGCCCTAACTCCGCTTAAAGTCCACCGACAATGACATGCCGACGATATGCATAACAAGACGTGGTTACTGATCAACCCTGTGGAATTTTTTTTTTAATGGGACAAGGGGTAACAGAGAACAAGCGCATATATTTTTCAGGAGTCCAGACATCGATCCATGCATCCATCCATCCAGACATCCATCTTTTCAGCACAAAATCAACATGTTTCCCTACCCATTATGTGTGGGAGGAGGCATACTTAATGCTAAGAATTATTATTTTAAAAAAAGTATTTGCAACATTTCAGCGAAACGAGCACACTTACTTAGTTTATTTTTTGTCGAAAACGCGCGTCAGTTGTAAATAAAAATAATATATGTGTTAATATAATCTCTGTTCAATGTATACACTATTAAACCGTCAGCGGCTATTATTCTTCGAGTCATAGTGACTGCTTTTTTAAGCCGTTGTGTGTAACATCGGTTGTTTGTCCTAATTTTGGAATTCCACAATACATTACAAAAAGCATTTCTAATAATAATAATAATAGTAATATTAATAATAATAATATATTAACATCGAACATGTTTAAATTAAATAAATTAAATAATTAAGACATCCGTTGTTAAAATGCGTCGACTTCGAGATCTAGTACTTGAATGAACACCATGAAAGTCCCTTGTGGGAGTACAAGGTAAATGCGGCAACATATATGTTATCTATATGTTATCTATATAAACATAGAAGTATAAGATTTAATTTGCATACGCATGGTATATGTTCTACATGTCTGTTATCGATATACATGTATACCTGTAATGGAATAACAACACCTGACTACATAAATGTGTTAAATAATTGCGACATGCAAGAATGTTGCATATCACTTTCAATAACCACTAATAAAGAATTATTATCGGATACTTTTCCAAGTTGGAACTACAATATAATGTCCATTAGTTCATTTCGGATGTTATTAGTAAGCCAATCTTGACTTTTATTCTTGCCAAGTTGTATTAACTTCCAATATGAGGAGTTGAAGCGCAATATTTAATTCGACCAGGTAAGCTAAAAAGTATTTTGCATATTTTAAATAAATAACTCTTTCATATCAGGGATTATCCACATTTTAACTTTTAATGTGTTAAACTACCTCTTTTATGTGTCCCTATCTATGTAAAAATCATGTAAACCTGTGCGCCCCCCTGGTCCCAATATCTCAAAATACCATTCAAGCACTGCAAGCCAAAATTCCTTACAAACAATAATACACAATTAGTTAAATATTGTTTATCTGTGTTTATCTTACAGTGCAGCCTGCTGTTATGTGTTTTCACTACCCACGTCGTTGTGAGTTCGATAAGCACTCCGTGTTCTTTGTTCTAAGTATTGTTCTTTATTGTTTTTTTTTATATATAAAACATATTATTAATTGTATACGCCTTTGTATTGGTCATTTCATGAAGATAATAACGTTAAAATTGCTAAACGAGATCACTTTTTCGTTGGCATAGCCTCTTTAACATAATAATTACCCTAATATATCACAATCGGATGAGTGTGTGCTTTAACCTCCAAATTTTACATCGAATTGTGATCTACCTCCCAAATAAACACCGATAAAGGCTTTCGTGGAAGTAACAGGTAAATGGGAGCATGCAGTTTGAAATATCAAACTCTATTTTACCTTGGTCATAAAGCAAGAATTTCATTTTAGTTCTAGATCTTGTATCATGTATCCGTCTTAAACAGCAACGCATTATTACAAAGTGAAATTTATTGAAGTAGCGTTATTATATTTCACTTAGTTTATAATTATAAGGTAAGAACTTACATGCATAGACGTTTAGTTTTTTTTCCTACATTTGTAAATAAATAAGGGATGGGACCAACTATTCAAATATCGGATAATATACAAATATAAAAAACGAATACGAATATTCGATTTTCAAATTTATTTAAAGAACAAAATTTCTTTTAAAAAATAAAGTTTTTTTCCAGTTTGATTGTAAAGTTAACATGAATTCCAGTAGTATTTCTTGCCTAGCAGGTAGGCAAGGGCAGCGTCACGTTTTTACAACACTTACCAAACATGTCCAATTAACGACAATTGATAATTGGAAAGGGGGGGGGCATGTCTTTACAAGGGCCGCCAATTAATGGTTTGTATTTGACGCGTTGTATTCACAAATAACAAAACTAGGCCATGTTGTGATAACGGTTTCTCAGTTTGCCCAAGGCATACATTGTTGTTTATTGTCCTTGGGATTGAACGATTGGAGTTGTTTACCCTCGGGACATCGGTTGAAACCATTGCCCGAGCACACAGCTTAACATAAATACTTTGCTTATATTTAGCTATACAATTCCCTTAATATGTCGGGGACGTTACATATATAGAACTTTGCAGTGTGGGTGCGGTGCTAATAATAAAAATATATGCTTAAAAAATTGCAATTTTTGTAAAACTTGTTTAAAAACTGAAAGAAACACAATATATAATGTAAAGAACTGTATTGTGTTATAAAACTATATACAAACAAATACTCTGCCTATTTAACACTATAGAATATAGTAATATAATAATATATAATAATAATATTGAGGGATTTCTTCAATTTCACATGAAAGCACACTGTTCTTGTATAAGGAAACAAATGCCAATGTATACACAGTTTAAAGGGGAGCGACTCTGCAATATCCCTTTATTTGTCAGCAGGAATTACCTCCCTTATACTATTATAGAGTTAAACTGTACACTTTATGAATGTGTATAATAGACTATTATATTTGTAAATAAGTTATAAATGTGGGCAATAGGATTAAATGGGTATAGCGTTTTTTCAACAGGGGAAAAAATAAAGGAAGAAAACTGAGTTAAACCAATACTAACATGAGAAAGTGGAAATTGGAAGAAATAGCCCAACTAGAATAAAAATAAAATGGACGGAGCACATAATTTATATGAATCACCATTTTTCTAGACCCATTATGCAGCCAATGCTGCAACGGAATTGTTGGAGTCTTGCTTACTTAGAGATCTGTGTAAGTTTGGGTGATAATCACCATGTACTGTATGTTGTATTTAATTTAAAAACCAATGTGTGAATACACAAGGGACAGTATTTACAATAACGACAACAAACAATGTTAATTATTTGCAGATCACTAAGTGGTTCAGGATTGTTTTCCAATATCTGTTTAATTTACATGTCTTTACATATGAAGATAGAGAAAATAGGTTAAAATATGCTTTCTAACCTTTATGCATTATAAAGGTCAAGTAGTAGTACTTGAATATACAGTGTAAAATGAACTATTTAATTAATAGGAAGTTAAGTAATATATGACTACTTAAGTACCTTGCATCGGCAAGTATATGTTGTTGGTATGTAATATTGTCTTTATAATTGTTATATTTATTTTAATGATGGATGTTACAATTGCATGACATGCTTTTAACTAATGCTGAGCTCTTGTAGACAGGGAATATAGCTTATTGCTCCAACCTGAGACCCTGTCCATTGAGATTTATACAAGATTGTTGGGCTCTTTAGTGGAATATAACCTACCCCAGGGTGAGAAACTAAGAAAATGGACAATCATAAAAGGATGAGAATCCAATATACAGTAAAATTTAGGATAAAAAATATATTACATCCTTACTATCAAACAGCTTACTTTTAGGGCCTTTAAAAAAACACAGATAAAACAAGATATAACTAATAAAAAGAACTGACTAGGTTGTACAAATATATACAGATAAAAGAGAATCACCCTGGGGGGCATATGAAAGGACGACTTTGTCTTGTTCGTGATTATTAAAAGAAGGGGTAGCGCCAGTGGGGAGGGAATTGTAGCCGGCAGTGCTTAAATTGTATTTTGAGACATTGGGACCAGGGGTGCGCACAGGTTTACATAGATTAGGGACACTTAAAAGAGGTAGTTTAACACATTAAAAGCTAAAATGTGGATACTCTCTACAATGAAAGAGTTATTCATTAAAAATATGCAAAATACTGCATTTAAGAATAACTGCAGAGGATCACATTATGTAATATCACACAGAAATAATGAAAACTTGATCATTATTAACAATAATTATGATAAAAATACTTGCCAAAAAATTAAGGAAACTTACAACCCATGTGGGTTACAACAATATATAGTACACATTAAAATATTAATAACTGGGTCCTCCCCATTTTTTATAAAATCTGCAATAAAATGGGGTTTATTAATTCTTGACAATAATAAATGGGGCAAATTGATGAACTAAAAAATGGCTTAAAATAAAGAATCCTTGGTCAATCAGATTGGCCATGGTTGAGGGAGGGTTCCGTTAGCAACAGATTCATACATAATAACATGGTATTTAAATTAAGACATGTGTTTAATTTTTGTTACAATCTTCCTGTGCGTCCGGCCCAGCATGGCTCATGTTAGGTCACGGAGGGAAACGGGGGAAAAAGGAAATTGAATAGGGGGATTCCTGCAGCTATTAGAACATTGTTTATTGTTCCACTGAAAACAATAATTTACAAATTAAATCAAGTCGAAATGGCATATTTTAGTCAATTTGCCTGAGGTCCAGGTGGTATAAATTTAAATTATCTATAAAGATGTGCACAATATATGAGCACAAACTATTAAAATGTCAGAAGTAGAACCTCTATAACCATATATCACAGGCAAATATATTTAAATTGTAGCTAAAAGTACAGTACTGTTGACCATTGGGATAGCCAGCTTTACACAATATAAACACTGGCTGGGTTTAACCCTCTGAATGCTCTACTGAGCTCTGTTTATGCTTGCCCCAGTGTACTAGATAAAAGACAAGTGGTTTGTTAAGAGTTCTCTCCCATGATAGGAAGAGAGTAAGGGATGTATAAATAATTTGGTCAGGCAGGGATTGTATGCCCTTCATTAGGCTAAATATCACTGATTCCCCATATATATGGGATTGTAATGTATTAAGAGGAGAATTAGTGTATAACACACTGGGAGACAGTAAATAGATGTAATTATTGCTTAAAAAGGAATAATTAAAACACTGTATAGTAAAAAGCTGTTCTGTGATATAAATAAATAAATCACTTGAGTTTACCCAGATATGGGAAAATGTCTATTAAGATTAAGTTTTTATTATAGAATTTGTTCTTATTAAGCTGCAGGACCCCTATTTGTATTTATATTTTATCTGTAATCTGGCAGTCCACAAGATATGTTGCCAGAGATTTGTACACTGGTAATTAATTTTTGCGAGTAGGATTTAAAATATTATTAAGGGTAAAATCAATGTTTAAGTTGGAAAAAGTGGTTTTAAGCTGTTCTCTCTGTGTACAGAACTGGGGGCACTGTGTCAGCAGGTGGTCGGTTGTAAAGGGGATCCCACATTAAGGAAGAGAGGGTCCAGCTTTAAAATATACTTTCCCCGCACTAGAAGGCAAACGACTGGTCCCCATCCGCAGTCGGCTAATACATTTGTCAATAATGATATTGGAGGAATATTAATGCGGCTGACTGAGGGTTTTCTGGGCAATGGTAAAAGGGGCTTTTGTCCTTAAGTGACATCTACAAGGTTAACTTGTTTACAGTAAATTACAATTACTCTCTCAGTAAACCAATCAAAGTGAATCCATTATCAGCCAATCAATTTCTTTAAGAACATTAGCATTATCTGGTCAGTCTTAATATACGTCACTTGTAAATTATTTTCCATTATATAAACACCCTATATTATACAAGAGTCTTGATTAATAAACAATGCCACCATCATGTGCTTGGAAGTACTTTACGCGGTCATTAGACAAAACCCAGGCAACGTATAATCTATGTAATGAGAAATTTGAGTACGGAACGATTACCAAATTAATAAACAATACATTTAACAATATCTTATATTTCTGTATATTTGCCTAACACTCACTAAGCTTTATCGCTAATTTACCACTTAAACAGGGTAAAACAACTAGGCACACGTAGTATACATATTTTGGATAGGTAAATATTCGGACACAGTGCCGTATATAGTAGTATTTACAAAACGAATATTTGAATATATTCGAATACCTAAAACGAATATTTGAATATTGATTTCAGTATTCAGTCCCATCCCTAAAATAAATAAATAAAAACCTACCTTGTTAAGTTTGTTAATGCTTACAAAATTGGTACCATAGCTCGCGTTCAGTATGAAAGGGCAGTGCAAAAGAGGCATGTTAATTGAAGCGGATTTGTAGGCTGCACGCACATAATACATTACATGAAGGGACTACAGCAATCTCAACCCAAACGTTTTTATTATCAGATAGGCCCGCTATGATAAATATTGCAAACAATTATTTGAAAACGGATCAAGAGATAAGTTTGTATGGGAGCGTGAGTGCAGAATTGTGTGCAGCGGTCTTTGAGGTATTGTGATTTGATGACGTGTGAGTACAAATGGTGCGTAAGACATGGTAGAACGGTGCCTGTGTCAGTACAACCGGTTTGGAAGACATGGTAGTAAGGTGTCTGTGTCCGTAGAACATGTGTGTCAGACATGGTACTAGGGTGTCTGTGTAAGTACAACTCGTTTGCCAGACATGGTACTACGGTGTCTGCGTCAGTAGAACATGTGTGTCAGACATGGTAATAGTAGGGTGTCTGTGTCAGTAGAACATGTGTTTCAGACAAGGTTCTAGGGTGCCTGCGTCAGTAGAACATGTGTGTCAGACATGGTACTAGGGTGTATGTGTCAGTAGAACATGTGTTTCAGACAAGGTTCTAGGGTGTCTGTGTCTGTGGAATATTTGTGTCAGACACGGTACCAGGGTGTCTGTTTCAGTAGAACATACGTGTCAGACATGTTAGTAGGGTGTCTGTGTGAGTAGAACATGTGCATCAGACATGGTAGTAGGGTGTCTGTGTCAGTAGAACATGTTTGTCAGACATGGTAGTAGGGTGTCTGTGTCAATAGAACATGTGTTTCAGACATGGTAGTAGGATGTCTTTTTCAGTAGAATATGTGTGTCAGACATGGTACTAGAGTGTCTGTGTGAGTAGAACATGTGTTCCAGACATGGTAGTAGGGTGTCTGTGTCAGTACAACTCGTTTGCCAGACATTGTATTAGGCTGTCTGTGTCAGTAGATCATGAGTGTTAGACATAGTAGTAGGGTGTCTGTGTCAGTAGAACATGTGTTCAAGACTTGGTAGTAAGGTGTCTGTGTCAGTACAACATGTGTTCAGTACATGGTAGTAGGGTGTCTGTGTCAGTAGAACATGTGTTCAAGGCATGGAAGTAGGGTATCTGTGTCAGTAGAACATGTGTTCAAGATATGGTAGTAGGGTGTCTGTGTCAGTAGAACATGTGTTCAAGACATGGTAGTGGGGTGTCTGTGTCAGTAGAACATGTGTTCAAGGCATGGTAGTAGGGTGTCTTTGTCAGTAGAACATGTGTGTCAGAAATGGTACTAGGGTGTCAGTGTGAGTAGAACATGTGTTCAAGACATGGCAGTAGGGTGTCTGTGTCAGTAGAACATGTGTTCAAGACATGGAAGTAGGGTGTCTGTGTCAGTAGAACATGTGTTCAAGACATGGTAGTAAGGTGTCTGTGTCAATAGAACATGAGTGTTAGACATAGTAGTAGGGTGTCTGTGTCAGTAGTATATGAGTTTAAGACATAGTAGTAAGGTGTCTGTGTCAGTAAATCATGAGTGTTAGACAAAGTAGTAGGGTGTCTGTGTCAGTAGAACATGTGTTCAAGACATAGTAGTAGGGTGTCTGTGTCAGTAGATAATGAGCGTTAGACATAGTAGTAGGGTGTCTGTGTCAGTAGAACATGTGTTCAAGACATGGTACTAAGGTGTCTGTGTCAGTAAATCATGAGTGTTAGACATAGTAGTAGGGTGTCTGTGTCAGTAGTATATGAGTTTTAGACATAGTAGTAGGCTGTCTGTGTCAGTAGAACATGTGTTCAAGACATGGTACTAGGGTGTCTGTGTCAGTAAATCATAGTGTTAGACATAGTAGTAGGGTGTCTGTGTCAGTAGAACATGTGTTCAAGACATAGTAGTAAGGTGTCTGTGTCGGTAAATCATGAGTGATAAACATAGTAGTAGGGTGTATGTGTCAGTAGAACATGTGTACAAGACAATGTAGTAGGGTGTCTGTGTCAGTAATTCATGAGTGATAAACATAGTAGTAGGGTGTATGTGTCAGTAGAACATGTGTTCAAGACATAGTAGTAAGGTGTCTGTGTCAGTAAATCATGAGTGATAAACATAGTAGTAAGGTGTCTGTGTCAGTAGAACATGAGTGTTAGACATAGTAGTAGGGTGTCTCTGTCAGTAGAACATGTGTTCAAGACATGGTAGTAGGGTGTCTGTGTCAGTAATTCATGAGTGTTAGACATAGTAGTAGGGTGTCTGTGTCAGTAGAACATGTGTTCAAGACATGGTAGTAGGGTGTCTGTGTCAGTAAATCATGAGTGATAAACATAGTAGTAGGGTGTATGTGTCAGTAGAACATGTGTTCAAGACAAGTTACTAGGGTGTCTATGTCAGTAGAACATGTGCATCAGACATGGTAGTTGTGTGTTTGTGTCAGTAGAACATGTGTTTCAGACATTGTACTAGGGTGCCTGTGTCAGCAGAATATGTGTTCAAGACATGGTAGTAGGGTGTCTGTGTCAGTAGAACATGTGTTTCAACCATGGTACTAGGGTGTCTGCATCAGTAGTATATGAGTTTTAGACATATTAGTAGGTTGTATGTGTCAGTAGAACATGTGTTCAAGACATGGTAGTAGGGTGTCTGTGTCAGTAGAACATGCGTTCAAGACATGGTTGTAGGGTGTCTGTGTCAGTAGAACATGCGTTCAAGACATGGTAGTAGGGTGTCTTTGTCAGTAGAACATGCGTTCAAGACATGGTACTAGGGTGTCTGTGTCAGTAAATCATGAGTGATAAACATAGTATTAGGGTGTATGTGTCAGTAGAACATGTGTTCAAGACAAGTTACTGGGGTGTCTGTGTCAGTAGAACATGTGTATCAGACATGGTACTAGGGTGTCTGCGTCAGTAGTATATGAGTATTAGACATAGTAGTAGGGTGTCTGTGTCAGTAGTATATGAATTTTAGACATAGTAGTAGGGTGTCTGCGTCAGTAGTATATGGGTTTTAGACATGGTAGTAGGGTGTCTGCGTCAGTAGTATAGGAGTTTTAGACAAAGTAGTAGGGTGTATGTGTCAGTAGAACATGTGTTCAAGACAAGTTACTAGGGTGTCTGTGTCAGTAGTATATGAGTTATAGACATAGTAGTAGGGTGTCTGTGTCAGTAGTATATGAGTTTTAGACATGGGAATAGGGTGTCTGTGTCAGTAGTATATGAGTTTTAGACATGGTAGTAGGGTGTCTGTGTCAGTAGTATATGAGTTTTAGACATAGTAGTATGGTATCTGTGTCAGAAGTATATGAGTTTTAGACATAGTAGTAGGGTGTCTGTGTCAGTAGTATTTGAGTTTTAGACATAGTAGTAGGGTGTCTGTGCCACTCAAACATGTGTGTCAGACATGGTAGTAGGGTGTCTGTGTCAGTAGAACAGGCGTTTCAGATATGGAACTAGGGTGTATGCGCCAGTGAAACATGTGTTGCAGACATGGTAGTAGGGTGTAGGTGTCAGTAGAACATGTGTTCAAGACATGGCACTAGGATGTCTGTGTCAGTAGAACATGTGTTTCAGACATGGTAGTAGGGTGTATGTGTCAGTAGAACATGTGTTTCAGACATTGTACTAGGGTATCTGTGCAGTAGCAAATGTATTCAAGACATGGTGGTAGGGTGTCTGTGTCAGTAGAACATGTGTTCAAGACATGGTAGTATGGTGTATGTGTCAGTAGAACATGTCTTTCAGACATGGTAATATGGTATTTGTGTCTGTAGAACATGTGTTCAAGACATGGTAGTAGGGTGTCTGTGTCAGTAGTATATGAGTTTTAGACATAGTAGTAGGGTATCTGTGTCAGTAGTATATGAGTTTTAGACATAGTAGTAGGGTGTCTGTGTCAGTAGTATTTGAGGTTTAGACATAGTATTAGGGTGTCTGTGCCACTCAAACATGTGTGTCAGACATGGTAGTAGGGTGTCTGTGTCAGTAGAACATGCGTTTCAGATATGGTACTAGGGTGTATGCGCCAGTGAAACATGTGTTGCAGACATGGTAGTAGGGTGTATGTGTCAGTAGAACATGTGTTCAAGACATGGCACTAGGATGTCTGTGTCAGTAGAACATGTGTTTCAGACATGGTAGTAGGGTGTATGTGTCAGTAGAACATGTGTTTCAGACATTGTACTAGGGTATCTGTGCAGTAGAACATGTATTCAAGACATGGTGGTAGGGTGTCTGTGTCAGTAGAACATGTGTTCAAGACATGTTAGTATGGTGTATGTTTCAGTAGAACATGTCTTTCAGACATGGTAATATGGTATTTGTGTCTGTAGAACATGTGTTCAAGACATGGTAGTAGGGTATCTGTGTCAGTAGAACATGAGTTCAAGACATGGTAGTAGGGTGTCTGTGTCTGTAGAACATGTGTTTCAGACATGGCACTAGGGTGTCTGTGTCAGAAGAACATGTGTTTAAGACATGATAGTAGGGTGTATATGTCAGAAGAACATGTGTTCAAGACATGGTAGTAGTGTGTCTGTGGCAGTATAACTTGTGTGTTAGACATGGTACAAGGATGTCTGTGTCAGTAGAACATGTGTTTCAGACATTGTATTAGGGTGTCAATGTCAGTAGAACATGTGTTCAAGACATGGTAGTAAGGTGTCTGTGTCAGTAAAACATGTGTTTCAGACATGGTACAAGGGTGTCAGTGTCAGTAGAACATGTGTTCAGGACATGGTAGTAGGGTGTCTGTGTCAGTAGAACATGTGTTTCAACCAGGGACCTAGGGTGTCTGCGTAAGTAGTATATGAGTTTTAGACATAGTAGTAGGGTGTCTGTGTCAGTAGAACATGTGTTTAAGACATGGCAGTAGGGCGTCTGTGTCAGTAGAACATGCGTTCAAGACATGGTAGTAGGGTGTCTGTGTCAGTAGAACATGCGTTCAAGACATGGTAGTAGGGTGTCTGTGTCAGTAGAACATGCGTTCAAGACATGGTAGTAGGGTGTCTTTGTCAGTAGAACATGCGTTCAAGACATGGTACTAGGGTGTCTGTGTCAGTAAATCATGAGTGATAAACATAGTAGTAGGGTGTATGTGTCAGTAGAACATGTGTTCAAGACAAGTTACTGGGGTGTCTGTGTCAGTAGAACATGTGTATCAGACATGGTACTAGGGTGTCTGCGTCAGTAGTATATGAGTTTTAGACATAGTAGTAGGGTGTCTGTGTCAGTAGAACATTTGTTCAAAACAAGTTACTAGGGTGTCTGTGTCAGTAGTATATGAGTTTAAGACATAGTAGTAGGGTGTCTGTGTCAGTAGTAGATGAGTTTTAGACATGGTAGTAGGGTGTCTGTGTCAGCAGTATATGAGTTTTAGACATAGTAGTAGGGTGTCTGCGTCAGTAGTATATGGGTTTTAGACATGGTAGTAGGGTGTCTGCGTCAGTAGTATAGGAGTTTTAGACATAGTAGTAGGGTGTATGTGTCAGTAGAACATGTGTTCAAGACAAGTTACTAGGGTGTCTGTGTCAGTAGTATATGAGTTATAGACATAGTAGTAGGGTGTCTGTGTCAGTAGTATATGAGTTTTAGACATGGGAGTAGGGTGTCTGTGTCAGTAGTATATGAGTTTTAGACATGGTAGTAGGGTGTCTGTGTCAGTAGTATATGAGTTTTAGACATAGTAGTAGGGTATCTGTGTCAGTAGTATATGAGTTTTAGATATAGTAGTAGGGTGTCTGTGTCAGTAGTATTTGAGGTTTAGACATAGTAGTAGGGTGTCTGTGCCACTCAAACATGTGTGTCAGACATGGTAGTAGGGTGTCTGTGTCAGTAGAACATGCATTTCAGATATGGTACTAGGGTGTATGCGCCAGTGAAACATGTGTTGCAGACATGGTAGTAGGGTGTAGGTGTCAGTAGAACATGTGTTCAAGACATGGCACTAGGATGTCTGTGTCAGTAGAACATGTGTTTCAGACATGGTAGTAGGGTGTATGTGTCAGTAGAACATGTGTTTCAGACATTGTACTAGGGTATCTGTGCAGTAGAACATGTATTCAAGACATGGTGGTAGGGTGTCAGTGTCAGTAGAACATGTGTTCAAGACATGGTAGTATGGTATATGTGTCAGTAGAACATGTCTTTCAGACATGGTAATATGGTATTTGTGTCTGTAGAACATGTGTTCAAGACATGGTAGTAGGGTATCTGTGTCAGTAGAACATGAGTTCAAGACATGGTAGTAGGGTGTCAGTGTCAGTAGAACATGTGTTTCAGACATGGCACTAGGGTGTCTGTGTCAGAAGAACATGTGTTTAAGACATGATAGTAGGGTGTATATGTCAGTAGAACATGTGTTCAAGACATGTTAGTAGGGTGTCTGTGGCAGTATAACTTGTGTGTTAGACATGGTACAAGGATGTCTGTGCCAGTAGAACATGTGTTTCAGACATTGTGTTAGGGTGTCAATGTCAGTAGAACATGTGTTCAAGACTGGTAGTAAGGTGTCTGTGTCCGTAAAACATGTGTTTCAGACATGGTACTAGGGTGTCTGTGTCAGTAGAACATGTGTTCAAGACATGGTAGTAGGGTGTCTGTGTCAGTAGAACATGTGTTTCAACCATGGTACTAGGGTGTCTGCGTCAGTAGTATATAAGTTTTAGACATAGCAGTAGGGTGTCTGTGTCAGTAGAACATGTGTTTAAGACATGGCAGTAGGGCGTCTGTGTCAGTAGAACATGCGTTCAAGACATGGTAGTAGGGAGTCTGTGTCAGTAGAACATGCGTTCAAGACATGGTTGTAGGGTGTCTGTGTCAGTAGAACATGCGTTCAAGACATGGTAGTAGGGTGTCTTTGTCAGTAGAACATGCGTTCAAGACATGGTACTAGGGTGTCTGTGTCAGTAAATCATGAGTGATAAACATAGTATTAGGGTGTATGTGTCAGTAGAACATGTGTTCAAGACAAGTTACTGGGGTGTCTGTGTCAGTAGAACATGTGTATCAGACATGGTACTAGGGTGTCTGCGTCAGTAGTATATGAGTATTAGACATAGTAGTAGGGTGTATGTGTCAGTAGTATATGAGTTTTAGACATAGTAGTAGGGTGTCTGCGTCAGTAGTATATGGGTTTTAGACATGGTAGTAGGGTGTCTGCGTCAGTAGTATATGAGTTTTAGACATAGTAGTAGGGTGTCTGTGTCAGTAGAACATGTGTTCAAGACAAGTTACTAGGGTGTCTGTGTCAGTAGTATATGAGTTATAGACATAGTAGTAGGGTGTCTGTGTCAGTAGTATATGAGTTTTAGACATGGGAATAGGGTGTCTGTGTCAGTAGTATATGAGTTTTAGACATGGTAGTAGGGTGTCTGTGTCAGTAGTATATGAGTTTTAGACATGGTAGTAGGGTGTCTGTGTCAGTAGTATATGAGTTTTAGACATAGTAGTAGGGTGTCTGCGTCAGTAGTATATGGGTTTTAGACATGGTAGTAGGGTGTCTGCGTCAGTAGTATAGGAGTTTTAGACATAGTAGTAGGGTGTATGTGTCAGTAGAACATGTGTTCAAGACAAGTTACTAGGGTGTCTGTGTCAGTAGTATATGAGTTATAGACATAGTAGTAGGGTGTCTGTGTCAGTAGTATATGAGTTTTAGACATGGGAGTAGGGTGTCTGTGTCAGTAGTATATGAGTTTTAGACATGGTAGTAGGGTATCTGTGTCAGTAGTATATGAGTTTTAGACATAGTAGTAGGGTGTCTGTGTCAGTAGTATTTGAGGTTTAGACATAGTATTAGGGTGTCTGTGCCACTCAAACATGTGTGTCAGACATGGTAGAAGGGTGTCTGTGTCAGTAGAACATGCGTTTCAGATATGGTACTAGGGTGTATGCGCCAGTAAAACATGTGTTGCAGACATGGTAGTAGGGTGTATGTGTCAGTAGAACATGTGTTCAAGACATGGCACTAGGATGTCTGTGTCAGTAGAACATGTGTTTCAGACATGGTAGTAGGGTGTATGTGTCAGTAGATCATGTGTTTCAGACATTGTACTAGGGTATCTGTGCAGTAGAACATGTATTCAAGACATGGTGGTAGGGTGTCTGTGTCAGTAGAACATGTGTTCAAGACATGGTAGTATGGTGTATGTGTCAGTAGAACATGTCTTTCAGACATGGTAATATGGTATTTGTGTCTGTAGAACATGTGTTCAAGACATGGTAGTAGGGTATCTGTGTCAGTAGAACATGAGTTCAAGACATGGTAGTAGGGTGTCTGTGTCAGTAGAACATGTGTTTCAGACATGGCACTAGGGTGTCTGTGTCAGAAGAACATGTGTTTAAGACATGATAGTAGGGTGTATATGTCAGTAGAACATGGGTTCAAGACATGGTAGTAGGGTGTCTGTGGCAGTATAACTTGTGTGTTAGACATGGTACAAGGATGTCTGTGTCAGTAGAACATGTGTTTCAGACATTGTATTAGGGTGTCAATGTCAGTAGAACATGTGTTCAAGACATGGTAGTAAGGTGTCTGTGTCAGTAAAACATGTGTTTCAGACATGGTACTAGGGTGTCTGTGTCAGTAGAACATGTGTTCAAGACATGGTAGTAGGGTGTCTGTGTCAGTAGAACATGTGTTTCAACCATGGTACTAGGGTGTCTGCGTCAGTAGTATATGAGTTTTAGACATAGTAGTAGGGTATCTGTGTCAGTAGTATATGAGTTTTAGACATAGTAGTAGGGTGTCTGTGTCAGTAGTATTTGAGTTTTAGACATTGTAGTAGGGTGTCTGTGTCAGTAGAACATGTGTTTAAGACATGGCAGTAGGGCGTCTGTGTCAGTAGAACATGCGTTCAAGACATGGTAGTAGGGTGTCAGTGTCAGTAGAACATGCATTCAAAACATGGTAGTAGGGTGTCTTTGTCAGTAGAACATGCGTTCAAGACATGGTACTAGGGTGTCTGTGTCAGTAAATCATGAGTGATAAACTTAGTAGTAGGGTGTATGTGTCAGTAGAACATGTGTTCAAGACAAGTTACTGGTGTGTCTGTGTCAGTAGAACATGTGTATCAGACATGGTACTAGGGTGTCTGCGTCAGTAGTATATGAGTTTTAGACATAGTAGTAGGGTGTCTGTGTCAGTAGAACATTTGTTCAAAACAAGTTACTAGGGTGTCTGTGTCAGTAGTATATGAGTTTAAGACATAGTAGTAGGGTGTCTGTGTCAGTAGTATATGAGTTTTAGACATGGTAGTAGGGTGTCTGTGTCAGTAGTATATGAGTTTTAGACATAGTAGTAGGGTGTCTGTGTCAGTAGAACATGTGTTCAAGACAAGTTACTAGGGTGTCTGTGTCAGTAGTATATGAGTTATAGACATAGTAGTAGGGTGTCTGTGTCAGTAGTATATGACTTTTAGACATGGGAGTAGGGTGTCTGTGTCAGTAGTATATGAGTTTTAGACATGGTAGTAGGGTGTCTGTGTCAGTAGTATATGCGTTTTAGACATAGTAGTAGGGTATCTGTGTCAGTAGTATATGAGTTTTAGACATAGTAGTAGGGTGTCTGTGTCAGTAGTATTTGAGGTTTAGACATAGTATTAGGGTGTCTGTGCCACTCAAACATGTGTGTCAGACATGGTAGTAGGGTGTCTGTGTCAGTAGAACATGCGTTTCAGATATGGTACTAGGGTGTATTCGCCAGTGAAACATGTGTTGCAGACATGGTAGTAGGGTGTATGTGTCAGTAGAACATGTGTTCAAGACATGGCACTAGGATGTCTGTGTCAGTAGAACATGTGTTTCAGACATGGTAGTAGGGTGTATGTGTCAGTAGAACATGTGTTTCAGACATTGTACTAGGGTATCTGTGCAGTAGAACATGTATTCAAGACATGGTGGTAGGGTGTCTGTGTCAGTAGAACATATGTTCAAGACATGGTAGTATGGTGTATGTGTCAGTAGAACATGTCTTTCAGACATGGTAATATGGTATTTGTGTCTGTAGAACATGTGATCAAGACATGGTAGTAGGGTATCTGTGTCAGTAGAACATGAGTTCAAGACATGGTAGTAGGGTGTCTGTGTCTGTAGAACATGTGTTTCAGACATGGCACTAGTGTGTCTGTGTCAGAAGAACATGTGTTTAAGACATGATAGTAGGGTGTATATGTCAGTAGAACATGTGTTCAAGACATGGTAGTAGTGTGTCTGTGGCAGTATAACTTGTGTGTTAGACATGGTACAAGGATGTCTGTGTCAGTAGAACATGTGTTTCAGACATTGTATTAGGGTGTCAATGTCAGTAGAACATGTGTTCAAGACATGGTAGTAAGGTGTCTGTGTCAGTAAAACATGTGTTTCAGACAAGGTACAAGGGTGTCAGTGTCAGTAGAACATGTGTTCAAGACATGGTAGTAGGGTGTCTGTGTCAGTAGAACATGTGTTTCAACAAGGGTACTAGGGTGTCTGCGTCAGTAGTATATGAGTTTTAGACATAGTAGTAGGGTGTCTGTGTCAGTAGAACATGTGTTTAAGACATGGCAGTAGGGCGTCTGTGTCAGTAGAACATGCGTTCAAGACATGGTAGTAGGGTGTCTGTGTCAGTAGAACATGCGTTCAAGACATGGTAGTAGGGTGTCTGTGTCAGTAGAACATGCGTTCAAGACATGGTAGTAGGGTGTCTTTGTCAGTAGAACATGCGTTCAAGACATGGTACTAGGGTGTCTGTGTCAGTAAATCATGAGTGATAAACATAGTAGTAGGGTGTATGTGTCAGTAGAACATGTGTTCAAGACAAGTTACTGGGGTGTCTGTGTCAGTAGAACATGTGTATCAGACATGGTACTAGGGTGTCTGCGTCAGTAGTATATGAGTTTTAGACATAGTAGTAGGGTGTCTGTGTCAGTAGAACATTTGTTCAAAACAAGTTACTAGGGTGTATGTGTCAGTAGTATATGAGTTTAAGACATAGTAGTAGGGTGTCTGTGTCAGTAGTAGATGAGTTTTAGACATGGTAGTAGGGTGTCTGTGTCAGTAGTATATGAGTTTTAGACATAGTAGTAGGGTGTCTGCATCAGTAGTATATGGGTTTTAGACATGGTAGTTGGGTGTCTGCGTCAGTAGTATAGGAGTTTTAGACATAGTAGTAGGGTGTATGTGTCAGTAGAACATGTGTTCAAGACAAGTTACTAGGGTGTCTGTGTCAGTAGTATATGAGTTATAGACATAGTAGTAGGGTGTCTGTGTCAGTAGTATATGAGTTTTAGACATGGGAGTAGGGTGTCTGTGTCAGTAGTATATGAGTTTTAGACATGGTAGTAGGGTGTCTGTGTCAGTAGTATATGAGTTTTAGACATAGTAGTAGGGTATCTGTGTCAGTAGTATATGAGTTTTAGACATAGTAGTAGGGTGTCTGTGTCAGTAGTAGTTGAGGTTTAGACATAGTAGTAGGGTGTCTGTGCCACTCAAACATGTGTGTCAGACATGGTAGTAGGGTGTCTGTGTCAGTAGAACATGCATTTCAGATATGGTACTAGGGTGTATGCGCCAGTGAAACATGTGTTGCAGACATGGTAGTAGGGTGTAGGTGTCAGTAGAACATGTGTTCAAGACATGGCACTAGGATGTCTGTGTCAGTAGAACATGTGTTTCAGACATGGTAGTAGGGTGTATGTGTCAGTAGAACATGTGTTTCAGACATTGTACTAGGGTATCTGTGCAGTAGAACATGTATTCAAGACATGGTGGTAGGGTGTCAGTGTCAGTAGAACATGTGTTCAAGACATGGTAGTATGGTATATGTGTCAGTAGAACATGTCTTTCAGACATGGTAATATGGTATTTGTGTCTGTAGAACATGTGTTCAAGACATGGTAGTAGGGTATCTGTGTCAGTAGAACATGAGTTCAAGACATGGTAGTAGGGTGTCAGTGTCAGTAGAACATGTGTTTCAGACATGGCACTAGGGTGTCTGTGTCAGAAGAACATGTGTTTAAGACATGATAGTAGGGTGTATATGTCAGTAGAACATGTGTTCAAGACATGTTAGTAGGGTGTCTGTGGCAGTATAACTTGTGTGTTAGACATGGTACAAGGATGTCTGTGCCAGTAGAACATGTGTTTCAGACATTGTGTTAGGGTGTCAATGTCAGTAGAACATGTGTTCAAGACTGGTAGTAAGGTGTCTGTGTCCGTAAAACATGTGTTTCAGACATGGTACTAGGGTGTCTGTGTCAGTAGAACATGTGTTCAAGACATGGTAGTAGGGTGTCTGTGTCAGTAGAACATGTGTTTCAACCATGGTACTAGGGTGTCTGCGTCAGTAGTATATAAGTTTTAGACATAGCAGTAGGGTGTCTGTGTCAGTAGAACATGTGTTTAAGACATGGCAGTAGGGCGTCTGTGTCAGTAGAACATGCGTTCAAGACATGGTAGTAGGGAGTCTGTGTCAGTAGAACATGCGTTCAAGACATGGTTGTAGGGTGTCTGTGTCAGTAGAACATGCGTTCAAGACATGGTAGTAGGGTGTCTTTGTCAGTAGAACATGCGTTCAAGACATGGTACTAGGGTGTCTGTGTCAGTAAATCATGAGTGATAAACATAGTATTAGGGTGTATGTGTCAGTAGAACATGTGTTCAAGACAAGTTACTGGGGTGTCTGTGTCAGTAGAACATGTGTATCAGACATGGTACTAGGGTGTCTGCGTCAGTAGTATATGAGTATTAGACATAGTAGTAGGGTGTATGTGTCAGTAGTATATGAGTTTTAGACATAGTAGTAGGGTGTCTGCGTCAGTAGTATATGGGTTTTAGACATGGTAGTAGGGTGTCTGCGTCAGTAGTATATGAGTTTTAGACATAGTAGTAGGGTGTCTGTGTCAGTAGAACATGTGTTCAAGACAAGTTACTAGGGTGTCTGTGTCAGTAGTATATGAGTTATAGACATAGTAGTAGGGTGTCTGTGTCAGTAGTATATGAGTTTTAGACATGGGAATAGGGTGTCTGTGTCAGTAGTATATGAGTTTTAGACATGGTAGTAGGGTGTCTGTGTCAGTAGTATGAGTTTTAGACATGGTAGTAGGGTGTCTGTGTCAGTAGTATATGAGTTTTAGACATAGTAGTAGGGTGTCTGCGTCAGTAGTATATGGGTTTTAGACATGGTAGTAGGGTGTCTGCGTCAGTAGTATAGGAGTTTTAGACATAGTAGTAGGGTGTATGTGTCAGTAGAACATGTGTTCAAGACAAGTTACTAGGGTGTCTGTGTCAGTAGTATATGAGTTATAGACATAGTAGTAGGGTGTCTGTGTCAGTAGTATATGAGTTTTAGACATGGGAGTAGGGTGTCTGTGTCAGTAGTATATGAGTTTTAGACATGGTAGTAGGGTATCTGTGTCAGTAGTATATGAGTTTTAGACATAGTAGTAGGGTGTCTGTGTCAGTAGTATTTGAGGTTTAGACATAGTATTAGTGTGTCTGTGCCACTCAAACATGTGTGTCAGACATGGTAGAAGGGTGTCTGTGTCAGTAGAACATGCGTTTCAGATATGGTACTAGGGTGTATGCGCCAGTAAAACATGTGTTGCAGACATGGTAGTAGGGTGTATGTGTCAGTAGAACATGTGTTCAAGACATGGCACTAGGATGTCTGTGTCAGTAGAACATGTGTTTCAGACATGGTAGTAGGGTGTATGTGTCAGTAGAACATGTGTTTCAGACATTGTACTAGGGTATCTGTGCAGTAGAACATGTATTCAAGACATGGTGGTAGGGTGTCTGTGTCAGTAGAACATGTGTTCAAGACATGGTAGTATGGTGTATGTGTCAGTAGAACATGTCTTTCAGACATGGTAATATGGTATTTGTGTCTGTAGAACATGTGTTCAAGACATGGTAGTAGGGTATCTGTGTCAGTAGAACATGAGTTCAAGACATGGTAGTAGGGTGTCTGTGTCAGTAGAACATGTGTTTCAGACATGGCACTAGGGTGTCTGTGTCAGAAGAACATGTGTTTAAGACATGATAGTAGGGTGTATATGTCAGTAGAACATGGGTTCAAGACATGGTAGTAGGGTGTCTGTGGCAGTATAACTTGTGTGTTAGACATGGTACAAGGATGTCTGTGTCAGTAGAACATGTGTTTCAGACATTGTATTAGGGTGTCAATGTCAGTAGAACATGTGTTCAAGACATGGTAGTAAGGTGTCTGTGTCAGTAAAACATGTGTTTCAGACATGGTACTAGGGTGTCTGTGTCAGTAGAACATGTGTTCAAGACATGGTAGTAGGGTGTCTGTGTCAGTAGAACATGTGTTTCAACCATGGTACTAGGGTGTCTGCGTCAGTAGTATATGAGTTTTAGACATAGTAGTAGGGTATCTGTGTCAGTAGTATATGAGTTTTAGACATAGTAGTAGGGTGTCTGTGTCAGTAGTATTTGAGTTTTAGACATTGTAGTAGGGTGTCTGTGTCAGTAGAACATGTGTTTAAGACATGGCAGTAGGGCGTCTGTGTCAGTAGAACATGCGTTCAAGACATGGTAGTAGGGTGTCAGTGTCAGTAGAACATGCATTCAAAACATGGTAGTAGGGTGTCTTTGTCAGTAGAACATGCGTTCAAGACATGGTACTAGGGTGTCTGTGTCAGTAAATCATGAGTGATAAACTTAGTAGTAGGGTGTATGTGTCAGTAGAACATGTGTTCAAGACAAGTTACTGGTGTGTCTGTGTCAGTAGAACATGTGTATCAGACATGGTACTAGGGTGTCTGCGTCAGTAGTATATGAGTTTTAGACATAGTAGTAGGGTGTCTGTGTCAGTAGAACATTTGTTCAAAACAAGTTACTAGGGTGTCTGTGTCAGTAGTATATGAGTTTAAGACATAGTAGTAGGGTGTCTGTGTCAGTAGTATATGAGTTTTAGACATGGTAGTAGGGTGTCTGTGTCAGTAGTATATGAGTTTTAGACATAGTAGTAGGGTGTCTGTGTCAGTAGAACATGTGTTCAAGACAAGTTACTAGGGTGTCTGTGTCAGTAGTATATGAGTTATAGACATAGTAGTAGGGTGTCTGTGTCAGTAGTATATGACTTTTAGACATGGGAGTAGGGTGTCTGTGTCAGTAGTATATGAGTTTTAGACATGGTAGTAGGGTGTCTGTGTCAGTAGTATATGCGTTTTAGACATAGTAGTAGGGTATCTGTGTCAGTAGTATATGAGTTTTAGACATAGTAGTAGGGTGTCTGTGTCAGTAGTATTTGAGGTTTAGACATAGTATTAGGGTGTCTGTGCCACTCAAACATGTGTGTCAGACATGGTAGTAGGGTGTCTGTGTCAGTAGAACATGCGTTTCAGATATGGTACTAGGGTGTATTCGCCAGTGAAACATGTGTTGCAGACATGGTAGTAGGGTGTATGTGTCAGTAGAACATGTGTTCAAGACATGGCACTAGGATGTCTGTGTCAGTAGAACATGTGTTTCAGACATGGTAGTAGGGTGTATGTGTCAGTAGAACATGTGTTTCAGACATTGTACTAGGGTATCTGTGCAGTAGAACATGTATTCAAGACATGGTGGTAGGGTGTCTGTGTCAGTAGAACATATGTTCAAGACATGGTAGTATGATGTATGTGTCAGTAGAACATGTCTTTCAGACATGGTAATATGGTATTTGTGTCTGTAGAACATGTGATCAAGACATGGTAGTAGGGTATCTGTGTCAGTAGAACATGAGTTCAAGACATGGTAGTAGGGTGTCTGTGTCTGTAGAACATGTGTTTCAGACATGGCACTAGTGTGTCTGTGTCAGAAGAACATGTGTTTAAGACATGATAGTAGGGTGTATATGTCAGTAGAACATGTGTTCAAGACATGGTAGTAGTGTGTCTGTGGCAGTATAACTTGTGTGTTAGACATGGTACAAGGATGTCTGTGTCAGTAGAACATGTGTTTCAGACATTGTATTAGGGTGTCAATGTCAGTAGAACATGTGTTCAAGACATGGTAGTAAGGTGTCTGTGTCAGTAAAACATGTGTTTCAGACAAGGTACAAGGGTGTCAGTGTCAGTAGAACATGTGTTCAAGACATGGTAGTAGGGTGTCTGTGTCAGTAGAACATGTGTTTCAACAAGGGTACTAGGGTGTCTGCGTCAGTAGTATATGAGTTTTAGACATAGTAGTAGGGTGTCTGTGTCAGTAGAACATGTGTTTAAGACATGGCAGTAGGGCGTCTGTGTCAGTAGA
Organism: Congeria kusceri; assembly: GCA_027627225.1. Taxonomy (NCBI): domain Eukaryota; kingdom Metazoa; phylum Mollusca; class Bivalvia; order Myida; family Dreissenidae; genus Congeria; species Congeria kusceri. The sequence continues at coordinate 31,365,906 of CM051040.1, read as the reverse complement.
ACATGCGTTCAAGACATGGTAGTAGGGTGTCTGTGTCAGAAGAACATGCGTTCAAGACATGGTAGTAGGGTGTCTGTGTCAGTAGAACATGCGTTCAAGACATGGTAGTAGGGTGTCTTTGTCAGTAGAACATGCGTTCAAGACATGGTACTAGGGTGTCTGTGTCAGTAAATCATGAGTGATAAACATAGTAGTAGGGTGTATGTGTCAGTAGAACATGTGTTCAAGACAAGTTACTGGGGTGTCTGTGTCAGTAGAACATGTGTATCAGACATGGTACTAGGGTGTCTGCGTCAGTAGTATATGAGTTTTAGACATAGTAGTAGGGTGTCTGTATCAGTAGAACATTTGTTCAAAACAAGTTACTAGGGTGTATGTGTCAGTAGTATATGAGTTTAAGACATAGTAGTAGGGTGTCTGTGTCAGTAGTAGATGAGTTTTAGACATGGTAGTAGGGTGTCTGTGTCAGTAGTATATGAGTTTTAGACATAGTAGTAGGGTGTCTGCGTCAGTAGTATATGGGTTTTAGACATGGTAGTAGGGTGTCTGCGTCAGTAGTATAGGAGTTTTAGACATAGTAGTAGGGTGTATGTGTCAGTAGAACATGTGTTCAAGACAAGTTACTAGGGTGTCTGTGTCAGTAGTATATGAGTTATAGACATAGTAGTAGGGTGTCTGTGTCAGTAGTATATGAGTTTTAGACATGGGAGTAGGGTGTCTGTGTCAGTAGTATATGAGTTTTAGACATGGTAGTAGGGTGTCTGTGTCAGTAGTATATGAGTTTTAGACATAGTAGTAGGGTATCTGTGTCAGTAGTATATGAGTTTTAGACATAGTAGTAGGGTGTCTGTGTCAGTAGTAGTTGAGGTTTAGACATAGTAGTAGGGTGTCTGTGCCACTCAAACATGTGTGTCAGACATGGTAGTAGGGTGTCTGTGTCAGTAGAACATGCATTTCAGATATGGTACTAGGGTGTATGCGCCAGTGAAACATGTGTTGCAGACATGGTAGTAGGGTGTAGGTGTCAGTAGAACATGTGTTCAAGACATGGCACTAGGATGTCTGTGTCAGTAGAACATGTGTTTCAGACATGGTAGTACGGTGTATGTGTCAGTAGAACATGTGTTTCAGACATTGTACTAGGGTATCTGTGCAGTAGAACATGTATTCAAGACATGGTGGTAGGGTGTCAGTGTCAGTAGAACATGTGTTCAAGACATGGTAGTATGGTATATGTGTCAGTAGAACATGTCTTTCAGACATGGTAATATGGTATTTGTGTCTGTAGAACATGTGTTCAAGACATGGTAGTAGGGTATCTGTGTCAGTACAACATGAGTTCAAGACATGGTAGTAGGGTGTCAGTGTCAGTAGAACATGTGTTTCAGACATGGCACTAGGGTGTCTGTGTCAGAAGAACATGTGTTTAAGACATGATAGTAGGGTGTATATGTCAGTAGAACATGTGTTCAAGACATGGTAGTAGGGTGTCTGTGGCAGTATAACTTGTGTGTTAGACATGGTACAAGGATGTCTGTGCCAGTAGAACATGTGTTTCAGACATTGTATTAGGGTGTCAATGTCAGTAGAACATGTGTTCAAGACTGGTAGTAAGGTGTCTGTGTCAGTAAAACATGTGTTTCAGACATGGTACTAGGGTGTCTGTGTCAGTAGAACATGTGTTCAAGACATGGTAGTAGGGTGTCTGTGTCAGTAGAACATGTGTTTCAACCATGGTACTAGGATGTCTGCGTCAGTAGTATATAAGTTTTAGACATAGCAGTAGGGTGTCTGTGTCAGTAGAACATGTGTTTAAGACATGGCAGTAGGGCGTCTGTGTCAGTAGAACATGCGTTCAAGACATGGTAGTAGGGAGTCTGTGTCAGTAGAACATGCGTTCAAGACATGGTTGTAGGGTGTCTGTGTCAGTAGAACATGCGTTCAAGACATGGTAGTAGGGTGTCTTTGTCAGTAGAACATGCGTTCAAGACATGGTACTAGGGTGTCTGTGTCAGTAAATCATGAGTGATAAACATAGTATTAGGGTGTATGTGTCAGTAGAACATGTGTTCAAGACAAGTTACTGGGGTGTCTGTGTCAGTAGAACATGTGTATCAGACATGGTACTAGGGTGTCTGCGTCAGTAGTATATGAGTATTAGACATAGTAGTAGGGTGTCTGTGTCAGTAGTATATGAGTTTTAGACATAGTAGTAGGGTGTCTGCGTCAGTAGTATATGGGTTTTAGACATGGTAGTAGGGTGTCTGCGTCAGTAGTATATGAGTTTTAGACATAGTAGTAGGGTGTCTGTGTCAGTAGAACATGTGTTCAAGACAAGTTACTAGGGTGTCTGTGTCAGTAGTATATGAGTTATAGACATAGTAGTAGGGTGTCTGTGTCAGTAGTATATGAGTTTTAGACATGGGAATAGGGTGTCTGTGTCAGTAGTATATGAGTTTTAGACATGGTAGTAGGGTGTCTGTGTCAGTAGTATATGAGTTTTAGACATGGTAGTAGGGTGTCTGTGTCAGTAGTATATGAGTTTTAGACATAGTAGTAGGGTGTCTGCGTCAGTAGTATATGGGTTTTAGACATGGTAGTAGGGTGTCTGCGTCAGTAGTATAGGAGTTTTAGACATAGTAGTAGGGTGTATGTGTCAGTAGAACATGTGTTCAAGACAAGTTACTAGGGTGTCTGTGTCAGTAGTATATGAGTTATAGACATAGTAGTAGGGTGTCTGTGTCAGTAGTATATGAGTTTTAGACATGGGAGTAGGGTGTCTGTGTCAGTAGTATATGAGTTTTAGACATGGTAGTAGGGTATCTGTGTCAGTAGTATATGAGTTTTAGACATAGTAGTAGGGTGTCTGTGTCAGTAGTATTTGAGGTTTAGACATAGTATTAGTGTGTCTGTGCCACTCAAACATGTGTGTCAGACATGGTAGAAGGGTGTCTGTGTCAGTAGAACATGCGTTTCAGATATGGTACTAGGGTGTATGCGCCAGTAAAACATGTGTTGCAGACATGGTAGTAGGGTGTATGTGTCAGTAGAACATGTGTTCAAGACATGGCACTAGGATGTCTGTGTCAGTAGAACATGTGTTTCAGACATGGTAGTAGGGTGTATGTGTCAGTAGAACATGTGTTTCAGACATTGTACTAGGGTATCTGTGCAGTAGAACATGTATTCAAGACATGGTGGTAGGGTGTCTGTGTCAGTAGAACATGTGTTCAAGACATGGTAGTATGGTGTATGTGTCAGTAGAACATGTCTTTCAGACATGGTAATATGGTATTTGTGTCTGTAGAACATGTGTTCAAGACATGGTAGTAGGGTATCTGTGTCAGTAGAACATGAGTTCAAGACATGGTAGTAGGGTGTCTGTGTCAGTAGAACATGTGTTTCAGACATGGCACTAGGGTGTCTGTGTCAGAAGAACATGTGTTTAAGACATGATAGTAGGGTGTATATGTCAGTAGAACATGGGTTCAAGACATGGTAGTAGGGTGTCTGTGGCAGTATAACTTGTGTGTTAGACATGGTACAAGGATGTCTGTGTCAGTAGAACATGTGTTTCAGACATTGTATTAGGGTGTCAATGTCAGTAGAACATGTGTTCAAGACATGGTAGTAAGGTGTCTGTGTCAGTAAAACATGTGTTTCAGACATGGTACTAGGGTGTCTGTGTCAGTAGAACATGTGTTCAAGACATGGTAGTAGGGTGTCTGTGTCAGTAGAACATGTGTTTCAACCATGGTACTACGGTGTCTGCGTCAGTAGTATATGAGTTTTAGACATAGTAGTAGGGTATCTGTGTCAGTAGTATATGAGTTTTAGACATAGTAGTAGGGTGTCTGTGTCAGTAGTATTTGAGTTTTAGACATAGTAGTAGGGTGTCTGTGTCAGTAGAACATGTGTTTAAGACATGGCAGTAGGGCGTCTGTGTCAGTAGAACATGCGTTCAAGACATGGTAGTAGGGTGTCAGTGTCAGTAGAACATGCATTCAAAACATGGTAGTAGGGTGTCTTTGTCAGTAGAACATGCGTTCAAGACATGGTACTAGGGTGTCTGTGTCAGTAAATCATGAGTGATAAACTTAGTAGTAGGGTGTATGTGTCAGTAGAACATGTGTTCAAGACAAGTTACTGGTGTGTCTGTGTCAGTAGAACATGTGTATCAGACATGGTACTAGGGTGTCTACGTCAGTAGTATATGAGTTTTAGACATAGTAGTAGGGTGTCTGTGTCAGTAGAACATTTGTTCAAAACAAGTTACTAGGGTGTCTGTGTCAGTAGTATATGAGTTTAAGACATAGTAGTAGGGTGTCTGTGTCAGTAGTATATGAGTTTTAGACATGGTAGTAGGGTGTCTGTGTCAGTAGTATATGAGTTTTAGACATAGTAGTAGGGTGTCTGTGTCAGTAGAACATGTGTTCAAGACAAGTTACTAGGGTGTCTGTGTCAGTAGTATATGAGTTATAGACATAGTAGTAGGGTGTCTGTGTCAGTAGTATATGACTTTTAGACATGGGAGTAGGGTGTCTGTGTCAGAAGTATATGAGTTTTAGACATGGTAGTAGGGTGTCTGTGTCAGTAGTATATGAGTTTTAGACATAGTAGTAGGGTATCTGTGTCAGTAGTATATGAGTTTTAGACATAGTAGTAGGGTGTCTGTGTCAGTAGTATTTGAGGTTTAGACATAGTATTAGGGTGTCTGTGCCACTCAAACATGTGTGTCAGACATGGTAGTAGGGTGTCTGTGTCAGTAGAACATGCGTTTCAGATATGGTACTAGGGTGTATTCGCCAGTGAAACATGTGTTGCAGACATGGTAGTAGGGTGTATGTGTCAGTAGAACATGTGTTCAAGACATGGCACTAGGATGTCTGTGTCAGTAGAACATGTGTTTCAGACATGGTAGTAGGGTGTATGTGTCAGTAGAACATGTGTTTCAGACATTGTACTAGGGTATCTGTGCAGTAGAACATGTATTCAAGACATGGTGGTAGGGTGTCTGTGTCAGTAGAACATATGTTCAAGACATGGTAGTATGGTGTATGTGTCAGTAGAACATGTCTTTCAGACATGGTAATATGGTATTTGTGTCTGTAGAACATGTGATCAAGACATGGTAGTAGGGTATCTGTGTCAGTAGAACATGAGTTCAAGACATGGTAGTAGGGTGTCTGTGTCTGTAGAACATGTGTTTCAGACATGGCACTAGTGTGTCTGTGTCAGAAGAACATGTGTTTAAGACATGATAGTAGGGTGTATATGTCAGTAGAACATGTGTTCAAGACATGGTAGTAGTGTGTCTGTGGCAGTATAACTTGTGTGTTAGACATGGTACAAGGATGTCTGTGTCAGTAGAACATGTGTTTCAGACATTGTATTAGGGTGTCAATGTCAGTAGAACATGTGTTCAAGACATGGTAGTAAGGTGTCTGTGTCAGTAAAACATGTGTTTCAGACATGGTACAAGGGTGTCAGTGTCAGTAGAACATGTGTTCAAGACATGGTAGTAGGGTGTCTGTGTCAGTAGAACATGTGTTTCAACAAGGGTACTAGGGTGTCTGCGTCAGTAGTATATAAGTTTTAGACATAGTAGTAGGGTGTCTGTGTCAGTAGAACATGTGTTTAAGACATGGCAGTAGGGCGTCTGTGTCAGTAGAACATGCGTTCAAGACATGGTAGTAGGGTGTCTGTGTCAGTAGAACATGCGTTCAAGACATGGTAGTAGGGTGTCTGTGTCAGTAGAACATGCGTTCAAGACATGGTAGTAGGGTGTCTTTGTCAGTAGAACATGCGTTCAAGACATGGTACTAGGGTGTCTGTGTCAGTAAATCATGAGTGATAAACATAGTAGTAGGGTGTATGTGTCAGTAGAACATGTGTTCAAGACAAGTTACTGGGGTGTCTGTGTCAGTAGAACATGTGTATCAGACATGGTACTAGGGTGTCTGCGTCAGTAGTATATGAGTTTTAGACATAGTAGTAGGGTGTCTGTGTCAGTAGAACATTTGTTCAAAACAAGTTACTAGGGTGTCTGTGTCAGTAGTATATGAGTTTAAGACATAGTAGTAGGGTGTCTGTGTCAGTAGTAGATGAGTTTTAGACATGGTAGTAGGGTGTCTGTGTCAGTAGTATATGAGTTTTAGACATAGTAGTAGGGTGTCTGCGTCAGTAGTATATGGGTTTTAGACATGGTAGTAGGGTGTCTGCGTCAGTAGTATAGGAGTTTTAGACATAGTAGTAGGGTGTATGTGTCAGTAGAACATGTGTTCAAGACAAGTTACTAGGGTGTCTGTGTCAGTAGTATATGAGTTATAGACATAGTAGTAGGGTGTCTGTGTCAGTAGTATATGAGTTTTAGACATGGGAGTAGGGTGTCTGTGTCAGTAGTATATGAGTTTTAGACATGGTAGTAGGGTGTCTGTGTCAGTAGTATATGAGTTTTAGACATAGTAGTAGGGTATCTGTGTCAGTAGTATATGAGTTTTAGACATAGTAGTAGGGTGTCTGTGTCAGTAGTATTTGAGTTTTAGACATAGTAGTAGGGTGTCTGTGCCACTCAAACATGTGTGTCAGACATGGTAGTAGGGTGTCTGTGTCAGTAGAACATGCGTTTCAGATATGGTACTAGGGTGTATGCGCCAGTGAAACATGTGTTGCAGACATGGTAGTAGGGTGTAGGTGTCAGTAGAACATGTGTTCAAGACATGGCACTAGGATGTCTGTGTCAGTAGAACATGTGTTTCAGACATGGTAGTAGGGTGTATGTGTCAGTAGAACATGTGTTTCAGACATTGTACTAGGGTATCTTTGCAGTAGAACATGTATTCAAGACATGGTGGTAGGGTGTCTGTGTCAGTAGAACATGTGTTCAAGACATGGTAGTATGGTGTATGTGTCAGTAGAACATGTCTTTCAGACATGGTAATATGGTATTTGTGTCTGTAGAACATGTGTTCAAGACATGGTAGTAGGGTATCTATGTCAGTAGAACATGAGTTCAAGACATGGTAGTAGGGTGTCTGTGTCAGTAGAACATGTGTTTCAGACATGGCACTAGGGTGTCTGTGTCAGAAGAACATGTGTTTAAGACATGATAGTAGGGTGTATATGTCAGTAGAACATGTGTTCAAGACATGGTAGTAGGGTGTCTGTGGCAGTATAACTTGTGTGTTAGACATGGTACAAGGATGTCTGTGTCAGTAGAACATGTGTTTCAGACATTGTATTAGGGTGTCAATGTCAGTAGAACATGTGTTCAAGACATGGTAGTAAGGTGTCTGTGTCAGTAAAACATGTGTTTCAGACATGGTACTAGGGTGTCTGTGTCAGTAGAACATGTGTTCAAGACATGGTAGTAGGGTGTCTGTGTCAGTAGAACATGTGTTTCAACCATGGTACTAGGGTGTCTGCGTCAGTAGTATATAAGTTTTAGACATAGTAGTAGGGTGTCTGTGTCAGTAGAACATGTGTTTAAGACATGGCAGTAGGGCGTCTGTGTCAGTAGAACGTGCGTTCAAGACATGGTAGTAGGGTGTCTGTGTCAGTAGAACATGCGTTCAAGACACGGTAGTAGGGTGTCTGTGTCAGTAGAACATGCGTTCAAGACATGGTAGTAGGGTGTCTTTGTCAGTAGAACATGCGTTCAAGACATGGTACTAGGGTGTCTGTGTCAGTAAATCATGAGTGATAAACATAGTAGTAGGGTGTATGTGTCAGTAGAACATGTGTTCAAGACAAGTTACTGGGGTGTCTGTGTCAGTAGAACATGTGTATCAGACATGGTACTAGGGTGTCTGCGTCAGTAGTATATGATTTTTAGTCATAGTAGTACGGTGTCTGTGTCAGTAGAACATGCGTTCAAAACAAGTTACTAGGGTGTCTGTGTCAGTAGTATATGAGTTTAAGACATAGTAGTAGGGTGTCTGTGTCAGTAGTATATGAGTTTAAGACATAGTAGTAGGGTGTCTGTGTCAGTAGTATATGAGTTTAAGAAATAGTAGTAGGGTGTCTGTGTCAGTAGTATATGAGTTTTAGACATAGTAGTAGGGTGTCTGTGTCAGTAGTATATGAGTTTTAGACATAGTAGTAGGGTGTCTGCGTCAGTAGTATATGGGTTTTAGACATGGTAGTAGGGTGTCTGCGTCAGTAGTATAGGAGTTTTAGACATAGTAGTAGGGTGTATGTGTCAGTAGAACATGTGTTCAAGACAAGTTACAAGGGTGTCTGTGTCAGTAGTATATGAGTTTTAGACATAGTAGTAGGGTGTCTGTGTCAGTAGTATTTGAGTTTTAGACATAGTATTAGGGTGTCTGTGCCACTCAAACATGTGTGTCAGACATGGTAGAAGGGTGTCTGTGTCAGTAGAACATGCGTTTCAGATATGGTACTAGGGTGTATGCGCCAGTGAAACATGTGTTGCAGACATGGTAGTAGGGTGTATGTGTCAGTAGAACATGTGTTCAAGACATGGCACTAGGATGGCTGTGTCAGTAGAACATGTGTTTCAGACATGGTAGTAGGGTGTATATGTCAGTAGAACATGTGTTTCAGACATTGTACTAGGGTATCTGTGCAGTAGAACATGTATTCAAGACATGGTGGTAGGGTGTCTGTGTCAGTAGAACATGTGTTCAAGACATGGTAGTATGGTGTATGTGTCAGTAGAACATGTCTTTCAGACATGGTAATATGGTATTTGTGTCTGTAGAACATGTGTTCAAGACATGGTAGTAGGGTATCTGTGTCAGTAGAACATGAGTTCAAGACATGGTAGTAGGGTGTCTGTGTCAGTAGAACAAGTGTTTCAGACATGGCACTAGGGTGTCTGTGTCAGAAGAACATGTGTTTAAGACATGATAGTAGGGTGTATATGTCAGTAGAACATGTGTTCAAGACATGGTAGTAGGGTGTCTGTGGCAGTATAACTTGTGTGTTAGACATGGTACAAGGATGTCTGTGTCAGTAGAACATGTGTTTCAGACATTGTATTAGGGTGTCTGCGTCAGTAGAACATGTGTTCAAGACATGGTAGTAAGGTGTCTGTGTCAGTAAAACATGTGTTTCAGACATGGTACTAGGGTGTCTGTGTCAGTAGAACATGTGTTCAAGACATGGTAGTAGGGTGTCTGTGTCAGTAGAACATGTGTTTCAACCATGGTACTAGGGTGTCTGCGTCAGTAGTATATGAGTTTTAGACATAGTAGTAGGGTGTCTGTGTCAGTAGAACATGCGTTCAAGACATGGTAGTAGGGTGTCTTTGTCAGTAGAACATGCGTTCAAGACATGGTACTGGGGTGTCTGTGTCAGTAAATCATGAGTGATAAACATAGTAGTAGGGTGTACGTGTCAGTAGAAAATGTGTTCAAGACAAGTTACTGGGGTGTCTGTGTCAGTAGAACATGTGTATCAGACATGGTACTAGGGTGTCTGCGTCAGTAGTATATGATTTTTAGTCATAGTAGTAGGGTGTCTGTGTCAGTAGAACATTTGTTCAAAACAAGTTACTAGGGTGTCTGTGTCAGTAGTATATGAGTTTAAGACATAGTAGTAGGGTGTCTGTGTCAGTAGTATATGAGTTTTAGACATGGTAGTAGGGTGTCTGTGTCAGTAGTATATGAGTTTTAGACATAGTAGTAGGGTGTCTGCGTCAGTAGTATATGGGTTTTAGACATGGTAGTAGGGTGTCTGCATCAATAGTATAGGAGTTTTAGACATAGTAGTAGGGTGTATGTGTCAGTAGAACATGTGTTCAAGACAAGTTACTAGGGTGTCTGTGTCAGTAGTATATGAGTTATAGACATAGTAGTAGGGTGTCTGTGTCAGTAGTATATGAGTTTTAGACATGGTAGTAGGGTGTCTGTGTCAGTAGTATATGAGTTTTAGACATAGTAGTAGGGTATCTGTGTCAGTAGTATATGAGTTTTAGACATAGCAGTAGGGTGTCTGTGTCAGTAGTATTTGAGTTTTAGACATAGTAGTAGGGTGTCTGTGCCACTCAAACATGTGTGTCAGACATGGTAGTAGGGTGTCTGTGTCAGTAGAACATGCGTTTCAGATATGGTACTAGGGTGTATGCGCCAGTGAAACATGTGTTGCAGACATGGTAGTAGGGTGTATGTGTCAGTAGAACATGTGTTCAAGACATGGCACTAGGATGTCTGTGTCAGTAGAACATGTGTTTCAGACATGGTAGTAGGGTGTATGTGTCAGTAGAACATGTGTTTCAGACATTGTACTAGGGTATCTGTGCAGTAGAACATGTATTCAAGACATGGTGGTAGGGTGTCTGTGTCAGTAGAACATGTGTTCAAGATATGGTAGTATGGTGTATGTGTCAGTAGAACATGTCTTTCAGACATGGTAATATCGTATTTGTGTCTGTAGAACATGTGTTCAAGACATGGTAGTAGGGTATCTGTGTCAGTAGAACATGAGTTCAAGACATGGTAGTAGGGTGTCTGTGTCAGTAGAACATGTGTTTCAGACATGGCACTAGGGTGTCTGTGTCAGAAGAACATGTGTTAAAGACATGATAGTAGAGTGTATATGTCAGTAGAACATTTGTTCAAGACATGGTAGTAGGGTGTCTGTGGCAGTATAACTTGTGTGTTAGACATGGTACAAGGATGTCTGTGTCAGTAGAACATGTGTTTCAGACATTGTTTTAGGGTGTCTGTGTCAGTAGAACATGTGTTCAAGACATGGTAGTAAGGTGTCTGTGTCAGTAAAACATGTGTTTCAGACATGGTACTAGGGTGTCTGTGTCAGTAGAACATGTGTTCAAGACATGGTACTAGGATGTCTGCGTCAGTAAAACATGTGTTTCAGACATGGTACTAGGTTGTCTGTGTCAGTAGAGCATGTGTTCAAGACAAGTTACTAGGGTGTCTGTGTCAGTAAAACATGTGTTTCAGACATAGTAGTAGGGTGTCTGCGTCAGTAAAACATGTTTTTCTGACATAGTAGTAGGGTGCCTGTGTCAGTAGAACATGTGTTCAAGACAAGTTACTAGGGTGTCTGTGTCAGTAAAACATGTGTTTCAGACATGGTACTACGGTGTCGGTGTCAGTAGAACATGTGTTCAAGACATGGTACTAGGGTGTCTGCGTCAGTAGTATATGAGTTTCAGACATAGTACTTGGGTGTATGTGTCAGTAGAACATGTGTTCAAGACAAGTTACTAGGGTGTCTGTGTCAGTACAATATGTGTATCAGACATGGTACTAGGATGTCTGCGTCAGTAGTATATGAGTTTTAGACAAAGTAGTAGGGTGTCTGTGTCAGTAGAACATGTGTTCAAGACATGGTACTAGAGTGTCTGTGTCATAGTAAATGAGTTTTAGACATAGTAGTAGGGTGTATTTGTAAGTAGAATATGTGTTCAAGACAAGTTACTAGGGTGTCTGTGTCAGTAGTATATGAGTTTTAGACATAGTAGTAGGGTGTCTGTGTCAGTAGTATATGAGTGTTAGACATAGTAGTAGGGTGTCTGTGTCAGTAGTATATGAGTTTTAGACATAGTACTAGGGTGTCTGTGTCAATAGTATACGAGTTTTAGACATAGTGGTAGGGTGTCTGTGTCAGTAGTATATGAGTTTAGACATAGTAGTAGGGTGTCTGTGTCAGTAGTGTATGAGTTTTAGACATAGTAGTAGGGTGTCTGTGCCACTGAAACATGTGTGTCAGACATGATACTTGGGTGTCTGTGTCAGTAGAACATGCGTTTCAGACATGGTACTAGGGTGTATGCACCAGTGAAACATGTGTTGCAGACATGGTAGTAGGGTGTATGTGTCAGTAGAACATGTGTTCAAGACATGGCACTAGGATGTCTGTGTCAGTAGAACATGTGTTTCAGACATGGTAGTAGGGTGTATGTGTCAGTAGAACATGTGTTTCAGACATTGTACTAGGGTATCTGTGCAGTAGAACATGTGTTCAAGACATGGTATTAGGGTGTCTGTGTCAGTAGAACATGTGTTCAAGACATGGTAGTATCGTGTATGTGTCAGTAGAACATGTATTTCAGACATAGTAATATGGTATTTGTGTCTGTAGAACATGTGTTCAAGACATGGTAGTAGGGTATCTGTGCCATTAGAACATGAGTTCCAGACATGGTAGTAGGGTGTCTGTGTCAGTAGAACATGTGTTTCAGACATGGCACTAGGGCGTCTGTGTCAGAAGAACATGTGTTTAAGACATGATAGTAGGGTGTCTGTGTCAGTAGAATATGTGTTCAAGACATGGTAGTTGGGTGTCTGTGTCAGTATAACATGTGTGTTAGACATGGTACTAGGATGTCTGTGTCAGTAGAACATGTGTTTCAGACATAGTAGTAGGGTGTCTGTGTCAGTAGAACATGTGTTCAAGACATGGTAGTAAGGTGTCTGTGTCAGTAAAACATGTGTTTCAGACATGGTACTAGGGTATCTGTGTCAGTAGAACATGAGTTCCAGACATGGTAGTAGGGTGTCTGTGTCAGTAAAACATGTGTGTTAGACATGGATCTAGGGTGTCTGTGTCAGTAGAACATGTGTACCAGACATGGTACTAGGGTGTCAGTGTCAGTAAATCATGTGTCTTAGACATGGAACAAGGGTGTGTATGTCAGTAGAACTTGTGTTCAAGACATGGCAGTAAGGTGTCTGTGTCAGTAGAACATGTGTGGTAGACATGGAACTAGGGTGTCTGTGTCAGTAGAACATGTGTACAAGACATGGTACTAGGGTGTCTGTGTCAGTAAAACATGTGTGTCAGACATGGTAGTAAGGTGACTGCATTAGTAGAACATGTGTTCCAGACATGGTAGTACAGTGTCTGTGTCAGTAGAACATGGGTTTCAGACATGGTTCTAGGGTGTATGTGTCAGTTGAACATGTGTGTCAGACATGGTAGTAGGATGACTTTGTCAGTAAAACAACGTGTTTCAGACATGGTAGTAGGGTGTCTGTGTCAGTTGAACATGTGTATCAGACATGGTAGTAGGGTGTCTGTTTCAGTTGAACATGGGTTTCAGACATGGTACCAGGTTGTCTGTGTCAGTAAAACATGTGTGTTAGACATGGTAGTAAAATGTCTATGTCAGTAGAACATGTGTTTTAGACATTGTACTAGGGTGTGTGCATCAGTAGAACAAGTGTGTCAGACATGGTAGAAGGGTGTCTTTGTCAGAAGAACATGTGTGTCAGACATGGTACTAGGGTGTCTGTGTCAGAAGAACATGTGTTTCAGACATGGTACTAGGGTTTCTGTGTAAGTAGAACATGTATGTCAGACATCTTAGAAGGGTGTCTCTGTGAGTAGAACATGTGTTTCAGACATGGTACTAGGGTGTCTGTGTCAGTAGAACATGTGTTTCAGACATGGTACTAGGGTGTATGCGCCAGTAAAACATGTGTTGCAGACATGGTAGCAGGGTATCTGTGTCAGTAGAACATGAGTTCAAGACATGGTAGTAGGGTGTCTGTGTCAGTAGAACATGTGTTTCAGGCATGGCACTAGGGTGTCTGTGTCAGAAGAACATGTGTTTAATACATGATCGTAGGGTGTCTGTGTCAGTAGAATATGTGTTCAAGACATGGTAGTAGGGTGTCTGTGGCAGTATAACATGTGTGTTAGACATGGTACTAGGATGTCTGTGTCAGTAGAACATGTGTTTCAGACATAGTAGTAGGGTGTCTGTGTCAGTAGAACATGTGTTCAAGACATGGCAGTAAGGTGTCTGTGTCAGTAAAACATGTGTTTCAGATATGGTACTAGGGTGTCTGTGTCAGTAGAACATGAGTTCCAGACATGGTAGTAGGGTGTCTGTGTCAGTAAAACATGTGTGTTAGACATGGAACTAGGGTGTCTGTGTCAGTAGAACATGTGTACCAGACATGGTACTAGGGTGTCTGTGTCAGTAAATCATGTGTGTTAGACATGGAACTAGGGTGTGTATGTCAGTAGAACATCATACTGCAAAATATTGAGATTTTGGAAGTTAAAATTGTTTTATTCACGCGCATTATCATAGAGCCGAGACGTTTCAATAAATATTATGTAATAAATATTTGTAAAGCAAGTGAAATTCATTTGTTAACAGTTTTAAATTTTAAGAAAGATGTATTAACAAGAGGGCCATAAGGGCCCTAGGACGTTCACCTGAGACCTTGTAACCCACTAACAATTTGCATCCCCTTGGCGTGGCTTATTTTTATCCCAGGGGCCTTGCGGTTTTAGGTAAAGATTTTAAAAGCCATTTTGCTATTCAATATATACAACCATGTGACCCCCAGGGGTATCATTGGAACAATCTTTGTAGAGGATCACTCCAAAATGTTGTACGAACAATATATAACCCCTGGGCCTAACAGTTACAACAAGGAAGATTTTTAAGGCCCACTTCCATATAAGTCTATAAAAACCATGTGACCCCCGGGTCATGGTCACTTTTTACCCCAGTGACATACTTTGAACAATCTTTGTAGAGGACTACTATACAATGTTATATATCAAATACGAAATCACTCCAGTTTCATTGGAGATTTTAAATTCATTTTGCTATTTAAGTCTATATAAACAGTGTGACCCCCAGGGCAGGGCCAGTTTTGACCCCTGGGACATCATTTGAACAATCTTTGTAGAGGACAACTATACAATGTTACATACCAAATAAAAAACCTCTGGGCCTAGCAGTTTCTGAGGAGAAGATTTGTATAGTCATTTTGCTATTTAACTTTTAAGTCTATTTAAAACATGTTACCCCCGGGGTGTGCACAGTTTTGACCCCAGGGGCATCATTTTAACAACCTTTGTAGTGCACCACGACCGTAAATACTCAGTCATAAGTCGAGATTTTAAGCCTCTAAAGTCGTGGTTATAAAGAACATTCGACTTATGAAGCAGTTAATAAAAAATCGTAGCATATTATATTGAAATATTTGTCAAATGCCTATTATTTCTTACCTGCATATTTGCTAATCCACACACTATAATCCATTCACAATTATCACCGTTTGGCCTTTCTATTAATTAATTCATTATTAAATAAGGTGCAAACTGTGAATGAAACTATCTTCTCGATTTTAATTGACTTTCCCACTTTAGGCCCCAGCTAGACCGTCGGCCACAAATAAAATCAAACGAAACCCATGATTTTCTTGTATAGCATATTGCTTATTAAACTGGTTGGACTGGTTTTTGTCTCCATCAAGACCTGTCAAAGAGGATTAGGCAGTGATTTGACGCTTGAAGGCTTTACTGCAGACTGTACCATATATACCTACATATTAGGGCATACTCTGGACAATGTTCAGATGGTCTTTTATGATAATTCTAACTCAACTTATGGAATGGTTATTAGTAGAAATACGTTTCTGGAATGAATGTTAACTGCTTGACTTATGAGACGTCTAGACTTATGACTGCGTATTTATTGTATACAATGTTACATACCAAATATGAAACCTCTAGGCATTGACATTTTTAAAGTCATTTTGCTATTTAAGTCAATATAAACTATCTGAACCCCGGGGTGGGGCCAGTTTTAACCCCAGGGGCATTATTTGAACAATCTTTTTTGAACAATCTTTGTAGGGAACCATTATACAATGTTACATACCAAATATAAAAATTCTCGGCCTTGCGGTCATTTTGCTTTTTAAGTCTTTAAAAACTTTTGACCCCTGAGGTGTGGCCAGTTTTGACCTTAGGGGCATCATTTGAACAATCTTTGTAGAGGACCATTTTACAATGCTAGATACCAAATATGAAACCTCTAGGCCTTGCGGTTTCAGAGGAGAATTTAAAGTTATTTTGCTTTACAAGTTTATATAAACAATGTGACCCCCGGGGCATGGTCAGTTTTGACCCCAGGGCCATTATTTTAGCAAAATTTGTAGAGGACCACTATACAATGTTTCATACCAAATATGAAACCTTTAGGCCTTGGCCTTGCGGTTTCAGAGAAGATTTTAAGAGTCATTTTGCTATATAAGTCTATATAAACAATGTGACCACCGGGGTGTGGCCAGTTGTGATCCCAGGGGCATTATTTGAACAATCTTTGTAGAGGACCACTATACAATGTTACATACCAAATATGTTGCAGAGGAGAAGATTTGTAAAGTCATTTTGCTATATAAGTCTAAATAAACCATATGCCCCCCGGGGATTGGCCAGTTTTGACCCCAGGGGCATCAATTGAACAATCTTTGTAGAGGACCACTAGAGGATGTCACAAATCAAATATGAAAGCTCTGAGCCTTGCGGTTTCATAGGAGATTTTAAAGTTTTAACTTTTTAAATCTATTCTAAGCTTTGGTGACTTACATATCCAGCGAACTGGAAAGATTTGAACAGCTTTGAAAGAGATCCACCCAATGATCATTCATGTGAAGTTTGGTGAAAATCTGCAAAGCGGTTTAGGAGGAGTTGTTTAAATGAACGGTTGACGACGCACGCACGAACGACAACGGGCGATCAAACAAGCTCACCATAAGCTCTCTGTGCTCAGGTGGGCTAAAAACTAAACTAACGCAGACAACAGAGCGACGACAATAACTGGACCTTTTTCTTCGAAAAGTCGAACTAATTGGACCAAAAGAATCTTTGTTTATTTGAAAATAAATTACATTGAAACGAAGCTTAATCACTGTAGATATCCAATCCGTTGGAACCTAAGCGATACATGTAACTAACTATACAAGTCAAGAAATCATAAAAGCACAACACACTAAAAAATTCCTTTATTTTGTTCTTTGTTTAAATTGACTGAGGGTGAGAGTATTAAACTTAAACAAGAGGGCCAAATGGCCCTGGGCTGCTCACCTAAGTTTCTGTAGTCAAACAATTGTCCATGTGTTAGATTTTTATACGGATATAGATACACTGATACGGACTGATGGAAATGCAGCCTTAATCGTCATGGTTTGAAAAAGTTAAGTAACAATAGACATTCAAAATTTTGAAGTAAACATTGAAATTGAAAATGTTTCTTCAATTAGACCTCGAGACCTAGTTTTTGACCCCCAAGACCCAGATTCGAACTCGGCTGAGATACCATTGGGACAAACGTTCTGACCAAGTTTTATGACGATTGGGCAAATAATGTAACTTCTAGAGAGTTAACAATATTTTTATTAAATTTCACCTAATGACCTAGTTTTTGACCCACATGACCCAGATTCAAACTCGACCAAGATACCATTAAGACAAATTTTCTGACAAATTTTCATGAAGATTGGGCACAAAATGTGACTTCTAGAGTGTTTAGAAGTTTTTTTCAATTTGACTTAATAAGCTAGTATTTGACCCCACATGACCCAGATTCGAACTCCGTCAAGATATCATTGGGAACAGTGTTTATTTTGGGCCGTGCCTTTGCGGGATTCCCGCTAAAGAAAAGTAAATGGGCGCAACAAAAATACTGTCCCTGCGCCATTTGGGTGTATGATAAATATAACGGGCGCATAGAAAATTCCATCTGCAGGCGAATTTTTTTCGAATGAAAATCATCGTAAATCGTATTGCGAATTGTAAACATCGCATAGCCTGTTTGTTAGTGGAAATTAACCGTTGACAGGCTACCGCGCGCGCACTGTTTTATAACTAGCAATTTCATTGGCAGATAAGGTCACGCGCCATTTGACCTCGCTTACATCATCACAAATTTATTACAGTGCTGTCTGAAATTTATATGCGGTTTAAGTTCATTTTAAAAGAAAATAAAGATGTCAAAGCGGAAAGCAGATACAGAGAGCATCGAGGGAAAAACTCTTGAATTGTCCACCAAAATTCCTAGGCAAAATGAGAACATCGTCAAAATGAGGGCGAGAAAACATCCGTTGATTCGGCTGTACCCGTACTTCATCTGCAAGTTAAGTTGACGGTCACAAATTTCAGAAAGGTTGGTAAGAAAAATGTGTATGGTTATTGTACAATGAAGAGTAATTTGATGTTTTTTGACATTTGTAAAAAACATAATAAAAGTAACATGAAAAATGATTATGGTAAACATTTGTCGCCCCGGAGAAAATCCTTCAATGGCGCACTGACTTTGTGGCTGATCGGCCATTGACCCGCCTGCAACTCAGCCCAGAATGAACACTGCATTGGGACAAATATTCTGACCAAGTTTCATGAAGATTGTGCCAAAAATGTGACTTCTAGAGTGTAAGCAAGCTTTTTGTTCAGTTTGACCTAGTGACCTAGTTTTTGAACCCTCATGATCCAGATTCGAACTCGGTCGAGATATCATTGGAACAAATGTTCTGAACAAGTTTCATGAATATTGTGCAAAAAAAGTGACTTTGAGAGTGTTAACAAGCTTTTTCTTGAAATTGACATAGTGACCTAGTTTTTTAACCCAGATGACCCAGATTCAAACTCGGCTGAGATATCATTGGGACAAATGTTCTGACCAAGTTTCATGAAGATTGGGCAAAAAATGTGACTTCTAGAGTTTTAACAAGCTTTTTCTTCAATTTGACCAAGATTTTGACCCGACATGACCCAGATTCGAACTCGGCCGAGATGTAATTGGGACAAATGTTCTGATTAAGTTTCATGAAGATTGGGCAACAAATGTTACTTGTAGAGTGTTTAGAAGCTTTTCCTATAGCTATATAAGGAAAACTGATCCCCCCCCCCAGTGGCCATATTTTTCACCGGACCTGAACCATTTTTGAACACGGCCGAGATATCATCAAAACTAAAGTTTTGAGCAAGTTCCATGTTGACTGGGCAAAAAATATGACTTCTAGAGTGTTCACAAGCTTTTCCTATAGACATATAAGGAAAACTGACCCTCCCCCCAGCGATTCAAGACGCACGACGGACAAAAGGCGATCACAAAAGCTCACCATGTTGTGCTCAGGTGAGCTAACAATACTCCTTACTGGTTTACTGTATTTGTAACATATAAGTGGTGTTTCAGTATTACGAAAATAAGGAGGTGTTAACTTATGTACATTCTTATCATTGAATATTTTAGGAAGGTCAATTAAATTAATTCCTTTATTACAGAAATTAATTTAAATACGATGTCTTTTTTTGGTTCTGTAGACTTTTAATGAACGGTTTAAGATAATAGTCAGTGATTGAATAATATTAACACATTCATACAATTGGTCAAATTGAATAAAAATACTTTCACATTCATTATTATTTCTTAAAGAAGAAACAGAAAGGGAACAAAAAGTACTTGATAATAGTTTATGTTTTCAGGCATTTTTGAATAAAATGCAACAGTCATTTAAAGATAGTATGCTTCTTAAATTACGTCGTATGTTTCCATTTTTTCTTTTACCATGTGAACGCTTGTTTCTAACACGTTAATTAACAGAACTGTCTTTAGAGATTATTCCAACCATAAAATATTATCATTTAATCCTAGAGGATGAGCTGTTTGCACACATTTAATCCATTCGAATTCCGACATAATATACTTCTAGATTTAACTTGGTATTGACTAGACGTTGCATTATCGAAAGTTTGCTGTTCAACAGGTTGAATTGAAATATGTGTTATATCATGGCCGGTTTTGTAAAAATGTTCATAATTGAAATTGTTAAATTTATTATTATTTTTAATTTCACTTAAATGTTCCTTAAAATGGTTTTTTAACGACCGTCCTGTCTGACCAACGTACTGTGCACCACACCAGGGCGCGTTTCATGTTAAAACATACACGATATGCATGGAATTTATTCGCCATTACTGTTAAATTTAACTGGAAATTTACGAATATTAACTGATTATTTAATAAACAAACTATTGTTTAAATATTTACAAAACATACTCTTCCTGGAGTTGCACTTGTATCGTAGGACTGATATGACTACAAGAACCTAAAAACACCAATGGATGATGTACGAAGCAAACTAATTTCACGCTAGTTTTAGAATAAAGTCACTGCCTATAATCGTTAGGTAATTGAATGCTACATGAATTCTGAATCCTTAAAGGTGAAACAAGTACTTAAGGATATTTTTGTAATAAGCTTCTCCATATAATGAAAGGTAGAGGAAACCACCAGTCTTGTAGTTACATTAATAAACATTGCCCATAACTGATTGCATATTATAAGGCAACGTGTCAAACAAAAACGGCAAAATTCAGCACTTCTTGCAGAACTCACGATTGATGAACATACACGTTAGCATCATATTTACAGATAATGTATAAGAATCCAAGTACAAGGAAAGTCTTAAACAAGGTTTCCAAAAAAATTGACTCTACCGCTGACAGCCTCTGAAGACAAATCTTAAATATGTATATTTACACACTATTTTTTTTTTTTTAAATTTACACAGTAGATTATCGGACAATTATTTTTTTAAATAGTATTCTCATTAAGGTCACATTGAGTTACAGGTTTTTTGAATGAGGCTGAATTTAATCTTATTTGAAAAGAAAACATATTTTATTGCCAGTAAATGTAGTTTTAAATTGTACTTTTTCTTTCAATGCAAGTGCCCGTGTGTGGTGGGGTAAATTTAGCAATGTTAATATTGTTTCATTGAAGAATTAATAAAATCCTACTATTTTGAAACATTTAGGTACAATACCATGTTTCAGTATGTAATCTGAATGTTATATTTCATCATTTTCATATAGGTTAATAATACTTATAAAATATACATTACATATAAAATTAAATAATACCTTTAAGGGAAGACATGCAATCATGCACATTTTGTCGTAAATTATTCAGAATTAATCCATTATGAAGTAAACAAAACTTATTTTATTGCCAGTAAGTACATAAATACTGTATTGTATTAAGTTCTTTACATCAATGTAAATGTTCATACATGGGGTTAATATACTTATGCAAATATAGTTAACTTACGGTGTTTTGATAGCCTAGGCTATAACACGTGTTCAGTATGTTTTTCATATAGTAATATGTTAGTTTCACATACCTTCAAGCTTCTGTGTGTACTCTGCTTCTGTGATGTTCGTCTTTCCTCCTATTTTTTCAGTAAGCTCAGTGTAAACAGCATTCGCTGCCACATCAGCCTCCTCTCTCGCAATCATCCGCGTTTTTTCTTCGCGACGCCTTTCCTCCAATTCATTCATGTCACCTTCCCAGCCGAACTCTGAACGTCAGAACAGTTAAATATAAAGTATGCGCATATTAAAAAATGTTCGCTGTAAAATACGAAACTGAGGTTGCATTAAATATAATATTGAGCTCACAAACTTTGACCAGCAATATCTTTACCAATTGTCTTAAACAATAATTATTAAAATAACTATTATTTCCTGTGAAAGCAAATGCATGTCTGTTCTTTTTGCGTATTTATAAAATTCGACTATCATGATTGAATTTATACCAAGCACTTGTCAATCGCGCAAACAAGTACCCTAATCTTACTAATATAATACGCACTCGTGTATAATACCCCCCCCAAGATCTTTTAATATTTTTGAGGAAAAATTAAAATCTGAATATAATACGCATCCTAAAATGAGGTGTTGGTTCATAATGCTTTAGTATTTAAGTACACAAGCCATAGCAGCTTAATTAATTAAATCGCTAAGGCATCACGTTAAACGTGATTTTATGAAAACAGGAAAATAAGCGAGATTTATTCAAATAACTTCTGCTAAACTGCAAGTGAGAATCATTGAAAATATAGACAAATCAAAATAAGTAAATGAGACAATTAAATTACAGACGAATGCAGCATGTTTATTTATACAGAACATTACGTTCACCCTATTTTTAGAAAATGGTTTGTACATGATTGTAACAACATTCCATCTAAATTTAAATACACTGCTAGACTGGTCGCTATTTTTATAATGTGACCTTTGCCCAGTGCGCGCACATTACACTACATGATTAACGCATGTTAAATAGGAATACCCCCGTTCTGATTCACGATGAGTATTAATTTCACAGTTTGGCCAATGTTTTAAAAAAGGTGATGCATGGCCAGCTGGTCCTCAGGAATAAATCATTTACAGTTAATTTTCACACGGATAACATTGAATATAGTAGTACCTTAGGCGAGTAAACATCTAAACTTCCAAGTTATATCCGTGCATAATTTTTGTTGTCTGTATATAAAGTTATAACGCAAGAATTTTAAGGCAACACTTTGATTGGCTGATGAAAAGGTCGTCTGAACTTGACCCCTAATGCGAAGTCATCAGATCCGGTCAGCGGATAATATAGCAGCGTCAGACAGGAGATTGATTTAACAATGTTACATACCAAATATAAAACCTCTAGGTCTTGCGGTTTCAGATGAGAAGATTTTTAAAGTCATTTTGCTATTTAAATCTATATGAACCATGTAACCCCCAGGGCGTGGCCATTATTTACCCCAGGTGCAGCATTAGAAAAATCTTTGTAGAGGACCACTACACTATGTTTCACACAAAATATAAAACCTATGGCCCAACGGTTTCAACAGAGATTTTTAAGGCCTATTTGCCATACGAGTCTATATAAATCATGTGACGCCCCATATCATGGCGACATTTTACCCCATGGACATAATTTGAACAATCTTTGTAGAGGACCACTATACAATATTACATACCAAATATGAAAACACTAGGTCTTGCGGTTTTAGAGGAGATTTTATAGTCATTTTGCTAAATAAGGTTATACAAACCATGTGACACCCGGGTGTGGCCAGTTTTGACCCCAGGGGCATCATTTGACCAATGTACGTAGGGGATCACTATGTAATGTTACATACCAAATATGAAACCTCTTGGCCTAGCGGTCATGTGACCCCCGGGTGTGGCCAGTTTTGACCCCAGGGGCATCATTTGACCAATCTACGTAGGGATCACTATGTAATGTTGCATACCAAATATGAAACCTCTCGGCCTAGCGGTTTCAGAGGAGAAGTTTTGTAAAAGTCATTTTGCTATTTAAGTCTATATATACCATGTGACCCCCGGGGCGTGACAAGTGTTAACCCCTTGGGGATCATTTGAACAATCGTTGTAGAGGACCACTATACAATGTTACATACCAAATACAAAAACCTCTAGGCCTTTCGGTTTCAGGGATTTGTGAAGTCATTTTGCTATTTAAGTCTCTATAAACCATGTGAGCCCCGGGGTGTGGCCAGTTTGACACCAGGGGCATCATTTAAACAATCTTTGCAGAGGACCATTATGCAATGTTACCAATCAAATATGAAACCTCTAGGCCTTGTAGTTTCAGAGGAGAAGATTTGTTAAATCATATTGCTATTTACTTCTATATAAACCAAGTGACCCCAGGGGTGTGGCCAGTTTTGACCTCATGGGCATCATTTGAACATTCTGTGTAGAAGACCACTATACAACCTTACAAACCAAATATGAAACCTATGGGCCTTGCAGTTTTAGAAGAGAAGATTTTTAAAATCATTTTGTTATTTAAGTCTGTGTAAACCACGAGTCCCCTGGGGTGTGGCAAGTTTTGACCCCAGGGACATCGTTTGAAAAATCTTTGAATAGGACTGCTATACAATGTTACATACCAAATATGAAACCTCTGGGCTTTGTGGTTTCAGAGATTTTTTAAATTAATATTACTATTTAAGTCTATAAAAATCATGTGAGCCTCGGGTATGGCCAGTTTTGACCCCAGGGGCATCATTTGAACAATCTTTGTAGACGACCACTATACCATTGGGCCTTGTGGTTTCTGAGGAGATTTTCAAAGTCATTTCGCTATTTAAGTCTATATAAACAATGTGACCCCCAGGGTGTGTCTAGTTTTTATCACATGGGCATCAGTTGAAAAATCTTTGTAGAGGACCACTAGAGGATGTCACATATCAAATATGAAAGCTCCAAGCGTTGTGGTTTCAGAGGAGAAGATTTTTTAACTTTTCAGTTTGTAAATCTATTTTTAGCTCTAGTGACCTACATATGCAGCGGACGAGAACGATTTGAAGAATATTTTAAGAAGGTCACCGAATGATCATTCCTTTGAATTTTGGTGAAAATCTGCCAAGTGGTTTAGAAGGAGATGGTCTTTTAATGAAAATGTTGACACAAGACGGACCAAGAACAAATGGCGATCATAAAAGTTCACCATGAGCAAAATATGCTCAGGTGAGCTAAAAACACATCACTAGATCTGTAGATGGTAATATTTTACAAAATTATTGGAATCTAAGCGATATCTGTTTGTGTTCAAAAGATATTAACCATTTTCTTGTTCTCTCCATGTATTTTCCTTATTCCCAGAAAAATTGATTTGGCAAACTGGACCAGAATGAAAGCTGGGTAGGACAATTTGAAAGTCAAATTAATGTTCTTTTACGCAAAACATTGTCGTCTATTAACACATTTAGGTATGAAAAAAACAACAACAACATGAACAGGCTGTACAACCCATATACATGTACTAGCTGAAAACTTTTCAAAGTATGATTCTTACCTTCATCCTAATTAATGCTATTTAAAATAACATCCAGTTTTCATTCTAAAACCACATGATGTTTTCAACGATTGACAAATCTTTAGAAATTCGGTTTACGCAATGTGAATACTCAAATAAAAACGTGTTCGGATTGCTGTAATTAATTTTTCACTGATACTCAATGATTTGTATTTTGGTATTTGCTGTCACGTTACATTGTTGCCCTAAAGATAGATCAAAAACGACATAGTGTTGTTTCATGATTAAACTTTAATTAATCAAAATAATTATTGTTCTTGATGTTGGCATTCATTATATTTGGAACAATTTACGAACATAAAAGACTGAACATTCCCTACAGATGTCACACATTCCCACACAACCATTTTAGACGCTGAATTCCAAGAAGTACCCAAAAGTGTATTTCTAAATCAGTGGCATAACTAGGCACACCCGTATATTCACGTGCGCTTGTATAACAATGCTGAAAGTGTAAAACTAGCAAATCAAAACGCTGACAGCGTAGAAAGACTGTTGGCAAGAAAAGAAAAGAAACCAAACTCAAGGGAAACATGCGTGCAAACATTTTCTAACAGACACATTTGTTTAAATAAAGATGATTTTCTGCCATGCCATTTTTACACAAGACATATCGAATCAAGAACTACATATTGTTCAACTACCTAGTTTCAACATCTTGGTAGACATATAGGTTTGTAACAAACTACATAATGCAAATGCAATAATACGATTAACAGTCAAGGTGTCGACTAGTCCACGTAGGTCTTGCTGGTTCCGGTAGATATATCATGACTCATTCAAAGCATTGTATTATTTTATTGAAATAAGAAGAATGTTATTAGAACTGAAACTTGATTTAAATTAGATGCTTTTTACAGAAATTATATTTAAAATAAAGGTAATAAACTAGCAACCTTTACTGTGCATACGAATAAACAAACGGATTTATTCTTTCAGTTCTATTAGCCTGTTTTCTCAACATACTTTATTAGATAATTATGAAATTCTTCATATAAGTAAGGATGATAAATGTTGTCTTAGGCAGCTAAACCGAAACAAATAATCTTAAGGCATGTTCTATATTACCAATCGTTGGTCATCATGTTCAAAATCAAGTCATCATTTTATGTGATATCGAAATAAAAATACCACATTTAATAATTAAAGGGCAATAACTCCATGAAATTCAATAGGCCGGAACATGAAATTTCATTGAGAATGAATCATTAGTTTCTGATAACTAGCAAGGGAACTAACATACACTATTTTATTATCAGACAGCATTTACTCCACGAAAAATTATAAGAACAACAGGCTACATGTCGATGGGACAGTGCAAAACTATGCCAAGTTTGTGGTGAATACATGTTATATAGCCTAGTTTTGAACTGATCCATCTATTTGTATTTCCTGTTGGTACCGATTCTGCAAATGTCCTGCATTTTTAGTCATCAGTTGCAAAGAACTTGCGAGGAAACGAATATATATGTACTCATCAGAAAGAAAGATGGATGTAGTTTGAGGGAAAATGTTTGGATCAGTAAGGCAGACTGAATCACAAAAACATCCCACCTTTGGGGAGCATAAAACTACTACATACAAAGTCCTAATTAGGAGATACTAAGTCCTTAATAGAAGTCTTTATTTCCTAATATATATCTCGTAGTAAGGACATAGAGTCTAAATAAAGGAGATACCTTTTCGTACTTAGGACATATCTACTCATTGTGTCCCCTAATTAAGACTAAGTATCTCCTTTTTAGGAGTTAGTATCTCCTAATTATGACTTATTATATCGTAATTAGAAGAAACTATGTCCTAATTAAGACTTAATATCTCCTAATTAGGACATAGTATCTTGTGATTACGAGATGCTATCTCCTAGTTAGCACTTAGTATCTCCTAATCAAGACTTTTAATCTAATAATTAGGAGATACTAACCCCTTCTTACGACTTATTATCTCATAATAAGGAAAAACAATATCCTAATAAGGACTAAGTTTCTCATAATTAGGACTTATCTCATAACTATGAGATACTAACTCATAATTAGTACTTAGTATCTCCTAATTAGGACTTCGTATCTCCTATTTACGACTTAGTTTCTTCAAATTAGGACATAGTATCTCCTAATTATGAGATAATGGAATACAACTAAATATAGACCGTGGCACAAGGATTATATGTAGGAGCCTATTTTTCACAAATATTTTTTTTCACCTGTACAAATATGGGTCTCATTTTTAACAGGTGTGAAAAATGAGATCCCATTTTTCACACATCATAGTCGCATTCTTCACATTTTCTGTTAATATTTTATCGAGTCAGGTTTTCGGTATGCGATGAAATTATATTCATCACACATGAAAATAACTGTGCCAATTTTTCCCAAAAGGGGATTTGGGACATAACAAGATGTTTGTGAAACATGTATGCCCCCCCCCCGACTTGCAGCCAAGATGTGAATATGTGCAATTGTTAAGAATTTATTTCAATATGCATTCCCAAGCGAGGTCTCGATATATGGTATCTATGTATGAAGTTTCATTAAAATATCTTGATGCGTTCTCAAGTTATGGAGCGGAAACCGTTTTTCTATTTTTAGTAATGGTGACCTTGACCCCACCCACATCATGTGAAATCCAAAGACGGGTCTCAATATAAGGTATCTATGTATGAGGTTTCATCAACATGTCTCGATGCGTTCTCAAGTTATTGAGCGGAAACTGTTTTTTTCTATTTTTAGCAACGGTGACCTTGACTCAACCCACCCCATATGCAATCCCAAGTGAGGTCTCAATATAAGGTATCTATGTATGAAGTTTTATTGAAATATCTCAACGCTTGTCAAGTTATTAAGTGAAAAGCGTTTTTCTATTTTTAGATACGGGGACCTTGACCCCACCCACCCCATATGCAATCACATGAGTGGTCTCAATATAAGCAATCTATGTGTGAAGTTTCATTAAAATATCTCGATGCCTTCTCAACTTATTGAGCGGAAAACGTTTTTCTAGTTTTAGTAACGACATTGACCTTGACCCCACCCACCCCATATGCAATCTCAAGCAAAGCTTCAATATGAGGTATATATGCATGCAGTTTCATTAAAACATCTCAATGCGTTCTCAAGTTATTGAGCGAAACCGTTTTTCTATTTTAGTAATGGTGATCTCGCCCTTGGCCCCAATCATCCCATATGCAATCCCAAGCGAGGTCTTGATATAAGGTATTTATTTATGAAGTTTCTTTAAAATATCTCAATGCCTTCTAAAGTTATTGAGGGGAAACCATTTTTCTATTTTAAGTAATGGTGACCTTGATCCCACCCACCCCAAATGCAATCCCAAGCGAGATCTTGATATCAGGTATCTAAGCATGAAGTTTCATTAAAATATCTTGATGCATTCTTAAGTTATTGAGCAGAAACCATTTTTCTATTTTTAGCAACGGTGACCTTGACCATGACCATACGTACCCCATATGCAATCCTAAGCAAGGTCTCAATATAAGGTATCTATGCATGATGTTCATTAAAATATCTCAATCCGTTCTCGAGTTAGTAAGCGGAAACGAAAAGTTGACGCCGCCTACCCGTCAGCCCGTCCGCCCACCCGCCAAACAACACACCCCAATCTAATAACCAACTTTTTTTTTTCAAAAAATTTGGTTAAAAATGTGATCCTCCGTTTTCAGCCATTCACATTCTTCGCACATACAAATGTTACAAATGAGATCCTAATCTTCACAGGGTGTGAAAAATACGATTTGTGAAAAATATGATCCTACAATGCTTCCATACAAATCACAGCCGCGCAACAAGTAAATCAAATTTTGTTTGATTGCTTATACAGTTATGCCAATTCTAAGCATTGTACATCACACTCACTAACATTTATACGATACCCAGAGAATGACAGAGAACTGCTTGATCGTAGGTAATATAATATTGGTGATTAGAAACAACGATGCATGACGTACAAGTTCATGAAAAACATGCCAGCTTGTCATCAATATGTAATTGTACATAGTAGTACCGCATTTTTAAAGAACAGCATAAACCATGACTTTCATGTGGCGAAAGTAACAATGCAATAAAAGCTGATCTTTTTATTATATGCATTGTAGTTCTCATGCTTGACTTAATATTGTGTTTTTAATGGTATTTGTTTAAATTACTTCACTAATTGACAAAATAACAATCATTTAACATTTCAAGGGGCATATCGACAGTATTTCCAATATAAAATCGCGGACTTCAATGGAAATTTTCATACGCTAGACTACATTTATCTATATTGCGCATGCGTGTAGCGGAACTTCATGCACATTTCATTCATATCGATTTTACTACTACTACTAATATTCCTGCGCCAAGATAGTGTCACCGTGACAACCTTTTTATACTGTTTGTTATTAAAAACAAGACCAATGTGTGACTTAATCTTAACATGAATATTTAATAAAATATAATTATAAATTTCAATATAAATTTTATTTTGTAAATATTACATCGCATTAGCCGTTGATATGCTCTTTTTAAATGCAACTATTAATTTGGCTGTGTTTATGGAAAGTATGAGGTAATAGTATTGCATTAACAAAATCGTTTCTATCAACGCAGCTTTGTCTTCAACACATTTCGGAATCAAATGTTCATCAAAATGAAATTTGCCAAAACAATGCACAAACTCAATGAAAATATTTAAACATAAACTCACGCAATCACACATACACGCACCAACATCGTTGCTTTACATACATACAATTGATATTATATTATTACAATAAATACTGCTCAATGATTGATACGTGGATACCTTTTCACTGCCCATTTTTGTTAACTTTTAAGACCATCAAACTGCACTTTTATGACATGTCACTTTGGTTACCCTATCTTCCGTACAAATGATGTTAGCAAATTAATGTCTCCATGACTATATTCACCTTTTGCTGTGAATAATGTCCTAACAATGAATTATAAAAAAAACATTCTAACTATATATGGTACTTACCCTTGCATTTTAAAGTGTATTCGTCTGGTATATGCTCGTGTTCTTCCAGCGCCGTTTGAGCATCTTCTACTTTTTGCCTGGTATATATTACAGATTCTTCAATGTGCTTAGCAAGATTGGTTTCAGTCAACTTTATTCCAGTACTCCGAGTTGCAGCATTTTTCTTTTTGTCGCGCCTGATGTTTTCTGTTTCTAAATTAATTTTGTAACGTTTCTGAAAAAAGCTGTAAGCCAGGTATGTTAAAATTCCTATACACGCACATAAACATACTGGCACACATATGCTGGTCACATACGTATCCATGTAATTACATGTCTCTGTTCGGTTGAATTGTTCTTTGACCATATTCTCCATATTTTCCATGATTGGCGTTTAAATGTAATTCACTTAAGAAGCATGATTGTTGTCAGTCCGCCTAAAAATAGCAACAACATACTAGTATTTTGTTAATATATAGCACAAATGCATATAAACATTACCTCTACTGCTACTTCTACTGCTTCTGCTACTACAACTGCCACTGCTACGGCTGCTGCTACCATTACTACTAATACTATAGCACAGATGACAATAGCATATCAACATGACCACCACTACTGCTACTTCTACTGCTTCTGCTACTACTACTGCCACTGCTGCTGCTGCTGCTGCTGCCACTACTTATACTACTACTATATCACAGACAACAGCATATCAACATGACCACTACTGCTACTTCTATTGCTTCTGCTACTACTGCCACTGCTGCTGCCACTACTAATACTACTACTATATCCCAGACAACAGCATATCAACATGACCACTACTGCTACTTCTACTGCTTATGCTACTGCCACTGCTGCTGCTACTGCTGCTGCCACTACTAATACTACTACTATATCACATACAACAGCATATCAACATGACCACTACTGCAACTTCTACTGCTTCTGCTACTACTACTGCCACTGCTGCTGCTACTGCTGCTCCCACTACTAATACTACTACTATATAACAGACAACAGCATATCAACATGACCACTACTGCTTCTTCTACTGCTTCCGCTACTACTACTGCCACTGCTGCTGCTACTGCTGCTGCCACTACTAATACTACTAATATATCCCAGACAATAGCATATCAACATGACCACTACTGCTACTTCTACTGCTTCTGCTACTACTACTGCTACTGCTGCTGCTGCTGCCACTACTAATACTACTACTATATCACAGACAACAGCATATCAACATGACTACTACTGCTTCTTCTACTGCTTCTGCTACTACTACTGCCACTGCTGCTGCTGCTGCTACTACTAATACTACTACCATATCACAGACAATAGCATATCAACATGACCACAACTGCTACTTCTACTGCTTCTGCTACTACTACTGCCACTGCTGCTGCTACTGCTGCTGCCACTACTAATACTACTACTATATCACAGATGACAACAGCATATCAACATGACCACTACTGGTACTTCTACTGCTTCTGCTACTACTACTGCTACTGCTGCCACTACTAATACTACTATTATCACAGACAATAGCCTATCAACATGACCACTACTGCTACTTCTACTACTTCTGCTACTACTACTGCCACTGCTGCTGCTACTGCTGCTGCCACTACTAATACTACTACTCTATCACAGACAACAGCATATCAACATGACCACTACTGCTATTTCCACTGCTTCTGCTACTACTACTGCCAATGCTGCTGCTACTGCTGCTGCCACTACTAATACTACTACTATATCACAGACAACAGCATATCAACATGACCACTACTGCTACTTCTACTGCTTCTGCTACTACCACTGCTACTGCTGCTGCTACCATAGCTACTAATATTATAGCACAGATGACAATAGCATATCAACATGACCACTACTGCTACTTCTACTGCTTCTGCTACTACTACTGCCACTGCTGCTGCTGCTGCCACTACTAATACTACTACTATATCACAGACAACAGCATATCAACATGAACACTACTGCTACTTCACTGCTTCTGCTCTTCTAATGCTTCCGCTACTGCTGCTGCTGCTGCCACTGCTACTACTACTATTACTACTACTATATCACAGATGACAATAGCATATCAACATGAACACTACTGCTATGGCTGCTGCTGCTTCTACTGCTACTACTAATACTACTACTTTGTCCAAAAAAATAGTACAACCCCTGTAAGCAATATTAAATACAAAAAATGTAAAAATGTCACATACAACTTTCAAAGAAATTCTCTACAACCACTAAGTGCATATAGTAGCAAAACATTTCTGGTCGACAATAATGTTAAAGGTGTCTTTTATCAATCTAAGGGCTCCAAATACACAAATTCAAGTGTTACTAATATACACTATGTTTACAATGAATATATGTATAATTACCCCTAGCTGGTATTTGCTAAACTTTTAAGCAATATTGAACCTATTCGGAATAAGTCAATATTCAAATTCATTGTTCCGACATATGGCGTCATCATTAAACGACTCTGATTTAAGCTAGTTTGATATTGTTCAAATGTATGCATCGTCGTGTTAAATATACAGTACATATACACGCTACTCTAATGATTATTATACTGAATTTGACCACAAACCCAATATATGCCAATGTAATTTATTGTTTAAAGTTATATGATGTAAATGAAAACAAGTTTTGACAAGGGACAATTAGGTAATATCTGATTGTTATTCCATGCTAAAAATCCTCATATGAGTAAACAGTTCTTAAGAGATATTCCTGTTTGAATACAAGTGGCAGCCTAATAAACATTTTGTGAGTTTGAGACCTAGTCTGGATTTTTGAAGCATGTTTTTGTATGACTCTGATATGCTTGATGAGGAAAAAAGGCACCGATTTCTGGCGGCCGTGATTTTTTAACAATTCAAAATACATCAAAGTATTTTGGTGAAGAACCACCTACCGTAAGGAACATTTCAATGTAGCCATATAAGGAAAATGCCCGCTCCCTGGTTGCCATGTTTTTGAATGGAGCAGAACCATTGGAGCAACTCTGGAATAGGACCAACCAAGGAACATTTCTGTGACATTTCAAAATCCACCCTGGGGTTCATGGAGGAGGTATCACCACCCTGGGGTTCATGGAGGAGGTATCATTTAAAGATTTTTCTGTTTAAAGCTGTGGCGGCCATCTTGTGCATAGGACCGGAACAATTTGAGCCACTTGGTAGAGGACCACCCAAGAAACATTTCTGTGAAAATCATTAAAGTCGGCCTACCGGTGTTGGAAGAGATGTTGTTAAAAAGAAATGTTTACGAACAGACGCACACACAAACGCACGACGGATTAACCATCATGGCATAAGCTTGCTGGCTTCTGGCCAATGGAGCTAACAACATCGTAACTAAAGCGTTTGCAATGAAAAATCTAGTTTTGTTTTTATATAAAGTCATTGTTTTTTTGTGCACATGCTGAAATGACTAACCGTGGTAGTCCTTGAAGACATCGTATTCAATACTTCAACAGCCATTGTTGAATTACATAGGTGTATTTTCAGCTATTTATGGGAAACTACTTATAAAACAGGAGCTGTATCATGACCGCGCGTTCGACTATTTAAACCGCTTTGTAAGAGTTATGGGCCTTTGTCATTACTAACAAGAGTGCCATTGTCACAAAGATACACCCGTCAAAGTAGCATTTTTAGGGGTAAAGATTCAACGAGTTAAGTGACAAAAATCCACCAATTCTTGTCAACGATATGCTCCAGACAAAACGCTAAGGATTGATTTCTTATAGCTTTGAAAGCTATGTCATGTATTGAGAATATTCATGTGCAGGCGTGCAAACAATTTATAAAATTGCCTGCAAATTCATGTAATGGTGCAGTTTTAGCTGATATCCTATATATATTATGTCCTCTAAGCAATGTACTGGTTACAAATATTAACTATGACAAATAACAGATGTGTCAGAAAATGCTATGATATGTTACTGTATTATGATAGGATATACATCATGGGTTTCGAATGTAAGGATAAATTTGTACACAAATGGATTCGGATATATATGGGAGTGTCAATATATGGGTAACCCAAGATTGTTCTTGCATCAATATGTGGGTAACCCAAGATTGTTCTTGCATCAAAATGTGGGTAACCCAAGATTGTTCTTGCATCAATACGTGGGTAACCCAAGATTGTTAATGCATCAATATGTGGGTAACCCAAGATTGTTCTTGCATCAATATGTTCAACGCCTACAAGACCAGTACATACAATATTGGAGATAAACAAAACAAAAATAATAAAAAATTATTTCATTATGTTAAATTCAAAATAATAAAAAATTATTTCATTATGTAAAATTCAAAAATGGTTATAACATAATGTTTAAAAGTACATTCAGATTATAGATTTGTCCAATGTTAGAACTCGTTATGCCAGATTTCGGAGTTCATGTCATAACCTTTTGATTGAAAAGGAGACATTATAACATTGAAAGAGATTATCGTTATTGTCCCTACTGTGAATGTACTGTAGAAGATGAATTTCATTTTTTAATTGTTTGCCCACTATTTTCAAGTTTACTTGTTAAATACATCCCAAGCATGTATTTTCAAAACCCAAATTTGCGATTGTTTGTTTGGATTTTCGGCGTATTCAACAGTATTTCAATTGTCGTGTCAAAATGAACTTATACTTAAAAATACTGCACTATTTATCATGCATTCAAATTAAGAAATATGCTTGTTTCAATACTGCTAAATTACATGTCAGAGTCATAGGCCTTGATCAGTGACTTCATATAATGACCCCAAAGACAGTGTCAATGGAATATTTGTAGTAATTACAGAGGTGTGCACTTGTTGCACGCAAACCTTAACCAGAGCATTATGCCGACGCCGACAATGGGTGAGCAGCAAAGCTTGAACTATTCGGCAAATAGTCAAGCTAACATGAGGGCCACATGGCCCTAAACACCCACTGTGTATGAAGATCTGGACCTTTCAGTTTCAGGGAAGATTTTAAGTCATTTTGCTATTTAAGTCTATTTAAACCATATGACACCTGTGACCAGGCTTCTTTTAAGCCCAGTGGAATAAATAAAACAATCTTTATAGAGGACAACAATACCATATAAGTGATGTTGCATGCCACAATAAACTTCTGGGCCTTGCAGTTTCAGAGATTTTAAAAAGCATTTTGCTATTTAAGTCTATATTAACCATGTGGACCCCAGGGCGTGGCCACGTTTTATCCCAGGGGCATCATTTGAACAATGTTGTAGAGGACCACAGTACAATGTTACATACCAAATACGAAACATCTGGGCCTTGCGATTTCAGAGGAGAAGATTTTACAGTCCACTTGCCATATAAGGCTGAGGAAAACATGTGACCCCATGGGAGTATTTTCTTTTTACCTAAGGGGCATAATTAAAACAATTTTTGTGGTTGACCCCAATACAATGTTGCATGCAAAATATGAAACCTCTGGGCCTTGCGGTTTCAGAGTAAAATATTATTTTTGTAAGTAATTTTGCTTTTTAAGTCCATTAAAACCATGTGACCCTGGGACATGGCCACTTTTTACCCCAGGGGCATCATTTGAACAATCTTTTTAGAGGACCACTTAACAATGTTTCACGCAAAATATGAAACCTCTGGGTATTGCGGTTTCAGAGGAAAATAATTATTTTAAATGGGAATAATTAGAACAATCACAATACACAATACAATGTTTCACGCAAAATATGAAACCCCTGGGCTTAGCGGTTTTAGAGGAGAATAATTTGAAGGCATACTTGCCATATAAGTCTATATGAACCATTTGACCCCCGGGGAGTATTTTCTTTTTACCCCAGGGGCATGATTTGAACGGTCTTTGTAGAGGACCCCAGCGGAATATTTGAACCCATTTTGTAGAGGACCACTGGACGATGTCACATATCAACTATGAAAGCTTTCAGCCTTGCGGTTTCAGAGGAGGAGATTTGCAAAGTCCCCAGTTTTTTAATATATTTTCAGCGGACAGGAATGATTTAAACAATTTTGAAAGGTGGTCTTCCAAGGCTCATTCCGGTGAAGTTTGGTGAATATCTGCCCAGCGAGGAAATGTTGTTTGTTTGCAAATATTTGATCACGACGGACAAAGGCCGATCACAACAAGAACTGTCGGAGGACAGCGCGCTCGACTTTTCTTGCGCTTGTCCGAGTTACTGGCATTTATTTTCTAAAACAAGACGTATGGAAATTCCACAAATAAACAATCTTTTTTTAATAGAATGCATTGAAGTCAGCACATCAAAAAAATATTTAGTGCAAGTGATCTTGACCCAACCAACCCCATATGTAATCCCAAGTGATGTCTCGATATCAGGTATCTAAGTTTCATTAAAATATCTTAATGCATTCTCAAGTAATTGATCGGAAACAGTTTGCTATTTTTAGTTACAGTGACCTTGACCTTGACCTACCCACCCCATACGCATTCCCAAGCGAGGTTTTGATATAAGGTATCTATGAATAAAATTTCATTAAAATATCTCAATGCATTCTCAAGTTATTGAGCAGAAACCATTTTTCTATTTAAGTAACAGTGACCTTGACTTTGACCATATATGCAATCCCAAGAGAGGTCTCGATATAAGGTATATATGTATAACCTTTCATTAAAAATATCAATGCATTCTCAAGTCATTGAGCAGAAACCATTTTTCTAATTAAGTAACAGTGACCTTGACTTTGACCATATATGCAATCTCAAGAGAGGTCTCGATATAAGGTACATGTATATATGTATAACGTTTCATTAAAATATATCAATGCGTTCAAGTTGTTGAGCGGAAACCATTTTTCTATTTTTGGTAACAGTGACCCCACTCACCCCATATGCAATCCCAAGGGAGGTATCGATATAAGGTATGTATGTATACAGTTTTATTAAAATACCTCAATGCGTTCTCAAGTTATTGCACGGAAACTGCTTTTTTCTATTTATAGTAACAGTGACCTGGACCCCACCCAACCCATATGCAACTCCAAGCATGGTCTCCATGTAAAGTATCTACGTATTAAGTTTCATAAAAACATTTCAATGCATTCTTAAGTTATTGAGCGGAAACTGTTTTCTATTTATAGTCACAGTGACCTTGACCTTAACCCCACCCACCCCATATGCAATCCCAAGTGAGATCTTGATATAAGGCATCTATGTATAAAGTTTTATTAAAATATCTCAATCTGTTCTCAAGTTATTGAGCGGAAACCATTTTTCTATTTTTAGTAACAGTGACCTTGACCCCACCCGCCCATATGCAATCCCTGGCTAGGTCTCGAGATAAAGTATCTATGTTTGCAGTTTCATTACAATAGCTTAATCTGCTCTCGAGTTAGAGAATGGAAACGAAAAGTTGAGAAAATAGCTTATAAAAAAACATTAACATGTCAATATAGCTTATATGTAAATTAACCTGTCAAAATAGCTTATATGTAAAATTTCTAAGTGAAAAAAGGCCCATTATTTTGACAAATTTCAAAATCAAGTTATCAAAATTGGTCCATGAGTTCATTATAGTAAAGGGAATAAGTATTCTAAGTTTGAATGAAACCCCTTAGGCCATTCCTGAGAAACCAGGACTTACAGTGTCGGGTCAATTGTTGAGATACCATCAACAAATGTTAATGGGCCCTGGACTTACAGTTTCGGGTAAATTGTTGTGATATCATAAACAAATATTCATGGGCCCTGTACTTACAGTGTTGGGTAAATTGTTGAGATATTGTAAACAAATGTTCATGGGCCCTGGACTTACAGAGTCGCGTAAATTGTTGAGATACCATAAACAAATGGGTCCTTGTCTAAAAGTGTCGGGTAAATTGTTGAGATACCATAAACACATGTTCATGGGCCCTTGACTTACAGTGTCAGGTAAGTTGTTGAGATACCGTAAACACATGTTCATGGGCCCTGGACTTACAGTGTCGGGTCAATTGTTGAGATACCGTAAACACATGTTCATGGGCCCTGGACTTACAGTGTCGGGTAAATTGTTGAGATTACATAAACACATATTCATGGGCCCTGGACTTGCAGTGTCGGGTAAATTGTGGAGATACCATAAACAAAGTTAATGGGCCCTGGACTTACAGTGTCGGGTATATTGTTGAGATACCATAAACACATGTTCATGGGCCCTGGACTTACAGTGTCGATAAATTGTTGAGATAGCATAAACAAATGTTCATGACCGATTCCATATACAATGAAATTTCGTCATGTATTGCTTGTGTTAAAGTCAATGAAATATGTCCAAGTACCCACTTGACGATGTCAGTATTAAACGTGTGTGTGTCAAAATACATTTTTGTTTCTTGAATATTGGTACAAGGTACTGTATAATCAGCATTCTTATTATTTTAAGCCATCGCTTTGATCGTATCTCTTAGCGTGACAATTATTATATAAATGCCCACAATAATATGGCTATTGCGAGGTAAAGCTTGTTTATCGTATATTATTAAAAGGCATTGTGCAAATATCAGAATGCTTGGTTTGCAAAGCATAATTAGCCACGATAGATGAAACCTAATCGCAGTAATGTACTTGATCCTTGAAAACCATTGTTTGACTCCGTGGGTGTACTGGTATCTGCTATTTAATCTATAGCAAACAAGGACAATG
The DNA here is from genome assembly GCA_027627225.1 of Congeria kusceri. NCBI lineage: Eukaryota > Metazoa > Mollusca > Bivalvia > Myida > Dreissenidae > Congeria > Congeria kusceri. The sequence goes on along the minus strand of CM051040.1, from coordinate 31,327,829 downwards.
AGAAGTTAACTGCAACAATGGGATACCAGGAATGGCAGATTAAAACTGTAGATTGGGCCAAACAGTGTCTTAGTGTCTTATGGTTGATACATTCGGTGGTACAGCGCATTTATCTCAGTAAAGAATTGCCTTTGTTGGACAACAGGCTATTATTTGGCTACGTGTCATTGGCAAAATATTCAATGGTTTCATGTTTTAAATGATTTTTGGAGTACTTGTGAAGTTAAATTTATCCGAGTATTTCACAAAGTAATACTAAAAAAAAAATAAAAATATAAAAAAATAATAAAAAAAAATACTACATGTACATATGTATTTATGTGTTGTGCATCCTAATAAAACACATGAAATCTACAAAATCCACCAGTTCAGTGGTTTGGAAGCCAAGCAAGAACAAAAATATGTTGAAACTGGATCATAACTAAAGATTTTACCCCATCCACCATCACAAGCAAGGTGTCTACATCTGAAGTTTCATTACAACATCTCAATTGCTTTTAAAGTTATTGAGCGGAAACCATTGTTCCATTTGTCGTTATGGAACCTTGACCCCACCCACCCCATAAGCGAAATCTCAATTAACGGTTTCTGTGTATGAAGTTTCATTACAATAGCTCGATTTGTTCTCGAGCTATGGAGCGGAAACCGTTTTTTTTTCCATTTTTTGTAACTGTGATCTTGACCTCATCCACCCCATATGCAATCCTAAGCGAGGTCTCAATATATGTATTACTTATTGAAAAACAGACTCCATTGTTGACCTTTGATCTGTAACTGTGACCTTGACCTTGGAAGTATGGACATGGGTTTTACACGCAGCACAGAATCTCATCTCAACCTGCGTCTTGCACGCAACACATCATCTCTTCTCATGACGGTGAACATTTTGGCCAAGTAATTTCAAAATCCACCTTGAAATGAAAGTTATAGAGCGGACACAAAAAAGAAACCCCAATTTTGATCTTTGACCTCTAGGTGTGACCTTGACCTTGGAGGTACGGACCTCGGCCCTGCGAGCAACACGTGTCCACATGAAGGTGAGCATTACAAAATCCATCTAGAAATGACAGCATTATAGAGCGGATACGAAATGGAGCAGAAGGATGGACAGACGGGAGGACACCTGCAAGCCTATACCAGTAGGGAACTTATAATTTGCTTTGTTCTCAAACTATTGAGCTAAAACCATTTTTCTATTTTTAGTAACGATGACCTTGACCCCACCTACTCCAGATGCAATCTTGAACGAGGTCTCAATATAATGTATCTTTGTAAGTTTCATTGCAATAGCTCAATTCGTTCTTGGGTTTTAGAGCTCAAACTATTGTTCTATATTTGGTTACGGTGACCTTGACCTTGACACCACCTATTTCAGATGCAATTCCAAGCAATGTCTCGATGTAAGGTATCTATGTATGAAGTTTTATTGCAATAGCATAATTCATTCTTGAGTTAGAGAGCGGAAACCAAAAGCTGACGCTGCCACCTGCCCAGACATTAACCTACCCCAATCTAATAATTAAACAAGAGGGCCACGATGGCCCAAAGCACTCACCAGATAACTTGCACATATGAAGACTATACTGTTGTGACTGTTGTGACGCAAAAGGGGGAGAGGACCGATCTGATTTAAAACATCGGTTAGTGCAATGGGCTAACTAAAGTACAAGTTCGGTAGTTGATGTGCGGTGTTTTTGCAAATGGTTCTCAAATCATTCTTTTTATATATATTACCTGACCCTTTTTCATTAAGTCAGTGTCAATTCTGGAAAATGCAAAAACAGTACATTTTGATGTATTTTTCACAGACAGTTTTGGAGACAGTTTGAGAGCTACAGTAATTCACCTAAATGTTTGGTCACGTGGCAATGCAATAATTGCGATGGCTGTGCTAGGTCAAGTTTTGCTTTTTGTCTGATAACTTTCTGTCCAATGATGATCGATGATGTTAATACAGGCTCTAAAGCCATCAATGTTGCATGTACAAATAACTGAATGCAAGGTGTGCAACTGTTGGAAATTAAATTTCATCAATCAATTTTTATGGTCATAGGCAAACTGTTCACTTTGGTCAAAATTGAATAAAAAATCATGTTTATATTCGACTTCACCTGTAATCTTATGTTTATAAGCAAACTGTGCATAATTGCTGGACTGGATGAAAAATAAAGGCTCTATTATGAAGAATTTGTCAAATTTTGTAATTTTTTTCCACAAATAAAGGTCTACAAATCCTAACTTTCTGGCCTCATTTTGCTTATAATCAACTTATTATTTTTATTTTATGGTCATAGACAAACTGTGATTGGATAAAAGGTCTCCAGTGTGAGATAGCAACAAATTGTTGAAGGCACATGGACGACGGACAACGCAGGAGAGGTCACCTATACCAATAGCTCACCCACCGAGCAATTTGTGCTCAGGTGAGCTAAAAATTTGGTTAAAATAAATAATAATTGTTTAATGTACCGTCAAACATTCCAATACAATAAAGCGTTACAGTTAACAAAGACAATATTATGTCCAGTTACCACTATCAACATGCATGATCTTTCTTACTGGATAGGGTGTTATATGAATGTCAAACAAAACAAAAACAAAACAAAGCATGTTAAATAGATGCATACACAACCGGTTATGCATTCATGTGGATGCACTTTAAGATGGCCCTTTTTAAGTACAAAACAAGTATGTCTTAAATTACTAGGGGGTATACAATGTGGAGTTGAAACTGATATGACCATTAAAGCAATTAGAAGTAGTTCTTCCATTCAATGTATTACACATGACCATCTCAGTTTACGTTGTCAACTCAAATTACCTGATTTTTAAATCAGCTCTGTATTATCTTGTTTTAACCAGGGTGTATCAAATCCAGAAATAATTTTCAGATCAACATAATTTGCGTTATGAATAAATTCTATACAAGACAGTGGGTATTTCAATTGGCTGTGAAACAATATATTCAGACGCATATCTTGCATATGTTCATTTTCCTAAACTTTTTATATTATGTTCAATATTTTGAAAATCAAATTTACGTCATCATCACGGTTTACACAGGTATACAGTACAACAAGCGGGCCAAGATAACCCTTGGATGCTAATCTCAGTTAATTAATCATAGTGGCTTAAACAAATTTGAGGCGCGTCATTGGAAAACCGGACTTAATGCATGTGCGTAAAGTGTCGTCCTGGATTTGCCTATGCAGTCTGGTATTTTCTGTTTCAAGGAAGTCTCTTCTAAACATAAATTCACTGTCGGTGGAAAGTACCATCCTGGATTAGCCTATGCGGACTGCACAGGTTAATCCGGAACGACACTTTGCGCACTTGCATTAAGACCGGTTTTCTCACGACGCGCCACATTTATTAACGTGCTCAGATATGTCTGAGAAAAAAATAGTGACTAGGGTCGACACAACTGATAAATAATAACCATGTTTCAACAAATCAAACTTATTTCAAAATAGTTGGTAGACAGTCTCCCAAGGATTATGTTGATGAAATCATTTAGAAATCCTATCAGTGGTTTCTGACATGAAGAGCTTTAAAAGTCTTCTATATAGCCATGAAAGGAAAACTACACCATCATATGTAAGCCACGTTATTTAAATGAATCAAAATGATTTGTTGGAATTTGGAGAATAGTCAGCCAAGGAACATATTCTTGAAATAATTTCGATAAACAGGCAGTGGTATAAAACAAGAAGATTGTAAACTTGTTGATAATAAAAGTTTTTAATCAATCCATATCAAGCCAAATTCCCAACATGTGGTGGCCAAGTTTTTGAACGAACCAATTCGGTGTTTTCAGACAATATTGTATTTAAAGATTTTAATATAGTCATATTAGGGAAATTAACCTGCCCCAGCCAACCACCCTCCCTTGGCGGCCAGGTTTTCACCAAACGCAAATGGTTTGTTTGAAGAAATTGTTGAAATCAATGCTTTCTGATAAAGACATGTTACAATTTTATAGATGTTTAAGCTTTTGGTTGCAATGAATAACAGAATCTAATTGTCACTATATTTCTTTGAATTCCTGCCTTGTGTGTTAACAATGTACCAAGCAATTTCAGAGAAGTTATTTCAGTAAACTATCGACGACAAATACAAAGTTCAAAATACTACTTAAAGTGCATAGTCATTATTATATTCTAAGATTTGTTTACATATTGCATACAACTGAAAACAAAGTGAAGCATACAAACGCTCATAACAGGGATTGTTTCTTGCATATACACAATTGCATTTTATAAAACCAGTATTCATACATTTGGATATCAAAAATAATTATTAATGTCACATATATATAAACAACATTAAATTTAACTTTTGTGCAAATACCAAACATAAAGTATAACTTACTTGCAAATATTCGTATACAGCAAATCCCGTCAAACATGCTTGCAAGCCTCTGTCACCTATCAAAATAATAGACACAGACTTTGCTTATTGTTTAAAACAATGTTTGCCGCCAGTTGTATCAGGTTACGTCTACAAAGTTACAAACGTTGCAAAACTAAACCTGATCAGACTTGAAGCTGCAGATCCAAGATCGGTCGACAAAAGCATTTTCAAAAGCAATGGTTTTTACAAGGAAGACAACATATAAGCCTTGGTGATACAATGCTCCTTGTTTGCATAAACATTTGAGGCATGTCATGGGAAAACCGGGCTTAATGCATGTGGGTAGTGTTGTCCCGGATTAGCCTGTGCGGACTTCACTCCGCCTACAGTGGATTTATGTTTAGAAGAGACTTCATTGAAACAGAAAACACCATAAAAGCGGAAAGTGCCGTCCCAGATTAGACTGTACAGGCTAATCCCAGACAACACTTTACGCAGATGCATTATGCCCAGGTTTCCCACAACACGCCTCATTTATTAATTTACTTTATAAACTGATGACATCAAAGACAATTTGCAGAGGCAAGGCATTGAGCACGAGTTGTAAAACAGATACATGTATGACTGAAATAATCATGATGTTCAATACGCAATTGTGTGCCGTTGATAAAAACTCAGAAATATTCAGAACCTACGAAACAAGACCTGTCCGAGGACAGCACACTCGACTTTTAAAAGTACTTCAGTTTGAACATTTGTTTGAAGGTGGACAGTGGAGAAAACTCTAGAAACATAGACTTGTTCATAAATAAAGGTAGTACCTCTTAATGGTAAAATCTCTACCAAAAGTAGAATTCCCCTGTAAGCTTCAATCAGAAACAAGGATATCAGTGAACTGATGTATGCCCCCCAATGTGCTTTGCCAAGTAATAGGAATGCTATCAGAAGAGCAGAGTCCAGAAAATTGTGCTATATATATTAATTTCAGCGATCATCAATGTCCCATAACTGTAAGGAAAATAATCGAAGTGGAACTTCTTGGTACAGTGAATACCTCCTCTTGGTAATGAAGCTTCCCATAAAAATTCATTGATAACTGGCTAGTACTTGCTGCAAAACAGTCCAGACAAAAATTGCACACTGTACACTAATTTCAGCAACCTTCAAGTCCCATAACTCTAAGGAAAATCACTGAAAGGGAACATCCTGTACTGTGCACAACTTATTTTGATAATGAAGCATCACAGACAATTTCATTGCATTCTGGCCAGTAGTTGCGGAGAAAATAGCCTGAACTAAAATTGTGCACTATATTCTAATTTCATAAATCTTAAGTCCCATTACTCTTAGAACAATCAGTGAAGCAGAACATCATGGTTCAGTGCACACCTGCTTTAGGTAATTAAGCTTCCCATAAAGTTTAATTGAAATCTGGCCAGTAGTTGTATTGAAATAGATTGGACAAAAATTGTGCACTAAATACTTACTTTAGAAATCTTCTAAGTCCCATAACTCTGAGAAAAATTACTGAAGCAGAACGCCCTGGTTCAATGCACACCTCCTCTTGGTAATAAAGCTTCCTATGATGTTTCATTAATTCAGACCAGTACTTGTGTAGAAATATACCACACAAGAATTGTGCTCTAAATGCTTATTCCAGAAATATTCAAAGTCCCATAACTCTGAGAAAAATCACTAAAGCGAAACATCCTGGCTCAGTGAACGCTTCTTGGTAATGAAGCTTCCCATGAAGTTCCAGTGAATGCTGGTCAGTAATTGCTGAGAAATACTCCTAACAAGAAAACGTGATGGACGAACGGACAGACGGACAAAGCACAACTATATGCTCTCACAAACATTTTTTGGGCAGCATAACAATTATAACCAGAGGGCCATCATGGTCCTAGGTCGCTCAACTGAGTTACAGGCATAATGGCTAATAACAAGAGGGAAAAATGGCACTAAACGCCTTACCTGCGTATAAAGATCTGGGCCTTGCAATTTCAGATATTTTTTTAGTCTATATAAACAATGTGACCCACAGGGCATTGCCATATTGTACCCCAGGGGCATAATTTGAACAATATTTGTAGTGGACCACTTTTCAATGTTACATACCCATTATGATTCCACTGGGCCTTGCGGTTTCAGGAGATTTTTCTATTGAAATGTATATTACCATGTAACCACCAGAGGGTGGCCAATTTTTATCCATGGACATCATTTGAACAATCTTTGTAGAGGACCACTCCACAATGTATCACGCAAAATATATAACCTATGGGCCTTATGGTTTCAACAAGAAAGATTTTTAAGGCCCACTTGCCATATAAATCATGTGACGCCCCGGGTCATGGTCACTTTTTACCCCAGGGGCATAATTTGAACAATCGTTGTAGAGGAGCACTATACAATGTTACATATCAAATAGGAAAACACTGCGGTTTTAGGAGATTTTAAGTCATTTGGCTAGTTAAGTCTATATAAACAATGTGACCCCCAGGGCAGGGCCAGTTTTGACCCCTGGGACATCATTTGAACAATCTTTGCAGAGGACCGCTATAAAATGTCACATACCACATATGAAACCTCTAGGCCTTGCAGTTTCAGAGGAGAAGATTTTAAAAGTCATCTTGCTATTTAAGTCCACATCAAACATGTGAGCCCTGGGGTGTGGCCAGTTTTTACCCCAGGGACATCATTTGAACAGTCTTTGTAGAGGACCACTATACAATGTTACATACCAAATACGAAACATCTGGGCCTTGCAGTTTTGGAGGAGGAGATTTTTAAAGCCATTTTGCTATATCGGTCTTTATAAACCTGGTGACCCCTAGGATGCGCCCAGTTTTGACCACCTGGGGCATCATTTGAACAATCTTTATACTATGTTTTTAACCACATATGAAACCTCTGGGCCTTGTGGTTTCAGGAGGAAATTTTTGAAGTCATTTTGATATTTACATTTATATTAAATATGTGGGCCTTGTGGCTTCAGAGGAGAAGTTTTTTAAAGTCATTTTGCTATTTACATTTTATATTAAACATGTGAGCCCTGCGGTGTGGACAGTTTTGAGCCCAGTGGCATCAATTGATCAATCTTTGTAGAGGACCACTTTACAATGTTACATACTAAATATGAAATCCCTGGGCCTTGTGGTTTCAGAGGAGAAGATTTTTTAAATCATTTTGCTATATAAGTTTATATAAATCATGTTGAAAGCCCTGTCCAATATCTGGTACTAAAAAGTTGTTCTTCTGAGAAGAGGTCCTTGGGTGTAGGCTGCTAACAAAGCATTAAGAACTTTGTTGGGAGAGACATGGTGTGTGTGTAGTTTGTTGTGTGCTGCACACATTTAATTTAACTGTACAAATGAAAGGTTTACAGTAGATGACTAGACTTTAGGCTCTATGCTATGTGTTTCTGTACATGCTGGTGAAACAGACTGCAGTGTCAAAGCCACAGACTGGATTTCTGCATCATTATGTCTTACAAAAAATTGTGCAGGTCACCTAAGTAAGACTACTTATAGATCTAATGCTATCATTTCATACTTGGCATGTTATTATTAAATAACAAATATACACTTCGTCTGCAAACAAATTCAATATAGTAGATCTAAAGTGAAAATACATTATATAAGACGGTCTTATATACTAAGACTGATTTAATACATTTCTTACAAATTGCCTAAACATTACATCCAGCTAATTTACTTACACAACAGCATGATTGACCATGCTGGTGGGTAACATTTTTTCTATGCATTTCAATGGTCATCTCCAAAAATTCTCTAAAGCACCCTCACAACACTGTGTAAATGGCTAGCTGGTTTGATCAGATCTAAAAACAGCACACTGTATACACCTGTATGGAATGTCATCTGCTGTATTGATATTTGAGTGTAAGAGGCTTATTGAAATTAAAGTGCTGCAGTATAAACAATGCAAACCCCGGGGGTTTAGTCAGTTTTGACCCCAGGAGCATAATTTGAACAATCTGTGTAGAGGACCACTATACAATGTTACATACCAAATATAAAACCTCTGGGACTTGCGGTTTCAGAGTAGATTTTTAAAGTCATTTCGCTATTTAAGTCTATATAAACCATGTCGATTCCGGGGTGTGACCAATTTTGAACCCAGGGGCATCATTTGAACAATCTTGTAGATGATCATTATACAATGTTACCAACCGAATATGAAACCTTGCAGTTTCAGAGGAGAAGATTTTTAAAGTCATTTGGCTATTAAAGTCAGTATAAACCATGTGACACCCGGATTGTGGCCAGTTTTGACCCCAAGGGCATCATTTCAACATTCTTTGTAGAGGACCACTACGCAATGTTACATACCAAATATGAAACCTCTGGGCCTTGCAGTTTCAGAGGAGAAGATTTTTAAAGTCATTTTGCAATTTAAGTCTATATAAACCATGTGACCCCTGGGGTGTGGCCAGTTGGGCCCCAGGGGCATCATTTGAACATCTTTATAGAGGACCACTATACAAGGTTACGTACCAAATATGAAACCTCTAGGCTTTGCGGTTTCAGAGGAGAATATTTTTAAAAACATTTTTCCATATATGTCTATATAAACCATGTGACCCCAGGTGCGTGGCCAGTTTTCACCCCCAGGGCATCATTTTAACAATCTTAGTAGAGGACCACTAGAGAATGTCACATATCAAATATGAAAGCCCTGGGCCTTGTGGTTTCATAGGAAAAGATTTTTACAGTTTTCACATTTTAAATATATTTTTAGCTCTGGTGACCTACATATGCAGAGGACCGGATAGATTTGAATAGCTTTGAAAGAGGTCCATCCAAGGATCATTCCTGTGAAGTTTGGTGAAAATCTGCCAAGCCGTTTAGGAGGAGATGTTGTTTGAATGAAATGTTGACGTCTCACGCACACCTGAACGCACGCACGCACACACGCCGGATAAAGGGCGATCACAAAAGCTCACCATGAGCAATTTGTGCTCAGGTGAGCTAAAAACAGGCTCATGTGCATTGTTGAATGCAATGTAGGATTTGACATAAATGTTTCATTCCAAGTTTCAAGTGAATACCTTATGTAGTTTGGAAATTATACAACAAAAACATTATTTTGAAAATCTATGTAAAGAAGGGGCATTACTGTGTCAAACTACAAAACACAGTTATAGGGATTGTTGCTCCTGCAGTTGGAGTTAATAACAATGATATTCTATGTTTCAAGTGAACACCTTGTACAATTTTGAAATTGTAGGACTTTTTTTATCTAGAACTTTAATCTAAAAATCAATGTGAAAAAGGAGTATAGCTCTGTCAAAATATACAACAGAGCTTTGTGGATTGTTGCCCCTGATGTTGGAGTTGATGAAAATGTAACATTCCAAGTTTCAAGTGAATAACTTATGCTAAGAAGTTTAGAAGTCAAAGACTTTTTAATATATATTTTTACGTAAATGTTGAAATTGATGTAGGGATGCTTACAAAGGTGCATTTCAAGTGGAGTCTTGAAATTACAAGAATCTGTAACCTGAAAATCGATGTGAAAAGGGGGCATAACACTGTCAAATACATATATGAGTTATGGGGAATATTGCTATTGATGTTGGAGTTGAGGACTAAAGTACATTCAAAGTTTCAAGTGAATAACTGATGTAGTTTTGTTACAAGTTAACAAGACTTTTGAATATAAAATTTAACCTAAAATCTATATGAAAAAGGGGCATAACTCTGTTAACATACAAAAATCCATTATGAAACATGCGACACTTGATGTTGGAATTGATGCCAAAGGTATAATTTAAAATCAAAGTGAATGATTTATGTTGTTTTGAAGTTTCCAAACCTTTGAGTATGAACTTTAACATGAAAATCTATGTGAAAATGGGGCATAACTCTGTCAAAATACAAAACTTAGTTCAGGGAAATGTTACATCTAATACTGGAGTTGATGTCAAAGTTGTATTCTAAGTTTCAAGTGAATAACTAATGTAGTTTTGAAGTCACAAAACTTTTAAATATAAACTTTTACCGTAAAATCTATATGAAAAGCAGAATAACTCTGTCAAAATACAAAACAGAGTAATGGGTAATGTTGACCCTGATACTGAAGTTAATGCCTACGCCGGGGCGAGTAGGAAATCTCACATTTTCTTCGAATGGTCAAGCTAAAAATGATTACTCTTTCATTTGCCTTGCTTGGCAAAGTGCTTTACAGGAAAGCATCTAATAATTCTATGGATATTCTTGTTATATCTCACTTATATTTGAAATATAACTTTTATGCACGTGAAAAGCTACTTGTGTTTGTTGAGTATACTTCTGTCCTCTTATGTGCATATTTGGTATATGTACGTTTATATTCGACACCTTAATGTTTACAAAAGTTCTTAATTGAAACAAAGCTTGGCTTTTGTTAACGACAGAGAAATAAGCCATGACCCACTTGATCATATCGTTTTAGAATAATATTTCCATTATTTGTGCGGATTTGTTCATTAATAGTTATGAAAAGCTTGTCAACACATTGCTAAAAAGGAATTATTTTCAAAAGTTTTAAAACTTCTTGAATTGTTTGTAGTTATAGTCCATGGAACAGCATTGTACTTCATTGTCAATATATTTGTTCGAGTATTGAAAACCTTACGGTGTATCTTTCAATCGCAATGGTCATTGTTTTTGTGCAGGTATCGGACTGAATGATTTGCACACTTGCCAAAGCGGAAAATCCACCCGACAAAAAAGTATACAAAACAAACAACATGCCATTCAATCTTGAATACAAGGACAACATAAAATATACCTGATACTGATACAATCAATGGAATAAAAGAATATGTGCTTTTGTTTAACGAGTCTAAATGACATGTTCACATTGATCAGGATTGTCTAGCCATTATTTAAAGTGACATTACTATTTACAGTACTGATAGAATAATACCTTTTAACTTATATCTCGAACAAATATGCTGCCAGTCGTCAATTCGATGTAGCAATTGTGCAATGTAACATATTTGTTTGTAAAAGTTTTCTGCTGTTTCCAAAACAAACATTTGATCACATCACATGATTTTATGTAAATGATGTAAATACACATGATGATAATATTATTGATGCACGGAAGTGTTTTCATTCGGAAATAAGTTGACAGGTGAGCTAAAAACATAGCCGCCAAAGGGGTCCTTTACAATTTCGTTCAAATAATCCCCCTTGGGTCAAAATGGACCACGCCCCAGGGGTCACATGGTTTATATAGAATGTGTATTGTCTGTTTATTTGTTAAGAAATGGTTGATCTCTTATTCAAATTACACCATGTAGTGTGCAGTTCAGTGAACAGTTAGAACGCAGTATTATTTAGTAAATCGATATCTACAAATAGAAGTTTCGTAGAAAAGGTAATTTTCTTTTGAAGCTTTTAAGCTCACCAAACTACATGTACGTATATTGGTGAAATGTTTAATAAATACATAAATAAATAACCATGCTATTCTGCGAAGACACAATAAATGTTTTGTTGCCACAAAAAGACTGCCTCGTCACAGCCTAGTATACTTGCTCAGTTTAAGCCATTGTTGGACTTCACGGGTGTTTTGGTATCAGATGTTTGATCTGCAGAAAACTACGAAAATAAGAAGTACAACTGAACAATGTAATAACAGAAATTTGGGGGTTGCGTATACATGTGGAGACAACATGGTTAGACAGTGAAATATGCCCCAGACCAAGTACGAACTTTATGACGTAATTGTGTTTGGTTTAAAAATTTTATGTGTGTGCCGAAAATTCAGATTATTTGTGTGACGTTGTGAATGGACGCCTTTGAATACACTTAATTGCTGCATAAGGCCGCTTTTTCATATGTCCAATCCACATCTGGATTGCGCAAATCCGCATCCGCAAGAATTCAACCAAGTTAAAAACAGTTGATACGTTTCCATATGTCTGCAGTCCGTATCCGCAAAGCACATCCGCAAAATCCATCCGCAATAAATCACTCAGTGAGCAATTTTATGCGGATGCGGACGGCATGGTGTCAAACTATAAGTAACTAAGTATGTTCAATGTAGCAGAAATTGTCCATGAACACCTTAAGAATGCAAGATTTAAACAAGGCTTGTCACAGGCTGTGACATATGCCCCCGAAGCATATGCTTGTCAGAGAAAGGCAACACAATGTCAGTTACATTTTGACAAAAAGAGTTATGGTTCTTGTACTCTGCAGTTCCTCTCATTGTCCACAACCATTCTATGAAGTTTCATTTGAATAACTTCAATACTAATGGTAGTATGCTTCGCACAAGAAAATTAATGCTTTGAACAAACAAATAATACAAAGGGCAACAACTCCATAAATCTTGAAGAAAGAGTTGTGGCCTTGTGCTCTGCATCACCTCTCATTGTCCTCTATCATAATATGAAGTTTCATTCGAATCCCTTCATTACTACTTGCAGAAGAAAATAAAACAAAGGGCAATAACTCTGTAAATATTGAAGAAAGAGTTGTGGTCCTTGTACTTTGCACTTCCTCTCAGTGTCTTCTATTATTATATGAAGTTTCATTTGAATCCCTTCAATACAAATTGTGTTATGCTCTGCATAAGAAAATTAAACAAAGGGCAATAACTCCATAAATATTTAAGAAAGAGTTATGATCCATATGCTCTGCACTTACTCTATCATTATAGGAAGTTTCATTTGAATTCCTTCAATACTAATGGAGTTATGCTCCGCACAAGAAAATTAAAGCTTCACATAAGGAATAAAACAAAGGGCAATAAGTCTATAAATGTTGAAGAAAGAGTTGTTGTCCTTGTGCTCTGCACTTTCTCTCATTGTTATTTATCATTATATGAAGTTTCATTTTAATCCCTTCAAAACTAATGGAGATATGCTCCACAGAAGAAAATTTAACAAAAGGCAATGACTATGTAAATATTGCAGAAAGAGTTGTGGTTTTTGTACTTGACACTTCCTCTAATTGTCGTCTATCATTATATGAAGTTTCATTTGAATCCATTCAATACTAATGGAGTTATGCTCCGCACAAGAAGCGTGATGGACGGACGGACAGACAGACGGACGATGAGATAAGTATATGCCACCGAAGGGTATGCCCCTGAAGAATCGGGGGCATACAAAAATCTATTTTAAGCACAATAACTCATTAATAACGAGTAACATTTGTAGAATCATGGATGTTGGAGTAGCTATAAATGGTAAACAAGTGTTTCAAAACCACTATCTATTAATATTGTTTGCATATTTGTACACATATCCACAGTCAACAATATTAAAATGCTTAAATAATTCTTACTCAGTCAAAATTATTCACTCTTTTGATATAATAACAAGACTAAAAATTCGATGTTAAATGTGGATACATGGAAAAGTGTGTGCATAGTGTAATTTCCTGTGGATACGGATACAGATGCGGATACGGATGCGGAGATATGGAAAAGCAGCCTAATAAGCATTCAGTGCAGACATTTCAAAGCCATCGCTTTAATCCTAACTCTTAGGGTGACAACTATTACTTAAATGCCCACAATAATCTGGCGGTTGCAAGGTAAAACCTGTATATTGTCAAAGGCAATAATCTGGCGGTTGCAAGGTAAAACCTGTTTATCATATATCGTCAAAGGCAATAATCTGGCGGTTGCAAGGTAAAACCTGTTTATCATATTTTGTCAAAGGCAATAATCTGGCAGTTGCAAGGTAAAACCTGTTTATCATATATTGTCCAAGGCTATTGCTTTTGTGCAAATGTCACAATGCTTGGTTTGCAAGGCTTGGCCATGCATGCAATTCATTGAATACAAAAAGAATGTTTCGTTTCTTAAAAGGCGGCCTTTTTACCACATTGTACATTTGATACTTCAAAGTCATTGTTAGACTTGGAGGATATCTTCTGTTTAATCTATACAAAACAAGGAAAACAAGCGTAAACCGAAACCCTGCAATAAGCAGAATTAGGTTGCCAGTTTAAAGTTTTGAGACGATTTAACTTCCTTTACAAATGTTATGGGACGAAACTGCATATCGAGGGTTGAGCATTAAACTATTGTACCTGATATAGAAATGTTAAGCAGATACAACTGTTTCATGCTCAACCCTCACTATGTATTGTGAAACCATTAGTATATAGATTGAGATTTCAGTGTTCCAAACCTTGCACATACAAAATGTTGATTGTCCTGGTGTACTATTTGTTTGTTATTAGCTATTAGTAAAAAGCAATTAGCAGTAAATGGCATCGAAGAAGAGATATCAATACTTTCAAGTAGACAGTTTGGTTTTGGTGAAGTGTTATACTCTATATATCCAATGACATAAAAATTAACAAGAGATGTTTGTAAAACATATATGCCCCCCGACTTGCAGCCAAGTCGTCAATATGTGCAAATGTTAACGGAATTTTTTAATATTGTATGTGCACATTAACACATGCGGAGGAAATTAAAGTTGATGCTTTAGAAAGTAAATATAAAGCTGAAAGAAAGATAGAGTATAATTATGGATTTATGTTTCAAGTCTTCTATAGGATACCTGTTTTCTGTTTGATTTAAACATCAAATAGGCCAAAACATCTCTAGATATCCTGCGGAGACAAAATGGTCTACGCAGAAAACAGTATTCATGTTACAAGCCCCTGTAACTTTGACCTCAAAATTGATAGGTGTCTTCCTTTCCTGCAGACCAACGTCAAAGCGTATTCTACATATTGTGGGGAAATGAAAATGGTCTACAGAAGAAACAGTTTTCATGTTACAGCGTTTTACTCGCCACTTTGGGATGGTAACGGTACCGGTCGAATTGGGAGAATTAGCATCGTTTTCAGCCAAATTGGGAATTTTATCACTTTCATTAAAATATGTCATAAAAGATGTAAAAATAGGGGCCCCAGTCCCTACGTCAATTTTTTTGGGCCACATATGTCATATGACTTTATCTGGTGCGTTTTAGCTCTTAAAATTTAGGCTAACACGTTTTCAACTTTTTTTTACACGTTCAAATTAATTAAAATAAATGAAACATCACCATTTAAACCTCTAGCCTTTTAAAAGCAAAAGCGTCATTGTAAGAATCATGATTAAAATACATGTAAATGATACATGCTTTGTTCTTGCAAAAACGGCGGGAGAATTTCCCTGTGCACGTTGTGCCTACGCGCTTCAAATGTTAAAGACCTGTAATGTGAAAGCACATGGTGAGTACACTCACGCTTGCCACGTGCCGTCGTGATTGTCTGCAGACATTTCACGCTTTTTTGCAAAAAAACACATGGCTTTACATGGCATATATATATATATATATATATATAAACAAGACTGCTTGTTTTTACGAATCTACAACACTGAGCAGTAACACAAAATATAGGCTTTTCCGATAACCATTTCATATTAGCGTGATTTTTAGAAGTTTATTCTTCAAAGTTATGAAATTTATTAAATAAATAAGTGTGCATATTATAAAATACCAAAGCTCATTTACTTTTTAAGTCGATAATAAGCTTGACGCGCGTATAAGGTTACTTGTGTGTGGACACATGCCAACTGGCCGATTTGTCGGACATAACATCATTCCAAAGCGAAGATAAACTGAGCGTTTCTATTGGCTTATACCGATTTTATTGCATGTTGAAACTCTGCCTACAGGGCTGTGCTTCACGGTGATTGATTGCGTCTTAGGAATAACTGTAAATTGTTAAAATTTTCGACGAATTGACATTGCTTTGATCATTTACTGAAATAAATAGAGTGGGTGTACATGTTTCTCGAGTGAAAAACGGCCATTGTGACGTAAGAGATTAGCTTTCACAGCAGGAATTGTTGGTCTGCGGCAGACAACACTGCTAATTAATTGATAAAATACACATGCCTCGGGCAATGTTTATAAGCGCAACACTAATTTTAGGCGCCCCGCATATGTTCCGAAGTTTAAAATTTAAGCGCCCGGGCCACGGGGCGCTAAAATGGCCTGGGGAAGGCCCTGCAGCTGTGCGTGGAGGTTTACGCTTGGGTTAAACAAAAGTAAAATACAGGAACATGGTCGATCTTTTCCGGGTCCTTTTGGATTTGTTTCTTACATTTGGGAACTTTTTAACTTCAAATTGGGAAAAATGGTCAGAAAATCGGATTGGGAATGCTACCGTTATCCAGTTACGACCTTATTTAGAGGAAAAACACTGTGTAACAAGCCTGTGTCACCTTGACCTTTGATCTGTTGACCTTCAAAATTGACAGGCGTCTTTTTTCCTCCCAAGTAACCAGCATACAGACTTAAATGATCGTAGGTCAAAGCGTTCTCTAGATATCGTGCGGAAACGAATTTCATGTTTCAAGCCCCTGTGACCTTTACCTATAACATGTTGACCTCAAAATCAATAGGCGTCTTCCTTTTCTTCAAAGTAACCAGCATACCAACTTAAATGATCGTAGAACAAAGTGTTCTCTAGATTTCGTGCGGAAACAAAATGGTCTACGGACAGAATGACCGGCTATCCGTCCGGCCATCTGACGGCCAGGTGCAAAGCAATATACCCCAACTTCTTCGAAGGAGGGCATAATTATTTCATTCTAAATAAAGAGAAAAGTTATCTTGTAACAAGAAATGTTTGTAAAACATGTATGCCCCCCGACTTGCAGCCAAGTTGTAAATATGTGCAATTGTTAAGAAAAATTTTTAATGTGCAATCCCAAGCGAGGTTTCAATATATGGTATCTTTGTATGAAGTTTCATTAAAATATTTCAAAGCCTTCTCAAAATATTAAGCGGAAACCATTTTTCTACTTTAATTAATTTTGAACTTGACCTTGACCCCACCCAGACACCAGAAACTAGGACACCATATGTCTTTAAAATGGCTCATTTATGCATAAAAAAATTAAAATGTTCGTTTCAGGTAACATGCCCCCAAAAATTAGGGTGGGTAGGTCAGGATTTTTTTTTGGTAAATGGTCAACTTAAAGATTCTAAAACTGAATAAATATTCAAAACATATCTGTAATATCCTTAAACATTGTTTATACGTGGATACTATCAAAACAAAACACTTTTTTATCCAAACACATTTAATTATTCAAAAATGTAAATGAATATAAAAAAAAAATTGACAAACCCAATAAAATGTTCTAGGATCAGGGCTTTTCTTTAGGGTAAGTCGTGTTACCTGAAACAAACATTTTTTTTTACGCCTTAGACATAACGCTTCATAAAACAGCATGAATCCGTGGTAGGTTTTGATAAGTACATCATATTAGACTACAAATATATGCAGAGATAATCCATAATTATGTATAATTGCATTTGACAAGCAGTGTAAATTAAACCTGATTTCATGTTGAAAGTATTTATTGAAACAAAGGGCAATGACTACTTAAACATTTAAGAAAGATTTGTGGTCCTGGTGCTCTACATTTCTCCGCACAAGAAATTTAATGTTTCACATAAGGAAATAAAACAAACGGAAATAACTCAGTAGATGTGAAAGAAAGAGTTATGGTCCTAGTGTTCTCCACTTTCTCTCTGTTACTCTAGGACACGAATGCCCCCATATTTCGCTGGATGTCACAAAAATCTGCTGATGTCGGCAAAAATGCACCAAAACTCACGGTGCACAAGTTCACATGCTGATTATTATGTTCATAAAGTGTCATCACTCTAGCATTAACACTTTTTGAGTTACGCGCGACACAAGTCCAACATGTCATTTCGTTCTTAAAACAAGGCTTGTCACAGGATGTGAAATTTCACAGAAGCATATGCTTGTCAGAGGAAGGCAAAACAATGTCAGAGTACAAAACTACGCCCTGGACAAATATCTTGAGATTTCAGCAACACAGCTCTTTATTGTTGTGACACACTGCCTCATAATGATCTTCATTCCCACAAAGTTATTACATTCCTTACATGTTGGCAAAAATGATACTTCCTACAAAAAGTTCATTCTAACATTTGACCATTTAAGTGTAACCTTGGCCTCATAGACCTTGACAGAGGACCAGTTTAGTGGTATGTAAAACATCATCTGGTCATGGGAAAAGTTGAAACAAAAATAATTGACCTTTGACCTTGAATTGTGACCTTGACCTTTGACCGACCATCATGGGAGTTGTATACGACACATTGTCTGGTCATGGGGAATAATAATCTAAAGTTATATTAAAATACTTCCAGGCATTAAGACGTTACAGAGCGGAAACAAAAATGCATGAACTTTGACCTTCAATTGTGACCCTGACCTTTGACCAACGAGCATGGGAGTTGTACGCAACATATTGTCTGGTCATGGAGAATAATAATCTGAAGTTATATTAAAATCCATCCAGGCATTTAGTAGTAATGGAGCGGAAACGAAAATTTATTACCTTTGACCTTGAATTGTGACCTTGACCTTTGTCCGACGAGTATGGGATTGTACGCAACATATCGTCTAGTCATGGGGAATAATAATCTGAAGTAATATTAAAATCCATCTAGGCATTAAAAAGTTACGGAGTGGAAACAAAGTCTGGACGGATGGAAAACCCACCCACGCAACCACCCACAGGCGGGTGGTGCAACTACTATATGCCCTAATTTGGGGGCATAAAAAGGGCCAAAACTCCGCTCATATCGGAAAAAAATGCACCAAAACCCAGGTGCACAAGTTCACATGCTGATTAATATGTTTATAAAGTTTCATCACTCTAGCAGTAATACTTTTTGAGTTACGAGCGACACAATGCCAAAAATGTCTTTTTTTGCTAAAAAAAAGGGCCTTAAATCAGCTGATGTCAGAAAAAAATGCACTAAAATACCCAGGTGCACAAGTTCACGTGCTGATTAATACCTTTATAAAGTTTTATCACTCTAGCAGGAATATGTTTTGAGTTACGCGCGACACACGTTGAAAAATGTCTTTATTTTTCTAAAAAAGGGCCATAACTCCGCTGATGTCGGAATAACATTTCACCCAGGGGCGCAAGTCCCAATGCAGATGAATATGCTTATAAAGTTTCATCACTCTAGCAGTTATACTTTTTTAATTTACGCGCGGCACAAAAATCTGACGGCAGACGGACGGACAAGGGCAAATCTATATGTCCCCCCCCCATAAAGTGTGTGTGTGTGGGGGGGGGGCATAAAAATCATATCCATTCTATGTTTGATGTTTTATTCTAAATTCACTTAGTACAGTGTGAGTGACTCTAAAATATAATATGATATCCCAAGAAACAGCAAAGGTTCGTCAGTGTTACTATTTATATTACAATGATGATAATATTCATATATGTTCACCTGTATAATTTAAGGATTTATTTGTCACAACTGTTTAGCTCCAGGGGAATTCGATACCAAATGATTGTAGAATAGCTCAAAACAAACGTCAATTTCGAAAAACAAAACTAAAATAGGCAGTTTGCATATGCATAGAAAGATTAAGGGTTTGAACAAATAACATTCAAATATGTCAAGAAAAAAATCAAAGTATTAGTCAATTTATGTCTAAATTCGAAAGGATAAAGTAGAACTTACTTGTAAATATCCGGTATACGACAAGAGTTGTCAGTTGTTACAGACGTGCATGGAGAACTGTCGCCTGCCTAAAGAATGAACAAAATCTTTGGTTATTGATTTAAATATTCGTGTTTACCTCCACGCAATAGTATTTTGTTACGTCTACAAACATAAAGAAAGAAAAGATTACAAAATTTGACACAGGTAAACTGCTCGCCAATATCACAGTTATTTGGAAGTGTTAAATAAATCTTTTAAAAATTAGCTAATTTTAATGCAGTTATAAGTGTTATGCCTGTGTGTATAAAGCAAAACAACCAAACCAATAAAAAAATTTCTGAAATCAAATGGCATTAACTATGCACAAGATATAAAGTCCGACTATTTGATTAAAATACGCAATTCTTTTTAAGACAAGTCTTCTTAACTTTTTTATATTCAAAATACTTTAATAATCAAACTGTAATTGTCTCATTTATCATGGAAGTACCAGTTCTCGAACCTCTAAGGATGTACCCTGGCCTGTAGACTTTGTTGCAAAAGCATTCTTGAAAACAACATTATAGATCACTATTTCAATCTCCGGTGCACATTTTTATGCATTAATAGTGATTCTGTATGTTTTTAACAATGTACACCGTATTATGTCGCCAACTTGCTATTTAAACTGTCATGGCGGCCTACAAATAACTGACCTATTCTCGAACCCACAGCTATCAATAACGAGCACATGGTGTATCACATGATCATCACGTGTAACTTTCCGATGCAGCCGATAGGAGAATTCAACGGGGAGTTTTTCTCTCAGAAAAAATACTTTTAATTTAAGAAATATGTACATTTATTTGAAATGCATCAAAAGTCATAGGGTTTTTAATAAAATTGTTTAACAAAACAAAATTATAATAGACAATACATGTTTTTGATGCATATTTCCGATAATTTTGCGACGACTGTACAGATTGTTTACCGTAGCACCAGTACACATAATCGGATGACGTCATACACACTTTGCTTACATGTAAATAGCGCACGAATGAAAGGTTCGAAAATAGGTGAGGTTCGAGAATAGGTACCTACACAATAAATGGAAAACAAAATTAAAACATCAATTGATAGATACAGACTAGAACTCAGCAAATCGGATACATTGTCTGACGGGGCGTAACTGAAGTACCATAAGAGCAATTATGCAGAAAACTGAACTTAACCTTACTTCTATGCATACTAACCTTACCTAAAGTTTCATAATGACTGCACAAAAACTTTTCAAGTTATTGTCTGCACAAGCCTTATTTGAACAATTTAAAACTAGACTTGTGTCCGTAGGACACGGATACCCCCACACTCCCCTGGTTGTCACAAAATTCTGCTGATGTCGAAACAAATGCACCAAAATACCCAGGTGAACAAGATCACATGCTGATGAATATGTATGTAAAGTTTCATCACTCTAGCAGTAATACTTTTTGAGTTACGCGTGACACGTAGTAAGATTGCATTTTTTTTTTTTTAAAGGGCCATAATTCTGATGTCTGAAAAAAATGCACCGAAATACCTAGATACACAAGTTCACATGCTGATTCATAAGTATGTAAAGTTTCATCACTCTAGCAATAATAATTTTTCAGTTACAAGCGAAACAAGTCCAAAACTATAATTTTATGCTAAACTAGACATGTGTCAGTAGGACACGGATGCCCCCACATTCAGCTGGTTGTCACAAAACTCTGTTGATGTAGGAAACAAAAGGGCCATGATGGCTCTAGGTAGCTCACCTGATATATATGTATGAAGTTTCATTAAAATATCTCAATACGTTTTCAAGTTATTGAGCAAAAACTGTTTTTCTATTTTTAGTAACAGTGACCTTGACCGCACCCACCACATACGTAAAGCAAGGTCTCGATATAAGGTATCTACATATCAAGTTTCATTAAAATATCTCAATGTGTTCTTAAGTTATTGAGGGTAAAGCGTTTTTCTACTTTTAATGACAGTGACCTTGACCCCACCCACCCCATAAGCAAACCCAAGTGAGGTCTCAATATAAGATGTGTATTAAGTTTCATTAAAATATCGCAATGCGTTCTCAAATTGTTGAGCGGAAACCCGTTTTTCTATTTTCAGTAACGGTGACCTTGACCCCATCCACTCCATATGCAATCCCAAGCAATGTCTTGATATAAGGTTCTTATGTATTAAGTATCATTTAAATAGCTCAATGCGTTCTCAAGATATTTAGCGGAAACCATTTTTTTATTTTTAATAATGGTGACATTGACCTACCCACCCCATATGAATCTCAATCGAGGCCTCACTATAATGTATTTATGTATTAAGTTTCATTAAAATATCTCAATGTGTTCTTAAAGACGTTCGAAACAAAAAGAAAATAATTGGGTTAATTTCTCCTTTTGCTTCATTTTTTCTTTATTGTATATAGGTTACAATATACTAATTTCATCTCTAATGTCAATTCAAAATAAATATTTTAATAGTAAAAGTTCATAAAGCAAATATAATAACAAAAACACACTTATGCAATATATTTCCAAACAAATTTAGTTCTGAACTGATCCATTTAATATCTCCATTCTATTGATACGTTGTTTATGTATGTTAAAACGAAACAGGAAAAAGGCTACACAGATACCCTATATGAAATCCAATATTTCCCAAACCAGTTCGATGAGCCATTCTTTTTATTAACGTTCTGGTGTAAGTACACATTGATGCATGTATGTGCGAAATTTTAAGAAAATCTGTCGTTTGGAACAAAAATTAGCATTTGATAAAAATGAAGTTTCAGAAACCATTATTAGTTACCGTTTGACACACTTGAACATCCAGTCAAATTCATTATTTAAGCAGTAAAAGTAGGTAAAGCATTTTTATTATCAACATACACATCGCCGGCTTAGCGCAAAACGGTTGTAACTGACTTTTGAAAAGTTTTCAGGAGAACAGAAAAACAAATAAAAACTTTTGTTTTCATCAAAACAGACATAAGCTTTTGCATGAAGTATGGTTTTTGTACTAAATTGAAGTAAACAGTTTAGATTTTGTGTTATTATTGTTTACTGAGATATTATAAAAATATCCAGTTACGACCGTTTTGCGCTAAAAATTGTTAAATGTTGGAATTATTTATTTTTGCAAAACAGGCGTATCTGAAAAATGATTTAGATTTTTTCCTTCAAAGATCAAAATCATTGAAGTTATTATTATTATTATTTCTTTATGGTATATATTGAAAATATAATCTATGCATGTTTTTATTGAATATAGTGGAATGCGAAATGGTAAATAGAGAATAACAGGTTACTTCCTGGTCTTGAGTAAACTATCAGGTAAGGCTTAGAATAATATATTATTTTATTCGTGCTGAACCTGATATTTTACACAAAACCAGGCAGTAACCTGTTTTTTCTATTTATCATACCACGGTTTTCTTAAAATTACATCAAACAATCTGGTTTTTAATATATATTCAACAAGAGTTGTCAGGAACAGCATGCTGACTATCCAAAGTATTTCAGTTGGTACATACGAGTATTTTGGAAAGTGGAAGGAGCATAAATTTGTTGAAATACAAAACTGAGTTATGGCAGTTATTTCGTCAAATTATTCCAAGTTTCAAGTGAACATCTTATGTACTAGTAGTCAATAACTTGTGTAGTTTTGAAGATGTAACGATATATTCCAATTTTCAAGAGAATAACTTGTGCAGTTCTGAAGTTACAAAACTTTTGAACATAAACTTTAAGCATAATACAAGTGAAAAAGGGGCATAACTCTGTCAAAATACAAAACAGAGTTATAGGGAACGTTGCCCCTGACAATGGAGTTGAAGCCAAAGGTAATTCTATGTTTCAAGTGAATAGCTTATGTATTTTTGAAGTTACAAGACAATTTAGTAAAAACTTTAACCAAATTCAGACGCTGACACCAACGCCAGGGGTCTCTCTCTGGTTTGGGGAAAGAGTACCTGTACCCTCAGGCGGGGGAATTTAAGTGTCGTTTTACACAGAAGTGGAAATTTTCACTTAGCAAACGAGTCAAAAATAAAAACTATTAAATATATTTTCCAAATCTCTTTATTTAGTCTAAATCTTTACCTGACAACTTTGATAATTATCAATAAATTGAATATTA
This sequence comes from Congeria kusceri, assembly GCA_027627225.1. Classification (NCBI taxonomy): domain Eukaryota; kingdom Metazoa; phylum Mollusca; class Bivalvia; order Myida; family Dreissenidae; genus Congeria; species Congeria kusceri. The sequence goes on along the minus strand of CM051040.1, from coordinate 31,303,822 downwards.
TGTTAACTAGTCAAATTTTAACCATCTAACACTTGACCATTATAAGATGAAGCAGTGCAATAGATAATTTTTCATGCAATTTACTAGTTTTTCACTTCGGATTTTTAAATCGTTTTTTAACTTCCAATTTTTAACCTTAATTAATTTTGTTAAGCTACTTAAACTAATTCTAATACAGTAATAAACTGTGTTTTCTACTGTAAGACACAGTATTTCACTGTATTTGTGTCTTTTTGCTTCACCTGTTTTGATAACTTTTAAGCAGAAGTCATTTTCCCAAAAAAGAAATTATGGTTCCCGGCAAATAAGCTACCAGTTAACTGTATATAAATGAAGTTTTATTATGAAAGCACAAATAATCGAGAACCAGACAAGTCAAAACGGTCATTTTACATGACCATGTGGTGCTCTTCGGATTTTATCATTAACCCTTTGTAACGATGCCTAAGTAAATTTGATCCCCGAAAATTACTCCCATAAAACGAAAACAAATTCGATGGGAGTTCATTTAGGGGGAATTTTGGTCTGAAATGGGGGAAAAAAAGACACTTTTTCGTTGGGGGAATGATGCCGAATTTTAGCATCAAAATACGGAGATCTAGACCCCTGGACGCTGATGCCGGGGGTAGTAGAAAAGCTTACCTATTCTTCGAATAGTCGAGCTAAAAACTAAAAGGAGCGCTGATTTTGCTGAGCCAGCTTTTAAACGTTCACATAATGTAGTTATGGATTTCTAAAAGTTCACTGGATAATACCTTATTATTAACATTTTGTAAAGATAAATGAGCTGGTTTAACTACAAATACATAGATTACACTCACATTCATTCATATAATAGTGGAAACGCAAACTGAAATAGCTTGCATAGATCAATTTCATCTGGGAACAGCATCAACGAATTGTTAGGAGACGATATTTTGGAGTTTTTTATTGAAAATGACATATTCAAGATTGTGTCAATATTGACTATCGAGTGTTCAATATTTGGTAAAAAAATGTTTGAGGCTCAACATAAACTGACACTGTGAAGTGACCTTTAGTGCATTTATTTGAAATGTATTGAAATAATGGTGCATGAATGATTTATTGTTCCACTGATGACATTATACCACTACCAAGGACGGGGTTTATATGAATATTTAAACAAAAGGGCCATCATGGCCCTATGTCGCTCACCCGAGTTTAAGGCATCATAATGGCTAATAGCAAGAGGGCAAAATGGCACTAAACCCCCTACCTGAGTAGTTTTTTTAGTCTATATAAGCATGTGACCCACAGGGCATGGCCATTTTCTACCCCAGGGGCATAATTTTAAAAATATTTGTAGTGGACCACTATCCAATGTTACAATACTAGGGATGGGACCGAATATTTGAATATTCGAATATCGGATTATATTTGAATATAAAACACGAATATGAATATTCGATTGTCAAATTTATTTAAGGAACAAATTTTTTTTTTTTAAATCATGTTTTTTCCCAGTTTGATTGCAAAATTAACATGAATTCCATTTGTATTTCCTGCCTAGCAGATGGGCGGGGGCAGTGTAATGTTTTTACAACACATGCCAAACATGTCCAATTAACGACAATTGATAATTGGGGGGGGGGGGGGGCACGTCCTTACAAGGGCAGCGAATTAACGGTTTGTAGGAGGCACGAATATGACGCATTGTATCCACAAATTACAATACTGGGCCATGTTGTTATAACGGTTTCACAGTTTGCACAAGACGGACATTGTTGTTTATTGTCCTTAAGTGACATCTATATGTTTAACTTGTTTACAGTAAATTACAATTATTCTCTAAGTAAACCCATCAAAATGAATCCAATTGCAGCCAATCAATTTCTTTAACAAAATTAACATGATCTGGTCAATGTTAATATACGTCACTTGTAAATTTTTTTCCATTACATGAACACAGTATAATATATAAGAGTCTTGATTAATAAACAATGCCACCATCACGTGCTTAGAAGTAATTGACGCGGTCATTAGACAAAACCTAGGCAACGTGCAATCCATAACGGAATGATTAACAAATTAATTAACAATACATTTAACAAAATCTTACATTTCTTTATATTTGCCTAACACTCACTAAGTTATATCACTAATCTACCACTGAAAGAAGGTAAAACAACTACTTACACGTAGTATACATATTTCGGATAGGTAAATATTCGGACAGAGTGCCGTATATAGTAATATTTACGAAACGAATATTCAAATATTGATTTCAGTATGCGGTCCGATCCCTATTACATGCAAAATATGAAACCACTGGGCCTTGCTGTTTCAGAGAAGATTTTAAAAGTCATTTTGCTATTTAAATGTATATAAACCATGTAACCCCCAGGGGCATCATTGGAACAATCTTTGTAGAGGACCACTCCACAATGTTTCACGCAAAATATAAAACCTCTGGGCCTTACAGTTTCAACAAGGAATATTTTTAAGGCCCACTAGCCATACAAGTCTACATAAACCATGTCACCCCCGATTGGTGTGGCCAATGTTGAACCCAGGGGCATCATTTTAACAATCTTTGTAGAGGACAACTATACAATGTTACCAACCAAATATGAAACTGATAGGCCTTGAAGTTTCAGTGGAGAAGATTTGTTAAGTCAGTTTGCTATTTAAGTCTATATAAAGCATGTGACCCCTGGGGTGTGGCCAGTTTTGACCCCAGGGGCATCATATGAACAATCTCTGTACAGGACCACTATACAATGTTACATACCAAATATGAAACCTCTAGGCCATGCGGTTTCAGAGGAGATTTTAAATGTCAATCTGCTTTATAAGTCTATTTAAGTTTGATCCCCGGGGTGTGGCCAGTTTTGACCCCAGGAGCATTATTTGAACAATGTTTGTAGAGGACCTCTATACAATGTTATATACTAAATATGAAACCTCCCGGCTTTGCTGTTTCAGAAAAGAAGATTTTAAAGTCATTTTGCTATAGAAGTCTATAATAAACCATGTGACCCCTGGGGAGTGGCCAGTTTTGACCCCAGAGGCATCATTTGAACAATCTTTGTAGAGGACCACTATACAATGTTATATACCAAACATGAAACCTGTAGGCCTTGCTGTTTCAAGAGAAGATTTCTAAAGTCATTTTGCTATATAAGTCTATATAAACAATGTGATCCCCGGGGCGTGGCCAGTTTTAACCCCAGGGGCATCATTTGAACAATCTTTGTAGAGGACCACTAGAGGATGTCACATATCAAATATGAAAGCTCTGAGCCTTGCGGTTTCGTAGGAGAAGATTTTTAAAGTGTTAAATTTTTAGCTGGTTACCTACATATGCAGCGAACAGAAAGATTTAAACAACTTAGAAAGAGGTCCACCCAAGGATCAATCCTGTAAAGTTTGGTGAAAATCTGCCAAGCGGTTTAGGAGGAGATGTTGTTTAAATGAAAAGTTAACGACGCATGCACACACACATGCACGCACACACGCACAACGGACAACGGGCGATCACAAAAGCTCACCATGACCACTTTGTGCTCAGGTGAGCTAAAAATAACATTTGAGAGTACCATCTATGGATGCTGGATGCTAGACTTTCTCGTAATTGATAGTAGTCTGGCATTTTGTTAATACAATGTGTTCATCACTGTGATGAAGTATCTTAAATTACAAGTAAATACCTCTCATAGATATTGTGAAATTTGACCTAAAGCAAAAATTCTAAGTTGAAAAAAGGGCAATAACTCCACCAAAATCATTGACATAGTTACCTCTTCTTGTCTACATAATGGGTTCATTTGACATAGTTATCTCATCTTGTCTACATAATGGGTTTATAACTGTGATCAAGTATTTTGAGATTCAAGTCAATACCTCTTATAGTTATTGTAAAATTTGACCTAAAGCGAAAATTCAAAGTTCAAAAAGGGCAGTTACTCAAACTAAATTCTTGACAGAGTTACCTCCTCTTGTCTACAGAATAAATTCATCACTGTGATCAAGTACTTTTATTTTTAAGTTACCTCCTCATGTCTGCAGAAAGCGGTCAGCTCCATAAAAAAGTATCGTCCCTTCTCGAAAAAGTGTATTTAATACTTATTAAATGCTGCGGCATTGGCATCATATTTTTTTCTGCGTTTAATGCGCACTTAATACACTTGAAAATGCCTAAAAAAACACTTATTACAGAAAAAAGTGTATTTTTCTGCATTTTTTCTGCATTAACACACTTAAATGCATTTAAAGTGTATTTGTCTTCTTGAAAAATACACTATATCTTCAAAAAATACACTTAAGTGTATTGAAATAGTATTTTAAGTGTGTTTTCTACTGCATTAATGCATTTTTTTTTTTTAAATGCGGAAAAAGTACAGAAAAATACTAGGTGTACTTAAAGTGTATTTAATGTGCATTTAACGCAGCAAAAATACGGTGCCAATACTGCAGAGTTTTATACGCATTAAATGCGTATTAAATACACTTTTCGAGAAGGTTGAGTTTCAATTTAATGTCTTTGATAGTCATTGAGAAATGTTATATTAACAAAAAATGTCAAAATATTCTAAGTTGTAAGTATAAACAAGTGCAGGTAACTCTGGAAATACAAATAACAAGGTAACCTGCCTTATTGTAATGAATTACCCTTTTGAAAGTGAAAAAATATTGAAAGTTTCAAATGGATACCTTTGATAGTTTTTGAGAAATGGACTCAAGACAAAACACTTATCCAAACAAGATTCTGTGATTGATAAACACACGTGCCCGCGGTTGGTGCTGGATAGCCCATTTCTTAGCCCAAATTAGGTCAAAGTCAAGGTCAAAGTGAGGATGGGTGATATGGGTGAATTGGGAACAGTCATAAGTAACAAGTACTGTAGAAAGACAGCGCGCTTGACTTTTCTTGTGCATGTCAGAGTTACTGGCATTTTTTTCTAAAAAAGAAAAAGAAACATGGAAATTACACGAAAACCACATTTTCAAACAAAATGCATTAAAATCTGCACATAAATAAAATGTTAAGTAATGGTAAACTTGACCTTGACTCTACCCACCCCATATGCAATCCCAAGCGAGGTCTCATTACATATAAGGTATCTATGTATTAAGTTTCATTAAACTATCTCAATGCCTTCTCAAAAGTTATTGAGCAGAAACCGTTTTTCTATTTTAGTAACAGTGACCTTGACCCTATAGGCAATCGCAAGTGAGGTCTCAATATAAGGTATGTATGTATTAAGTTTCAATAAAATGTCTCAATGCGTGCTCAAGTTATTTAATGGAAACCGTTTGTCTATCTTAAGTAACAGTGACCTTGACCTTGACCCCACCTACCCCATATGCAATCCCAAGCGAGGTCTCGATATAAGGTATGTATTTATAAAGTTTCATAAAAATATCTCAATGCGTTCTCAAGTTATTGAGCGGAAACCGTTTTTCTATTTTCAGTAACAGTGACATTGACCGCACCCTCCCCATATGCAATCCCAAGTGAAGTCTTGATATAAGGTATATATGTATTAAGTTTCAGTAAAATATCACAATGCATATTCAAATTATTGAGCGGAAACCGTTTGTCTATTTTTAGTAACAGTGACCTTGAGCTTGATCCCACCAACCCCATATGCAATCCCAAGTGAGGTCTTGATATAAGGTACCTATGTATTACGAATTATTAATATATCTTAATATATTCTCAAGTTATTGAGCGGAAACTGTTTTTCTATTTTTAGTAACAGTGACCTTGACCACACCCACCCCATATGCTATCCCAAGCGAGGTCTCGCTATAAGGTATCTATGTTTGAAGTTTCATTACAATAGCTTAATCCGTTCTTGAGTTAGAGAGCGGAAACTAAACATTGAGAAAATAGCTTACCGAAAAACTTGAAAATGTCCATATAGCTTATTTGTTAAAGTTTTAATTGTAACAAGGCCCGAAATTTTGAAAAGTTTCAAACTAGAGTTATTAAAATTGGCCTATGAGTTCATTTTAATATAGGGAATAAGTGTTCCAAGTTTGAATGAAATCCCTCAAGCCGTTCCTGAGCAACCAGCTTACCGAAAAACTTTAACCTGTCCATATAGTTATATGTAAAATTTTCAAGTGTAAAAAGGCCCATAATTTTGACAAATTTCAAACTAGAGTTTCCAAACTTGGCCTATAGGTTTATTTTAATGTGGGCAATATATTCTTTAAGTTTGAATGAAATCCCTCAAGCCATTCCTGAGAAACTAGCTTACTGAAAAACTTATACCAAGCTCGGACGCCGATGCCGACGCCGGGGCGAGTAGAACAGCTTGCATTTTCTTCGAAAAGTCGAGCTAACAACTGTGTAAATATATAAGTGTTGTAGCTAGCGGTGTTGGTGCTAGACGAAACTGTAAAATCTAGTCAACCAGGAAATTGCACTTGTCAATTATTATAAGTTAAAATTAATGCAAGGTCAAGGTCAAAGAGAGGTTGGGTGATACGGGTGGATTGGGGATGGTCATAAGCAACAACTGTGCAAGTATCCAAGTGTTGTAGTAAGCGGTGTTGGTGCTAGACGTAACGGTAAAATCTAGTCAACCAAGTAACTGAACTTTGAATTATTTTAAGTCCAAATTAGGTCAAGGTCAAGGTCACATTGAGGCTGGGTGATATGGGTGGATTGGGGATGATCATAAGCAACAACTGTGTAAGTATCCAAGTGTTGCAGCAAGCGGAAGAACGGAAAGACAGGACAATCACTTTATGCCTCCCGCATCAAGATGCCCGGGCCATAAACTGGTAAAATGTAGTTAACCAAGAAACAGCCCATTGGAATTATTCTAATTGCAAATTAGGTCAAGGTCAGGGTCAAAGTGAGGTTGAGTGATATGGGTGGATTGGGAATGGTCATAAGTAACAACTGTGTAAATATCCAAGTGTTGCAGCAAGCGGTAGAATGGACAGACGGACGAACGGACAAGACAATCACTTTATGCCTCCCGCATCAAGATGCCCGCTTAACCCAAAAACTTAACTAATGCAGACGCTCCCTAAAACTTAACTAATGCAGACGCTGGGCCGCTGACACAGATGACAGAGCAACAACAATAACTTTACTTTTTATCTTCGAAAAGTCAAGCTAAAAAACTATAATATGTTCTTGGTATCAAATTGCTTGTTTTGTTGAATCAGATTCATTTTAACTAAAAATGTTAACTTTAGAGTTGATTTGGAGCAATATGACGTACCTCCAAACATTGAATGATATAAACGCTAGTGACCTGATGAAAAAAAATATCAGGCACGTTTGTAACAGTCGGATCTCAGCATATATTTGTATGATAAACAAGAGCGCGCTAGACTATTCAACCGCTTCGTCAGAGTTGTTGTTCTTTATCACAACAAACAAGAAAAATTTGAGCAAAACAAGTTTATCTATTTTTAGTAACAGTGACCTTGACCCTGACCCCACCACATACGTAATGCCAAGCGAGGTTTCGATATAAGATATCTATGCATTAAGTTTCATTAAATATCTGAATGCTTTCTCAAGGTCATGAGCAGAAACCTTTTTTCCTATTTTTAGTAATAGTGACTTTAACTATGACCCCACCAATATGCAATCCCAAGCGAGGTCTCGATATAAAGTATCATGTATTAAGTTTCATTAAAATATCTCAATGCGATCTCAAGTTATTGAGCGGAAACCGTATTTCTATTTTTAGTAACAGTGACCTTAACCCCAGCCACCCCATATGCAATCCCAAGCGAGGTCTCGATATAAGGTACCTATGTATCAAGTATCATTAAAATATCTCAATGCGTTCTCAAGTTATTGAGCGGAAACCGCTTTTCTAGTTTTAGTAACACTGACCTTGACCCCACCCACCCCATATGCAATCCAAAGTGAGGTCTTGATACAAGTTATCTATGTATTAAGTTTCATTAACATATCTCAATGCATTCTCAAGTTTTTTTAGCAGAAACCGTTTTTTCTATTTTTAGTAACAGTGACTTTGACCTTGACTGCACCCAACCTATATGCAATCCCAGGCGAGGCCTCGCTAAAAGGTATCTATGTATGAAGTTTTATTACAATAGAGTTGTTCCACGCAAACTTTAACCTGAATTTTTAGCTACAAAAAGGGGCCTAATTCTGCTAAAATGCTGGTCACAGTTATGGGTATTGGCCCTTGACCTAATATAATGACCCGGAAGGCATGAGTGAAGTTTAAATTGAATATCTGTAGTAGATATAGAGATGGAGTTGTTGCACGCAAACTTTAACCAGAGTACAAAAAGTACTGAATGTCTGTAGTAGTTACAGAGATATGTACTTGCTGCGCACAAACCTTAACCTAAATTTTCTTTGGCACGCAACCTTAACCTGACTTTTCTTAAGTACAAAAAGGGGCATAATTCTGCTAAAATGCTGGTCTCAGTTATGGGTGTTGGTCAGTGACCTTATATGACCATGAGGGCATGTGTGAAGTTTCAGTTGAATATCTGTAGTAGATATAGAGATATGGAGTTGTTGCACGCAAACTATAACCTGATTTTTTAAGTACAAAAAAGGGCATAATTATACTAAAATGCTGCTTGTTTGTGTGTTTGGACTGTCGGTCATATAATGGCCGTCAGTTAACCTATTCACACTTTTCCTGGGTAAGCAGGTTTACCAGTACTGAGTGCACATACTTATGCCAGTAACTGACAACTGCCATACTTGAATCAGAGGTAGGGGTAGAATGGCCGAGGAAATAATTTCACAACCAATCCCCACACAAGTTATGTGGCCGGGCTGGGAATCGAACCCGCGATCCTCGGATTTGTAGTCCAGCGCTCTACCAACTGAGCTAGCCGGGCCCGGCTGCTAAATTGCAGGTCAGAGTTGCAGGTCAGAGTTATGGGTATTGGTCAGTGACCCCACATAATGACCCCAAACACATGTGTGAAGTTTCAATTGGATATCTGTAATAGTTACAGAGATATGGACACAAACCTTAACGAGGGCATTACGCCGATGAACGGGTGAGTAGCGTAGCTCGAACTATTTTTCGGTGAATAGCATAGACGCTTGGTTGTTTAACAAATAAAAAATAATCCTTTTTCTATAATATAAATATACACAAGGTAGCTCACTCGCCATTTTCTATGGTAACGGAGGTTGATTGACTGGTTGTAATTTAAAGAAGTACCCGGTCCTATATGCATGGGCTACGTACATTGCGGGAACCAAACATGTAATTTTATACATCGAAACCAGACAATGATCCGCCAATAGAATTCCGTTACAATAGAAAATGGCGAGTGAGCTACTTTGTGTATTTAAATATAGGACAAGGATTTGTTGAATAACCAAATGCCTATGGTGAATATTCGAGCTAAAAACCAGATCTGATTTACCAACCACAAACTCTAATAGGCGTCAAGCGCAGTTACAAAAGTAAATAAATAGGTCATTATATATTTTTTTATATTTTTATTATTTTCCTCACAAGAATTATCCCTTTAGTGGTGAATGAACTGAACTGTAATTTATGTATTTGTAAATTACTATGGAGATCCGCATATTATGAGTAAATATCATGATGAGGTCGTGTTAAAATTAAGAGTTCTCCTACGTTGCCTAAGATCTCTTATAAATCGTGACACTTTGTGTTTTGGTAGAAAACCACCTATGGAATCCATTTGAGCAACTTTGGAAGAGAACCACCCAAGGAACATATCTGTGAAATTATTTCAAAGCCAAACAGTGGTTTCTGACAAGAAGATTTACAAAGTTTTAAAAGTTTTGAATATAGCCATATAGGATAAAAGGTCCCACCCCGTGGTGGCGATGTTTTTGAACAGAGCAGACCCATTTGAGCAACTTTGGTAAAGAACAACCCGAGGAACATTTCTGTGAAAATATTTTGAATCAGTGGTTTCTCACAAGAGGATTTTCAGTTTTCAATATTGTCATTTAATGGTAAATGGCTCCGCCCTCTGCCGGCCATGTTTTTCAATGGAGCAGAACCATTTAAGCAACTTTAGTAGAGGACCACCAAGGATCATTTCTGTGAATTCATTTGATAATCTACCGAGGGGTTTAAGAGGAGATGTTGTTACAGATTTTTTATTTAAAGCTCTGGTGGCCATCTTGTGCGGCAGATCGGAACCATTTAAGCAACTTTGGTAGAAGACAATCCAAGGAACATTTATGAGTAGTTTCATCGGCTAACTGGTTTTGGAGGAGAAGTCGTTTAAAGAAAATGTTTACACACACACGCACACTCGGCCGGACGTACGCACGCACAACAGACAAATCGCCATGGCATAGGATTGCTGGCCTTTGGCCAGTGGAGCTACACATGAGGTTTACAAAATAATGTGCATGTTTAGAAGGTATAGATTGGAAGACTTGATGTTTACAAACGTTTTTCTTTGGAAGAAAACACGGAAAGTCGCCTTGTCCTACTTAATCATATCTTTTTACAATAAATATTTCCTTATGTGTGCCAAACATTAGTTTCTTTACAAACTGCAGCTTTACATTACATTGATGATTACAAATTCTTTTCAAAGGTATTGAAATCATTTGCCGTGTTCACAATTATTAGTAGAAACATATCGTATTAAATCACAAACAGTTTTGTCTGAGTGTTGAGCAGTTCAAAGTGTATCTTGCATTTTCAATAGGCAGTGTTTTTGTGCAATCATTAGAATGAATGACTTGCAAAGCTTGTCAATGCATGAAATACACCTAAGACAAACTGGCGGTTTCATTTTACAAAACAGAACTGCCTCTGAGCAGATTAGATCGCTTGAAGCTTCATTGTAAATGTTAGGCTACCTGCGTGTATTGAATCTACAAAACAAGGAAAACGATAAATATTCATAATACCTACACAATACGATAAAGGGATTAATTTCCTTGTTTGTGTTGTCAAGAAGACATTTAACACCTACACATTTGTTCAGCAATGTTCAGTGCAGTAATTATTTACGGTGGCATTATTGGTATTACCCTTCACAAACACGTACGAAACAAGAATATCGGTGAATGGAATTTCACTTCTAATTGTGGCCTTGAACTTTAACCTATGGACCTAAACACACTCGTACGGAAACACTGTCTTGTTGAGGTAAACATTTGTGTTGAGTGATTTTACAATCCATGCATTCATGGCCAAATTATAAGTCCGGACAAGCAAAAGCCAATATCAAATCCGACCTTTAAGTATGACCTTGATCTTTGACCTACAGTGCTGGTTTGTGCACCTGACATGCTGTCTGATTTAGGCAAACATTAGTGCCAGGTAATAGGAAAATCCCTCAATCCATGGCCAAGCTATAGTCCAGACAACCAAAAGCTATTTTCGACCTCAAAAGTGTGATCTTGACCTTTGATCATTGGACCTGGTTCATGTGCGCTTCATGTCCTGCCATTAAGGTTAACATTTCGGTCAAGTAGTTTTTAAGTTGGCAAGTTAAAGTACGGACAAGCAAAGTTCCAATTTAAACCTATGACCTTGATCTTTTGACATAGGGACCCGAAATCTAGAGCGCTATACACCATCTCATTGCATTGCAGCAAACATCTGTTTATTTTTTAAATTCCTCCATCCATGGCCAAGTTCTAGACAGGACAAGCACAAGAACCTATTTGTTATCAAAGGGCAATCACTCCCTTAAAATTCATCAGACTGGAACAGCCTTCTTAATAGGAATGCTGTTTATTATTAGTTTCATTAAATTAGAGTTATTTGTTTATGATATCTCGCAGGGAAATGAAAATATCCTATGAATATGTTGTATTTAAAACAAGAGGGCCAAGATAGCCCTGGGTTGCTTACCTGAGTTTAAGGCAACACGATGGCTCTTAAAAATTTAATACTAGTAGCGTGTTAACATATGTTAGAAGTTATATGTTGACAACAGACAGCAACGATGTACACAGACAGGAACGATGGACGACAAATAGCCCTGTTTTTAACAAATCTAAACAATATCATTAATTTTAAATAGGGTCACCAAAGTTACAATTCTGTGCCCTGCGTGCTGGCGGCTATATGTTTTAACGAATCAAAATTATTTGAAGTAAAATTTATTACAAGGTCCCCCGAGAAACAAATCTGTTAAATTATTTCGAAATGCGGCAAGTGGATTCCAACAAGAAGATTTTCAAAGTTTTCAATGAAGCCATAGATGAAACTGTCCTGTCCCCTGGGCGGGACGTTTTTTACGAATCAAAATTATTTGAAGGAATAAGGTAAAGGGTAACAGAAGATTATAAGTCATTTTGATATTAAAGTGTATGCAAGAAACGTGGAAATACCGCGAAAACCAAAATTTGCCGAACACAATAAAGGTTTATTATAATATGTCGATTCGTTCTCCTTTAACTGAGCAGAAACCATTGTCTATTTTTAAGAAACAGTGACCTTGACCTTCAGCCCATTCCATTATGTGATCCCAAGAAAGGTTTGGCTATAAGGTATCTATGTTTTAAATTTCATTGCAGTATCTCAATCCGTGCTGGGTCCGGTTAGCTCAGTTGGTAGAGCGCTGGAAAGTCAATCCGGGGATCGTGAGTTCAAACCCCAGTCCGGCCACATAACTTGTGTGGGGATTGGTCATGAAATTATTTCTAGGCCATTCTCCCCCTACCTCTGATTCAAGTAGGGCAGTTGTCAGTTACTGACGCAGTTGTCAGTTACTGACATAGGTATGTGCACTTAGTACTGGTAAAAAGCTAAGGTCGGCTAAGCTTGCCCAGGAAAAGTTTGAGTAGGTTAACTGACCATTGTGATATCACTGAAATACTGTTAAAAACGGCAAAAAATCCAAACAAACAAACATCTAAATTCATTATAGAGCAGAAACTGTATTTCTATTTTTAGTAACGGTGACCTTGATTGACACCCCACCCACCACAGAAGCAAACCCAAGCAAGGTCTTGATTTAAGGAACCTATATGTGAAGTTTCACTGCAATATCTCAAATCGTTCTAGAATTATCAAGCAGAAACCATCTTTTTATTTTTAGTAATGGTGACTTTGACTCGAAACTTCCCATTAGTATCCAATCCTAAGAGAGGTCTTGATAAAAGGTATCCATATGTGAAGTTTCATTACAAATCTTAATTCGTTCTCCAGTTATTTAGCGTAAACCATAATTTTAGAAACAGTGATCTTATCTTGATCCCACCCACCCCATATGCAATCCCAAGTGAGGTCTTGACATCAGGCATCTTTTCATGAAGTTTCATTACAATATCGCAATTTGCTATTGAGTTATTTAACAGAAACCATTTTCTATTTTTAGTTATGGTGACCTTGACTTTGATACCAAACACCCACAAACAAGAGGTCCACGATGGCCCTAGACTGCTCACCTGAGTTTAAGGCATCATAATGGCTTATAACAAGAGGGCCAAATGGAACTAAACAAATTAACTGAGTATGAAGTTCTGAGCCTTGCAGTTTCAAGAGAAGACTTTTATAGTCTAAATAAACCATGTGACCCACAGGGCATGGCCACTTTCTACCCCAAGGACATAATTTTAACAATATTTGTAGTGAACAATGTTTCAAACCAAATATGAAACCTCTAGGCCTTGCAGTTTCAGAGGAGAAGATTTTTAAAGCATACTTTCATAACAGTCTATATAAACCATGTGACCCCGAGGTGTGTCATCTTGCTATTTAAGTCTATATAAACCATGTGACACCCCCTCCAGGGTGTGGCCAGTTTTTACTCAGTTTCAATGAACAATCTTTGTAGAGGACCACTATACAATGTTATATACTAAATATGAAACCCTTGGCCCTTGTGGTTTCAGAGGAGAAGATTTGTAAAGTCATTGTGCTTTTTAAGTCTATATAAATCATGTGACCTCCTGGCATGGCCAGTTTTGACCACAGGGGCATCATTAATATATTTTGAACATTCTTTGTAGAGGACAACTTTACAATGTTACATACCAAATATGAAACCTCTGGGCCTTGCGGTTCAGGAGAAGATTTTAAAATTCATTTTGCTATTGAAGACTATATAAACCATGTCATCCCTGGGTCATGGCAAGCTTTGACCCCAGGGTAATCATTTGAACAATCTTTGTAGAGGACCACTATTCAATGTTACATACCAAATATGAAACTTTAAAGTCACTTTGCTATTGAAGTATATAATTATAAATCATGTGATCCTAGGGGTGTGGCCAGTTTTGACCCCACGGGCATCATTTGAACAATCCTTGTAGAGGACCATTATATGATGTTACAAACCAAATAGGACACTTTTGGTCCATGCAGTTTCACAGGAGATTTTTTAAACTATTTTTTAATTATTTTTTAGTCTATTAACCATGTGACCCCCAGGGCATGGCCAATTTTGACCCCAGAGGAATCATTTGAACAATCTTTGTAGAGGACCACTATACAATGTTACATACCAAATATGAAACATCTGGGCCTTGAGGTTTCAGAGGAGAAGATTTTTTAAGTCATTTTACTATTTAAGTCTATGTAACCCATGTGACCCTGGGGCGTGGCCAGTTTTACCACAGGGGCATAATTTGAACAATCTTTGTAGAGGACCACTATACAATGTTACAAACCAAATATGATACCTCTGGGCCATACGGTATCAGAGGAGAACATTTTTAAAGTCAGTTTGCTATTAAAGTCTATATAAACCATGTGACCCCCGGGTTGTGGCCAGTTTTGACCCCAGTGGCATCATTTGAACAATCTTTATAGAGGATCAATATACAATGTTACATACCAAATATGAAACCTCTAGGCCTTACGGTTTCAGAGAAGATTTTTAAAGTCATTTTGCTATACAAGTTTATATAAACACTGTGACTCCCGGGGCATGGCAAGTTTTGACCCCAGGGGCATAGTTTGAACAATCTTTGTAGAGGACCACTAGAGGATGTCACATATCAAATATGAAAGCTCCAAGCCTTGTGGTTTCAGAGAAGATTTTTTAAAGTTTTCAGTTCTTAAATCTATTTTTAGCTCTTGTGACCTACATATGCAGCCAACCGGAACGATTTGAACAATTTTCAATGACCCAAGGATCATTCCTGTGAAGTTTGATGAAAATCTGTTCAGCGGTTTAGGGGAGATGTTCTTTGAATAAAATGTTGATGCAGGACGCACTGCGGACGACGGACAAAAGGCGATCCTAAAAGCTCACCATGAGCACGTTGTGCTCAGGTGAGCTAAAAAAACAAGACACTGTGTTCGATAAACGCAAATGCCCCCGGTTAGTGCTGGACTGCCCATCTGAATAATTCTAAGTCCAAATTAGGTCAAGGTCAAAGTATGGTTGGGTAATATGAGTGGATTTGGAATGGACATCAGCAACAACTGTGTAAATATCCAAGTGCTGTAGTAAGTGGTGCTGGTGCTAGACGAAATAGTAAAATCTAGTTAACCCAAGTATAGCCCATTTGGATTATTCAAAGTCTAAATTAGGTCAAGCCAAGGTCAAAGTGAGGTTAGGTGATATGGGTGGATTGAGAACTGTGTAAATATCTAAGTGTTGTAGTAAGCGGTGTAGGTGCTAGACGAAACGGTAAACTCTACTTCACCAAGAAATGGCAAGTTTGAATTATAAGTCCAAATTAGGTCAAGGTCAAAGTGCGGTCGGGTGATATGGGTGGATAGGGAATGGTCATAGGCAACAACTGTGTAAGTATCCAAGTGTTGTAGTAGGCAGTGTTTGTGCTAGACGGAACGGTAAAATCTACTTAACCTTGTAACGGATGGACGGAAGGACAGGACAATCACTATATGCCTCCAGCATCAAGATGCCAGGGGCATAAACAAAAGCTGTCAGAGGACAGCGGGCTCGACTTTTCTTGTGCTTGTCAAAGTTACTGGCATTTTTTTTTTCGAAAAAAAGAAACATGTAAATTCCACGAAAACAAATTTTTCAAACGAATTGCATTAAAGTCAGCACATCAGAAATGCATTAAAGTCAGCACATCAATAAAATTGTATGAAATCCCAAGCGAGGTCTCGATATAAGGTATCTATGTATTAAATTTTATTACAATATCTCGATGCGTTCCAAAGTTATTAAGCGGAAACCATTTTTCTATTTTGTAGGAGAGCTTTTTTCAAACAAGGTTATGGTTCTTTTAACTGATATGTTTTCACATGTCTTATTTGGCAATATACAAGTGTATTTTGAAAAAAAAAATTGATTTACTTATATTTACTGTTAAAGTAATGAATTTGGCTGGACATTTAAGTAGGTAAAATGGCCTATTAATAATACTATTTGAAACATCATTTATTATGCAACAATATATTTTGTTCTAAACGACAGATTTTCTTAAATTTTCGCACATAAATGCACCAATGTATACTTACATCAAAACATTAATAAAAAGAATTGGGTTGTTTGGGAAATATTGGACTTTAAATATGGTACCTGTGTAGCCTTTTTCATGTTTCGTGTTTACGTGAACAACATATCAATTGCCAAAATAGAATCAAGATATTAAATGGATCTTTCTTTTTAACTAATTTGTTTGGCAATACATTGTATACGTGTGGTTTTGATAATTATAATGCTTTATGAACTTTTAACCATTGACTGGAACTCAACGAATTACACAGATTTATATTTTTTGATTGAAATTAGTATATTGTAACCTATAAACAATAAAGAAATAATGAAGCAAAAGGAGAAATTAACCCAATTATTTTATTTTTGTTGCGAACGTCTTTAATCCGTTCTTGAGTAAGAGAGCAGAAACGAAAAGTTGAGAAACTAGCTTACCAAAAAACTTTTACCAGTCCATATAGCTTATATGTTAACTTTCTAAGTGTAAAAAGGCCCATTATTTTGACAAATTTCAAACTAGAGTTACCAAACTTGGACTATAGGTTCATTTTAATGTGGGAAATAGATGTTTTAAGTTTGAATGAAATCCCTCAAGCCATTCCTGAGAAACTAGCTTACAGAAAAACTGTTTTTGTTTATTTTCTGTCCAATGATGATAAATGATGTTAATTAACGCAGGCTCTGAAAACATCAATGTTACACATACAAATAACTGCATGCAAGGCTTGCAACAGTTGGAAATCAAATTTTATCAATACATTTTTATCGTCACGCGCAAACTCTGGCCTGATCATGCTTGTGTTCGACTTCACCTGTAGTCTTACGTTCATAGACAAACTGTGCACGATTGGTGAAGATTGGATGAAAAATGAAGTCTCTATCCTGAATAATGTCCATTTTTGTATATTTTTTTGACAAACAAAGGGCATTAAATCTGATGTTTCTGGCCCAATTTTTCTTATATTCGACTTTTAATCTTATGGTCCTAGACAAACTGTGCAAGATTGATGAAGATTGAATGGAAAATGAAGTCTCTACCCTGAATATGTCCATTGTTGCATTTTTTTTTCACAAAGGGTAATAACTCCGGTGTTTCTGGTCCGATCTTGCTTATATTCGACATTAACTGTAATCTCATGGTACTAGACAAACTGTGCAAGGTTGGTGAAGATTGGATGAACAATAGCTGTCAGAGGACAGCACGCCCGACTATTCGAAGTATTTCAGTTGGTACATATTTTGGATAGTGGAAGGGGCATACATTTGTTAAAATACAAAACTTTTAAGTGAAGCCTTGTATAGTTTATACATTTTTGGAATAGAAACTTTATACACAATATCTATGTAAAATGTGCGCATAACTCTGTCAAAATACAAAACAGAGTTATGGGTAATGTTACCCCTGATACTAGAGTTGATGAAAAAGGTTAGTTCCAAGTTTCAAGTGAATAACTTATGTAGTTACGAAGTTACACAACACAGACACCGACGAAGCCAGGGGTAGTAGGATAGCTCACATATTCTTTGAATAGTTGAGCTAAAAATGAAGTTACAAGACGGGGGTAGTAGGATAGCTTACCTATTCTTCGAATATTGTGGATTAATTTAATTTCGTTGACATGAAATTTAGTGGATTCGTAAAATTGGGCATATTCGTTGGATCTTAAGTTCGTAGATTTCGATTTTTTGCAAAAACCTAAAAAAAAAATACTGTATGTGCTTTTTGTTTATTCTAACAACCCTTGTGCTCAGTTGACATCCACTAAAACAACAACGTGTCAATTACCCGCATTGTCCGTATCTTATCGTCTCAATCTTGCGATAACGTGGTCCGTAGAGTAACAACGCCCATACCAATTAGCGGGATTAAACATAGGTGCAATATACCAGTATCACAATAAACAGTCCAATTAATAGTGGTACCCATAGTGTCTTGTATAATTGTAATACAGGGTTCATACAAACATTTCCAAACAAAATTCAAGCACTTTTTAAGCACTTTTCAAGGTCAAAAAGTGAAATTCAAGCACTATTTCTCTTTGTCGCTTTGAAATTAGAACAATTTCTTTGGGTACATTTTATGACAATTCTTATGAAGATATATTTGTACATACAAAGCAACTCAATATGTGTAGCCAACATAAGACATTTTATCAACAATGCTACGGTTCATAAGATATTTATAAGACAAATGCTTACACAAAATCAGTTTAAAGTATGACTAGACAAGTTTTTAGTGTTCACTTAAATAATTTGACAAATGCTACATTTAACAGTTTTCAACATAACCACGTAATCTCTGATAGGCCAAATATTGACATTAACAGTTTCCAACATGAAAACTTATATAATAGATCAACACTTACATGAAAACAGTTTTCATCATGAACACTTACATGACTGGACAAATACTGGTATTAAAACAATATTCAACATCACAACTTTAATGAAATGTGGAATACAGAAACAGTGTTCAACATGACCTCTTAATATGATAGCACAATGCTAGTACATCTTAAACAGCTTTCAGTTTCAATTCTGTCTCATCAATTTTCTTTGCAAATTTTATGTATGACGTCAAATAGTTGACAGTTTTGTAGGGTTGCGAAAATATATACAATATAAATACAACATTTTACTTGCAGATTACAACAGCTCAATCCTCCATCCAATTATATGAATTTGTTGATATAACAACTGTCTGTCCATTAGTCATGCTAAAATTTGTCATAATTGATGATAAACAGTACGATAATGTTCATAAATTATATGAAACACAGACCTCTTCCCATTCGTAACCAAAGTTCAGCCTCGTTTTGAAATTAAAGTTAACACCATTGAAAACGTGAAACATAGCGAACGCTTGTGTGTATGTAATTTTAAACACGCTTTTATTTATTTGCATGTGCATATTTTGCTGTGTAAACTATTGCATTCGTTTTAACTTACCAGAATTTCTCTTGTGTTTTCGCTGTTTTGGTGGCTCTTGAGAGCCGATTCGCCCATGCTGGCAATTTCAATATTTTTTTGGCATTGTTTGCACCTTGCCGTGGTCTTTGAAACTTCTATCACCCAAGGATACTTATTCACCCAAGTCTTTTGATAAACATTTATTTGCAGGCATTTTGTGTTTTTATTGTTTGTCCTTGAAGAGTGTAGAAAGTTGTTGTTGTAGCGAGTCAGTAATTCCCGTCAAAACCAGTACCGCAAACACCATACAACACAAACATTGGGTATCTCCTTAGATAGGGGGAGCGATGAATGTGATCTAATATCATGAGAAATTAGCTAAAAGCTTGGAAAGAATCTGTTTTCAACACTTTTGTGATCATTTCATTTTCAAGCACTTTTCGAGCCTAATTCAAGCACTTTCTAAGCATTTTTCAAGGCTATGGTTGAAAATAAGCACTTTTAAGCACTCACGATCTTTTTTAAGCACTTTTCAAGGTAAACCTTTATTTTTAAGCACTTTTCAAGGTCTGTGCGAACCCTGTAATAAAACAGTGGGTCCTATTAATGGCAGTTTGACAAAAAGCCAGTTAAGCGCATGACAATTAACAAGAGACAAACTGCGAATATCGATATGTGCGTGACAATTGAGCAATCCATACCTTTCAATTATTCTGTCAGTATTATCTGTTCTTTCAAGAAGGAAACATCATACAATTATTTATTTTTTCAAACATAGTTAAAGTATAATTTAACATCATGTCAGTATTCACAGTAAATAATTATCAAGGGAGGTAACACAATCACCAAAACATGGGTCAAAAGTAGTTGCACCCCTTTAGGCTGACGTCACAGTAGTGCAGATACTAATAATTTCGGATATAAGACTTCGGACATTAACGTTCGTTGTTCGTTGTTCATTTCAGTGTCTGACGAATAATTATGGTTTTACAGTAGTCAAGCTAAAAATGAAGTCTCTATACTAATACGGTCCATTTTTGTATATTTTTTTAATAAACAAAGGGCAATAACTCTGGTGTTTGAAACACGATTTGGCCCATTTTTGGCATCTGCTGAGATCTGATGGTCATTCAAAAACTGTGATAGTTTGGTTAAGACTAGATGGAAAATAAGTCTATATTTTGGCAAATAGCATTTTTGCACTTTTGCATGAAAAACGGGCAATAGCTCTATAGTTACTGGTGTTATCTGACCCAATAACAATCCCATTGGAAATGTTATGGTCATACACAAACTGTGCAAGTTTGGTTAAGATTGGATAAAAAGTGAATTTTCCAGCGTGAATACAAACCCAATTGCTGACAGCACACGGACGACAGACGACAGACGACGGACGACGCAGAAGAGGTCTCAGAGCAACAGGTAAGGATTCTTTCAGAATTGGGTATTACCCCATCATATTTGAAATAATTGAGTACTGAAAAAAGTATTTGAGTACTTTAAATTATGTTACCCCATCAGAATAAAAATAAACGAGTATTAAACAAAAAAAGGAATTCCATATTTAGTACCACAACCACAACACGCAAATGGTGTGTTTCTTTAATTTAACACAAAGTTCAAAACATAACCATTTAACTTTTCACAACATTAATCAGCATATTGTTCCCAAAACTCTGAAAATATTTTAAACTTTGTTTCGTAAATAATGCTAACAGTTTTCAAGGCGAGGTATGATAAGTAGGCCCGATTTTCAAAAAAACATTTACACTGGTAAATAGTACTATTCTTTGTCAGTTAGTCAATCACTTTACGCAGTGAGTTTGCCGTTTTTTACGTTTTGGGTATTTTAATTGAGTTTTATTACTCATCAAATAAAAAATTAATTGCGTATAAGAGGTTTCAGAATTGCGTTTTTACGCAAATACGCGCCTTATCTGTTGCTCTGCCTAATACCAATAGTTCACCAAGCAATGAAAGCTGCATGTGAAACTATTTGCTAAAGAAATTTGCGTTAAATGTTTAGACATAGTGTGGATTTTGAACCATACAAAAAATAGCTCAGAATCCACAGATTACGTTTATGCTATGTTCCAATTAATACATGGTTATCTTCCAAATATGCGCATGTGCACCGAGTGTTTAATAATTAAAATCATATATATCAATTTTAAAATAAATGAACACAAGCAACACATGTTTGAAAACAAAGCTTACGAAAAAACCAGTGTTAAAAAAAGAGCTGAACTGTAACATGATGAACTTTAACATCAGAATCGTCTAGATGTTTTCCTATCGATTTCATGGCTAATGAAAGTCTGTTCTTAAAATAGCTTCACTAGTTTTTCCAGTATCACACTCTATTTGCATGTGTGGGGTAGTCAGTTGAACTGGCATGGTTTTGTGGTTTGCATACGTCTTTCAAACGTTCCTGATAAAAGCAATTATGCCGAAAAAAGAAACTTAACCTTCCTTTATGCCTACTAACACTTTCCTAAAGTTTCATAATGATTGCACAAAAACTTCTCCAGAGGCATAACTCAAAACTTCCGAATACATGTATTATGAGCAAAACATCCAAAATCATAGGCTAGGAAGTTCAAAGTTCCAGATTTGAAAAGTTAATGAAAGCCCTGTTTATAGATAAGAAGTATTTCAAGTTTCAAGTAAATACCTTTGATAGAATTCAAGATATTTGAAAACGATAAAAAAACTGTAACCTTGGCTACGGACAAACAGACCGACGCACGGACTGACGGACAGTTCAATTTTAATATGCTCTCCTTCAGGGGCATGAAAATAAACAACCATAGTTTTGTCTCCAATGACTATTCAAAAGCGACGGTTACAGCTGATACGTTTTAAGTGTGCATGTCAGATAATGATGATAATAAAATAATTAAAAATGGACCAATTGATTGCCACCATAAATAGCATTGCAACAAGATTTTTGTAGGGTGTTCTTATAATGAATCTAAATATGTTTTCTGATTCTAAATCTGAAATAAAAATTAAAATATCCTACTTAGAAGTGAAGTTATGAAAGTTATTGTACACCACCCACCAATGTCCAATAAAACGTATTACAAGCAAAAAAAACTAAAAAGTCAACCCAACCATATTTTTCACATATTAAACCAAAACCTATGAGAAAAAAATGTATATTCATTTAGGTATATTCTATACCAACACAAAAACAACTCAAACAATATCCCTATAAGCTCTTATATGTGTATCAAGTAGCTTCAGTTTTGGTTTATTTCTTTAAAGGTTTGTGCATTAATTACAAAACATGATGCAATATTAATGTAAGAAAAATATTATAAATCCAATGTATACTTTAAATTCAGATGAAAACTACGAAGTATCTTTTAAACAATACTGTTAATAAATTTCAACATTTTGCTTTTGATGTTTTGATCAATATCTAAGTTCTGTCAGTGATGGTTAGTGAGTATTTTTACATAAAAAGTTTATTGTTAATGTTTAATACTTTTTCAGATTTCATTTTTTTATTTTAATTGTAACACCAGTATTACTCAAATATTTCACACTTATCGTTATTATATGGAAACTGACAAATAATGTATATTTACAGTATCAGTTTAACAAAACAGTCTTCAGACAGAAAATAGTTAAATTCAATTCTAGTTGTTTACAAAGTTTGGCTTTAGAATATCATGTTATAACAGAAAATAGGAACATTAGCCTTGTGCAGACGCAATACTGTTCTTAACAATAATAATAAATGTATGCATATTTAATACATCGTGAGTTTCAAAGTGATGCGATATAAATTACAATAGAGGCAACAGCAGACTTGCAGTGGTACGAACCGACTAGGTACGAACCGACTAGGTACGAACCGACTAGGTACGAACCACCCAGAGTTCGAACGTTAACGTTATTGATGGTATATTTCTACTATTCAACAATTTCAAATACATATGCAAGTATATAACATATATATTGCATATTATTACACATTATTCATCCCTACTAGTTTGTTTTCAGCAAAAAATAAGGTTGCTACGCCTGTTAAATAGTGTCATTCGTACATAGCGCCGCATTCTTGGATTTGTGTTTACTCTAGCATGGGGTTGGAAATGTCCCATAAAAAATACATCTATGGTTAAATATGTAAAAAAATTGTGATGTGTGTAAAAAAAACATTTTGATGATTAAATAAGTACCATGAAATTCAGCGAAACTAATTTTTTCTCAGAAAAATTGGATTTTGAAATATTCGAGTCAGATTTTCGGAGCTAAAAATAACACTTTTGCAGTGGTCAAAATTAGCACAAGCCCATATGCTTGAGACTGGTAAATTTCGGCACGGGCTTGTTCATTTTATTGAATAGCAAGCCCGTCGGGCTTGTAAAAAAATTATAAAAAAATTTATCATCAAAACCTACTTTTTGTCTTTGTATTCTCCCAACGCTGTGCGGAAATCAGCGTAAACAAATACAAACAAATGTTACAGCCATCAACACATAACACTATATTATGTGAAGTTAGAACAAGGCATCAAACATAGAATGGACATGATTTTTGTTCTTTTATCACATAAAACTGAGCATTTTGTGTTGTTTATGTATGTTCGTTATATTCTGTCAATACTTTTGGTACAAATAGCATTAGTAATAGATTAATGAGGTAATACGCAGCTTAAGAAACACTTGTACCTTCCAAATACTCCCGGACGTCCTTGAAAGTTTTCGCTCGTTCATTGTCAGCGCTTATGAGTTTCAACAGTAATCATGCTAGAGACGATTATTATTTATACTATATTTGCCGAACTTAACTTGACAATGTACGTTTTGTCGGCCTCGTTCTGAATCAATAATCAACTGGTATATTGTTTACATAAAGTGTTCGGGTTGAAATATACACCCGATGACAAACCGGGGCAAAAATGAAAAGCTGAAAGGAAGGATGATTCAGAATATGAAGTTAAACGAGACAGGAAGTTTTTGCCGATGTTGCAGACCATGGCTGGCTTATGATGAAGCGACCAAAACTATGAGATACGTTTGTGCAGTATTCAAAATAAAAGACGAAATATATTAAATTACATGTCTTTTTCTTTAACAAAAACCTTCTTATCCTATATTTGATTCGGGCTTGTACTTTCTTGTTCGGGCTTGCCCATTTTCCAAAAATACGAGCCCAAAGGCTTGCATTTTGAATTCCTAATTTTGATCACTGCTTTTGCGGAAACTTTTATGGTTTCCCTGTTATTTCATCATCTAATTAGCATATGCAATGCAGATTGGTTCCAGATATTTACGTTTTATATGGGTTTTAGAGCGAAATAAAATGGAACCAGTGTTTGGGCCGCTTGCCGACACTAATTAATATTCATGAGCTGCCGCCAAGGGACACTACTCTTATTGCTTTGGCATTGCTACCGTAAAAATTGGCAAGAGCTATCAGAAAATTCTGTCAGTAATAGGTGCGAGAAGGTACAATCAAACACAATCAAACACGTGTTTTAGGACTGACTTTGTAATTTGCAACCTAACACATAGCCATTTTTACAGTATAAAAACATTAGTGGTGTAAACACATATTTATTTCACTTGTACAACTGGCCGATATACAAATAGATGCACAATACAATAAGAATAAGAAAAGGATTGAAATGAAAGAATTGAATTCTTATATGGTTTCTCTCCTTGAACTTGTTTTTACACATATAAATGGCAGGGTTTTATAGAACAAATGACGGGCATTTATGCCAGACAAAGATGTATACGTTATGGATATGCTGAGTTTTAGAAAGACAAACAAGTGAGGCGAAAAGAAAAAAAGGGAGTGGAGGACTGGTGATGCACGGATTAAGTAAACAGCTGATGACGGAATCGGAATCGGATTGTTAACTAAATCATCGGGATTCGCTTATATACTCTTGGACATGAAAAAATATGGTGGCATTTTCATTATCGTCTAGATTTATATTGCCGAATAGAATTAAATTGAGGTCTATGTTGCGACTTATTCTAGAAATATTGTTAATTAATTTAGCTCGTATTGTGTTAAAGTATGGGTACATAAAAAAAAAAGTGATAATTCGATTCAATATCACCACAGGAACACAGTGGAGAAGCAACGACATGTTTTGCATAAAGATGCTCATTTAGCGAACTTGAATTGGTTCTTAACCGCGTGTGAAGTATTTGTAGATAACGCTTACCAACATAATAGTATGAAGGGTTCTTTACTAAGATTCTGTTAAGATTGTATTTAAAGTTATTCAACGTGTCGCTATTTTTAACTTCTTCTGGTAAACTATTCCATTTTCTAATAACTGCGGGTAAAAACGAATTATAATACAGAGTTGTTCTAGTTACTGATGTTCGAAGATCATTAGCGTTTCGAAGATTATACCTAGTAGCAGAACCAATATTTTGAGGTACCAGATCCGTCAAATACTGAGGTGTAAGTAAACTTTGCATTTTATATCAAATAATATAAGCTGATGTTTATCGCGTCAATCTTGCAAAGGTTCCCATTTAATATCTTTATATAGTTCTGATAGGGAAACTAATTTTGATGATCCGCATGCAATTCGTGCAGCTTCGTTTTGAAATTTGTCTAATTCGTGTTTTTCTGCCTGGGTGCAATTATCCCATATTACATCTGAGTATTCTAATAACGGGCGTATAAATGATGTATAAATAGTTTCGAGCGATTTTCGATCAAGTTTGAATCTCAATTTGCGCAGAATATTAATTCTACTCCAGGCTTTGTCTTTTATATATTTAATATGCATGTGCCATTTGCAATCGTTCGAAAGAATAACTCCGAGATGTTTATGAGAACTGACATCTGGTATATGTGTGGACAGCATTGTGAAGTGATATTGATTCAGTTGTTGTTTTCTTGAGAAAGTTAATGTTTCAGATTTGGAGGGGTTAAATGCAACATGCCATTTTAGAGCCCAGTTAGATATTTTGTCGATGTCGTTTTGTAATATTGCATTTGAGGTGTTAGGGTCATCTAAAATAATGTATAAAGATGTGTCGTCAGCAAAAAGGCGAATATTACTTTGGATATCATTAACAATATCGTTAATAAAGATTAAAAATAATAAGGGCCCTAATATAGAGCCCTGGGGAACACCAGCCTCAAGTGTAGCCCAGTTGGAGCATGCGCCTGGGAGCACTTTGCGTTGGCGTCTTCCATTTAGGTAGTTTACACACCAAGAATGTACGTTTCCGCGAATCCCAATAGTTTGGAGTTTGAGTAACAGACCTTGGTGCCAGACCTTGTCAAAGGCCTTACTGATGTCAAAAAATATAGCTTTAACCTCTAGCCCATTGTCAAGCGCTTTGCAGAACGTGTCGTATATATTAGTGAGTTAGTTTGTGGTAGAGTCACCCGGCAAGAACCCCAACTGAAATGAGGTAAGTATTCTGTTATTAATAAGATGGTTATAAACATGTTTAAATATTATTTTTTCAAAAACTTTTTCCATTGTATTAAGTAACGAAATTGGTCGATAGTTACTTGCTACTTTTGGATCGCCCTTTTTAAGAACTGCACTGACATTAGCTTCTTTCCAACAGCTTGGCAATATACATTTGTTGAGCGAGAAATTAAAGGTCGCATAAAGGGGTGGACAATTCAGCCCGACACTCTTCTAGAATACGGTTACTTACACCATCAGGCCCTGATGCTTTGTCAACAGAAAGTGACTTAAGAATATCGTGAACATCAGTTGGTGTGATAATGAAGGACTCTAGCGAGTTTGCAATTGGGACATAAATGGGCTCCGGTGCGTCGTCGTTTTCAATGTAAATTTTTGACTGACTTTGAAAAAGGTTGTTTAGAATTTTCGCCTTCTCATAACAATCAGTTGTAGTGGAGTTGTCGGCAGGATTTACTAGCGCAGATATTATGTTATTATTAGGCTTATTGATAAATGACTTAAAATCCTCCACCAGTCCTTAGATGAATGGTTATTGTGTTTAAGTTTCACACTTAAGCTTTCGTAGTAATTCTCTTTAGCTTGTCTAATTAATGATATGGTCTTGTTTCTTATTGTTCGAAATTTGGACCAATAATAATCAGTATTTTTTTCTATTTTGCATATCGGTAAGCCCGTTTTCGTTTTCTTATCATTCCGCGTACTTGTGTATTGAGCCAGGGAGCGTCACGTGGTTTAATTTTGATTTTCCTGTTTGGGATACAATGTTTAGCATTACCGATAATAGTATCTGTGATATTAGTGCAATACGTATCAACATCATTACTTACAATTTTATTCCAATCAAATATAGAAAAACTTTCACGTAACATATTGTAATTACCATCGTCATATTTCCATGCTTTTGCATTTGGCTTATTATATTTAAATAGACCATATATAGGACAATGGTAGCGATGTTGTTAATCAAGAAAAGATTCGCCAACACCTGATAATGCCAAGCTTTCTGGGTTAATAAATCAAGAATTGATGAAGAACTTTCCGTAAAATGCGTTGGTTCGTCAATAACTTGAACAAGACTGTACTCTTGACACTAAGAATCTAGTTTTCTTAATAATATAGGTTGGCTGTTATTTAGGTTAAAATCACCGGTTATTATGATATCAGAAATGCCAGTTTGGATTGCTAAACCAATAGAATCGTCAATTAAATTCGTGTATGATGCATCTGCGTTTGGTGATCTATAAAATAACCCAAATAGGGCACGCTTTTTACTCTTAAAGTGAATTTCATCCAAATGCATTCTACTGAGTTAAGCTTAAGGTCAAGTCTACGTTCGTAGTCGATAAAATCTTTTACATATAACATAACGCCACCGTGACTATCATGTATTCAGTCCTTGCGCTCAGGGGAATGATATGAGGGGATAAGGAGTTCGTCAGTTTCTATAGAGTTGTTAAGCCACGTCTCAGAAACGATAATAAATCAAAATTCGAAAGTTCTGCTGTAAGAATGTCCATCTTGTGCCTTATACTCTGCACATTATACTGAATAAACAAAAAGTTATTATGTATTGCCAATAGATCGGACAGTGTGTTAGACTCAGTGAATGAGGAACTAAGAGAACTAAGCGATACGGGGCCTGGGTTTGGTTCAATATCACCGGAAAGCAACAAGATTATTTTAAGCCATGTCACTAACACGATTGTTAAGAAAGAAAAATGTATTCTTCTTACGAAGGATACGTTTGAAATGTAGCGCTCGCCTAATATAATGTGTGTATGAGGTCGTTGTATGCGCCGGAAAAGTTGAGATTGACAATTAATGTTGTGAAGAGTCGACTCCAGAGCAATTTTGTTTTTGTACAGTGAGATTAGAACTAGCACGTTAAAAGATGCGAAAAACAATCCGATTGACGTGTATCTTGGTAAAATGTTATGAGTATCCATCATAACACAGTAGGAAAAGTGAACGTAATGTATTATTTACACGAGTTACAATAATCCTAAGAGCATCAAACAATCCTCCATCCTTTAGACAGTAAAAAATAAGTAAACAACTGAAATGAAAGGTTATAAAAAAGTATAGTAGTATATAGCTGGTCATTGTAGCAATCCTCCATCCTTTAGACAGTAAAATAAGTAAACAATTCAAATGAGAAAGGTTATAAAAAAGTATAGTAGTATATAGCTGGTCATTGTAGCAATCCTCCATCCTTTAGAGAGTAAAATAAGAAAACAACTGAAATGAGAAAGGTTATAAAAAAGTATAGTAGTATATAGCTGGTCATTGTAGCAATCCTCCATCCTTTAGACAGTAAAATAAGTAAACAATTGAAATGAGAAAGGTTATAAAAAAGTATAGTAGTATACAGCTGGTCATTGTAGCAATCCTCCATCCTTTAGACAGTAAAATAAGAAAACAATTGAAATGAGAAAGGTTATAAAAAAAGTATAATAGTATATAGCTGGTCATTGTAGCAATCCTCCATCCTTTAGACAGTAAAATAAGTAGACAACTAAAATGAGAAAGGTTATAAAAAAGTATAGTAGTATATAGCTGGTCATTGTAGCAATCCTCCATCCTTTAGACAGTAAAATAAGTAGACAACTGAAATGAAAAAGGTTCTAAAAAAGTATAGTAGTATATAGCTGGTCATTGTAGCAATCCTCCATCCTTTAGACAGTAAAATAAGAAAACAATTGAAATGAGAAAGGTTATAAAAAAAGTATAATAGTATATAGCTGGTCATTGTAGCAATCCTCCATCCTTTAGACAGTAAAATAAGTAGACAACTAAAATGAGAAAGGTCATAAAAAAGTATAGTAGTATATAGCTGGTCATTGTAGCAATCCTCCATCCTTTAGACAGTAAAATAAGTAGACAACTGAAATGAAAAAGGTTATAAAAAAGTATAGTAGTATATAGCTGGTCATTGTAGCAATCCTCCATCCTTTAGACAGTAAAATAAGAAAACAATTGAAATGAGAAAGGTTATAAAAAAAAGTATAATAGTATATAGCTGGTCATTGTAGCAATCCTCCATCCTTTAGACAGTAAAATAAGTAGACAACTAAAATGAGAAAGGTTATAAAAAAGTATAGTAGTATATAGCTGGTCATTGTAGCAATCCTCCATCCTTTAGACAGTAAAATAAGTAGACAACTGAAATGAAAAAGGTTATAAAAAAGTATAGTAGTATATAGCTGGTCATTGTAGCAATCCTCCATCCTTTAGACAGTAAAATAACAAAACAATTGAAATGAGAACGGTTATAAAAAGTATAGTAGTATATAGCTGGTCATTGTAGCAATCCTCGGTCCTTTAGACAGTAAAATAAGAAAACAATTGAAATGAGAAAGGTCATAAAAAAGTATAGTAGTATATAGCTGGTCATTGTAGCAATCCTCCATCCTTTAGACAGTAAAATAAGTAGACAACTGAAATGAGAAAGCTAATAAAAAAGTATAGTAGTATATAGTTGGTCATTGTAGCAATCCTCCATCCTTTAGACAGTAAAATAAGTAGACAACTGAAATGAGAAAGGTTATAAAAAAGTATAGTAGTCTACAGTTGGTCATTGTAGCAATCCTCCATCCTTTAGACAGTAAAATAAGTAGACAACTGAAATAAAAAAGGTTATAAAAAAGTATAGTAGTATATAGCTGGTCATTGTAGCAATCCTCGGTCCTTTAGACAGTAAAATAAGCAAACAATTGAAATGAGAAAGGTTATACAAAAGTATAGTAGTATATAGCTGGTCATTGTAGCAATCCTCGGTCCTTTAGACAGTAAAATAAGCAAACAATTGAAATGAGAAAGGTTATAAAAAAGTATAGTAGTATATAGCTGGTCATTGTAGCAATCCTCGGTCCTTTAGACAGTAAAATAAGCAAACAACTGAAATGAGAAAGGTTATAAAAAAGTATAGTAGTATATAGCTGGTCATTGCAGCAATCCTCGGTCCTTTAGACAGTAAAATAAGTAAACAATTGAAATGAGAAAGGTTATAAACAAAAGTAGTGTTGTTAATCAGTGTCCAAAATTTTAGTCGATTAATCAGTAACAAGTTCTGACTAAATAACCGATTAATCAGGATTCCTGAAAGTAAATGAAATACACTCTAGACTGCAACATTTCCATGATTTACATTGATTTATTGAGTTTTGCAGCAAATATGTGTCTGATTTATATAGCAATTATGAAGGAAATAGGCATAAAGGAAACATGTTTTTGTAAATACATTTTGTGAACTGCATTATTCTACTAACGTGCTGGAATATTGACAAGATACATATTAGATATATGAATTATAAAAAAGTTAAGCAACCATACAAACACTATAAATCTTTATCGTGTGTTGGGTACAAAAATGCAGAATTTCTTTAAAAAAAAAAAAAAAAAAAAAAAAACAACAACAGAGATACTTCATTTTTCGTGCTATCTAGACCAATACTTCAGTTTGAGTGTGACAGTATATAAATATTGACTTCCTTGAGGGTGACAGTGCGTATTGTCAACCGGAGGCAACACTGTCGACCGAGGCTTAAGCCGAGGGTTGACGAGACGCACTATCACCCTCAAGGAAGTCAATATTTATTTTATTATACCGAACAATCCCGTATCATTTGCGTATCGGACGACATAGCGGTAGCGGGCGACATTGCCGGGCGACATACAAAATTGTTGCCCGCTGCAGTTTTATGCATTATATAGAGAAATAATCAAGTGAGGTATAATAATATGATATATGCCGACACAAAAAACATGAACATCGAAGTTATAACCCTTGGTCCGATGGACAAAGTATAACAAAAAAGGTCATTTCCTATGCAGAGACTTGTCGTATATGTGGCCATAAGATCATAGCTGGAACTAAGGAGTTATGAGCCCTTGTTTGTGAAAGAAAATGCAAAAATACTAAAACAGTGACTCAATTAGTTTATCAAATTTTGATCATTTTTTTACACAGTTTGTGTTGGACAATATACACTACGTCTAGCGTGATTTCTGCCTAAAACACAGACCCACCGTGGACAATTTTTCGTCAGCGTGGAAAATCACCGCGATTAAAAGGTGGTTCCATCGCGATAGAATCGCGGTGATAGTGGGTGAGCACCGCGGGCGTTATCGGGAAATCAATCTCACGGTGGACCACTGCGGTCGCGGTGGGTCGCGGTGAAATACAGGTACATGTGAATGAACAAGTACAGTTCGATATTTCAGACCGTATACTATTCGCAAAGTACAAATCGTCTTCTATTAACCGATACTTACCAATTAATATAATCACAGTTTGCAACTCTAATCTTTTTTATTTTGATATCTTTTTTATTTTGATAATTTATTCCGAAGTTCCATGTTCGCAGTTGTGTTGTGAAATCGTAAACAAAGAGTCAAGGGCATTAATACAAGTCTCGCGAAAATTCGCAATCTGCGTGAATTGACAGTTTGACGTCTTCAAAGTAAAGCCGACAAGAAACCATAAAATAACACCTTTCTCGGCGATAAAATTGGCTTCTTTTGTTTAGAGAAGCGACATGCTTAACCAATCGCGTGTTTGTTACTCAGTGGCAATCGTCCTATTATGAAAGAGCACGTGCATAGCTCCGCCTTTCGAACTTTTACAGAGAACAAAGGTGTTGGTTATGTCAATCATTGTTATAAAATCACGTTTTTTACCGACATGTTAATCAATTGTTTTGATAGTCATATTAAAAATGCAAAGATTTGTCATAGAATCGGACAACGAATTTGATGAGGTCTTTGTGATTTGACTGACGCATATTTTCATTTTCCCGTTTTGTCATAATGTTCCGTATTTTCCGAAAACCATGTTCTTGGTCGTACCTGAAATAAAATGTAAAATATTTTGTAAAAAGCTCAATGTGAAATTATGACTCGCTAAAATCACCGCGATCCACGGCGATTTCTTATCAACATTTTTTATTGAGACTGTCACCGCGATTCGCCACGGCGACATCACCGCGTTCCACAGTGTTCCACGGTGTATCGCGGTGACTATAGTAGTGTGTCACGCTGGGCTGAATCATGGTGGTGCGTCGCAGAAGGCAGAAATCACGCTAGACGTAGTGTACGTATACTATCGCAGCAGAGTCTTAACTTGACCAGATCTGGCAACAGACAACGGGGTTGTCATTATTGCCCGGGTGAAAATAAATGGGAAAAAATGGACTTAAGGCAGGATGGGTACCTGTACTTCATTTTCCACCCAATCGGTACCAAACATCTTCTATTTGTTGATCACCATCAGATCTCAGACAAATTTGAATATAGGAAGTGTAGATGACAATACAGCTACCTGTACCTGGATAGGGTTGTCATTATCATATAAAACAAGCGATTTTTATCTAAATCTAAGCCATTTGGCCAGTGGTCTAGGGGGTGGGGGCCTTGTGCTATTTCCCATTGCAATTTTAAAGTTTCTGAACAAAACACACCGATTTTCTCACGATTATTTTAATTTGATCTGCTATCGGTTAATTATGACCTGGGTCCCTACTCATTAATGGCAATTATTTAGTTTTTGATAAGCAATGGTAAAATGGTCAGCTAAAGAAATATGACAGCTAATCAGCTAGACAAATGAATACGAAGACCATAATTTTATTATTTTTATGTTTACATTTTATAACATTTGTTCAAACCTTTCAGAAAAGTAAGATCTCCATCTTTAACAATAATGAGTGGAGCCATCATGGACTTCCTTGTTTGTAATCAAGAAATAACAGCTTCACTAGAGACGAATATTAGTTCTACAAATCATATTAAAATATATAAATGTATACATTTTAATGTATTGAACAATGAATTTAATTATATGTGCATGTGTGGTATTTAATTATATTCTTTGGTCACTGACATATAAATAAATCGGATCACTTGTTCAAGTTAAAAAGAGGGATTGGAAATTTTTCAAGAAAGAAAACTCATGCATATATATCTTCAATTAATCGACTAATCACAAATCTTAATCGACTAATTAATCATTACCTATTAGTCGTTGATTAATCGAAGAAATGATTAATCGGCACAACACTAAACAATTATAGTAGTATATAGCTGGTCATTGTAGCAATCCTCCATCCTTTAGACAGTAAAATAAGTAAACAATTGAAATGAGAAAGGTTATAAAAAAGTATAGTAGGATATAGCTGGTCATTGTAGCAATCCTCCATCCTTTAGACAGTAAAGTAAGAAAACAATTGAAATGAGAAAGGTTATAAAAAAGTATAGTAGTATATAGCTGGTCATTGTAGCAATCCTCCATCCTTTAGACAGTAAAATAAGTAAACAATTAAAATGAGAAAGGTTATAAAAAAGTATAGTAGTATGTAGCTGGTCATTGTAGCAATCCTCCATCCTTTAGACAGTAAAATAAGAAAACAATTGAAATGAGAAAGGTTATAAAAAAAGCATAGTAGTATATAGCTGGTCATTGTAGCAATCTTCCATCCTTTAGACAGTAAAATAAGTAGACAATTGAAATGAAAAAGGTTATAAAAAAGTATAGTAGTATTTAGCTGGTCATTGTAGATATGGACTGGACATTCATATATTTTACAAGTGCCACAAAAATAATAAATGGCATTCATAGTGGCCAGAATTATTGATTGAGAAAATACATAAATGTATGTATATGGTTGCTGTGCCGATACAGCGTGCGAAATCGGTTATACATAGATACATAGGTACAATCATATATTTAATCTCTAGACAGAGAAAACGACTACTGGTGACCGGTATTTGACCCGAAGTTAAGCTTCTAAAGGTAATTATTTGTAATTTTACACTTTCGCAGCGCTAAAAGTATTTTTCAATTGAAATAATGAATCGTATTAATTCAAAAAATCAATCCGTATCGAATACAATTAGTGAGATTGGGATTTGTCCAATCTACGCGTTTACGTTATGCATCATTAATTTTAATCGTATACGCATTATCAATTAGACCTTAATGTTACCACTTTGGTCGGTTTAAGAATCAGGTTCAAAAATCAAGCTGACAATCATTAGCATATCAATCGCTTACATAGATATAGTACAGTTTTTGTACACATACACCGTTCACATTCGGTAATGCAAAATATACTTCGGAACAATATTTGCATAGAAAATTGTTAGAAATAGCTGTATTGTATACATATTAATTACAAACAATGGTTAAATAAGTATTACATGTGTGACAGTTATGGTGCATTCTATTTGTCACTGTACGGCTCAGAATGTTGAAATCGTCTACATCATCAACGTACTTTTAAATTATTATGCTAATTCATGGAGTTTAGATTTGTATGTACTGCACCTTTTGAAAATGTAAATTGAGCTAAATATGGATATATAAGGTATCCTTATCGCATCAATGATATAGTTAATATACAAAATTTGAAGAGTATAAATTGATTTATTAGGTGCCATGATGGTGTATCTTAAACAGATCTTAATATAACTATGTCAGAATTATAATAATTTTGAATAGTGCACAATGAGATAAATAGGTTAAGACTTTGTACGCTATATTGTACATGATTTTTTGGAAAAGGAATCACATTGTTGCCTGTAATCGTAACAATAAGTTGGTAAATAATCTAACAGAAGCAATTAGATTCGAACATACTTAGCATGGTAGCATACGTTGTACAATCAGCAAATTTATTACTGGAGAGACAACACTGTTAATCGGAGATAAAAACTATGGTTATCAAATATTCAGCGAGTTCAAAACATTTTGCACGATATACATGTATTCCGCAGATATGTTCAAATGACAGCTGCCACATTGCTAATTTAAACATGTAGAGTAGAAAATGTATACATCAATCGTTTTTTCTATCACGATACTCGCTGATTTATTTAAAGAAAAGAACACAATTATCGTTGTTAAACTACGCAAAAAGCATGTTAGCATACATTGTACAATCAGCAAATTTATTACTGAAGAGACAACACTGTTAATCGGAAATAAAAAGCTATGGTTATCAAATATTCAGCGAGTTCAAAACATTTTGCACGAGATACATGTATTCCGCAAATATGTTCGAATGACAGCTGACACATTGCTAATTTAAACATGTAGAGTAGACAACTTATACATCAATCGTTTATTCTATCACGATACTCGCTGATTTATTTAAAGAAAATAACACAATTATCGTTGTTAAACTATGCAAACAGTAGTGCTGATTCAGAGCGGAGCATAGCAAAAAGTATTTCACATTATAACTGCAAAAATATTGGTCAAGTCATATTAGAGTCGAAATAACCTTCGTGTTGTCGATGTTCATCGGCCAATAAACAACTCTTTGTCGCTTCGGTGCGTGGCTAACGCCCTCGTGATTAGAATCCCACACGTCAGAGCTCCAAATTCTCATTCGCCCGCCGACAATCAACGACAAATCGAACATTATTTCTTAGTTAAATATAATCGTAGTGACACTAATGAAGGCGTTTAACAGTAGATTATTTGCTGTAGTTGCCATGATTAGGTCGTTCATTTTACAACAATACACTACTGTAAATATTACAGGTCAGATTGATTCTGTCAGATAGTTTATAATATTGTAACGGGTGTACCATTCACTCAATACAGGGTATTGATTTCCAATTTCTAACAAGAAGACATTACTACATGTATAAACATAACTGGTCAAAATTCGTTTTGTGTGATGAAATCAATTTGTTTAAAATACAACTGTTATCAATGTACCATTCAATCACTATACATTCGTGGTTTATTTTGATACGTGTATAAAACACCACAGTTTGTAGTGGTGTAAACAAACTGAGACAAACTGACAACTTTTTTTTATCGGACAATTGATCCTGTAAAATTGGACTGACTGGCCGGACCTTAGGAAATTTTATAGGCCAGGTCCGGCGGTCCAGCCATGTTTGGGTGAGACTGGTGTAACCGTGTATTGTTGTTTACTTCCAGAAAAATGTTCATGAATTCGGTCACATGTTATTTTGCCGCATACATTAATTTGTAAGCCAAAACATTGATAGGAAACGATGATTTAATAGGCAAGTGTGATAATTAGATCTATTTAGACTAGTCTACTGTATTTTTTCTATGTTATTATTGATTACAATTTTATTCAGAACTAAAGAGCACAAAAATTTACTCTTGTTTTAAATGCAGGTAATAATAACTGCAATTACTAAGATTTGTATGTGTTTTACTTCCTAGAAAAAAATCAGGCACGTATTTGGGGCACGTGCAAATTGACCGCGTGCATTGACAAAACAACAAAAAATAATTTGAATAAATTAGAAATATATAATGTAACCGACCGTTAAAGCAATGTGAGCATAGAAAAGCATAAAATGCATCTCATCTGCTAATAACACAGTTGTCATTTCCCAAATCATATTCGATGTGTTAACTTTACGAAAAAAAAAACTTACCCATTGCTCTTCCGCGACGGCCTCCATGTTACTAGAGTCGGATGTGACGCAAACAGATTACAAACCACTTTACAGTGTGTGCGGTTTCAATCTCAGAGATTTTACTGGTTCCCAGCATGACTCAATTACTGTGTGTCGCCTAGAGAACGAAACCGCGGCAAAGAACACGATAACATTATATATTTGTATATGTTCTCCCATGTATGTTCTAGGTAGTACAATAAATATAAATATAATTAACATCATTTGATTAACATCATGTATATTAAACAATGTTGAAACGTCTGTCAAGAATTCGTTGAGATTAGTGTTAATAATAGACCTTTTATGATCCTGTGTATGCTTTTCTACTAGTCAGGAGTTCGGTTTATGAGACAAACGGGAGTCACTTCGTGCAAAAGTGATTGCTACACAACACTAAATAGTCATCATTATTGTCGCCATAAGAAAGAAAATGTAACCAATATTGTCAATATACCTCTTAAGTGTTACATTTCCCTCCAAATCGAATATTATAAACATACGAATTAAACGTATTACAATAAGTAAATTAAGTTTAAATTCCTATCATTGAGTATGGAAAGAATCGATTTAGCATTACATTACACCCAGAGGCCCAGATAAGACGCCTATACGCGTAAATTACTAACACAAAAGTGGAAGATACGCAGAAAGAAATTAAATTTTTGGCGTACCAATACGCAGAGAAAATATTCGTTGTGTGTACATTTACGCACAATTTTTCTCATGATCATGTACATTACCTCATATTTTAGTGACTGGATGATGGAAAAAGATGGAAATTGTGTCAGACTTGCAGTTGATCAGAACTTAGCAATACAAGTCTTAAATGTTCAGATGTCTTACTTGTAACATTATTGCATTCGTGGTGTTGCTACCTTATTAATATTATTATAAGAATACTCCGTTTTTTTTTACATGTATTGTAATGTTTTGTTAATTTACCACCACTTATCGTGCATAGAGTGTACGTTTAACCCCATACATTCTAGAGAGAGTGTACAATTACTGCTACATTCTAGAAGAAAGCGTACATTTAGCCCCAGTCCAAAAGCTTAGCTGGAGCACTGATTATACCATAATATAAAAAAGAATTTGTATCGTGAATTATAATGCAAAATGTAAATAAATGTTACAAAGTATGGGATTTGTGTACGTGTGTTTATGTTTTGCATATACACATGCAATGTAGTAACGTTAGTTGTTTTTATTATATCAAAGTTATTTACTTATTTTTATTTAAATGGTCACGTCCCTTTCACTTCTTCTCCATCATCTTGTGATATTGTATAACATGTACATACATAACACTTGTATACACAAACACCCTTCTTAAACAAATGGTTACATAATATCGAGGGTTTAAATCCAGAAGATACTAACTTCCATTGAAATCAACAGCAGTTAGTACCTTTTGGTTTCAACCCTCGACATTATATGCATGGCTTCAATGAAGAATAAGCAGTTTACACTTCATCTGAACATGTAATAAAACAAACTTTCGGTACATATCTAAATTCAACTGCAATCGTAGAACATTTACAAATGTCAGTTAAAGTGGCAAGTAAAATGCACGTATTATATTATTTTGAATGAACAAACGCTTACAAGTTATGCTGATAATAAATTAGTAATCCCTTATCACCAGCTATACCGGTAAGTAAGTAATAAGTATATAACTAGGGACAGCTGTTCTATTATACAAACCACTTCGTAGTCACAATTTGAAATAAAGCTTGCAGTGTGAAACCGTCTTACAATGAATACAATATAATATTTATTGATATAGAAATCAATTGAGAACTAAATAATTGCAAATACAAAGTTTATATTTTACACCTCACTGAACGAGTTTGCATTAACTGATATGTCCTTAGCGTGCACAGGTGTTACCATGGCAACTATATAACTCTGGAATGTTGTCAGTCATGGCATTGAAATTCATGAACTGAGGTCAGTATATTCATCTTTGGACAAAATATGAAACATATGCTACAGTAAATAAAAATAATAAGGTACATGTCCACGAACTGTTGGATAACCTCTACTACCTTGTTATTGTCTGATTGTAGTTGTGTGTGACATGCGTTAACAACATCACGTAGCACGTTACCAAAGTCCTTGGCAACGTTTCGTTGCAAGAAAAATAACCCAGTCATGCCGTTGACATGTGGTGTGTATTTTACCGCTGTAAACTTCAGTAAAGTTCACATAATTGTAGCACAGTGCATTAAAGCAGCAGTCCTTAAATATGTTAATAAAATAAAACTTTGCAAAAAATCGTTTTTAATGGGCATGTTACCGATAAAAATAAAATAAAACGCTTTGAAATCGGTAAAACAATAACGTCTTGGTAACTTTTTCGTATAGTGTCTGTATGCGATAGCTATTGATGCATTTGGAGTAAATCTGCATGTACATTAGTGTATATTCTGTTCGTTCCAAGCGTTTTCGAACATCAACATTATTAAATGCATTTGTTAAATAAGAAACAGTTTTAGTTGAATAAGAGGCATTCACGTTCATTAGAACTAATGCTAATTTAAGATGCATTGAATTATATTGTATGGACTGCGGCATGAATAGTGTAATAATAAATTACGTACATTTTCTACGTGTGTCGTGTTGGTGTGATGATGCGAAGAAAATGACCACTAAATGTAACTAGAACTCAGCGAGTCGGATGTGTCGCCTGACAACGGATAGCTTACGTGAATCCAAATGAAGAAGCACTTACAGTTAATGCTCATTTTTTTAAACAGATTTATTGAAATCTTCAAAAGCGCTGCATTCTGGCTAATTGCAAAGAAAAGACTTATAAAAACCAAAAATGCGACACAAAAATAAGTATGAAAATTTACAAAGGGCAATAACTCCAAAAGTATGAGGTGCAGAGTAACGGTTCTTGTGGATTGCACTTCTCCTCAATGAGATCTATCTACCTATGAAGTTTCAAGTTGATAGCTTTCATAGTCTTAGAGTTATGCTCCGGACAAAAATTAAGTATGAAAATAAACAAAGGGTAATAACTCCAAAAGTATGTGATGAGGAGTAACGGTTTTTGTGCACTGTACTTCTCCTTAGTGAGATCTATCTACCTATGAAGTTTCAAGTTTATAGCTTTCATAGTCTTAGAGTTATGCTCCGGACGAAAATTAAGTATGAAAATAAACAAGAGCAATAACTCCAAAAGTATGAGGTGCAGAGTAACAGTCTTGTGCACTCACTTCCCCTCAATGAGACATATCTACCTATGAAGTTTCATGTTGATAGCTTTAATATTCTAAGAGTTATGATCCGGACAAGCGAAAGGGGACGCCGCCGCCGCCGACACCGCCGACACAGCCAACACCGCCGCCGACGCCGCCGCCGACAAAAGTAAGACCTATATGTCGCCTATTAAGGCGACACAAAAACGTTGTCTGTTAAAAGAATTACTGTATGGAAACAGGTAATTTGGTAACTGGTGACAAGCGATAAGAATACTTATGTTCATCACATATTATGCATTTTGTATCCTTGTTTGAATGTGTTTTGAAAAATAAATGCAGCTCATTCATGTTCTTTTCCTTGAATAACTAAAATGTACATAATTAATATTTTTTACAGACATAATTTCACTAATTTAAAAAAAGATTGCCTATGGTAGTGAGTTATAGCATGCGTATATCAACTACTGTACCGTCAGGTGTACATGCGGACATGATCGTTGCCGAAAATGAATGGTCGAACACAATTATTGCACGGTGATTCAACCAAATATACCCGGCGGACTGCACAGGCTAATCCGGGACGGCACATTACGCACATTAAGCCTGGTTTTTCCACTACACGCCTCATATGTAATCGAAGATGTTTAAGCGTCCGTACATACTGTTTATGACAGTTACAATAGATGGTAATATAATAACTAATGGGTCAATTATTAGAGGCCAAATACAAATCAATCATTCATTACAACAAGTCACGTATTGGTGCACAACGACCGAGCTACATTGAGGTAGAGATGGGTTAAAAATTGATGTCAGAACCACTTACACAGTTTCTATTGCGAACTGTCATGGTCTCTGCTAAAGCTATCACAAGTCACGTGACTTGATCGGTTAAAGGGACTTACTCAAATATTTTCATATTTTTTTTATATGTCATAAAATGTCTACACTTCAAAAACTCAAGCAAATGTCAAGAAAAGCATAAAATGGAAAAAGATATGCCTCGCCGGGCCTCCAAGCCCTACAGGACCTCCGGGCCAAAAGTGTGTCACGCTAAGCAGAAGGCCAAATGGGCCTGCATGCATATAGGTGCACTGTTAACATTACGTAAGTGATATATGTCTGAAAAGTATCGACGAAATGCGGTACAAACGCATTCTAATGTTCGCCATTTCAATACACTAGCACATACACTAGAACATGAAAGAAAACTAAATACTTCATCAATTACACTCAACCAGCATTATATTATTACACCTATTCATTATATTTATCTCTTGGTGACATATATCGGGTGTTATTTGTCTCATTATTTTTATGAAGCGAT
This sequence comes from Congeria kusceri, assembly GCA_027627225.1. Lineage (NCBI taxonomy): Eukaryota > Metazoa > Mollusca > Bivalvia > Myida > Dreissenidae > Congeria > Congeria kusceri. The sequence continues at coordinate 31,262,181 of CM051040.1, read as the reverse complement.
CATGTACACTGTTTATACACATGTCACAATAATAAACAAATAGCTTGCTTATTTGTTGCTTACTTGCTTACTTACTTACTTCCTTGCTTGCTTGCTTGCTTGCCTGATTACTTACTTACTTACTTACTTACTTACTTACTTACTTACTTACTTACTAAGTCTTCGTCAAAGCAAGCCATTCCACCACGAGTTGTGCAACAAATCAATGTTATAGCATTAATTGGCAATTTGCTCCTTCTCTCAATAATAAAGCAACCTATACAACATAATTGGATCCAGTGGGTGATCCGGATTATCAACAAAATTTCAGCATTTGCTCAGTGGCCAATTTCCAACCATCACAACTCCGTTCATACTTTTATTGCGTTAAAGGGACTATGTCATCGAATAATGCCCCAAGGGGGCAATTCGTTTAAAAAAAAAATGAAATTAAGGTATTAATTTGGGCATATAATAGCGGTTAAAACAAGTTATAAGTAATGGAACAGGAGTGTACGCATTTTGAGGTAAAAATCTATTTATTATAAGGGTCGTGTTTGTTTGGCCCTTTTCATATTTTCAGGTTGACGTCAGAATTGTGAGTATTTTGTATAACGATAGTTAACACACGATTCACAACCAAGCAAAATAGCGCAGTTGGTTAAATCATTTGTAGTGCAACAGGAAGACATTGTTTCGTTGACATAGTCCCTCTAAAACAACACCGACAGAGAACATAACCTCGATCGTGGCATCCTCCGCGCAGAGATTTGACTGGTTCCGAGCATAGCTCTAATCAAATCCCTGCCGTCATAACAAACCACGTGATGATGATCGATTTAAATCTTCTAGATATTATTTATGGTTTTAATTATTTATTTTCTTTTTTTGTTTTCATTATTGACTGCAAACGATATATAAAAAGTCTAATTATGTAGAAAATGCACTGAGTTGCATTAAATAAGTAAAAGTTGCAAACATGTAATCCTTCCCGATCTGAAAGGATTTTACTTGTGATGGCAGTGGTGACCGTTAACCGATAGGGGAGGTAACCGCTGCGAGGAGTTTGCGATCGTGGCTGTGGTATCAAAGAACACCCCAAGGCATACGCGGATTTAGAGGTGGCGGAAGCGGAATACACCCCATCTAAAATTGATCAGCATTCGAATGTTTAGCCTCACAATATCTCAAAACATGCATTTAGTTGCCAATGACGTGTTCTGCAATCAAATTATTGTCATAATCAACCCCGTTCCTCGGTATTGTCGTTAAATTATTCTCTTGCTTCGATATAATACCTTTCCGATATCTATCCCAACATGCAAGAGAGACCAAAGCATTTTTTTTACAGTTTTTTTAGTTACAGAATATTTCCGAGCCCCTCTAACTCAACATCCTGTAAAATCGACTGCACGTACCGTACACCATACACAAACATAAACGTGCAAAAAATGACGACGCTTTACCAAAGTCATAGTGGCATATTTATAGTTGGGCTTATTAAAATATAAACTCTTAAGTTCGTTCAAATAACACAATACGCCGTGAACAATCATAAATTCAAACCAGCAGTTAAAGAAAAACCACGCAGAATGACCTCGTTGTAAGATCAACTGTTAGCTCACTTGTAGCATTTCTGTGTCACGTGATAAAAGTTAAACGTTTATAGCGATGGCGCGTGCTATGAAAGTCAGTCGCAAAGTTGTCACGATGTTAACGGCCATTTCTCCACTTGCACGTTGTTGCCGTTAATTACATGTTAAACATATACTCATTAATTAATACAGTACAACACAGCTGCTAGTTCGTAATTGTTACGTTTTCGGATTGCCTGCTGCAGGTAAGCAATATATTAAGGAACTTTTATGTTATTGTAAATATATTATTACGCTAGCTGTGTTTACTTTTATTTATTTATTTATTTATTTATTTATTTATTTATTTATTTATTTATTTATTTACGTATTTATTTATTTATTTAACCATTGATTGACTTATTTATTACTTTTCGTTTATTTAGTACTTTAATAATTTCATTTTTTTATGACGCTGTTTATACATCTACGATTTCGTACATAAACTGTACTGTACTGTATTGTATTGTACTGTATTCTATTCTGTTCTGTTCTGCTATGTTCTGTTCTATTATATTATATTTTATTCGATTCTATTCTATTCTATAATATTCTATTAAAAGTGCATTAAACCGTACGCTTACTTTTCATTGAAGTTCATAGCTCATGTAACACTTTATGTTTACACTATCTTACAGAAAATGTATATTTATTTTAAATGGTGAGCGCACAAGTTAACTTAAGGACTTATCTGTGATTTTTTGGTTTTCAACTGTAATTCTGTTGGAATGACTTTACATTAATGGGCAAAATATATTACTTTAACGAGGTTCGAATGGGTTACTATAAATAATTTACTTTGCCAGTTTGTGTTATCGAGTTTACTTCTTCATTCTTCACGTCGTCTTTGACTTTAATAAAAACCTGTCAAGAATTATAAGCATGTTACAAGGACCTAATAACAGATTGTCAAACTAAAAGTCACTTTAAAGTGTCATATACAGATTTCTTGCTAAACACATTTTTTACTTCCACCAAGGATGTTATGTTTTTGCCGGCGTTAATTTGGCTCTGTTTAACAGTTACTTCGGCAACTAGACGCAAAACAAGACGTATGGGAATTTCATGAACTTTCTAGGAAATGTTGGAAATGTGGCAATGAACAAATGGTTAGCTTTTGGTTATAGTCCGAATTACAGTCTGTGTAAAAGATTTTTTATTATTCATTTTTGTTATGGCAAATTGAAACACATTGCTGTTGAACTCAATGGTCGCACAACTCAAGCGGTAATGAGCACATTGCTGTTGAACTCAATGGTCGCACAACACAAGCGGTAATGAGCACATTGCTGTTGAACTCAATGGTCGCACAGCACAAGCGGTAATGAGCACATTGCTGTTAAACTCAATGGTCGCACAACACAAGCGGTAATGAGCACATTGCTGTTAAACTGAATGGACGCACAACACAGCGGTAATGAGCACATTGCTGTTGAACTCAATGGTCGCACAACACAAGCGGTAGTGAGCACATTGCTGTTAAACTCAATGGTCGCACAACACAAGCGGTAATGAGCACATTGCTGTTAAACTCAATGGTCGCACAACACAAGCGGTAATGAGCACATTGCTTTTAAACTCAATGGTCGCACAACACAAGCGGTAATGAGCACATTGCTGTTAAACTCAATGGTCGCACAACACAAGCGGTAATGAGCACATTGCTGTTGAACTCAATGGTCGCACAACACAAGCGGTAATGAGCACATTGCTGTTAAACTCAATGGTCGCACAACACAAGCGGTAATGAGCACATTGCTGTTAAATCCAATGGTCGCACAACACAAGCGGTAATGAGCACATTGCTGTTGAATTCAATGGTCGCACAACACAAGCGGTAATGAGCACATTGCTGTTAAACTCAATGGTCGCACAACACAAGCGGTAATGAGCACATTGCTGTTGAACTCAATGGTCGCACAACACAAGCGGTAATGAGCACATTGCTGTTAAACTCAATGGTCGCACAACACAAGCGGTAATGTGCACATTGCTGTTGAACTCAATGGTCGCACAACACAAGCGGTAATGAGCACATTGCCCTTTAACCCAATGGTCGCACAACACAAGCGGTAATGAGAACATCGCTGTTAAATTCTGTGGTCGCACAACACAAGCGGTAATGAGCACATTTTCTTAGGGTTCTTATCAGTGTATTGTGAAAATAACGCATACCATAGGCGCTTGGTTGTTCAACCAATAAATATATAAATACACAAGGTAGCTCACTCGCCATTTTCTTTCGTAACGGGAGTCGATTGCCAATTATTAGCTGGTTTTCACTAGAGGATCCAGGCGGTGGGGCGCACCCGGCGCCCCCCCCCCCCCCCCTAAAACTGCTTAACCATACGTATATATGTGCATTCATAAAACGGTAAAAACTGGATAAATATGATAAAACAATTCGCTCGCTCAGTTTTGTCTAAGATACACATTAACTTCATTAAAACATACCCGACCAAGCCAGCCCCTACGATTTACCGTAGTACCGGCGCAAAAGTTCCGCAAAAATTATAAACTATAAACAATGGGTATATATACCTTTATTTGTTGATGATATTGTTTTCTTTTATAAATGTATGTATTATATAAAGATTTCAGATGCAATACACCGTTTGCACAGATTACCACATAAAAGCAAATTATACTTTTCGAATAATTATGATTTCTAGTTTAAATTCAAGTCAAATCAATGACAACTGTCATGTTTAAATAGTGTTGTTGTTTTTTTTTAAATCTAAATCGACAAACTTTTTGTTCAATGGTCCCTTAGAAATCACACCAATTTTCATATTGTTTTATACATTTATAAGAAAGATATAACATGATAAGGTATAGAGGTGTACACAACGTTGGCTCCAAATCCTGGAAATTTCATTTTTCCGGCAGCATATTAATGCGAAATTGACATAAAGTCGGCATCACTTGCCTTATTAGTTCACAACGCAACCATACGAGTATCTTTCACAGTATTTCGTGTAAAAACCATGTTCGTCGGTCTGTCCGTTAGTTCGTTTCGATTAAAAAAAACAGTGCACCACAAATTTGAAGACAATTAATGAGCATGAATGTGAACGTGTGAGTTATTTAATGACAATCACTTCGAAAAGAGACGATTACACTTTGGTAAACGACGAATACAAATAATTATCGATGCGTATGTGTTTGAATTTAGTCAGCTACAGTTTTTACATGTTTAAAGATGTTCCTAATGTAATTATATAACATTGAATGTCAAATACGTTTTTTAGTGGACATGCACTCAAAACAAGGGCAATTTACTGCCAAAACAGGTGCATGACATACTGATGTGCAATGATTTATTAGATATCTTTGATAGCTGATTACTGGATGATCAAAAGCTTACTCCCCCCTAACCCGAAATCCTGGAACCGCCCCTGGTTTCAATGCATATAATTACATCTTTGATTTCCTAATCTACATAGCCCATGCATTTAGGACCGGTACTTTTTAAAATTTAGGCCTGTCAATCAATTTCCGTTATGATAGAAAATGGCGAGTGAACTACCTTGTGTATATTTATCATATATGGAATATGATTATGTCCGTATGCCGTCAACAATTTGGACCGTGATCGCGATAAAAACTACATTTTTTAGTCAGTCTTGTCCTTACTTGCACAGTTACTGTATGACCATAAAATCTCGGATGGGATTGTTATTGGGTCAGATCACACCAGAACACCAGAGTTATTGCCACTTTTTATGCACAAAAGTGCAAAAATACCATTTCCCAACATTTAGACTTTTTTTTTTTTTTCCAATCTTAACCAAACATTCAGTTTGTGTATGACCATTAGATCTCAGCAGACGCCAAAAATGGGCCAGATCGTGTTTCAAACACCAGAGTTATTGCCCTTTGTTTATTTAAAAAAAAAAAAAAAATGGACATTATTCGGGATAGAGACTTCATTTTTCATCCAATCTTCACCAATCGTGTACAGTTTGTCTATGAACATAAGACTACTGGTGAAGTCGAGTAAAAGTATTATCGGGCCAGAAAGACCAGAGTTATTGCCCCTTGTGTTTGGAAAAAAAACATCAACAAGTTATCAATGATTGGCTTGCACACATGATTTTTGATTCAATGTTGACCAAACTTACACAGTTTGCTCATGGCCATAAAAATTTATTGATAAAATTTGATTTCCAACAGTTGCAAGACTTGCATGCAGTTAATTTGTACATGCAACATTGATGTCTTCATAGCCTTCATTAACATCATTTATTATCATTGGACAGAAAATTATCAATGAAAAAGCAAAACTTTACCTTATAGCACAGCCATCACAATTATAGCATTGCAACTAGTTCTCCAAAACTGTTTGCGAAAAAGACATCAAAATCTACTGTTTCTGCATTTTCCAGAATTGTCAATGACTTAATGAAAAAGGGTCAGGTTAGAATATCGAGAAAAATGATTTGAGAACCATTAGCAAAAAAACGCACATCCACTACCCAACTCGTTCTTTAGTTAGGCCATTGTACTAACCGATGTTTTAAATCAAAATTGATCCCACCCCCATCTGCGTATTGTTCAGACACCTTAATGTTCAAACCTGTCACAACAGTATGGTCTTCATCTGTACCAGTTCTCAGGTGAGCACTTTGTGCCATCATGTCCCTCTTGTTTTTTATTTGTTAAACAACCAAGCAAGCGCATATAACGTGGACAAGGTCGATCATTTGCAATGCGCCTTTAAAAGACAAACAGAATATACAAAAATCAGGTTCCGGTAAGTGTTGTTCTAAAATATTTATACGTTTATTTATTGCCTATCCGTTGATTCAGTGATAATACTCGTCGCGAAAATATATGATAATTACCAATCACGAAAATATATTACATCTGTGAACAAAGTGATGTAGCGACCTATTTTATAGATGTGATAACACTCCATATTATTTACGAATCCCCTAAGTGCATGATTGATGCAATCATGATGCTTAAGTTGTCAACTTTGACTAAAATATAACTTACTCTGCACTAAAACATACAATTCCATGTTCGATTTAATATTAGGCCCCTATGCATTTGCGTGTTAGAACAAATACGTTAAATTTATTACATTGTTTAATATATAACACGTCCATTGAAATAACCAAAAACAACCGTGTTCACTATGAATAATTGAAGGAAATGTCGAACAAACAATACTACAGATGATATTAGTATAATTCTTACAAGTCCATTATGTCATTTTACAAAAGAAATTCGAGTACACGTATATTTCTTACTGTTCAAACAAATGGCTGAAATTAGGAAAGTTTATATTTGTCTCCTGTTGTTTCATAACGGTATTGCAGTTTTACCTGAAGAAACAGTATAGCTGTTTTGCCTAAATAAACGGCATTGCAGAATTAATTAATGCAATGGCATTACAGGTTTTGCCTGAATAAACGGGATTGCAGAATTGACTAAGGCAATGGTATTACAGGTTTTGCCTAAAGAAACGACACTGCACGATTGACTAAAGCAACGGCGTTACAGGTTTTGCCTAAATAAATGGTATTGCAGAATTGACTAAAGCAACGGCATTACAGGTTTTGACTAAAGAAAAGGTATTGCAGAATTGACTAAGGCAACGGCATTACAGGTTTTGCCTAAACACGGTATTGCAGAATTGACTAAAGCAAATGCATAATAGTTTTGCCTGAATAAACGGTACTGCAGAATTGACTTACAGAAACGGCATTACCGGTTTTGCCTAAAAGAAAAAACGGTATTGCATAATTAACCAGTAGACGAACTTAGGTCGCTCCGCCTTTGTGTTTGTCTAAGGTTGTTTGTCGAAGGATTTGAAGTAAATCGATTGGATTATGCAACCATGAGCTACTTTTTACCACTGAAAGATAAACCCATAATTGGTCAACTATGTATCTACTGGTCAGTTGACTAAAGCAACGGCATTACAGGTTTTGCCTAAAAACGGTATTGCAGAATTGATGAAAGCAACGGCATTACAGTTTTGCCTAAAGAAACAGTATTGCATTTTTGCTCTTCTCTAACAATTATTTAATCCATCATAAGAGCTAATGCAAGTTGAAGCTGTTGCGTGTAATGTTCATATACACGAACATTTCTATGCGTTTAAAGAGGACTACATTTATAGGAAGCCTTTCATACATCAAAACATAAAATGAAAGTTATTTTAGTCTAAATGTCTTGATATGCAATTGAAGGGGAATATAAACACTGTACAACAACCATAAACGTGTGGTTAATGACCAGTACGAATTTGATAGTATTAGTCTTTTAAGCATTGTTTTGTAGGGTCGAATAGTATTATATAGCTCAGCATTTAACATAGAAAAGAGATCCGTAAATAAATACGTGTATATATGTCCACGTATGAATCAACCGTAGCAGCATGTGTGTATTTCAAATGTTACAAATGTTTTGTTATGAATCCGCTCTGATGTCTAACATCAGACGCTTTTAGGATATGAAAAGCACGCGTTGTAATTGGCTTCAAGATCATAATTAAAACATCGTGATCAAATGAAACCAGGGGGCGTGTACAAGTGTAGGTGAAAAGTCAGAATTCCAGATTACTCATAATTAATAATTGCACATGTCCTGCGGTTTGTAACATGGGACAACAATGCGGAACTTTAAAGTTACATAAGCATATGACCAATAAGAATTAACCTGTTGTTAATTCATTAAAAGAAAATATGTTTTACGCTCCAGTGTGCAAATGTTTAGTTAGTTATGTTCTATGAAGTTATATATATGTTATTAAGTACAAAATATACATATCAAACGAATATCGTATTTGCGTCGAAGCAGTGGATGGCCTGTTGTATGATTTATAAACCAAACAGCTATTTTCAATGGGCATTGTTCAACACAGGAAAGCATATCCATTGCTCTGTATTTATAAACATTCTGAAATAATGCGATAAAAGCACTGGTTCTTAAATGTATAACTGGTTGTTTGGTGGTCACCTTACCGGACTGGTGGGGTATCATCCGGGTACTCTGTAGACTGCACCAAAATTAAACATATAGTTCAGTAAAAAAATATATAGCTGAAATGGCAGCTCATATTCAAAATTCGTCCCAACTTTCGACGTGTCTCTATAATAAGACAGCATTGCTGGGGCACACCCCAGGCCCCCACATAATGCAGCTTCGGCGCGGAAGGACCTCATAAACTTCCAAATACACATTATTAAATAACTGTACACTACGAGTTTACACGTGTTCACGTCAATTTTAATTCAGAGCGTTGATGTGCTTGCTAAAAAAAAAGAAAAAAGGAGAAACAATCTTGTTTTGTTCCAGATCTTTCCAAACATGTTTTTTTTTAACATTGATGATCTGAGTCTTTTACCAGAACAGTCTTGTTTGTTTTGGTATTGCTGTATGTTAGGCCAGAGATATTTTATTTTCAGTTTCTCGGCTATATTTGGAAAGACTGTCATAGTTAGAGGAAGTAATAAAATAAAGAACAAAATCTATTATTAAAACACACCTTTTTCGTAATCAACATCACAATAACAATACTAATTCAATTCAACATTTGTTTTGTAAACATGCATATAAATTCAGCATGATTAACATTAAATTAATATATTTTTCTCTGTGGGTTGAAACTATCATTTACATTACAACTGTGGGTCGAAGCTATCATTTACATTACAATTGTGGGTTGAAACTATCACTTACATTACGACTGTGGGTTGAAACTATCATTTACATTATAACTGTGGGTTGAAACTATCATTTACATTACAACTGAGGGTTGAAACTATCATTTACATTACAACTGTGGGTTGAAACTATCATTTACATTACAACTGTGGGTTGAAACTATCATTTACATTACAACTGTGGGTTGAAACTATCATTTACATTACAACTGAGGGTTGAAACTATCATGTGCATTACAACTGTGGGTTGAAACTATCATTTACATTACAACTGTGGGTTGAAACTATCATTTACATTACAACTGTGGGTTAAAACTATCATTTACATTACAACTGTGGGTTGAAACTATCATTTACATTCCAACTGTGGGTTGAAACTATCATTTACATTCCAACTGTGGGTTGGAACTAATATTTACATTACAACTGAGGATATTACTATCATTTACATTACAACTGAGGGTTGAAACTACCATTTACATTACAACTGTGGGTTGAAACTATCATTTACATGACAGCTGTGGGTTGAAACTATCACTTACATTACAACTGTGGGTTGAAACTATCATTTACATTACAACTGAGGGTTGAAACTATCATTTACATTACAACTGTGGGTTGAAACTTACATTACAACTGTGGGTAGAAACTATCATTTACAATACAACTGAGGGTTAAAACTATCATTTACATTACAACTGAGGGTTGAAACTATCATTTAATATCCATAAGGAAAACGGCATCTGTGGAAATAATCGATTTTTAATCTTTATTATATATACACTAAAATTCGTTCCATTTTCTATTAAAAATCTGATCGGCGTATCTGAACAATTACAAATTAACATACCCTGGCCTAAAAGGTAGGCACGTGAAGCCGCTTCCGTTGCATCTTGACATTTGAACGTTTAAGCGTTTCGTTACGTTAGGCACTGAGCAATGTAAACTGTCAGCGCGTAAGCAGCGCTGAGAAATCACGAAAAACTTGTTTCGAAGTTCGCACTTGACCGGTAAATGTCAAACTCACAACGCAACATGACCAAATACTTTAACGCCTTTTTCTGGGACGATCTCTCAAAAATATTGTACCACACAATGGTAAGCCATAGCGCGAATTGTTGTTGATTTTTTGTTTGTTTTGTGTTTGCTTAGTTTAAAATAAGATAAGTTTTACTCTGTTCTAAAAGCCTGCTAGGACCGTTGACTTCTGAATTATTTTTGAACGCGGATGTAACAATTCCAACTTTACATGCTATATATAAAAACTCTTGCGTATTGCGTGTTTTATTTTCGTTGTAGAGTATGCTTCTTTGTTTGCATTTTTAGAACGCGCAATTTAGATGTTTCTCTTCATAATTAGTGTATCTACTACTATCTCCTGCTTCGCAGTAAGTTATAAATGTTTGAATTGCGAGAACGTTTTCATTTTATGAGAAAATTTGAGTATTTTGCTTTTAGTGGTCCAAAGGGGCTTCCGTACTTAGCGTTACATAGGCAGACAAGTGTACAGTTACCTAGATACTTCACCGTCACGTTTTGCCAAACGTACTGCTTGCAGCGGTTACTTCTCCTTTAAGGTTTACAGTAACCACTGCCACCACGAACGTGTATTAGTCTAGTCAAATATTATTGCATTATTGGTCTAGTCATATATATATATTGAGGGTTAAAGAAAAAAAGAGATAACTGAAAAGGTAAACATAACAACAAGGAATTGAATACATTTAAAATAAAATGAAGTGGCGAACGACGCCAGGGGATTTTTCTGTTTTACAATGGCTATGTGTCTTGATTTACTGTTTTCCAACCTGCAAACAAATTACAGTGGTTTACATATAAGAAGAGCTCTCTAAATAATGAGGAGCACCGTGTTTATGAAAGTACAAACGACGTACACATCATAAAGCCATAGATCATTCCTAGATTTGTTTACTATCAATTGGGTAGTTCCGGGTCACTAACGACAAGACCGCGCTCTTCATTTTAAATTCACTTTCAATAACGTAAACCTAAATATTCCATAAAGCATATACACAAGAAATTGCTTGACATATCCCTATAAAACAATAATGTCCGTTCAAGTGACACGGAACACACCAATACACATGTGTTAATATAACCGTTGTTTTCTGCAGTAATTTTGAAAGCATGTGTTTCTTACGTATGAATTATACAGAATATACATTTATTTTCCAATTGATACCATAAATGTGCCCATTCACCGGACATTTTCGATGTTTTATCGCGATGAATAAAGCATACCCTAGTTTCTGCAATCGGTGTTCATGTAGAATTTTCAACATGTATTACTCATAATACCCCACTTTGGTTCAGTGCTCAGCATACAGATTTGAAACTTTGGAGACTTACTGCAATGGTATTGGTGTTCAAACACAAGTTAATACAAATCTAAATGGGAAGGTTGAAATTATTTTCAGAACCATTAAAGTGTGAATGTACGATCTTTCATATCAATTTTCAAAATAAGCAGATAAAGTGACAATAAAAGCAAAGCAAACAGAAAAACATAAAAAGAACGAAGGAAACACTTCAATATGAACTAAATCAACAAGTATTAGTGTCTATTTTTGCATCGTTTATTAGTGTTGTGTAACCTAAACCAACTGTCAAGTCAACGTATATAAAAGTATTTGAGTTTCCGCTCGTACAGGCGAAAATTATTTGGCGATTAAAAACTAGCTGATTGTGCATTTAAAAGCAATGTGTGTTCTTAACTTTTATTCCATTTTAAATATAAATATTTGTTAATCAACTTTATTATGTTACTCGTATTTATGCCGCTATAAATGTTGTTAGATCGTACATACACACTTTAATCTTAAAAATCCGGGTCCGGCTAGCTCAGTTGGTAGAGCGCTAGACTGTCAATCCGGGATCGTGAGTCCGAACCCCAGCCCGGCCACATAACTTGTGTTAGGATTGGTCATGAAATTATTTCTACGGCCATTCTCCCCCTACCTCTGATTCAAGTAGGGCAGTTGTCAGTTACTGGCATAGGTATATTCACTTAGTACTGGTAAACCGCTTCGATCGGCTAAGCTTGCCCATGAAAAGTGTGAGTAGGTTAACGGACCGCCGTGATATGACTAAAATACTGTTAAAAACGGCGAAAAACCCCAACAAAACAAAACAAACATTTTATCTGAAAGTGAGCCGGAACTACCAGTGATTCGGAATTGAGGGTTGAAAAACATAAGGCCATAAAATTTGATTCTATGTTTAGCGTCCCCATGATTTTTCGAAACCTACCAACCAGGCAGGCAAAAACAAACAACAACTCGAGAAAAAAAAACATATTTCTTTCACAACTTATTCATGGCAGTGGTCCAAGCTATAGCAAATGTTTACTTGCAAAAATGTTATAGATCATATTTATATTGGGAACCTACTGTAATACAGTAATTTGACTGTGTCAAATGACTTCTTGCATGCTATGTTTAACAAATATTAGTACAAAGACATTTTTTTCGTCTTTTTTTCCATATTTGTATATGCTTTTCGACTCATTTTGTTTGCATTGTCAAAATTGTTTTGTTTTTTTCGTTCAGGCGTCCGAAAACCTACCAGCCCGAGGACGATAAAGATAGAATCAAATCGGTATGGCTTAAGGTATTAATCGCTACTGATTTCAATGGTAGTTGGTACCTTCTGGTTTTCAGTCATCGACATGAAACTCATATTCTCAAATTTCCTTTTATCTGTTGAAAAGTTCCTTTGAAGTGTTTGTTCCAAACTCAATAGTTTAGAGACATATGTCAAATCTAAATTAAATTTCAAAAGTCTTAACGGATCCTGAAACACCTTATGGGACTTTAGAAAGTAATTGATTTGACGTTGAGTTGAATAAATAGTTCGAATGCAAAATGTTACTTCAACGTAAGTGGACCATACATCAACTGTAAAAACAAGCATTAGCAACAAAAAATATAAACCAGCTCAACAATATTTAAGAAATGGAAAATGTTGAAATCCCAGATTTTGTTGACACGGCTTATATCAGCATGCCTCTACATTTCAACAACTCCTCCGCGAATAAAGCTCTGAGCTAAGTAATGGAGTTTTGTTTTTGCTTGTACAAAGAATTCGTCTAAATAAAACGTCTCATTCGTCATAAGGTATAAAACGTTTCATGCATGACACTTCGCTACATCTTGGTAGAGATGTCAAATTTAAATTAAATACACGGTGTACAGCTATGACGTCAATAAAGTATTATACAGTGCTCGATTTAAATGTATACACGGGGGCATAGCTTGTGGTTCAAAAAATGTATAGGCACAATAGGCGGCATCTACAAAATGACGCTGTACGCGATAATATGGGCCAGGAGAGTTTATGCTAGTATGTGGCTACAAGCAACTAACTTCAGCTAAAACCCGATTCTACAAAATAATTGTAAAATAAGCGTGTGTATCGTGAAATTTGTTTCATATTGACATATTCGAAGTATCAACACAGCCGAGAAAGATCCCCCACCGCCATCCTCCCTTTTATTTTTAATGCATTTTTGGCATATTTTAATTTTTCATATCTGGAAAAAATATATAAGCACGTGCCTATAGTGCCTAAAGGAAGCTACGCCCCTGATACATGTACTCAGTCTAAAATTTATAGTGATAAATGCAGGGGTGAAGCTTGGTCCCTTATTAATATGTGTAGGCCACTTTTTAAGTTGTCTGAGGTGTATGAGGGAGTGGATTGACCCGGTATTTTTTTTCGGTAGGTGTTGGGGATGATTTTGGGTTTATATTTGGTAGCATCACAACATTTTGATGTTTATCATGAACAACCTAAATTGGGACAAATAACACAACACTATCTGCATAAACTTGGATCGATTTGATTAACAAACCTGGTATATTTACTTCGGTTCACTGAAAACCTATGTAAGAACACATTGGTGCGCATGTAGATTTCAAGATACGAATTAAACATTATCATTTTCAGCGCTCTAATCTGTCAGAGGTATGTAAGAGACACTTCCCCGCACCCAAAGCCCGGAAACCGTAGCTTTTTTTATTGCATATCTGGCATGTTTTTGTGTTGTTGTTGTTTTTTGAAAAAAAAATGTGTAGGCCGCGGCCTATATGGCCTGAAGGAAGCTACGCCGCTGAAATATAGGATCTGACACGAGTTGTCATTTCATACCATAATTTATTAAACGAGTTCAGGAATTTTGTTAGTAAGCGAGCCTTTGGCTAGCCTACTAACTCATTTCCTGGACGAGTTTAATAAAATATGGTATGAAATGACAACGAGTGTCCGAATTTTTTTATTACATGCTTTTAAACGAAATAAAACCCTTCACATTTTACCAAAATAAGTTGGTAACTTCTCATAGTTGTGTACTGACGTGACGTCATTTTATGTTGACGACGTCATTTCACCAAAATAACGTCATGCGATTGGTCAGTCAAAGATTAAATGAGGCGCGTCGTGGGAAAACCGGACTTAATGCAGGTGCGTTATGTGTCGTCCTGGCACTTTCCGCCTACCGTGGATTTATGTTTAGAAGAGACTTCATTGAAACAGAAAATACCATAAAAGCGGAAGTGCCGTCCTGGATTAGCCTGTGCGGACTGCACAGGCTAATCCGGGACGACACTTTACGCACTTGCATTAAGTCCGGTTTTCCCACGACGCGCCTCAAATGTACTTTCATTATGAATCTTTGTTTACTTAAAGTGCAAACGAAAGCAATTACGTAAATTTAAGGAATGTATAACACAATTCATGCATTAAGATAACTGTTCAAATACTGGAAAGTAATTCTGAAATTGTGTGCATAAATGCACATCCTGGTTGTATTATTTGTATGTTAATCTGTCCGCACAGGCTAATCCAGGACGGCACTTTCCGCCTACAGTGGATTTATGTTTAGAAGAGGCTTCCTTGAAACTGAAAAGTGTCATCCGCACAGGCTGATCCGGGAAGACACTTTACGCATAAGCATTAAGCCCGGTTTAAGCATTGGCACTTTCGTACGATTATATATTTTTTCAGAAGTGCGACAGTGACCTCTTTGTTGAATCCAGGGTCGGATATTTTGTTTTACGACGAATTACCTGTGCAACTGTAATTATCTCCCTTGTTTCATAATCAGCTGCTGTTCTAAACCTCTCGTTTATATGACTTGCCTGAAAGCAATAATTGACAAACAAAAAACTTTTTTTGAATATATTCGAATTTGCTTTTTCAGTTGTTTTTTTTTCAAGGTATAAACAGGATGAGATATATAAAAATATACATCAAAATTAGTTAAATATAATTATAAATATGAAGAAGATGACAATATCTCATGTAATCAATTCACAAATGTAATCTATTTCTATCATAGACTATAACTTTCACAGTCTATAGTAATCTTGCCAAATAAAAATAGCCTATCCAGAGCAATGGGGACATAAGAACTGACTGCCCCGCCTCGACCATAGTCGGCATATCTCGGATTACGCCGATAGACAGTATACACCGGTTTTAAACTTATTTTGAGGTTTAGATACCCTATCCAAATGCATAAACATATATTAACAGTGAAAAGCGTGACTGTTTTCAAAGTAGAGGTAACTTTTAAAGCGATTGACGTATACATCGGAAAAATAGTGTTAGTCACTTCAATGTTCAATCTTAACTCGTGACATATTCATATTCGTGACATCTACAAGCACACTTTCTTATATGGCATCTTTACTGTATTCATATCTGTTAACATAAATAGCATACATTTCCTGACAGAATCCGTCAAATAACTTAATACAAGCGACTAGTCGGATAAAATTACTATTAGTCACTTCAAAGTTCAATTTAAAATCCGCCAATATGATCGCGACCTTTGCTAACACAATGACTTATATTGCATCTAAAATTGTATACTGTTAACATCTGTGGTATCCATTTCCCAAGGTAGTCGATTTAATTGACCGCATGTGACTTATGCTTCTGGTTTGACATTTCGATTACAACGCTTGTTAAATGTATGCAAAGGTCAACGGGGAGCGTTTTTTAACGTAACGTCAACGGGTGACGTCAGCCACTGCCTACCGCAAGATAAAATTCTTGGTTTCTTCGCTTATACATTATTTATCAACAGTTGGTGAAATGATCTATTTAAGAAATACATTTTGATTTATCGTTGTTTATCGGCCAATAAACAATGAGGAAAGAAACAGTCTGCTTAGAAAATATTCATATAATGTATCTGTTACAATATTCGCATAATTATCTCTCAACCTGACTGCATAACTGATTTTCAAAACGCGATATTAATGTCACCTCAGCATAATTTATAAGTGCACGTCATTGAAGAATGATAGATGTGTGCATTATAAACTTGTCAAGCAATTTCGACAGCTGTAACGATTTATAGAACACTATGACACGTCCATTGGTGCTGACCTGTCTGCTAAAAATAATTGTTATTACATAGATTTTCTGATAAAATAAACATTATATAGTAATGAAAAAAGAAACTGGACATGTTTTCAATGCACATTTTATGTGTGTTGTTAGATATTAATACTGATGAGTTTGGTATCAAAATTTAGGCTATTAATTGAAGTAATCAATAATTATAATGCCCCTAAAATTTGATCATTCATTAATAAGCAAACGGTGGTGTTTAATCTTCGAAAACATCAAACACAAGTATAGTGGTCATCTTTGCAACTTTTAAAATCACTAATGTTTCGTTTGGATGACGTTAACGTTTCAATGTTGGTCAATTTGTAAGGGCTTGATGACGTTAACGTTTCAATGTTGGTCAATTTGTAAGGGCTTGATGACGTTAACGTTTCAATGTTGGTCAATTTGTAAGGGCTTGATGACGTTAACGTTTCAATGTTGGTCAATTTGTAAGGGCTTGATGACGTTAACGTTTCAATGTTGGTCAATTTGTAAGGGCTTGATGACGTTAACGTTTCAATGTTGGTCAATTTGTAAGGGCTTGATGACGTTAACGTTTCAATGTTGGTCAATTTGTAAGGGCTTGATGACGTTAACGTTTCAATGTTGGTCAATTTGTAAGGGCTTGATGACGTTAACGTTTCAATGTTGGTCAATTTGTAAGGGCTTTACAATTATTGATTAGTTCAGTACCAAAATCATCCATATTGAAATCTAACAACGTATTAAAATACGCAATGAAAGCGTGTCCAGTTTCTTTTTTTTCCATTAGTATATTTAAGTGCACTTTTGTCAAAACTGGTTATGATGGTAATGGTTATGATGTCGTTGATGATGGTGTTGTTGTTGTTGATGATGATGATGATGTGGTTGTTATTGTTGTTGTTGTTGTTGTTGTTGATGATGATGATGATGATGACGGTGATGAGGATAATAATGATGATGACGATATTAATGACGACAACGATGATGATAACGATGATGATGATGGTGATGATGATTATGGTTGTGGCGGTGATGATGGTGATGATGATGCTGCTGATGATGATTATTATTATTAAAATCATTATTATTATTATTATTATTATGATAAGTATATTACATTTACATTTTATATTTCATATTATATTTTGTGCTAAAAAGCGACAACTTTTCGATAAAAACCTTTCATTGTTAAAAGACAAAATAAAGTTCGAAATTCAAGACACATTTACAAATGATTTATGACTCCACGTCTTAGCCATGTTTCTAATTTACGCATTAATAAAAGGTTAAATCGACGGTAAATGTTACATCCATTCAAATTGTAAAAAAAAGTAGTAGTAAATTCGATATTAAGAAAAATATAAACATATACATGCTGTACCGCCACGCGCAATATTAATAATATGTTGAGTAGTGTAGGACAGTTTTCATAAAAAATCGCGATTGTGCAGAAGTGAGTTCGAATCCTACGGGAACCGTGTATCCCAACATTTTATTTTTGACTTTGCTTATATTTTTTACGATTCCATCAAAAAAATTATTGCTACTAGAAAAATAAATCCGATACAAAATGAGAATATACCTTGTTTTAATATGTGCTATGTTTTAAAGGAAATACCGTCGATATGCTCCTTTAATTAGGAGATTAATGTTTTATGCGACATGGTTGAAATGTCATATATTTATAAATATAGGATCTGACTCGAGTTGTCATTTCATACTATATTTTATTAAACGAGTTCATGAATTTTGTTAGTAAACCAGCCTTTGGCGAGCTTACTAATGCATTTCCTGGACGAGTTTCATAAAATATTATCTAAAATGACAACGAGTGACAGATCTTTTTTATCACATGCTTTTAAACGAAAAAAAAATCTTCTAAATTTACCAAAACATGTTGATAAATCCAAAACGTTGTGTACTGACGTGACGTCATTTCATATTGACGACGTCATTTCACCAAAATAACGTCATCATGTAGCCAATGAAAACGCTCAAAATGTTATCTTACACATGTGTCAGATATAAATATTCGTAATGGTTGTATTACACGGGAAACAAGGTATAGCATGTGATATAGTTAATTTTTTATCAGTATATGTCACGTCCGACATTAAAGGACATGTTTCATATAATGTTGATGTCTGGCAGTATGTACTTTTATTAACAATGTTATAGTGAAACCCTTTGCAATACAAAGTACTAAATTTTCTTTGATGTATTTAGCAACAATAAAGAATGATCCATTTAGTCTTTATACATCTATATATCAAGGCGTGCGAGTTTATAGCGGTTTTGTGCGTTAAGTTCTTATTTCTTATTATTAATTCATTTAATTCTAGTTTTAATTTGCTACATTATTCTAATTTCTGACATGGACTGGACATGCTAGTAGTCGCTTGACACTTACCAATAGTGTTCTTGAGCTAAAAGTACAAAAATCACGTTGACCGCTTTTCAAACGTCCCATGACGTCTCGTGACTTCATCAGCCGTCTACCCGCTATACTTACGCTAAGGTACGCCATTGACATTTTGTCTTCGACAAAATCGCCCAGGGACCAGAAACCTGTTGAGTCGGTTTTCTACGATCCTCTCCCT
Source organism: Congeria kusceri (assembly GCA_027627225.1). Taxonomy (NCBI): domain Eukaryota; kingdom Metazoa; phylum Mollusca; class Bivalvia; order Myida; family Dreissenidae; genus Congeria; species Congeria kusceri. The sequence continues at coordinate 31,242,882 of CM051040.1, read as the reverse complement.
CATTGTGAAGTTTCGATGCGTCTAATGTACTTTTAGACACAATACGTTTAATAATAACACTGCATTTATAATCTAAATGACGTACTGTCGAATTCACTTTAAAGCAAGTTCGCGGAAAGGGTTAGATGTCACGCGAATTTACGAAATACTTAAAATACCGGGTAATAAGTGATACCGGGGTCACATTTTCGCTGTAAGGATGTTTGCAAATACTTTAACGTGCTCCGTTTAGACTTTGACGTAAGCATGTTAGGAGTCGTACCGCTACGCTCCGTTGCAGCGGCAAACAAACAACAACACTTACACTTCATGGAAAACTGTATATCTTATAAGCTTGACTTTCAAAACTAAGTGTAGTGTCGCGTGTTTGTGTAATCTGATGTTTTGTATCAATTCGTAATGAACTCGTTTTAAACACACACAAAAACACACTAAGTTAACGCTACTGAACATTCAACGTTACGCCGCTGAAAATGGATTTTCACGAATAGTAAGTAGTTCATAAACATCAGTTTCAGAACCATACCTCGTTTGTAAGATTTAGGCCAGAGTTTGTACATTTTTAGTTTCTCGGATCGGCTGGCCAGATTTTGTTTAAATATAGAAATTAAAAAATATAAAAAAATACATACTCTAAAAATAATAAAGCACAAACATTGATTTAAAAAAATCATTTATTTAAACCGATGCATTATTCCTCGTGGATAGTTTTCAACCCACAGTTATACTGTAAAACACAATGGACAATATTTATGCACCTATCAATGTTTTCCCCCAGTGAAGGGAGCGGCTTACATATAGGGGACTTTAGACTGCAAGCGATTCCCGACAGGCAGGAATTTGACATGCCGAATGATTCTGGGTCCCGGGCAAATAGACTTTGGTCGGAATTTAGATCCCGGTAATATACGCCCCGGGCCATTTGATAGATATATAGCATCTCCCACTGAGGGGATTTAGACAAATATGCTTGGCTCTAGTGTGGGGAATTAGACCCCCCCCCCCCACCCGAAATTATTGTTTTTCATATTACCCTAGGTCTGCCCGCCGCTCTCCCCCCCCCCCGGGGGGGAGGGGAAATATTCATAGGTGCACTACTAATAGAAAAAAGAAACTGGACATGTTTTCATTGCGTAGTTTGTATATGTTGTAAGATATTTATATAGATGAATTTGGTATCAAAATGTTGTTTATAAATTGAACTAATAAATAATTATAATGCCGCTAAAATAGTATCAATCATAAAAAAATTAACGGTGGTGTTTAATCTTCGAAAACATCAAACACAAGTATCGTGGTCGTCTTTGCAACTTTAAAAATCACTAATATTTCGTCTGGATGACGTTAAGGTTTTAATGTTGGTCATTTTGTTAGGGCATTACAATTGTTTATTACCGGTAGTTCAGTGTATTTCCTAAATTTTGATACCAATTTTCATGTCCAGTTTCTTTTTTTTCTATCAGTGTATTAATTCCACATAACAAAGGGTGCACTGAATTATTGTTGTTATTGTCATATTTAAAGTAAAAACTATGTGTTTGTAAGAGAATTTTGTTATTTAGTTTATTGTATTTCTGCCTCCCGACTAGACCGTTTTCCAAAAATGTCCGAGAAACTAAAATAATTATTTTTGTTGGCCTTATAAATCAACCCTGAGACGCTGATCTTGTCACCTTTGTGCACTAAATCACGTGCTACGCGAGAAGGTACATAATACCGGTATGACTATAAATCTGTATAATTAAAACAAAATTCGATGTAGAGTGTTGTTTATCGGCTATTAAACACGATTTGAAGTGTTAGCCGAGTGGTTTAATATACCGCATCAGAACGACAAATCGGTGTTTATTCGCCGATAAACAACGAAAATGCGAAAATTATTCCGATTGTAACATGACCCGACAACATTATCTGCACTTAAAATGCGAACTATACTTCTTAGTTTCGGAACTTTTTTTCGGGTTGTTTATTGGTAGTTTAACAACGAAGAAAGTTGTTCTTTGTTCATAGAAAACTATGCGCGTGTCATGTTAGGCCACAACAAATTGATCATATGTTCGTCGGATTTGCCGCACCTTAAAATCGTAAATCGAAAAAAAAAATCTTTTTTTCTGCTCCCGCATCTACAATTTTGTCCCTCACCCGATTTTTTGAAATGAAGTTTTCATCAACGTGTCTCATTTTACGTTAAACGCCGACTTCGTGGTGTCGCCAAATCATAAGAAGCAATTGGTACTGATATAGACGCGAATAGGGCACTTTGCGGGAACTGGTTTATGTACAGAGCACATAATTTATGACCCAAACCTTTACTCTCCAACAGCCAGTCTGGCACAGCTGTCATGAGTATTTCGACTCGGCAATTTCTTACCATTTTTTTTATCAAACTTGTGAAAACACAACGAGCATTCATTGCCTAATTAAAGATGATTGCTAGCAAGCTCTCGCAATATCAACAGAAACAACAGTTAATTAAAGTATGATCTTGTTGATAAAGGATGTGTGAAATTGCATTTCTGGAATATGTCAAAAGGACTGATTATCGGGTATGTTTACATTTCGGACAATTTTGACCAGCGGTTTGTCCTTGATTTTTTACTTCTAATATCCGCACAATTAAGTTGTTTTTGACAAGTCCATTTTATAAATTCAACGTATCTGTTTGGTGTATTTTTTTTCAGCTTTTATATATAAAGGTACATTTAACACGGTAATTATGTTAGTTATTAATTTCAATTTATTTATGGATATATTTTGTTTACATCTTGTAGATATTTTAAGAGTGTATGTTGAAATAAAAAATAATTATTAAAGTTTACTGCAATGAACAATTAACATAAATGTTAATATAATAATCTAAATATACTCATACTTTTGTTAATGCCATAATGCAATTAATATACAGCACACTGAAGTATAATTTTATATCAATTAAAACAATAAGATATAAACATTCCCTGACATGGAAACACGCAATGATGTTGCGAGTCGATAAAAAAATTGGCTCAATTAAAATAAGAGCCAGTGTGAGTCCTGGTTAACGGTTTTAAAAATGGTGGCGTCCAGTTGTTTCGTCGTGTCGTTTAATGATACAGAACTTATACTAGTAATTCAGAAATTGTTGTGTGTTTATTGAATGACATTTTATATTCAGGTTATTAAATTGTTGGTAGTGAATGACTTGGTGTATTAAATATCTATTTTGATAATGACCATAACTTTGTATAAGGTCAGTTTGCTTATAGTTTGATTTTGTTAAGATGTGGCTATTTAGTAGTTTCTGCCGGGTGTTAATTTAATAGCAGAATCACTATTGAAGACTTGTTGCACAAAACCCTTTGCAGGACATGGTAGAAGAAGAAATGGAGAAATTAGTTGCTTAGTTTATTACATATATATTGATTTTGACAGCAATTTATGAACCAGAGCAGATGAAGAGGAACTTTTTGAGAAGATATTAAGTTATGATGGCGTTTGGCAGAAATTTTCAATAACTATTATTTTTTTAATTATTTTGCGCTTTTCGCTCTCCTCCGATTTTATCGAAAATGGAAAGAAAACAAAAATTTGCATTGCGCTCGCTCGCTCCAATTTTTGTGTGGAAAAAATCCGTAGAACAACTGATCAAATTGTTGTGGCCTTAGAGTGTAAATTATTAAATTGTTATAGTGTAATGTTACGCATAGACCGATATTTCCTGACTTATAATATCGCGTATTATATATAGGATCTGAAACGAGTTGTCATGTCATACTATATTTTATTAAACGAGTTCAGGAATTTTGTAAGTAAGCGAGCATTTGGCGAGATTACTTACATATTTCCTGGACGAGTTTCATAAAATATGGTATGAAATGACAACGAGTGTCAGATCTTTTTTGTCACGTGCATTTAAAAAAAAAAAACTTCTTATTTTACCAAAACATACTGATTAATTCTAACAATTATTTACTGACGTGACGTCATTTCATGTTGACGACGTCATTTCACCAAAAATAACGTCATGCAATCGGCCAGTCAAAGAATATGTAGCCAATGAAAACGCTCAAATGTTATCTTATACAGCAATATTCGTTATGGTTGTATTACTCAGAACAAAAGGTATAGCATGTGATAAATAAATTAATTAATTACACAGTTGCGCCCACATAGTGGTTAAGGTCATTATTTATATTGACGTGAAGTTTTGGATGTGAAACTTTTTACTTTTGGTATAATATTTTATTATATTTGCGATCACACATCGGTTGATATTACAGTTTTGACCGCGGCCAAATATCGGTTCAGACCAATTTATGGATGCGGTTAAATTTTGGTTAAGATCAAGGTTTATTGCGACCATATTTTGATTGAGGTCACAGTTTCGGTTGTGGCCACCTTTTGGATTGAGTGCCGTTGCAGTTTGGTTGTGATTATACTACATGTATGTTATAGTAAGTGCTAGTTAACTTTATTATTGTGGTTAAGATTGGTTGCGGTTACATGTTTGATCACGATTACATTTCTTTGAGATCACTGAGTTTGGCCACTTTTTTGTCGAGGTAACTGATCTGATTTTGGCCGCAGTTATAGTGAAATCGCCGTTCGGAGGTTGATTACATTTTAAATTAGGCCGCGGTTATGGTTTAGGTCACATTTTTGTCACATATTGTCTGAGGCCACAATTCAGATCACGGTCATATATTGTTTGAGGTTGTCACAGTTTCTGATTATTGCCACATTTTAGTCGAGGTAACAGTTTTTATTTTGGCCACAGTTTTAATGAAATCGGCGTTCTGATGTTGGCCACATTTTAATTAGGTCGGTCGCGGTTATGGTGTAGGTCACATTTTGTCTGAGGTCACAATTCAGATCACGGTCATATATTTGTTTGAGGTCACAGTTTCTGATTCTTGACACATAAAAGGTCGAGGTAACAGATCTGAATTTGGCCACAGTTTTAATGAAACCGCTGTTCTGATGTTGGCCACATATTTAATTAGGTTAGTCACGATTGTGCTGTTTGCCCCATTTTGGCTGAGTCCACGCTTCAGATCACAGTCATATATTGCTTGATGTCACAGTTGTTGAAATCGACCACATTTTAGTCGAGGCAACAGTTCTTGTTTTGGCCTCAGTTTTAATGAAATCGCTGTTCTGACGTTGGCCACATTTTAAATAACGTCGCAGTTCTGGTTTTGGCCACAATTCAGTTCAGGATTTTTTGTAAATCAAAATTTCTGATTTCGGCCACATTTCAGTCGAGGTAGCAGGTCTTATTTTGGCCACAGTTTTAATGAAATCGCTGTTCTGATGTTGGCTCAATTTTTAATAAGGTCGCAATTATTATGTTCGCCACACGTACGATTTAAATGCAGTTCTGTTTTCGGCCAAAGTTTGGATGGGGTCACATTTGGCTACGACGTTAGCGTATACGTTTTGCTCAAGGTGAACCGAGCTCAACTTACCTTGTGTTTACGTACCGGTATTAACGAGCAAACAATTGTTAGGCCAGTTTAAACTAGTTACTTACTGTACAAAGCGTACGTCATTTGTTGTAACATTTCCCCATTTTAACCTTAATTTATTTCATAAATATGTTCAAATTATATCAACGAAATTGAGAGCGAAATTTATCTTATTTTGATTCCATATGTATGGAAGGCCGGTGCGCCATGCTATTTACCAAATGCTAACTGCTTTAATGATAACTGATCATTGCCAAATAAACTATGGAAGGCCGGTGCGACATGCTTATTATCAAATACGAATAGCCGATTGCTAAATGAAAATTGCCAATTGCGAAATGCTTAATGCTTCTGTGAATATTTACTATCCAATACTATCATAAGTAAGACAGTCTATTCAAATGTGTACATATAACAAACTCATGTACTCACCTAGTTCGCAGTCCTATTAACTGACATGAAATATACGGGTAATAATAACGACACAAGTTTACTGGTTGAATTATTCTTTGAACGATAAACAGATATTAACGTGACTATTTAAGTTTATTTATGATGGCCCTTTTAGGTCTTATGTCAATATCGGCCCAAAACCAACAGACCAGTTCTAAACGACTAGTATATGAATGAATTTAATATTTATGACAATGTACTTGTTTATTCAGTCAGCCTTCGTTACAACGACACAATCCGTTCCGTTAATAATAATAATAATAATAATAATAATAATAATAATAATAATAATAATCGACTGTACTGTCATTATGGGTACCAATATACATATCTTTTTGACAGTTAATGCTGCGGGTCATAACAAGTAGCTGTTTTAAACATAAGTAATTAATAAGCATACAGTATATTGTTTTCAACAGCTGTCAGATTGTTGGTTTCACTTGACAAAACTGTCAGCGAAAATTGTTTATTGACTACTGGTTAAAATTGCTAATCAACTGCATCATTTACGGGACCTATTCACATATAGGCAAAATAAAATTTTCCATAACATTGCAATCGATTCCAAAAAGAAAAAAAAAACGTTATATATACAGGAACGAAATATCACGCCTGACACACAAACTACCTGGTATATTCGAAACAATGTGTCTTGTATGAATCACCATTATTTGAAATCATAGGCGCTTGGTTGTTTAACAAATAAAAAATAATCCTATTCCCTATAGGTTAGAAACCAGTAAATCCAATTCCCATAGGGTCCGATTATAAAACGGCAAACTTTCCAAGCATTTTTCTAGCATTTCCTTTATTTCAGTAACCTTAAAGAGAACTCAGCATTTTGCTATCATGAAAAAAACTCTTCTACATCATTATTAACCTACTTGTACCACAAATGCAAAATTTCAGGTCATTCCGCTAAGTAGAAATGCCCCCAAAACGCATTTGAGAATGACACATGATAAGCCATCTGGCTTGCACTTCAGTAATTGGATTATATGGGGAGCGTGAACTAAAATTCGCACCTAAATCACATAAACCAGTCAAAATACCAGTTCATTTAGACTTATTTTAATGCAGTGGACAGTGATAAGGTATAAAAAAGTGTAATATTCGCGTGCTGTGAGCTGCATAAGGCGAGTTTCCGTACTTTGTTTCATTTGTTTTTACCCGAAAAAACAGGTTGCGCTTAAAAAAGTGTAGATAACGTGTCAGTTATGATATTATTCACCGTTATTTCCGTGAAAAGTAATAAGCGCAATAAAATAACACAGTTACATGGTGATTTTATGTATAAGTGGACCCTAAAGGGCCGGTCCCTGGTTTTCTTAGAGGTTAGAAACCAGTAAATCCAATTCCCATAGGGTCCCATTATAAAACGGCAAACTTTCCAAACATTTTTTCTAGCATTTCCTTTATTTCAGTTTGTGCAAGCCTGGTATCAATTTAAAGATCAATCTGTCCTCTTCGAAAATTTGCAATAAAAAGATATGTCATGTTACTTCTAAGAAAATGCATCTCACTTGAATGCAGGCACCGGTAGAAAACAGGGTTTCGGCAGACATATTTCGACAAAAGCCCCATATCACAGAAAACACCCCCCCCCCCCCAAAAGTTCACCTTTCAAGTTAGCCCCCAATGAAATGCACCAAAATGTTGCAGACACGCATAGGATAATAGAAATAACCACAAAAGGCATGTCTGAGATACCTAAATGGCTTTTATGCCAGAAGAGAAGAGGAACTCTTTAGTAATAGGCACTACTTTTGAATGGACCACGGAGGGATACACAATGATTAACTGGTAACTATCCTATAGTATAAATACACACATAAGCGCTTGGTTGTTCAACAAATAAAAAATAATCATATTCCCTATAGTATAAATATACACATAGGCGCTTGGTTGTTTAACAAATAAAAATAATCCTATACCCTTCAGTATAAAAATACACATAGGTGCGCGGTTGTTTGACAAATAAAAAAATCCTATTCTCTATAGTATAAATATACACAAGGTTGCTTACTCGCCATTTTCTATCGTAACGGAAGTTGATTGAGACAGATTGACTGGTCCTAAATGTATGAGCTATGTAGATTTTGGGAACCAAAACATGTAATTTTATACATTGAAACCAGCCAATCGACTTCCGTTACGATAAGAAATGGCGAGTGAGCTACCTTGTGTATTTATATATAGGTTAGATACCAGTAAAGTAGTGCCTATTACTAAAAGAGTTCCTTTTCTCTTCTGGTGTAAAAGCCATTTAGCAATCTCAGACATGCCTTTTGTGGTTATTTCTTATGTTCCATGTGTATCTGGAACATTTCGGTGTATTTCATTGGAAGCTAACTTGAAGGGTGAACTTTTGGAGGGTGTTTCCTGTGGTATGGCTTTTTAGTCGAAATATGACAGCCGAAACCCTGTTTTCTACCGGTGTCCGCATTCAAGCTAGATGCATTTTCTTAGAAGTAGCATGACATATCTTTTTTTATTGCAATTTTTGGAAGAGGAAAGATTCATCTTTAAATTGATACAATGCTTGCATAATCTGAAATAAAGAAAGGCTAGAAAAAATGCTTGTAAAGTTCGACGTTTTATAATTGGACCCTATGGAAAATGGACTTACTGGTATCTAACCTTTAAGAAAACCAGGGTCCTGTCCTTTAGGGTCCACTTTTACATAAAATCACAGTGTAATTGTGTTATGTTATTGATTTTATTACTTTTCACGGGAAACAATGTGATTAATATCATAATTGACATGTTTTCTACCATGTTCTAAGCGAAACCTGTTTTTTGGGGGCTAAAAAAAAGAGTACGGAAACTCGCTTTTTGCATCTAACAGCACGTCGAATCATGTCATAAGCAAAATATTGTACGTTTTATTCATTATTGATGTCTACTGCACTAAAATAAGTCTAAATGACCTGGTCATTTGACTGGTTTATATGATTTAGGTACGAATTTTAGCTCCCGCTCCCCACACAATCCAAGTACTGAAAACGCAAGCCAGTTGGCTTATCATGTGTTATACTCAAAGGCGTTTTTGAATCATATTTTCTAAGCGGATCGACCTGAAATTTTGCATGTATGGTACAAGTAGGTTAATAATGATGTAGATGAGTTTTTTCACGATTGCAAAATTTAGATTTTTCTATATAGGAAAATGATTTTTTATTTGTTGAACAACCAAGCGCCTATGTTTGAAATGGCAACAAAATATTACGCGCTTGTCGACATTTTTAAACACGTGTATAACTTACATAGCGTTAAAAATATAGGTCTGTGCTCGCGGCTAGCGTTACACAATTTAAGGTTGTGGGTTCAAACTACGGCGTAGGCACTTTGTTCTCTTGAATGCTTGTCTTGACAGAGACTATTTTATTTTATTTTATTTTTCCGGATGCTTTATTTTTGAAGCTGAAGTACAGTATTTTCAAAAATACGAAAACCTTTGAACAAGTCCCTCAAATCAATAGCCGTTTCATACAGAACTAAGAAGAAAACCTGTGAACAAGTCCCTCAAATCAGTAGCCGTTTCATACAGAACTAAGAAGAAAACCTGTGAACAAGTCCCTCAAATCAGTAGCCGTTTCATACAGAACTAAGAAGAAAACCTGTGAACAAGTCCCTCAAATCAATAGCCGTTTCATACAGAACTAAGAAGAAAACCTGTGAACAAGTCCCTCAAATCAATAGCCGTTTCATACAGAACTAAGAAGAAAACATGTGAACAAGTCCCTCAAATCAGTAGCCGTTTCATACAGAACTAAGAAGAAAACCTGTGAACAAGTCCCTCAAATCAATAGCCGTTTCATACAGAACTAAGAAGAAAACCTGTGAACAAGTTCCTCAAATCAATAGCCGTTTCATACAGAACTAAGAAGAAAACCTGTGAACAAGTCCCTCAAATCAATAGCCGCTTCATACAGAACTAAGAAGAAAACCTGTGAACAAGTCCATCAAATCAGTAGCCGTTTCATACAGAACTAAGAAGAAAACCTGTGAACAAGTCCCTCAAATCAGTAGCCGTTTCATACAGAACTAAGAAGAAAACCTGTGAACAAGTCCCTCCAATCAATAGCCGTTTCATACAGAACTAAGAAGAAAACCTGTGAACAAGTCCCTCAAATCAGTAGCCGTTTCATACAGAACTAAGAAGAAAACCTGTGAACAAGTCCCTCAAATCAGTAGCCGTTTCATACAGAACTAAGAAGAAAACCTGTGAACAAGTCCATCAAATCAATAGCCGTTTCATACAGAACTAAGAAGAAAACCTGTGAACAAGTCCCTCAAATCAATAGCCGTTTCATACAGAACTAAGAAGAAAACCTATCAACAAGTCCCTCAAATCAGTAGCCGTTTCATACAGAACTAAGAAGAAAACCTGTCAACAAGTCCCTCAAATCAATAGCCGTTTCATACAGAACTAAGAAGAAAACCTGTGAACAAGTCCCTCAAATCAGTAGCCGTTTCATACAGAACTAAGAAGAAAACCTGTGAACAAGTCCCTCAAATCAGTAGCCGTTTCATACAGAACTAAGAAGAAAACCTGTGAACAAGTCCATCAAATCAATAGCCGTTTCATACAGAACTAAGAAGAAAACCTGTGAACAAGTCCCTCAAATCAATAGCCGTTTCATACAGAACTAAGAAGAAAACCTATCAACAAGTCCCTCAAATCAGTAGCCGTTTCATACAGAACTAAGAAGAAAACCTGTCAACAAGTCCCTCAAATCAATAGCCGTTTCATACAGAACTAAGAAGAAAACCTGTGAACAAGTCCCTCAAATCAGTAGCCGTTTCATACAGAACTAAGAAGAAAACCTGTGAACAAGTCCCTCAAATCAGTAGCCGTTTCATACAGAACTAAGAAGAAAACCTCTGAACAAGTCCCTCAAATCAATAGCCGTTTCATACAGAACTAAGAAGAAAACCTGTGAACAAGTCCCTCAAATCAATAGCCGTTTCATACAGAACTAAGAAGAAAACCTGTGAACAAGTCCCTCAAATCAATAGCCGTTTCATACAGAACTAAGAAGAAAACCTGTGAACAAGTCCCTCAAATCAATAGCCGTTTCGTACAGAACTATGAAGAAAACCTGTGAACAAGTCCCTCAAATCAATAGCCGTTTCATACAGAACTAAGAAGAAAACCTGTGAACAAGTCCCTCAAAGCAATAGCCGTTTGATACAGAACTAAGAAGAAAACCTGTGAACAAGTCCCTCAAATCAATAGCCGTTTCATACAGAACTAAGAAGAAAACCTGTGAACAAGTCCCTCAAATCAATAGCCGTTTCATACAGAACTAAGTAGAAAACCTGTGAACAAGTCCCTCAAATCAATAGCCGTTTCATACAGAACTAAGAAGAAAACCTGTGAACAAGTCCCTCAAATCAATAGCCGTTTCATACAGAACTAAGAAGAAAACCTGTGAACAAGTCCCTCAAATCAATAGCCGTTTCATTCAGAACTAAGAAGAAAACCTGTGAACAAGTCCCTCAAATCAGTAGCCGTTTCATACAAAACTAAGAAGAAAACCTGTGAACAAGTCCCTCAAATCAATAGCCGTTTCATACAGAACTAAGAAGAAAACCTGTGAACAAGTCCCTCAAATCAATAGCCGTTTCATACAGAACTAAGAAGAAAACCTGTGAACAAGTCCCTCAAATCAGTAGCCGTTTCATACAAAACTAAGAAGAAAACCTGTGAACAAGTCCCTCAAATCAATAGCCGTTTCATACAGAACTAAGAAGAAAACCTGTGAACAAGTCCCTCAAATCAATAGCCGTTTCATACAGAACTAAGAAGAAAACCTGTGAACAAGTCCCTCAGATCAGTAGCCGTTTCATACAGAACTAAGAAGAAAACCTGTCAACAAGTCCCTCAAATCAATAGCCGTTGCATACAGAACTAAGAAGAAAACCTGTCAACAAGTCCCTCAAATCAATAGCCGTTTCATACAGAACTAAGAAGAAAACCTGTGAACAAGTCCCTCAAATCAATAGCCGTTTCATACAGAACTAAGAAGAAAACCTGTCAACAAGTCCCTCAAATCAATAGCCGTTTCATACAGAACTAAGAAGAAAACCTGTCAACAAGTCCCTCAAAATCAATAGCCGTTTCATACAGAACTAAGAAGAAAACCTGTCAACAAGTCCCTCAAATCAATAGCCGTTTCATACAGAACTAAGAAGAAAACCTGTGAACAAGTCCCTCAAATCAGTAGCCGTTTCATACAGAACTAAGAAGAAAACCTGTCAACAAGTCCCTCAAATCAATAGCCGTTTCATACAGAACTAAGAAGAAAACCTGTGAACAAGTCCCTCAAATCAATAGCCGTTTCATACAGAACTAAGAAGAAAACCTGTGAACAAGTCCCTCAAATCAATAGCCGTTTCATACAGAACTAAGAAGAAAACCTGTGAACAAGTCCCTCAAATCAATAGCCGTTTCATTCAGAACTAAGAAGAAAACCTGTCAACAAGTCCCTCATATCAATAGCCGTTTCATACAGAACTAAGAAGAACAAGTAAGGCTTGTTTTCTCCTACTATTTTCTTTTAGCACTATTTAGTGGCGTATTAAAACAAGTAAAAAAGTACAGATTAAAGACAATTTTAAGTTTTTATAAGAACATATGCATAAAATTCTAAATACAGATTTATTAATCATATAGATTTATGAATCACAAACGGTCATTTATGCAAGCTGACGTAAAAAGACAAACAATTTGAATGTTCAGAATTAACATAAGTGCCTACAAATTGATATATCATCAACATTAGAGAACTTCTATTTATAAAATTTAACTTTTCGCAATTCATATTTTTATAACTGTCAAAAATAGGAATTATTTTTGCAATAAACCACCAATAATTTTTGGAAAGGAAAATCAACACTTGTCAATGCAGCTGGCATTTTTCTTTGTTTCCATATGACTTATATTGACACAGATTTTCCTCAAAAAATATGGAATGCTATTACACACGCAATATCATCTACGAAACAAACGTTTAAATCAACAAATAGACTATATTTATAAAGGTTCCCAATCGAATATGACTCCTTTTTTTCAAAATGTACACATTATTTCACAATTTGTGTATATCCGATTTATATAATTGAATCAAACAGGAAGAAAGTTACTGGAAATACCAAAATCTCCACCGGGTTACTCTTCTTCCGCTATGTTAAAATGCGGATTCGTTTAATTTTAAGCCGCTTTCCATGGAATCAAATTCAATGCATCGTAATTTTAGTAATAATTCTTATGAACTTTTATGTGTTTATTCGTCCGAAATCTGTTTTTATATATGAAAGGCATTGTTCAAAACCACTTGGAATGCTTGTTTACTCCAGAGTCATCACCAGTTATTGCATACAGAGAAAAGACGCTAGCAAGTTACCAAAATGTTAATAATTAACAGATTTCAATGCGTAGTTTTTGTATTTTGTTCGGTTGTTCGGCCCATTAGAAACACTTTCTGCACAGTTTTATTTTTAGTAACATATTTCTGGACTGCTCCTTTAAAACCCGGACGCGATCGTCAAAAAACAAGTTAATAAAAAATTCGTGGCGGGCCATAAAAAAACGTTGCGGCGCTGCCTGAGAAACAAATCATTATTTTTTTTTAGAGTCTTAGTACAGCGTGTGTAGTAAACTGTTCTAAATAAAAGACAGATGCACGCAGACAGTGCTGTTGTTTAATAAGGCCATACCAATTTGATTCTTTGTTAAGCGGCCTCGGGCTGGTAGGTTTTCAAATGCGTTAACAAATAAAAAAATAATTTTGACAAAGTGAAAAATCGAGTTGGAACGTGTATAACAAATACAAAAAAAAACGTTTAGATGTTTTTACCAATATGGGTGAAAACATGTGGAACTCTTCCATTTACATAGTTAAAATACTGTGTTAAAGTAGGTTCCCAATATGAAAATTATATATGACAGTTTTGCTAGTTAAAACATTTGCTTAAGCTTGCACCACTGCTATATACAAGTTGTGAAAGAAAAATGTTTGTTATCGGCCCGTTGTTTGTTTTCTATTGTTCGCAGAACAACTATATGTACCTTCTAAAATCCGAAGGTGAAATTCACTATGATTTTAACTCAGTTATTATAACGCGACAGTAAGAAGTGCCGTTTTAATACCACGAACGTTTCCCAAATGCATCCATCGTTTTGATGACGAATGTGATTAGAACAAAATATGTACCGAGTGGTAACGCGATAAACTCACACGCCGTTTGCCGGGGTTCGATCCCATGAGCGGCGGGATTTTTTTTTCTCATTTTTATTTATTTTATTTTTGTTTCACAGAATATAAGCGTTTGCTACTCCAGATGCTTAATGAATTGAAAAAAAGAAAGACCATGATATTGTACACCGGACAAAGAATTTGGCTCATCAGGTTTCTTGCCCGACAATATTTTTCATGTTCAATTGAAAGTTGTTTTGACAGGCCTTATATCAATCACTCGTACATAGTATTGTTAGCTACTGTAAGTAGCTGTCTAGTTTTCACACCTGTTAATGTTTTAATTAGTGGCGTACATTTTACAATGGACCTCAAGTCATCAGCTGCACATTTGACAACAGATACAATTCAAATCGGCATTATAGAGAGACAAAAAATCAGATTTTATTACGCGGCAATATCTATTTTAACGTCGCATTTTGAATATTATAAATCGCCAAGCAATGTCTCTGTTCAAGTTATCTTTATAATGTTGACACAAATATTATAGTAAAACACGGAATGTAGGATTTAACTAGTAAACGAAATTTTACGAATATTTTCGTTTGATGTTTGACTTTTTGGAAAGAACATATTATCATGTATAATACACCGTGTTTGTTGGTTCTGGCTTCTTAAGCAGAATTTAAAATCAGTGATTTTTATTTTCTTCACATAAGAACACGGAACAAGCTATTAGCGCAAGTATCATATTTTACCAATAAAACGTTTACAAATTTATAACCACTGTATTTCAGGTGACATATGATATGGCATACCTCTCTAATTGCACAGATTGTCCATGATAACGCGTCGGGGTTTTCATTTTAAGTTATTATATGGTCATTTAGGTGAATTCATGCAATTCGATTCTGTTTACTGGTTGTAATATACAATTTTAATATTATTGTATTTTCAATATATTTGCAGAACATTTTCTGAGTAAGTGTGTATGTACGATCTTACAACAGATATAGTGGCATAATTACAATTAACAAAATAAGTTAATTAATATATAGTTCTATTTAAAATGAAATAAAAGTCAAGAACAAACATTGCTTTTATATGCACAATAAGCTAGTTTAAATCAGCAAATAGTCTTCTTCTTTACACATATGTATATACGTTGACTTGACAGTTGGTTTAGGTTACACAGCACCAATGAACGATGCAAAAGTCTATACTAATACTTATTGATTTCTTTCATATTGAAGTGTTTCCTTCGTCATGTTTATGTTTGTCTGTTTAATTTCAAGTTTAATTGTCACTTTCATCTGCTTATTTTGAAGAAAAAAAGATATGACAGATCATACACACTTAAATATTTAGTATTGGACACGTTCCAAATCATAGTGTTTCAGACAAAAATCCTGATTTGGACTTTTGGGTTAACTTGAGTTTAGAGTAGCTTAAGCATCTTTATAAATTTGGATCGGGATATTATTTTGTAGAATACAGGTGTATGAAAAAAGTGGTCATTACCGCTGTGATGTAATTTAATGTGATTCAAAATCTACGTAGGATTCTGAGTCGGTGTTATCTAGAAGGATATTTTTTTACATTATTTTTCGTTTACTGCTTTCAAGCGTGGATTACCATTGATATCTCAAAGCACATTATGTATTATTATAAATCACTTTCAAAAGTAAGTATTACCGGTTGGTTCACGTCTGATTCGAATTTTTTAAGTAACATCGTCAACGACGTCGACAAATGCCAATATCAAGTAACACCATGAACAACAACAGGACACACGACTAATCTTGCGTTAGCAAGTATGATAGATGCATTAAGATGCATGTGACACTCTGCACACACTGGCGTAATTTATCTACAGTGGTGAAAATGCACGGTGTAATTACGTCAATTTGAAATAGACAAATGTCCACGAAAATCTGTGCGCACGTATCTATTTTTCATTGTTGTAGCTTTGATAAAAATATTACGAGCTAATGGATGCGTTTTCAGCGTTTATTGAAATGTTCAATTAAAAAACTTCGAAGAAAATACATAGGTCTTTTCGTGTGTTTGTTGTTGTTTTATACCCCAACTTTATATTTATCAGCATGTGAACTTGTGCACCTGCGTATTTTGGTGCATTTTTTCCAACAGCAGCGGATTGATGACCCTTTTTAGCCAAAAAATGACTTTTTTTTTCTTGTGTCGCGTGTAACTCAAAAAGTATAACTGCTAAAGTGACGAAACTTTATAAACATATTCTTCAGCATTTGTACTTGTGCACCAGGGTATTTTGCTGCATTTTTTTCCGACATCTGCAGCGTTTTTGCCCATTTGTTAGCAAAAAAATGACATTTCTGGACTTTTGTCGCGTGTAACTCGAAAAGTATAACAGCTAGAATGATTAAACTTTATAAACATATTCATCAACATGTGAACGTGTGCGCATTTGTATAATAATTGCATAGGGTTTTGTGACATCCGGCGGAATGTGGGGGCATCCATGTCCTTTGGACACTTATTTAACTGATCATTTGAAAATGTCAATGAAACTGCATATCTGTTGTTGTTGTTGTTGCTGTTGTTGTTGTTGTTGTTGTTTTCGAAACAAATATACGAGAAAAGAAAGTGCAGTAGTTGAAATCGCCCATGAAGGTACATCTTTTTTGTTCCAGCTTTAGACAGAATTATACTAGCAAATCTAATGCGAATCTCCCGGATCTGACGAAACAAGCTAGCGCGAAAAGCAGCGTTGTCACCATGACGACGAACCCGGAAGAGCAAATGGAGACGCACAATTTGCACGGGGATTCCCTGCTGGTTGCAGAGGCGGTCACGGAGAAGGTCGCTTCAATTATCGGTAGTTATTAGAAGCAATAGTTAGAACATATTAATTCTAACATGAAACTCGCTGAGCGGAGCATAGTAAAATATAGTTTTCATTACAATTGCAAAAATATGTGTCAAATCATGTTAGAATCGAAATAATTTTCGCATTATCGTTGTTTATCGGCCAATAAACAACTCTTTGTCGTTCTGATGCGTCGCTATTAAACCATCAGAATTCCAAATCGTTGTTTATTGGACAATAAACAACGATAAATTGAAAATTATTTCTTAAGTCCCTATTTAGCAAATAAGATTTTACTAAATATGTTGTAACTTACTCTGAATATAACCTATATTTTGATTGGTCATGTGCATGCACATCATTGGAACATGCGAATTAAGAAATACTTTTTGATTTACAAGGCAAAAAGTAGTCCCGAGTCTGAGCGGAGCAAAGCAAAAAGTAGTTCTAATTACAATTGCAAAAATAAATGTCAAATCATGTTAGAATCGCAATAATTTTCGCATTAATATGGATTATCGGCCAATTATTAGCCAATAAAGCCCCGGTCACACTGTCAGGATTTGGGTTACGATAGCCCACGATTTATCGTGGACGTGTTAATCGTGATGAATCGGGCTGCACAGTGTCCCGATTGAGTCTTCCTACGTATACCTACGATTGTTGTAGGTCGAGACAACGAATATCAATGACACTTCCGCAGCCGACTCACCACGGTTTCACCAAGATATGATACGGTTTGTTACGGTTGTAATACGCTAGCGTCAGGTATACGCTACGGTAACAGACGATTGTTAACGTGTCTTCTAAGATTTACTAAGATTAAAGAAGATTCATCACGATAAACCTACGAGTAGCCAATAATTATCACGCTTCATTACGCTTCAAGGCGATTTTGACATCACGATGCCTCGTACATAGTCGCGACACCAACGTATGCAGACGTAGTGAGTGCGTAGTAACATCGCGATAACCCGTACAGGCAACATGACCCAATCGTTGCTGTAAGAACAAGCCAGATTGAGATGCGATGGCACTAGGATTGTTCTACGTTTTGGAAAAATCGTGGAGGCGATAAGCCTCGAATGTTTTGAACATGTTCAAAACTGTCGTAGCGCTTCACGATCGATAAGGATCCCCCAAGATTCTTCAAGATTCACTCAGATGCCGGTACGTATGCGTTCACGCTTTACCACGATTCGCCAAGATTTTTTAAATCGTGGGCAATCGTAGTCAAAATCGCGACAGTATGACCGGTGCATAAACAACGATAAATCAAGTATTTTTTTTAATTTCTATTCATCAATAATCACAAACACATGTCAGACTTGCACAAGCTTAGCCACGTGCTCTTGTTTGTAAAATATATGAATTAACCGTTAAACACGTGATATTGGAATACACTGATTGCATAAATTGTCGCTAGATTAACTTGTATATGATTGACATTAGTGGAAACGTCTATTATACACTTTCCTCTCTATTTTCAGGGAATGACTTCGAGTGCACGGGCCTCTTCTGTCAGATGGACATGCTACGCCCATACAAGGACGATATGGTCTGGAAAGAGATGGCCAGGTAAATACGGTCCCAGGGCCCATTGTCATAGACTTAAGACTAAGAATAAAGAATATTTTTGAAACTATTCTCTTCTAAGAGGGCTGTAAATGTAAGTCCTAATTGAATAAAGAATAAGACTAAGAATAAAGACTAAAGAATAACGACTAAAGAACTAAAGACTAAAGAACTAAAGACTAGAAAACTAAAGAACTGAAGACTAAAGAATAAAGACTAAAGAACTAAAGACTAAAGAATAAAGACTAAAGAATAAAGAATACAGACTAAGAATAAAGAATGTTCTTGAAATTATTCTCTTCTAAGAGGGCTGTAAATGTAAGTCTTACATGGTATTCATAAACTCTAATTACAACATTCTTTATTAAGAAATATTTTTTAATGACATAAGCAACATTAGTACCCATGCTAGCTCAGTTGGTAAAGCGCTGGACTGTCAATCCGGGGGTCGTGAGTTCGAACCCAACCCGGCCACATAACTTGTGTGGGGACTGGTCATGAAACTATTTCTATGGCCTTTCGCCCCCTACCTGTGATTCAAGGAGGGCAGTAGTCAGTTACTGGTGTAAGTATGTGCACAGGAGTACTGGAGTAGTGCGGCAGTCACAAATTGCCGATTATGGCTCCCGACAGCGTCCCGAGAGCGCAACGACGCAAATAATCAAACAGTCGGGAATGTTGGAACGCTGTATGGACGCTGACGGGAAACTGTCGAATCGCATTAGAGAGAATCGGGACGCTGTCGGGACTCTGTTGAAACGCTGTCTGGACGCTGTCGGGAGCTTTTCGATCTTATGATCAAACATTGAATTTCGAGCTCCAAATCTCATAATATTGTCCCGACTTTTGACATATTTAATTCGGGACGCTATCGGCTAAAGAGCAGCAGTATAACTCGGGAATTTGTGACTGAGGCATGAGATCGGCTAAGTTTGCCCAAGAAAAGTGTGAGTAGGTTAACTGACCGCCATGATATGACGGAAATACTGTTAAAAACGGCGAAATATCCAAACAAACAAACAAACAAACCAGCATATTTGAGAACGCGGAAGTATTTGTTTTTGAGTCTACGTCTGTTTAGTCTAAGAATGGGTTGGTGTATATATCATCTAACGGCAAACGCCGTTGCCTGTATGAAAGGGGAATTCAGTATTGTCTGACAAATCTGTACATAATGATGCTACTTGTTTCGAATGGATATTGGCACATTTAATAGGGTTAAGTGCAAATTGTTGATGAAAATGTAAAATGTCAGGCTAGCATTTTGTGCCAGTTAAAGACGTATCATTATCATATTTATTATTCTTTGGGTATTAATTGTCTTCAATCATAAACACCGTTCGTCCGTCTGTCCGCCAGTATATAATGTCCGCCAGTATATAACCCTACTGACAACATATATTACTTATCACCACACAGTTCGCCCGTATGTCCGCTATAGTTTGATCATATCATATGTATTATTATTGGGTACCTATATAAAATCGCCTGTACACTATCTATGGAATGTACACTATTAGTTCCGTCCGTCCGTCCGTCCGTCTGTCCGCCATGTAGATCGTCATCAAATTTATTATTATCAGGGTATGAATTGTTTTCAATCACCGTCCGCCCGTCTGTCAGCTCGGTGGATAGCTTTACTGGCCTATTAAAACCGTCTGTCCGCTAGGCCGGTATCATATTTATATATAATTGTTTGTGTACTAATAATGTTTCAATCATTAATCACAAACACTGTTCGTTCGTCTGTCCGCTAGGTAGATACCTATTGTGACAACATACTCTTGCTTTTATTTGTTCCCAATCATATTCACTATTCACACTGTCCGTCCGATTGTCCGCTATTATAGATCTATAATTTATTTGTTTTTGGTTACCAATCATTGCATTCACCAATCACAAATACCGTCCATCCGCCAGGTGTATATTACATTGGTTATACATTATTTTCTATCAGCACTCACAAACTCCGTCTGTCCGTCTGTCCGCCAGGTGTATCATTATAATATTTATAATTATTTGAGTCTTAAGTTTGCTTCCATCACCAATCACAATCACCGTCCGTCCGTCTGTCCGCCAGGTGGATCCGGTACGAGGAGGCGGTGGAGGAGGGCGGGCAGCGCTGGTCCAAGCCGCACGTGGCCTCTCTCATGATGGAGGCGCTACAGGACCTGCAGAGCATGCTGGGAACCTGCCCCGTGCTACTGGACGTCACCGCGGGAACCATGGCCGATATCGCATGTACGTACGTTATACGGTGACGGTAGCTTTCATTTTAAGCGGTTGCAATATACTAACTAAAGAAAGAAACTGGTAATTTCTGGACAATTTTCCAAGTATAACCCATTCATGTTTGGTACCAACATTTAGCTTAATTATAAGTCTGTTCAGAAACGTTATTTATGACTTAAGATATTCATTTCTCACTTTCGGATTGAAGCGGGTTGAAGGTCATACGGAACTGTCCAGTTTCTTTCTTTAGTAAGTACGTATATCTTGTCTGATACGCACCATGATGGAGATTGTGTGTATGGCACTAAGTTGTCATGTTACGGTACTAATTATACCCCCACACACGAAGTTTGGGGGGGGGGTAGATAGGAATGAGCTTGTCGGTCTGCCGGTCTGTCGGTCTGTTGGTTTTGGGTTTCCGGGGATGATAACTCAAGAAAGGCTCGACATATTCAAATAATGTTTGGCTCATGTGTAACATCATAAAATACAGGCCAAGTTCGATGTTGGTTACAAACCACTAAATTTTGACACAGTTACGGCCCCTTTTCGACTTAAAATTCCCTAAAAACATGGTTTCCGGATGATAACTCAAGAAAGGCTTGACATATTTAAATAATATTTGGTACACATGTGTCACATCATAAAATACAGGTCAAGTCCGATGTTGGTTACAAACCACTAAATTTTGACAGAGTTATGGCCCCTTCTCCACTTAAAATTCTCTAAAACCATGATTTCCAGACAATAACTCAAGAATGGCTTGACATATTCAAATAATTCTTGGTATACATGTGTAGCATCATAAAATACCGGTCAAGTTCGACTTTGGTTACAAACTACTAAATTTTGACAGAGGTATGGCCCTTTATTTGACCTAAATTCCCTAAAAACATGGTTTCTTGACGATAACACAACAATGGCTTGACATATTTAAATAATTATTGGTACACATGTGTAGCAGCATAAAATACAGGTCAAGTTTGACTTTGGTAACAAACCCTAAATTTTGACACAGCTATGGCCCCTTTCTGACTTAAATTCCCGAAAAACATGGACATTAACTCATAAAAGGCTTCACATATTTAAATTATTTTTGGTATATAGGTGTAACATCATAAAATACAGATCAAGTTCAACTTTGGTTACAAACTACCAAATGTTGACAGAGTTATGACTCCTATTGAAATTAAATTTTTCCAAATACACTGTTGACCATTCACAAATTAAAGCATTCTCTCTCTGCCCATTTCTTTCGAATCGATGCCATAGTTTTGTGACAAGGCCAATCTGTGGGGGTATATCCGTCACTCATGTAACAATTCTAGTTTGTAACTGTTATCATAGCTTAAAAACCTATTTTGTTTTATATAAATATTATGTAACATAAATCTCTTTAAAATCAGATCCTAGAATTGTTGGTATCTGAAGACATCGAAGACGAGGTCCAGTTCAAGTGGCCTTTCGAATAATAAAATATCAGCTCTGCTGCGCCCAATGAAATTGCCTTTTGCACAGCAATGGTTGGCCACGTTTTTTTTTTAAAGTGACGCATTTCCAGCTCATCCTCGGGAATAAATCATTTACAGTTCATGTCCACGTGGACAACAATGACTATAGTGGTACCTTAACGACTAAACATCCAAATTCACGTTAATTTCGTGCATAGTATTTGTGGTTTATATATAAAGTTATACCTCAACATTTTGAAGGCAACAGAGTGATTGGCTGCTGAAATGGTCATCTGAACGTCACGTGACCTAATGCGAAGTCATCCGATCCAGTCAGCGGATAACATTGTAGAGTCAGACTGGAGATGGTTTTAATGAGATAGGTGAAACATATACATGTTAATGTATTACATCAACAACCTTATGGACCGATGTGTCATTTCCTCTCAGGCGAGGTAACTCGCGCCTGGGCGGCGGATGGAGATATCCCGAAGATTTGGCGGGAAAAGTTCGAAGCCATCATGACGAAGCCTCACAAGTTCCAGGACCACGAGAAGAAGAAGAAGCACGGGGCTGCCTCCAACTTCCAGAAGCTGCTTCTAACTGGAGACGGTCACGTGAACAGTAAGTCAGAGTCACGCGAACAGTAAGTGTGTGTCACGTGCACAGTGAATGAAAATCACATGCACAGTGAGTGTAAGTCACGTCAACAGTAAGAGTTTGAGTCACGTAAACAGTAAGTGTGTGTCTCGTGAACAGTAAGTGAGAGTCACGTGAACAATAAGTGTGAGTCACGTGAACAGTAGTGAGAGTCACGTGAATTGTGAGTATCACGTGAACAGTAGGTGTGAGAGTCACGTGAACAGTAAGTGTTTGAGTCACGTAAACAGTAAGTGTTTGAGTCACGTGAACAGTAGGTGATAGTCACGTGAACAGATAGGGAGAGTCACGTGAACAGTAAGTGTGAGAGACACGTGAACAGGAAGTGTGAGTTACGTGAACAGTAAGTGAGAGTCACGTGAACAGTAGATGAGATAGCCACGTGAACAGTAAGTGAGAGTCACGTAAACAATAAGTGGGAGTCACGTAAACAGTTAGTGAGATTCACGTGAACAGTAAGTGAGCGTCACGTTGACAGTGTGAGTTACGGAACAGTAATCGTGAAATTCACGTAAATAGTAAGTGTGAGTCGTGTGAATTGTAAGTGAGAGTCACGTGAACAGAGTGATTGCTATTGCTGATTTAGCATTTGTAAAAGATATTACTGTATGTACAACCTAATGTTAATATCAAAACCGATATACCGATACAGCGTAAATTCGTAGATTTAAATTCACCCAATTACATAACGTTTCGTGCTATTGTCATTGTTACCATTTGTTTCATTTTCAGAGGGTTTCGATGGGCAGGAGTCAAATAACCAGAACTCCCTGCATCTCCCGGGCAAGACAATGTACCCCGACTCACCGTCTCTGGCACTTGGGCAGGTAGGGGTGTGTTCTTAACCCCAAACCTGGGCTGGTATTCGTAACGCTCCTACGAGTAATCTTAACTTACGTTACAATTAGATGAAATTTTCTGATCATGTTTTTATGCGAAATTCACCAATATTTGTGCATTATTTTCATACTGTACAATGATAAAACATCGATTTTTTCATAGAAGCTTCGTGAATACGGGCCCAGAACCTCATGAATGTTATTAGCTGACTGATAGTGGGAAAGATCGAGATCGAAATAGCAAGATGCTGCACCTTGCGCTTCTTTGACCTCCCCCCTCCTCCTTTGCGGGCCGGTGAAAACATACATGTTGAATATCCTTTCAAATTGAATGTTTTTGACAACTATTCAATGACAAATCATCGGGCCATGTTTAAAAAACGCAAATAGAATCATTAAAATGATAAAAACTCAAGAGTGACCATATTCTTTGAAAATGTCAAAGAATTGGTCGGGCGTCATTCTTTCTCTCTTTTTTAACGATTTTCTTGATATGTGTTTGGAATCTATAGTCCAAATGCTTTAGTTTTTGCGGTAAAGACGTTAAAATGTTCAAAACTAGTTTTCAAAAATACGAAAGTTTGTGAACAAATTACTTTTAAGTATTTAACGATTGCACAAATATCAACTATTCAAATTACCTATTTTGTTTATCTTCCAGATGAACAAGTCGTTACTGCGGAAGATCCCGCCCGGCTCCGAGGTGGCCAACCTTCTCGTGGGCGAGAACAACGACCTTGACCAGATCATCGCAGCCTTCGTCCGACTTAAGGTACGGAAATAGACGGAAAATACGGAGATTTTCGACATTCCTGTCCGAAGTTTGCCGACAGTTGCCGATTTACACTACGGGCAGATTTCGAGCAAATGTTAGTTAGTTTAACATTGGTCAATAACGTGGATGGTGATGACGATGACGATGATGGCGATGAAAATTATGGCGATGATGATGATGATGATGATGATGATGGTGATGGTGATGATGATGATGATGGCGATGTCGATGATGGCGCTGATGATGATGATGACGATGATCCCTAATCTCCCAAAAATAAAGAATCATTGAAACAAATCCTGGATCCGGACGGTGATCCGGATCGACACCATTATCTACTCATGTGTTGATTGTCACATTTCCCTTTCTTAAGTCAAGTTACCACCAGACAAACAAGAAACCCTCCGCCGAAAAAAAATAACGACGTTATACATGGCGCTAAGAACGTAACGTCATCTATTATTCCTTTTTTGAGACGGCGTGTACTGCAGGGTGCATGTCGCTAACAACGTAACGTCATTTTTTTTCTTCAGAGGACGTGTACTAAAGTGTACATGGTGCTAGGAATATTACGCCATCTGTTTCGTTCTACCGTCTTTCAGAGGACGTGTTCTACAGTGCACGTGGCGCTAGGAAGGTTGCGCTATCTATTCCGTTCTACGGTCTTTCAGAGGGCGTGCACTACAGTGTACATGGCGCTCGAGCGTAATGTTATCTACCCGTATTCTCGTACTACCGGTACTTTCTTTAGGACGACGTGTACTACAGTGTACGCTTGAAACGCAACGTCATCTATTCTCGCAATACGTTGTTTCAGAGGGCGTGTAACGTGGGCGACATCACGGAAGTGAACCTGAACACGAAGTTCCTGTTCATCGTGTTGGGTCCCCGCTCGCACCTGGGCCACTGCGCCGAGATGTGCCGCTGTATGGCCGCTCTGCTCACAGACGAGGTACCAATAGGACGTATAATGCATAATAGAATATACATGTATACGTTTATATATATTTAGGCGTTCAAATTATTATTCTGAAACTTGTTCATGTTTGAATTTCTACATTTGTATGTTAGGGTTTTGTGAGTTTTAGCAAAACTACAAAAACATGAACGAACAACATGATGATGATGATGATGATGATGGTGATGATGTTGATGATGATGGTGATGATGGTGACGATGGTGATGATGATGATGGTAATGATTAATGATAATTCTGGTGGTGATAATGATGGTGAGGAGCAGTAGGTGATGATGATGAAGATGATGATGATGATTATTCTGCTGCTGCTGCTGATGATGATGATTGATTGATGATAATTGTGGAGGTGGTGGTATTGATGATGATGGTGATGACCGCTCTGCTCACCGACAAGGGTATCAGTGTGATGTGCGTATAAATTACGGCGTATCATGCGTTTAATCCAGGCGTTTGATTGGTATGTTATTCTGCTTATTTACTCCGTTTTTAATGCTAGATTGTATATAGAATAATGCTTACATTTGTCGGAACCGTTTGGAAATGAGTTTAGTTCAACATTTTGAGGGATAGAGAGGTTTTCCTAGTGCTTTTCTTTCCGAATGATAAGTAATAAACATTCTTGAACTCGTTTTATGACTAAAACGTATGTAAGAGAAAAGTTAGTTTTACACGTGTTTTAATCATATGCTATCAATTGGGTAGTTCCGGGTCACTAACGACATAAACCGCGCAATACATTTTAAATGTACTGGCAATAACTTAAACCTACCGGTATATATACTTTGAAAGACAGATATTTCAGCAACAATATGCATGTTTGAAACAATTGGTACCATTAAATATTTGTGTTAAATATTGTACTGAACTGTATACTGATTGCGGGGGCTCCGAATCAAGTACGTGTATTCCGGGTCACTTTACACTCCTACTTTAGTTTCCTTAAGCGTTTGTTTTTAAAGCATTTTTAAATTTTAATCTGACTAATTAGTTGTAAAACAACACCACAAGGAAGATATATTCATTTGTTGAACCGGACAACACATAATCACAGCATATTGAAGATTTTATCGTCTTATTTATATTGCATGTGGGATATTGGTCAATATATGGAAAGGTACAAAGCCATATAGATTCCATGGCCATTCAGATTATAGTACGGCGGCATAGAGGTGACATGAGAAATATTTTATTTAACACGTGCGCACGTGATATGTCACGTGCGCACGTGTTAGATATCACGTGCGCACGTGTTAATCATCACGTGCGCACGTGATGCTTTCACGTGCGCACGTGTAAGCTATCACGTGCGTACGTGTTAATCATCACGTGCGCACGAGCAAGCATCACGTGCGCACGTGAAAGCATCACGTGCGCACCTGACATCTAGCACGTGCATACGTGATAGTTAACACGTTAACAAAAAAATACATATTAGTCAATTAATAATTGTCTTACATCGTGCATGCGTCTACTGACCCAACCGACTCATGGAGAAATTCCATAAAGCATATACATTAGCAATATTTGGACATATCCCCCATAAACAATGATGTCCGTTCAAGTGACCCGGAACACCCCAATACACATGTGTTTATATTACTGTTGCTTTCTCTAGTAATATGGAAAGCAGGGTTTTCATATGTATACATAATATACATTTATTTATTAATTGATAACATAAATGTGCCCATGAACCGGGTATTCCCGATGTTTTATCGCCATGAATAAACCGTAGCCTAGTTTCTGCAACCGGTGTTCATGTAGATTTATCAACATGTATTACTCATAAAGCCCCGTTTTGGTTCATTGATCAGCATACAGAGTTGAAACCTTGATGATTTATTGCAAATGTATTGCTGTTCAAACACAAGTTAATAAAAATCGAAATGGGAGGGTGGTAATTATTTTCAGAACCATTAATCTTAAAGTGATCAGGAACTACCAGTGATTCGGAACTCTTCAATGAGTGTAAAAGAAAAATGGTTTGATTTTGATCATGATGTTGATATTTATGATTATGAATGGAGACAATAATACCCGTACGAAACCCACCTATCTTGTATGGAAATCACCAACCAATCTATAAATAACAGCTCGCACTGATCACTATGGTCCTTTCATACACTGAATTTCCACTTCAGTTCTTCCGAATCGTTGCGTACCGAGGCTCAAACCGGCAGGACCTCCTGGCAGGCATCCAGGAGTTTTCCCTCCATCTGACAGTGCTGCCCCCAGGGGTCTGGAACCCCACCACGCGCATAGAGCCGCCGGACGAGAAACCGTCCCAAGTAAGATTCTAAGTCAAACGGTTCGTTTTTAGACTATTGGCGGAAGCCAACGGTCTACTGAGAGGGTAATTTCCAAAACGGGTATCGCGGAAAACTACTTCTTTTCTATGCAGGCTACGAGTCAGTAAATTGAAACCTGAAATAGTCCGTAACAGCAAAATGTTGTGTGTTTTTTTTACCTTTTAATTGTTTAAGATAGTGTCTGTCGTGTGTATTATAATGTGTATATCATGTAATTTATAACAATTACAGTTTCTAAAAATGTCAATTTATTTAAAATGTTACTTCAAATTAATGACACCCATATTTTCGCTATTTACTTGAATGTAATGTTGTGAAATTGTTATTTCTTGTTACCGATTCTTACTCTGAATATTTTGATAATAAATTACTGCAACATATTAATTTTTAATTGTATTATGGAAAATCGACAGCACTCATCGTATGACGTACTTTTGACTTAGTATTTTTGGCTCAGTAGGCTACGAATCACTAACAATCGATGCTCCTAGCTACCACGCTATATCGGTTATTCTGCATGGCTCTTCGAGATTGACTTGTTAACTGGAATTTATATAAATCGGTTTTCATCAGCTAATTAGCTTGAAAAATAATTAATTAATTACATATGCATGTAAAAGAGTGAAAATAGTCAAGCCGTCACCTCACTAATGTATCCTTCCGCCTTCTGCAGGAATACCGGAAGACGGGCGGCCAAACGATAAGCAAGAGCATGGTGTCCATCGTTGACCTGGGAAAGATTAAAGAGGGCAAGCTCGAACATGACGATGAAGGTCACACTGACCCGACGCTGGTCAGGACCGGAAAGTACGTCATCTTTGGGTTTAGGTATCCGATCTGAAGTGCGTCGGAACATTTCGACACATTTGAATAATGTTATTGTTTAATGCGTATTTACTCAGTTAAATACTACGAGATTTCCGATCGTAAAGTAATAGTAGAACTGTCATTACGAATATCTTTGTAATGTAGATCGTTAAGTCGAACCGCAAGCGCAAATTTGAACCAATTAAATGGAGCAGTAAACTTTGCAGCCCATTGTTGCAACATAGCACAAGACAGCCTGATGGACAATGTCATAGGCGGATTTAGATGGCGGCGGAACTGGCGTTGGGCGGCGGAAAAAAACTTTGTTCGGAGCATAACTTTTGTCCAAAATGAATGGATTTTCAAATAACTTGGCAGAAGTGACAAGCACAGTAAGACGTTTTGCCGCGCACAAGGTCCATGTCCCTAAGTAAAAGGTCAAGGTCACAATTCAAGGTCAAATATCAAATTTAAGAAATCAATCATAAACACTTTGTCCGGAGCATATTTTTGTCTAGCATGGATGGATTTCCAAATAACCTAGCAGAATTGACAAGCCTGGTAAGATGGAGTGTCGCGCACAAGAAGCAGGTTCATAGATCCAAGGTCAAGGTCACAATTCAAGGTCAAAGGTCAAATTTAAGAAATCAATCTTAAACACTTTGTCCGGAGCATATCTTCGATCACCATGGATGGATTTTCAAATAACTTGGCAGGAGTGACAATCATAGTTAGGAGTAGTGTTAAACGCAAGGACCGGGTCCCTAGGTCCTAGGTCAAGGTCACAATTCAAGGACAAAGGCGTAGTGGTGTCGTCAACTTTTCGTTTCCGCTCTCTAACTCTAGAACGAATTGAGCTATTGTAATTAAACGTAATACAAAGATACCTTATATCGAAACCTCACTTGGAATTGCATATGGGGTGGGTGGGGTCAAGGTCAATGTCACTTTTACTAAAAATAGAAAAACGGTTTCCGCTCAATAACTTGAGAACGCATTGAGATATTTTAATTAAACGTAATACATACATACCTTATATCGAGACCTCGCTTGCGATTGCATATGGGATAGGTGGGATCAGGGTCAAGGTCACTGTTACTAAAAATAGAAAAACAGTATATGCTCATTAACTTGAGCATGCATTGAGATATTTTAATAAAACTTAATACATAGATACTTTTTATTGAGACCTCGCTTTGAATTGCGGTCAATATCACCGTTACTAAAAATAGACAAACAGTTTCTACTCAATAGCTTGAGAAGACATTGAGGTATATTAATGAAACTTCATATCTAGATACCTTATATCTAAACCTCGCGTAGGATTGTATATGGGTGGGTGGGGTCAAGGGCACGGTCACCATTACTTAAATTTTTGTTTTTGTGCTGAATGTAATGCATTACATTCGAAAGATTTGGTTTTCGGGGAATTTCCATGTTTCTTGTTTATTTTGTCATCTTGATTATAGATTTAAGAATATATATGGAATAGTTTTAATACCTCAACTCACCACACAGAGATAGGCTTTGGAGATGAATTAGATGCACAAATACCATGACTCTTCCTTATTAATTTTTGAATTGTTT
Organism: Congeria kusceri; assembly: GCA_027627225.1. Lineage (NCBI taxonomy): Eukaryota > Metazoa > Mollusca > Bivalvia > Myida > Dreissenidae > Congeria > Congeria kusceri. Next base: position 31,212,716 of record CM051040.1, on the reverse strand, counting down.
CTCTTCAGTCGTTGAATCTTTGCCCCCAAAAAGTTTCTGTGACCGGCGTATCTTTGTAACAATTGCACTCTTGTTATTCTATCCGACATCCTACCCTCTAACTCCCAAACCTGTATCCGCGCTTAGTGTATCTATGAACGGGTTGAAAGTGCATGTCTTAAATTATGACTTCCGGATCGGTTCTGTATTAAACAAACTTAAATGTCGTCCGCTTTTTCCCGCAGACTGTTCGGCGGCCTGAAGAACGACATCCGGCGGAAGTTGCCGTTCATGCTATCGGACTTCAAGGACGCTCTGCACATCCAGTGCATCGCTTCATTCTTCTTCCTCTTCCTGGCGGCCCTAACCCCCAACGTGACGTTCGGCGGACTCCTCACACAGGCTACAGACAACTATATGGTAAGTATTTTAGGAACGCAAGATGGTGGGTGATTTTGCAACTATTTAGTAAGTTTTCAGGAATGCATGATGGTATGTGATTTAACAACCATATGGTAAGTGTTTAGGAACTCAAGATGGTGGGTGATTTTACAACTAAATGGTAAGTGTTTAGAAACGCGAGATAGTGGGTAATTTTACAACTATGTGGTAAGTGTTTCGGAATGCAAGATGGTGGGTGATTTTACAACTATATGGTAAGTGTTTAGGAACGCAGGATGGTGGGCGATTTTACAACTATATGGTCAGTGTTTAGGAACGCAAGATGATGAGTGATTTTACATCTATAAGGTAAGTTTTTAGAACGATGGTGGGTGATGTTTTTTACCTCATTCAATCTACCGGTAATACAGATCAGTAACGTCATCGTGTGAAACTGTCATATTGCATGTACATGTATATATATATATGTTAACCTCCATTCTGTTTCCCTTCAGGGCACGATGGAGTGTATCCTTTCGGCAGCCATTTCCGGTGTCATGTTTGCGCTGTTTTCCGGTCAGCCGCTAAATATCCTCGCCAGTACGGGGCCCATGCTGATCCTGGAAGGCATCCTCTACCGATTCTGCCTGTAGGTAGCACATACAGGCTCACGCTGTACTAATTGTTATCGTAAAGACGTTTTCTTTTGCGGGTTTTAATTTCCTGTCACTATACTTACTTTTATATTAATGTCTTTCCCTTTCGAAGTATCAAACCTAAAAGCTCGCCGGATAAATTACGCGGATTTTTATACACGTGATTCATTTGTTTGTGTGCATCGTAGATTTTCTTTAAGTTGTTGAATCAGCATTGAAGTTCTATTCATCACATTAAAATCAAAATCATGCGTGCCTTAATCAACAAACATTCAAGAAATCGCCTAACCGCCTCACGTCTGTGCATTTTAGCGACCACGAATGGGACTTCATGCCTTTCCGAGTCTGGGTCGGCTTCTGGACCGGCCTCTTTATTTTGCTCATCGTCGCCTTCGACCTGAGCGCCCTCGTGCGGTACATCACCCGCTTCACCGAAGAAAGCTTCGCTGCCCTGATCGCGCTCATTTTCATCTATGAGGCGTTCAAGAAGACTTTCGAAATCGAGCACGAGGCGCCGTTGCATCTTCATCCGCCCAAAGATCCGTCCACGTGCTTCTGCAATCTGGGCAACTCGACCGGAGGTAACGCGACGCTGGATTTGACGACGTTGACGCCGTCATCTATTTTCGGGAACGTTAGCGGCGGACTGTTGGAAACGACGACCGCCACAATCGTCGGAAATTTTAGTAACTCTACGACCAGTGTCCCGATTCCGGTGACGACGCAGAAACTCTCGTACCTGGCCCAGATTTGCGTTGACCTCGGAGGATATGTTTCCGGTTCCGGATGCACGGACAGTTATGTACCGGATGTGTTTTTCTTTTCGGTCATTCTCTTCTTTGGAACCTTCATCCTAGCGACGGCCCTGGTCAACTTCCGACATAGTTTATTCTTTCCAACGTTCGTGAGTATAAACACCGGCGCTTACTATTTGTTATGTTGGTTATTAACCAACATTTAACCTTATTATTAATTGTGACATACTCGAAATCTTCTAAGGCCTATGAATGACAACTCATACAATTCACTAAAACAACGTAAGTTTGCTTCCAGTAAATTTATTGTATAATTATAATATGATATTATGTGCATTATTATTAATGTCGTCTCCTTACTTTTTAACTCAAGTTAACTTATTTGTATGCGTGGTCTCCCTTGTTTCTACATGTATTTCTGTTCTTACTCATGATGTATAAGTTATCTCCCCTGTTTCTATTTATGTTCTTAATCATGATGTATAATTAATCTCCCTTGTTTCTATTTCTGCTCTTACTCATGGTGTATAAATAATCTCCCCTATTTCAGTTTCTGCTCTTACCCCCGGTACTCATGATGTATAAGTTATCTCCCGTGTTTCTATTTCTGTTCTTAATCAGGATGCATAAGTTATCTCCCTGGTTTTTATTTCTCTTCGTACTCATGATGTATAAGTTATCTGCCCTGTTTCTATTTCTGTTCTTACTCATAGTGTAGTTTATCGCCCCTGTTTCTATTGCTGTTCTTACTCATGATGTATAAGTTATCTCTCCTGTTTCTATTTCTGTTCTTACTCATGGTGTAATTTATCGCCCCTGTTTCTATTTCTGTTTTTACTCATGATGTCTAAGTTATCTCCCCTGTTTCTATTTCTGTTCTTACTCATGATGTTTAAGTTATCTCCCCTTTTTATATTACTGCTCTTACTCATTGAGCAAGTTATCTCCCCTGTTTCCATTACTATTCCTACTCATTTAGCAAGTTATCTCCCCCGTTTCTATTACTGTTCTTACTCATTTAGCAAGCTGCCTCCCCTGTTTCTATTTCCATTCTTTCTCATGATGTATAAGTCACCTCCCTTGTTGCAGGTGCGCACGAACGTGAGTGATTTCTCTGTGCTCATCTCTATCATCGTCATGGTGGGCATTGACGCAGCCCTGGGTCTGCCCACGCCCAAACTGACCGTGCCCACGGAGTTCAAGGTAATGGTCAAACAGCAGACGATCGTTTGTAAAATGTGGCGCATTTGAAACGATTTACTAACGGGTCCCATTTATTATTTCAAATAATCAGCCATAAGAAAAAGGATCCTCGCGATTCTCTAAACTAATTCTGGATATTTGTTTAGCCCTGCATTCAGAATTCAGAATTCGTAACTTGGGGAAGAGAAGTATTTTGCACACTGTTTATTGTTGTTTTTCAACCCGTTGTCATTTTCCGTAAACTTGGTCATACCGAATACCTCAAAAAGCGCATAGCATACTTGGCTATGTTATTATTTACGCAGCAATAACAGCAACACGAAAGGCAATATTTAGTTTACTTTGCTTCAATTTATGCACTTATTAAATATTGGCCCGTGGATACTCTGCTATGGTCATACTAAATAAGAGGTCATTTCTGCCCAACTAACGATTATCTAATAGCTTATAACCTCTCTGTAGCCCACAAAGCCAGGACGACCCTGGTTGATCAACCCCATCAGCCCCAAGAACCCCTGGTGGCTGTACCTCCTGAGCGCAGCTCCGGCCCTCCTCGCCACCATCCTCATCTTCATGGACCAGCAGATCACCGCCGTGATCGTCAACCGCCGCGAAAACAAACTCAAGGTATGGTGCGTTGCTAAGCAACAATAAAAGGTTAATTGCTAGGCAACATTGGGTAATGGTTCAGGTTGCTTGGCAACTAGATGACATATTGGTTGCTAGGCATCCGTAAAAGGTTGATTGCTAGGCAACTGTTGGTATAATGGTTCGGGTTGCTTGGCAACTAGATGAAAGTTTGGTTGCTAGGCAACAGTTGGTTAAATGGGTTGGTTTACTTAAGAACTAGATGAACGATTGGTTGCTAAGCAAAGCAACGGTGCGCGTTATATTGGCTGCTAGTTTGCAGGGTATAAGATTGGTTACTACGTAACTTGCCTTTCTGTGGCTGCTAGGTAACCCTGTGAATGATTAGGCAACATGGTGTACGATCGATTGGTTGCAGGGTAAAATGGTGTAAAAGGATTGATGCCAATGATTATTATATTAGAAGGCAACGACAATAGGGACGGGCAACGTGATGTATCATTGGTTGCTTCTCAACAACGAGTACTCCACAGCGAGTACGAAAGGTTACTGGGCAGCAAACTGCAAAATGGTTACAAATGCAACTGTGTGGCTTGTCCACTATATTTATGATGGATTGCTAGTCCACTATGTTTAAGATGGATTGCTAGTACATTATGTTTCTGACGGACTGCTAGTTCACTCTGTTAATGATTGATTGCTAATCCATTTTGTTTCTGACGGACTGCTAGTTCACTATGTTTAAGATGGATTGCTAGTCAACTGTGTCTATGACAGATTGTTAGTCCAGTAGGTTTATTAAAGATTGCTAGTCCACTACGTTTATGATGGATTACTAGTCCACTATGTTTATGATGGATTGCTAGTCCACTATGTTTATGATGGATTGCTGGTCCACTATGTTTATGATGGATTGCTAGTCCACTATGTTTATGATGGATTGCTAGTCCACTGTAACATAGCAACCATGTCATTTATTATTTTTGATCTAACGTTCATATGGATAGCACATCTGCATTGGGCACTTGCGTCTGCAAAACGGTAAGAGGTACCGCCTTGGCGAAAAACTTATAGTAGAAAAAATAGTATCTGTAGATCCTATAGTTCATAAAACTAGAATTCACATGATAGCAGAGCAGTATATGTATGTGTCGTTTTAAAACTAGATTTCACTTTGAACTGTGTGCACTTCTCTTTACAGAAAGGTTCGAGGCACCATGGAGGAAAAGTAGAACAACATACAAAATGCATGTTCCGTTTCAGAACTAGAATTCACTTGATTAATAACCCAGACACATCTCTTTGCAGAAAGGGTCTGGCTACCACCTTGATATGCTGATCGTGGGCGTACTGGTGGTGATACTGGGATTGCTGGGGCTGCCGTGGTACGTGGCTGCTACGGTGACCGCCCTGGCTCACGTCATGAGCCTCAAGAAGGTGTCCGAGTGCACCGCCCCGGGGGATAAACCGGTGTTCCTGGGGGTCAGGTAGGGATGAGGATGGTGGTGATGTTTATATTGATGAGGATGATGAGGGGGAGAATGATGGTGACGATGATGAAGAGCAGGAGAAGTAGTCTTATGATGATGCTGATGGTGATGATGATTATGATGATGAGTATAGTGATTATGAAGATAATGATGATGATTGACGATTATGATGATGATGATGGTTATGATGCTGCTGATGATGATGATGATGCTTATGTTGATGATTTTGATGACGACGACGATAATGATAAAGATGATGACGACGATAATGATGAAGACGATGATGATGCTGCAGATGATGATAATTTAATAATTAAGCAAGCCTGTATATATAATTATAAGAATTCGTAACAATACAATATTTATATTCCCGTTGCGTTGCAGGGAACAGCGGGTGACCGCACTACTAGTGGCTATATTCAGCGGTCTGGCGGTGCTTTTCACATCTGTGCTTAATGTTAGTAATCATATTTTTTAAGTAATTAATCGTACCTTGAAAGCCAGAAGGTGTAAAGGAGGCTGATAGCCCCTTCTGGCTTTCTGAAAGCCAGAAGGTGTCATCCGCATAGGTGTAAAGGAGGCTGATAGCCCCTTCTGGCTTTCTCAAAGCCAGAAGGTGTCATCCGCATAGATGTAAAGGAGGCTGATAACCCCTTCTGGCTTTCTGAAAGCCAGAAGGTGTCATCCGCATAGGCGTAAAGAAGGCTGATAGCCCCTTCTGGCTTTCTGAAAGCCAGAAAGTGTCATCCGCATAGGCGTAAAGAAGGCTGATAGCCCCTTCTGGCTTTCAAGGAACGTAATATACTGTAGTACACATGTAAACACATATGTAGCATTTATATCGGAATATTCAACATAATTTAAAATGAAAACGTTCTTAACATTAAATATATTTATTATGGGGTGCGTAAAAACTAAAAAGGACTACGAAAGTTCCAATCTCAAACTTGGTCCCAACTTGAAATATTGACCAATGAGAATGTTTGTAACATTTGAGCTTTGATTTCCATTGGTTGAATATTTAAGATTAAAACTAAGATTACGCATTAATGTTCGTAGTCGTGGAGCCTGGATAGTAAACATTGTTATGCGCTGTTTTCAGTACATCCCGATGCCCGTGCTCTACGGAGTGTTCCTCTACATGGGAGTGGCGCCACTAAGCGGAATGCAGGTAACTAAAGTGGTCCATAGATATACTTTCAGCTTGAATATAGTTAATAAAGAGGGGATAATCCATTTGAATTGTATTGTTTTCTGTTCATTCACACGCTGTTATGATCGATGTTAAAATCGTCCGATTTACCTGAATCCATGTTTATAACGATTATCTCTTACAATTTTATTATCAATAATAGTAATAGATCTAATAATAATAATCATGATGATAATAATAATAATAATAATAATAAGTCTAAAAGAAAATCCTTTCAAATTTGGAAGGATTTCACTCATGGTGGAAGTGGTAACTGTAAACCGCCAGGGGGGGAGTAACCACATTGAGGAGAATGCAGCGATGCAAGAACAAAACCCGCATTAAAGACGTTCGCAACAATTTCGTCCAATTTTTTTCCAACGACAGATTTTCTTAAAAATTTGCACAAACATGTGTCAATGTATCCTAAAACTAAAACAGTCTTAAAAAATAAGGGTCACCGGCCTTGTTCCGGAAATATTGGGGTTTAAATACGGTACTTGTCGAAGCCCTTTTTTCAGTTTGTGAGAATAGCAATGTTCAATTATATAAAGCGTTCATTTTCAAACAAGAACGGAGATTTTTAAATGCATCTTTGTTTTAATCTATCGTTTGGCAATATCCAAGTGCAGTGTACGGATAAAACGCCCTTTATCTATAGTTACCATTAAAAAAAATGACTTTTAATGGACACTTAATGAGGTTAATTATGCATTGAATATGCCTTTGAAAACATCAATTAATAATCAAATATTCGACTATCTTTTGTTCCAAACGACAGGTTTTGTTAAAAAATTCCATATACATGTGGCATTGTATACTGAAACTAAAACAGTGTTAAAAAATAGGGGCCATCGGCCTTTTCCGGAAATATTTGGTTTTGAATACCGTACCTGTCGAAGCAACTTTTTCAATTTGGATTTTATTATTAATATTTTGAGTATATGTAGGAGAGCTTTTTTTCAAACAAGGTTATGGTTCTTTCAACTGATATGATTTCACATGTCGTATTTGGTAATATACAAGTGTATTTTGATAATAAAAAAAGATTTACTTATATTTACTGTTAAAATAATGAATTTGGCTGGACTCTTAAGTAGTTCAAATGGGTATTGATAATACCTTTTGAAACGTCATTTATTATGCATCAATATATTTTGTTCCAAACGACAGATTTTCTTCAATTTTCGCACATACATGCATAGATGTATACTTACATCAAAACATTTATTTAAAAAAAAAACAGGTCACCGAATTTGTTTGGGAAATATTGGACTTTAAATAGGGTACCTGTGTAGCCTTTTTCGTGTTTCGTGTTTACGTAAACAACGTATCAATTGCGAAAATAAAATGAGGGTATTTAATAGATCGTTCTTTTTAACTAATTTGTTTGGCAATACATTGTATACGTGTGGTTTTGATAATTATAATGCTTTCTGAACTTTTAACCATTGGCTGGGACTTAATGACTTACACAGATTTATATTTATTGATTGAAATTAGTATATTGTAACTATAAACAATAAAGAAATGAAGCAAAAGGAGAAATTAACCCAATTATTTTCTTTTTGTTGCGAACGTCTTTAAACTGACTGTCGGGAATGTCCCGTACAGTTTGTGCCGCCAACAATGTAGATATACGCCAAACGTACATTACAGTATGTTCCTGTATAACCCATATCGTACCAGAAATTTAATCTGATTGCCATGCAATTTCGACCCCCCCCCCCCCCCATCGTTATCTCTCGGGGACAATACATAAAGGTTACGCATGCCTACATAAATTCCTTCATTGTTACATATAAAATATTCAATGTTTGATCTCAATTTTCACCATGACCAAGCAACTTCCCAATATATCACCATACATTGTTGGAAAGATAAGGCCATAACCTTTTGAAAAAACAGCATGTCAAAAATTTCTATACGTTGTAACTCAAACTATATACCTTAGAATAAACACACCGCTTTTGACAGGCATGGGGGCTGCCATTTTGTGCATGAATACATGGGCCAAAAGTTATGAAGCTGGGAATCATTTAAGATAAAGTAGTGCCTAAAACTGTATTTTTTCTTATTTCTTACATATATACCTTTAAATTGATACCAAAACATATAATTTAAACTGTATTTTAAAAATCATATGCATTATACACTGAACCCTATGTGCTTATTATCGAACTGACAGCATGTAACCCTGAGGATGTGACTTCCGTTTTGGTGTAATTTGACCTTTATGAGAACCCAGCCCTTTCACATTTGAATAAAAACCACATTTTTCATAAGTCTGATCTATTTCGAGAAAGAACATGAAGTCCTATCACACTGGTATAAGGATTTATTGGAAAAAAGTAAAGCTGAAAATACCACATATAAAGGCGTTGGGAGACAAGAATTTCGACAGAAAACATGTACTTAGGTACATCTTGGAAAACAATATTGTGATTACTTGTGTAACTTAGATACAATAAGTGTACATGTACAATAGTTTACACAGTTTTTTGTATTGCGATAAGGCTAGTCGCTATGCCGGCTTCACATTGTCGTGCTCACGTGCGCACAGTCCAGTTCAAAAACGGGTTTGAGAGTCCCAACAAGGGTTAAATTCTTGCTTTTCCTACTGGTGTTGATGAGAAGTATGCCAGGCTGGAAAAGAAGTCATTAGATAGTAGAATACATGACAATAATCATGTACTAACCTTCAAAGATACTGGTGGTACGGACACGACTGTGTCAGCTTTGCGGCCCCGCCCCAACGCTCCAGTGTAGTTGCAAAGTTCAGTAGTTTTGATGACGCGTCACTTCACCCAGACTTGTATACCAATGAGATGATGGTTCCGGCTGAGGTCCTGGTTCTTTTTATCACTGCATTTGAAAAACATACTCAAATTAAACCAAACTGTGATGGTGATTTAATTTTGATGCCGCTAACTCCATTAGATGGGGTCTGGGTTTGCGCGGGCCCCTAAAGTGTTTTATGCATGTTTTTCATGTATTGTTCAGCTGAAAGCCTGATCTAAGTACAATTATAAAATAAAATATGAACTAAATAGGATCTGTAAACTTTGCAAATTAGGAAAATTGGTATTATTCAAAGTAGGCAGGTCGGACGGTCATCACGGCCAATGCATCGGCCAGTGCGGACACGAACTTTGCGGTCATTATTAACAGTGACAGGTTCTAAAACTAAATGATACGGATTGCAACACAAAGTATTATGACATAAATGAGATAATTGTTGAGACTCGTGCAAATAATTGTCAAAATGAAACTGAAAACAACACGGTGAACACAATGGGTCTTGGATGGTGACTCTGGTGGACATTTTGCTTTAACTTTCCCATATCTACTCCTCTCATGTCCACTAGAGCAACCATCCCATAAAATACAGCCTTTAACGGGGTCAAGTTGGCATCTGGCAGTGATTCTCTTCATTACAGTGCGTTTGTAGGCATCCATTTTCAAAATTTTTGCAGGCGACAAATCTTACCGAAAGTTCTTAAAGGTTACGCATGCGCAAATAAATTCCTTCATTGTTACATATAAAATATTTAATGTTTGATCTCAATTTTCACCATGACCAAGAGACTTATCAATATATCACCATACATTGTTGGAAAGATAAGGCCATAACCTTTTGAAAAAACAGCATGTCAAAAATGTCTATACGTTGTAACTCAAAATATATACCTTAGAATAAACACACCGGTTTTGACAGGCATGGGGGCTGCCATTTTGTGCATGAATACATGGGCCAAAAGTTATGAAGCTGGGAACCATTTAAGATAAAGTAGTGCCTAAAACTGTCATTTTTTCTTATTTCTTACATATATACCTTTAAATTGATACCAAAACATATAATTTAAACTGTATTTTAAAAATCATATGCATTATACACTGAACCCTATGTGCTTATTATCTAACTGACAGCATGTAACCCTGAGGATGTGACTTCCGTTTTGGTGTAATTTGACCTAAAGAGCAAACAACGTCAAATTCGGGATGCCATTTTGTCTTCAGCTAATCCAGCGCCTGATGATCGTCTTCATGCCAGCCAAGTACCAGCCGGACTACTCGTTCGTGCGCAACGTGCCCATCCGGCGTGTACACCTGTACACCGGCATCCAGATTATCTGCCTCGTCGTGCTCTGGGTCGTCAAGAGCGTCAAGAGCATCTCTATAGCGTTCCCTATCATGGTATGGAAGTTGTCTTTAAACTAGACCAGCTTGTTTAAGTTTAAGTAGTCTGTAAATTAGATCTTGTTTAAAAACAAACAGCCTATTTTGGTGGGGATAAGAATTAAAAGCATCGCCAACGCTTCACTTCGTATTCGCCTCGTCTCCAGATGATGTTCATCCACTTATTTACTGGTACATAACCTGGATCTGCTTCGTGTTCTATGTGTTGTTCATCTGCTTATTTATTGGTATCTAACCTGTATTCGTCTCGTTTCCAGATGCTGTTCATCTCTTATTTACTGGTATCTAACCTGTATTTCCCATTCATTTCCCTATGATGTTAATTTGCTTATTTATTGGTATCTAACCTGTATTGCCCATTCAGATGCTGTTCATCTGCTTATTTACTGGTATCTAACCCGTATCAGCATCGTTTCCATGTGTTGTTCATCTGCTTATTTACCGGTGTCTAACCTGTATCTGCCTTGTTTCCAGATGCTGTTCATCTGTGTATTTACTGGTAATTAACCTATATTCCCCTTCCAGATGCTGTCCATCTGCTTATTTACTGGTATCTCAACTGTATTCCCCATCCAGATGCTGTTCTTCTGCTTATTTACTGGTATCTAACCTGTAATTCCCATTTCCAGATGCTGTTCATCTGATTATTGACTGGTACCTAACTTGCAATTGCCTCATTTCCAGTTGCTGTTCGTCCACTTATATACTGGTATCTAACCTGTAACTGCATCGTGGTACGCATGCGAAAATAAATTCCTTCATTGTTACATATAAAATATACAATGTTAGATCTCAATTTTCACCATGACCAAGCTACTTTTCAATATATCACCATACATCGTTGGAAAGATAAGGCCATAACCTTTTGAAAAAACAGCATGTCAAACAATTCTATGCGTTGTAACTCAAAATATTTACCTTAGAATAAACAAACCGGTTTTGGCGGGCATGGAGGCTGCCATTTTGTGCATTAATACACGGGCCAACAGTTATGAAGCTGGTAACCACTAAGAACAAAGTAGTGCCAAAAAAACACTTTTTGTTTCTTATTTCTTACATATATACCTTTAAATTGATACCAAAACGTATCATTTAAACTGTATTTTAAAAATCATATGCATTATACACTGAACCATATGTGTTTATTATCTAACTGACAGCATGTGACCCTGAGGATGTGACTTCCGTTTTGGGGTTATTGAACCTCGTTTCCAAGTGTTGTTCATCGGCTTATTTACTGGTATCTAACCTGTATCTGCCTCGTTTCCAGATCCTGTTCATCCGCTTATTTAGTGATATCTAACCTGTATTTGCCGCGTTTCTATGTGATGTTCATTTGCGTATTTACTGGTATCTAACCTGTTTTTGCCTCGTTTACAGGTGCTGTTCCTCTGCTTCCTCCGTAAGGCGCTCGACAAGCTGTTCACACAGCGGGAGCTCAAGTGGCTTGACGACATACTTCCGGCCACGTTCGTGAAGAAAGAGGAAGCGGAAATGGAGATGGAACCGGAAATGCCAAAGGTCCTTATTACGGTATGTTGGATTTAGTGAAAGTTCTTTATAAAAATCAGCTGGTTATGAAATTCATTATATATGTCATTTACTATAAAACTAGATATAATGATGGCGCTGAAAAAAATATGTGTAAACAATAGCAAGAAATAGCATTTTACAGTAGGAAAGGTACGTAGAGATATTTTAATTAAGGATGGTTCTTTTGTTTCATTTTGTTAAGAAAGCAATGAAATATAGAAGTGGCAATATCTTTTATCATGCAGATGATGCCAATAATGATGATTATTGTGATGATGATGATGATGATGTTGATGATGATCATGATCATGATGATCATGATGATATGATAATGACGATGGCGATGATGATGATGATGGTGATGATCATGATGATCCTAAAAGTGATAATGTTGTTATAAGTTGTTGAAAATTGTATATTTTGTGGGTCTGTAGGTCGAAGATGCCGATAAGCCCAAACCTGAGGATGTCACACAGGAAGCGGACACCGAGATAAACGGTGCACTTCCGGGCAGGAAGTCGCTGGAGCCGAGAATGAGTTTGACCTTCGACCTCAAGACAGACATCGATCGCATCAAGGCCATGACTCCGGAGGTTATAACAGATAGGCGGAAGTCGCTGATATTCGCCGTGGAGAGGAAGATGTCACTGGCCTCCATGGACGGAGACGCCCGGAAGTTCTCGCCGCCTGCGCGCGCATTCGGTCGGAGACTGTCCTGCGAGGCGTACGCGCCGCATTTCGCGCCAATACTGTCCGGTGCTGTGGAGGATTCCCATAACATACTGAACAAGATGCTCTCACTTCCGGCCACCATTTCGGACGAAAACGAGGCTGATAGCGACTCCGGCTGCGAGGCCAGCCCGGATAAGAATTCAGATAAATAGATGCTCATTTAAAACATAAAAATGCAGACTGTGTTAAACATAACTTAAGAAGAAAATGATTAACTTACCAGACCATATGACACCAAACTTTTAAAATCTCAAATTAGTTTTAACTTGAAGTATAGACCAATCAAATCCGTTGTTTTATATCGGCTTTGCATTACATTGGCCAAATTTACTGTTAAGTTAGGACTAAATTCGAGATTAAGAACGTTTATATTCAAGTGCCTTGGCCGGTATTTAGAAAGCTCCTACGGGAGATCTTAACTTAAATTGTACTAAGGTGAACATTTTAGACCAAATGTTTTACCAATGTGAAATCCACTGCTTTCTGTTTGCAAAAGGGGAAAAATACACAACTAGGAATATTCACTAGTTGAAACATTTTAACGTAAAAAGACCTACCGGTATATATGAAACGGCCAAAAGACTTGGGGAATTTTGTAAATTTTAGGAATTTACTTATGTTTTCCATAGTGAGCATTTTGACCACAGGTCCTGGTTTTTGAAGATGCGGATATTAATTTCGTTTGTTATGGAGGTGTTAAGTGTTGCAAAATTACGCGCGCCGAGACTTCATTTGTAGTAAAACCATTTGAAGATGGTCTTAAATTTAAAGTGCGCGCATGTACTATAATAAAGTTGAACAAAAGACAGGCGCGTATGAGCGGACAAGATAATAAGTCAACGGATATGTACGTTGAATAAAACTTCTCTAACTCGTGGTCGTGCAGGGATGACGAAAACTATCGAGTACACGAATACATGTGTACAAACGAAAAGTTCCTGCGAAGTCGTTAATACCTCTATAATAGTTGTGACACGTGAGTTGTTTTATTGTGAAATACACATGGTTGCTGTTGTTGTTTGTATAATCATCCAGAGTATTTAATAAAACATTCAGTTTGGTATTAAAGGCGCAGTTTCACAAGTTTCGGTTGTGATAAATAATTTTCTAAAACTGACTTTTTTCCTGTTCTGTCATACATTTATTAATCGTAATTCAAGGTTTGAAAAGGTCATTGCTTGTTCAAAGTTAAACTGTTGACGAATATCTCTTACTTTTCGATAAAAAATTGCTACCCGGTAGGCATACCCTAGTTTTTTTTACACAAAAAAGCATACAAATATCACAAAAATATGTTTTTGCAACCAAAACAGCATAACAAACAAAACGTTTAGATAGATTATACACATTCCTGTTTAAAAATTCCATGTTTTCAGAAATGTTTTTCCAACCCAAACTGTGATACTGTCCCTTCAATTTTTCTCTTGACACAGTACTAATTACTCTTACGATCAAACTTCTTTTGAGTTCAATAACTCGAGAACTGCGGGATTATCGACGCTCGAGTTAACGACGTTTTACTGTAGTTGTAAAATTGTAAATATTCAGGGAAACAGCCCTGGAAGCGAATCATCGAATGTATGCTCACATTTCTAGATGCCAGCTCATGTTGTATCATTTATATAAGCGTTGCTGCGGAAGGGTGCAGGAAAGAGTTCCGGGCCTTGTATCGCGAACATTCTCAAGTTTTGAGATCAACTGAGTAAATGAGATTCGAGTTTTTACTCAGCAGAGAATTCAGTTCATAAGGGAGCTCAGGCTCCACGACTACGAAAGTTCTCAATCTCAAACTTGACCAATGAGAATGCTTGTAACAGTTGAGCATTGCTTTCCATTGGTTTACTATTTAAGTCTCAATCTCAAACTTGACCAATGAGAATGCTTGTAACAGTCGAGCATTGCTTTCCATTGGTTTACTATTTAAGTCTCAATCTCAAACTTGACCAATGAGAATGTTTGTAACAGTTGAGCATTGCTTTCCATTGGTTTACTATTTAAGTCTCAATCTCAAACTTGACCAATGAGAATGCTTGTAACAGTTGAGCATTGCTTTCCATTGGTTTACTATTTAAGTCTCAATCTCAAACTTGACCAATGAGAATGCTTGTAACAGTTGAGCATTGCTTTCCATTGGTTTACTGTTTAAGATTACAAGGCCGTCCGCCGCCGGTCCACTTTTTTGGCCGATTTAAGGGGTTTTAAGTATTGGGCCGGATCACTTTTAACTTCTTATCCGCTTTTATTCCTTATTTGCATGTCATGAACCTGTCATGAACATAATACAAGGGGTTGTTTTTACAACCTGGCAATAAAACAGCCCCGACTAAAAACTGTCCGTAAAGTCATGGTAACCGATAAAATCAATATTCTTAATCATTATGACAAAGATTAAGCTTAAGAATATTCGCAGTCGTGGGGCCAGTTGGGGCCTTGTATGACGAAACTATTAAGTCAATATTCTAATACGACTTTTAGATTTTTCTCAATTTTTGAGATGAGTATGAATCTCCTTCTCAACTTGTTGATCACAAACGTTGCTTGAGGTTTGAGTAAGCTTGAGTTTGAGCAAGAATAGTTGGGCTGCCATATGGCTGTTTCACAATCTTAAAGAAAGCTCAAACATGGTCGAAATAAACCTTCTTTTCAAGAATGTTCTTTTTATAATTAACACGTGGTAAATATTTGAGACCGGATGAGATTTAAGATAGTTCGTGAGCTCCCCTATTAACATCAGTTCTCTGTCGAGTAAAAACTCGAATCTCATTTACTGCGTTGATCTTAAACCTAAGAATGTTCGTGAAACTAGGACCCGTTCACAAGCTCAATAACCTAAATATTGTATATTACGGTATATATAACGATATGCAAAAATATGTCTGAATAAGAAATTTGTCATTCAAATATCGCAATATACGGCATAAATGTATACGGTATTTTCTGTTAAGTATTGATTAGTACATGTAGTATTAATTTTTTTATATAAACCTTGCGAATGTATAATGTTTCATTGTATTAAATAAAGTGCCATAACAATGTACACTCAAGAAACATAACTCTGTAAAGAATGATACTATAAACAGAAACCCATATAGTCGCCATTTTGAGGTGACGTGCGCTACACAGAATTTACGTTACGTGTTATTTATTTGTTATTTTGTAAATATGTATATACGCAGTGCAAGTTTGTATGCATATTCAGATCTATTAAAAATTTACCATTTTGTATTGGTCTCTATGTGCTAGTTATTTATTCCCCGTTCAATCACTCGCCCCCAAGTGTATAGGCGCATACTCATTTAACGATTTGTGGTAAATATTCTTAAGAAATCTAGCACTCAAAGCCAGAAGAAATTTAATTCCTCGACCCAGAAAAGGACACAAACTGCCATTCTGAATGGGTCCTTAGGGAAAACGAATTCCAGCGTGATACTCCTAATTTTAAACAGTTTGTTCCACAGTATTCTACGTGGAATTCTATTGTCTGGACAGTAATACACAACATTTATATAGAGAGCTGTATTGCGCGTCATTGGTAAACATTGCATTGCGTAGGGAAGTTTTCACTGAAGTACGCGAATTTGTAGGCGTGAGTACGAATCCTGCTGGAAACGTGTATCTCCAAAACAGAATTGTGTCGTTGTAAATGTGTTTTTCTAAACGATTCCATTAATATATCGTTGTTCCTCAAAATATATATTCGCCAAAAATAGGACATCATTATGTTTTGATATTTGTCTAGAGTATGTGAAATTCCGTCATTATGCCACTGCAATGATTAAAATGCATGTCACGTGACCCTTGAAGATTGTGCTTGCAATAAGTGAAAGTACATTATTATGAAATATATAGAACGATCAAAAGTTCTTAAGTACGAATCAATAGCCGAAAAAAAAACAGTACCTATATATGAGGCGGGTCGTGGAAAAATCGGGCTGAATGCATGAGCGTAAAGTGTCGTCCTGGATTAGCCTTTGCAGTCCGCACAGGCTGATCCTGGACGACACTTTCAGCCTTTATGCTATTTTCTGTTTCAAGGAAGTCTCTTTTAAACATAAATCCACTGAAGGCTGCAAGTGCGGTCTTGGATCAGCCTGTGCGGACTGCACAGGCTGATCCGGGACGATACTTAACGCACATGCATTATGGCCGGTTTTCCCACGACACGCCTCATATATAGTGGAATGTAGCCTGAACCCAGTGTCTGTTAAACGAATCGGCCGATATTCTTGATCCTCCAGCGATGCTTGTCTGGTGAAATTGAATATCGATCCGAGGGAAAGCTCGCTTCTGTAGCACGTAATGAGTCATCATTGGAAATTCGCGGGCAGACGAACATCGCGGGAGCGCGCGACAATAGCAGACGACACGCAGGAAGATCGAGTAGTTAGATAAGGCAGTGCTGGAATTTCTGTGTGGGGGTAAGGACGACACTATGTATTGATCACGTTATATGGAATTATTGTTACAAGTTCGAAATGGCAATATTTGGATATATTTATTGGATTGGATTTCGGATATTCGTATTCTACTGATATACCTCAATAGTACGTAATGGTATGACAGATACGTATGATACTGCGTTACCTATGCATTTTCGTGCTGAATAATAATTTCAATAGGAACAAATGCAACGCATAGACATGTGTAATGGGGTCTTAGGTTTGTTACATTGTGTACGTTCGCGGTTGGTATTCTGTGAATGTATAAAATACATGTACTTTCTTATCGGGTCACTAGCGCAGTGGTTGGTACACTCGCTTCTCACCTAGGCTGCCCGGGTTCGCTCTCCACTCGGCACAAGCGAGTTTGATTGGTAGTCACCATACCGGGCAGGCGGGGTTTCCTCCGGGTTCTCCGGTTCACCTCCCCACATCACAAGACCACACCTAAATTACAAAATATTTCAGTACAAATAAAATAGTTAGAAATTGCAGCTATGATTCAAATTTCGTCCCAACTTTCGATGAGTCTAAAAGTAAATTAGGCCGGGGTGCTGGGACACACCCCGGGTCCTCACAGAATGCAGCCTCAGGAGCGGAAGGACCTCATAAACTTAGAAATACACACTCTTATCAGTTCACTGCCCACGTTATACTTTCGAGTCGGTTCATATGGTTCTCGTGCTGCAAAATGGTAAATATAATAAAAGCGAATACTCCTGTCACATAGGAAACTAACTGCATTTTGTTTATTTGTGTTTAACCATTAATTTGATTTTATTTTTAATATTATCTTTTCGGAACTATATTCCACCTCGTTACCGTCGCGTATTTGAAGGACAGGCACAATTTTGATAGTAAACCGTCTTAGTTTCATGAGAAATCTATGACTGTGACGTGACCGCTATTTATATAATGTGGTTAGGTATAGAGTCTATGACTGTGACGTGACCGCTATTTATATAATATGGGTAGATATAGAGTCAAGTTTATAATGTATAGCAAACAAAGTGTAATATTTTGGCGAAACGGAATTGCCTGTTTCTTACGCCAATGCCCCTTTTAGGGTAGGAATAGGAGCATAAGCAATACCGGCACACACAAATGCTCGGTCAGCGTCTGTACTGTCTAGTCTACCATTACAATACCGGTTCACACAAATGCTCGGTCAGCTTCTGTACTGTCTAGTCTACCATTACAATACCGGTACACACAAATGCTCGGTCAGCTTCTGTACTGTCTAGTCTACCATTACAATACCGGTACACACAAATGCTCGGTCAGCTTCTGTACTGTCTAGTCTACCATTATTATATGAATTTGTCTATGAATGTGGTCTATGTTTGAAAAGGTTCTGCGCTATATGATTCGATTGACATAAATATGAATTTATATTGCGTGCAATATGCAATGATTCTGTTACTATCGATCGTTGTTTATCTGTTAATACACAACTATTCGTCGTTCTAATGCGCTGGTAATAATTCATAACTCCAATCCGTTGTTTATTAGCCGATAAACAACGCTAAATCGAAAATATTTCATAAGTGCAACAAAAATCGAATATTCGAGCTGGTCGCTTTAACAGGGCCGTCTATACTCAGTTCACGCCCTGTGGCTATCATAGAGAAACGTTATCTGACACTCCGTAAACGATCGTTAATACAAGCAGACTATTTGTTAGCTATGATAAATTGGACGCGGCACATTTGGCCTCCTGAAAATTCACATATCGACGAAATTTAGAAAGAACAACGAAAGAATCGCGGTTATTATGCTGGTCTGGTACGAGCTGTAACAAGAACTAATCAAGATTGATGCGCGCGACTCTCTTTTCAATTTTGCAGCTAGCTGATTGGTCCAGGATGTGTCACGTGACCTCTCAGGATGCCGGTGACTCTCTCCCTGAAGACTGCACAATACATTGACCCAGGTAAGTCGTATATACAATAACCAGAGTCCTGCACCTGTCCTATAGCTATTAAATAGGCTGTGCGTCTAGCGCAGTGGTTGATACACTCGTTTCTCACCTAGGCTGCACGGTTTCGCTCCCCACTCGACGCATGTGAGTTTGGTTGGTGGTCACCATACCGAACAGGTGGGGTTTCCTCCTGGTACTCCGGCTTCCTCCCACAGCATAAGACCACACCAAAAATAAGAAAGAAAAAAAATTGCTGGAAATTGCTCTATTGTAGGCATACCCCGGGTCCTCACATAATGCAGCTTCGGCGTGGAATGACCTCATAAACTTCCATTTACACACACTGTCCAATAGCTGTTTTTTTGCATTCTGAAAGAATCGTTAACTTACACGCTCATCAACTAATTGATCATTCAAACACTTTTGTAACGAGTCTGTCAGTCAATCGGTCTGTCGGTAAAACGGTCGGTTGACTGAATAATAACTGTGTTGTTCCACACCATTTAAGTGCCCTTCAATATATCGGCACAAATCATAACTTTTGTCAATGAATCTTGGCAATGGCTATTTTAATTATCAGCTACGTTGACACTCGAACTTTGTCTTACACAGGCCTTTTTTAGATGCTCAGATGCGTCAGTATCCATGGGTACCCACCATACGCCCTTAATCTTTTATTGTTTTAGTATGGTCCTTAGTGCAGCTGAACAGACGATAGTCGGCGATAAAGTAATAGTTATAATAAAATAAGTACAAATCTTCTTGGGAGGGGGCGGAGCGAGCGCATCATTGAAACATGTGCATGATACGTATATATCCATATATGGTAATGCTTAACTATATATTCTGAGAAGTCGGAGTTTAAAAAAGACAATCGAAAGTCAGAAGTAGGATCAAAATGTAGGTTACTAGCACTAGCATATTTTAATCGTCATTAGAAGAGGTTATCGGCTGTAGCTGCTGGCATCCGATCTTTTATCTTATGAAATATTCGTGTTCCGCCCTTCTTGCAGATGCGCAAAAGATAGTGAGCGGACTACCGGTGTTGCACGGGGAATACGGGGTACCGGGGGAGCACATCGCCTTCCTTCGGAAATTCTTTCGCGCGCACGACACGCAGACGATCATGAAGGTACGTACAGAAAAGCGCGGGAGACTCTAGGTCAGCCTTTACCAGTATGATAGCCTATGAAATTTCTTAAATAACGAGTATTTGAATCAACACGCTGACAGCGTAGAAAGACTGTTGGCGACAAAAAAAAGCATGTGAACTATATCGAGTGCATGTTTGATGAAAAGGAAACAAATGTTTGAATGAAGTCTATTTCCCACCTTTTAATTTAAACTTAATACTATGGTTTCCTATTCAATAGTATACGACGTCATAATAAAAAATTATTTGTAAGTAACAACAAATATTGTTCAAGCTAATTATCTAATGCAAACGGAATTATATACATGTCAGTTAGCAATTCAATCTGCAACGAGCAATGCAGAATAACCGACGAAGCGTGGTGATTCGTAGCCTACTGAGTCAAAATTAGGTCATCCGATGCGTGTCTTCAATTTTCCATACTACAGTTTAAAATTAATACATTGAACTAATTTGTTGTCTAAATATTCAGAATAAGTATCGGTAACAAGAAATAACACTTTCGCAACGACTCAAGAATAACCGATGTTGCGCATTAATTGAGTGGTCGTATTCCAGGACACACAGGTAAATATTTCGGTTACATTCAAGTAAATAGCGAAAATAGGGGTGTCATTAGTTTTTCGTAACATTTTTAACAAATTTTACATTGTAAGAAACTGCAATGGTAATAAATCACGGGATATGCACATTATACTACACAGTACATGCATTATCTTAAATAATTAAAATGTAAGAAAACAGGCCGGGATTTTTGTTGTTTTGAAGAACCTTCAGGTTTCGATTTACTGACTCGTAGCCTGCAAAGAAAATAAGTAGTTTTCCACAATGTCTGTATTGGAAATTACCCTCTCAATAGACCGATGGCTTCAGCCAACCGTCTAAAAATGGGCATGCGATTATGAATGTACGTGCAGAAAAGTACGGGGCAATCTATGTTATCGTTACCAGTAGACAAATATTAAATGGCTATAGACTTTTTAATTTATTTGAGAATCAAAGGTATTTCAACATTTTCTGGGAAAAGTATTTAATATTGAAAAGTTTGTACTTTTGCCAAAGTAAAGAAACTTGGGTACACATTTTATTTCTTAGCGCCAACCATGCAAGATTATTGAATGACTAACTGAAGCCTCTATAAACAGTCGCTGTAAAAATACAAAGCTCTTCCTCTAACACAGCTGTATTATGCTATATTCCCGTATAGATGATGCATGACCATTAGTCAGTTGAAGAATCGGTTTCTTTGTATTGATATTAAGTGTAGTCGGACTTCTGTAGGAGATAACATTTTGCACGCCTACGATACAAATTGAAGAGCAGAATACAAAGGAGCTCACTCCAGTGAAAAATGGCGGCCATTTGTGCCCATATACCGAAAACTGTAATGGTCAGCTATTTTACTTGTCAGTACTCGGTGCGTTTCGGTGGGACGCTTCCTGAAACGACTGATTTACAGGGAACGACAACTTCGATAAGCGTTCTTACACTTTTTATGTTACTTCCCTTTTCAGTTATACCGGAAGTTGTATATGGTGGAGTGTCGCCGAGTGAGTCCTCTCACCAGAGCAGTTGTGGGAATTGCAGCCACAGTGAGTAGAATGCATGTCCGTCCTTGGTCAATATATATTTAAGTCATTGTGCATGACAGAAAGTTCGCATTTCATCCAATCTTGACCCAATTTGCAAAATGTATGTAGGACAATAAAATACCAGACGAGTTCGATAATGGGAATGATCATAGGTGCTTAGTTGTTCAACAAATAACAATTCATTTTCCAATATCTATAAATTGACAAGGTAGCTCACTCGCCATTTTCTATCGTAACGGAAGTCGTTTGACTGGTTTCAATGTATAAAATTACATGTTTGGTTCCCGAAAACTACATAGCCCATGCATTTAGGATCGGCACTACTTAAAATTATAACCAGTCAATATGTCTCAATCAACTTCCATTACGATAGAAAATGGCGAGTGGGCTACCTTCTTCATATTTATAACATAGGGAATTTGATTATTTTTTATTTGTGAAACAACCAAGCGCCTATGGGAATGATCGGCCTAGAAAAAAAAACAGTTATTGCCACTTTTTTGTGTGAACACTATGCATGCTATTGAATTGGTCAGTATAAAAAGCATTGTTTACTCATCAATATTGACCACATTTAAAAAGAGTGTGTATTAGCATAAGTTCTCAACTACGTGTATAATGAATTAGCCAGATCATTCGGGTCGCACCGGAGTTGTTGCCCCTTGTTTTTTTTTTCCAGTTGTGCCATAGTCAATATAGAGTTTTCATTTTTCTTCCAATGTTCGAGTTCCATAAATGTCCTAAACTAAAACACCAGAGCTATTGCCTAAACAACATTTATACAAAAACAAAACAGCTGACCTGAGAACAGGGTTGATTTAATCTTTGCCTATGCTATCAGTTGGGTAGTTCCGTGTCACTAACGACAAAACCGCTCTCTTCATTTTCAATGTACATGCAATCACGCAAACCTAACTATACTTTGGAGGACAGATATTTCAGCTTTAATATGCATGTTTGAAACATTTGGTAGCATTAAGTATTGTTGTTAAACATTTTGTTGAACTGTATGCACTGACTGCGGGGGTTCCGAATCAATTACGTGTGTTCCGGGTCACTTAACACTTCTACTATAATTTCCTTTAAGGTTTGTTTTAAAAGCATGTTTTTACTATCATTCTGACTTAGTAGTTGTCAAACAACACCACTTGGAAAATATATTCATTTTCGGAAACCGGACAACAAATAATAACGACATAATAGTCAGGGCATATTGACGATTTTCCCACCGTTTTGTCATCTTTATATTTCATGTAGGATGCGGGTCAATATATGATCAGGTACATAGCCATATAGCTTACATGGCCATTCAGATGTTAGATTTCAACAATAAAATCATGTTATAATTTATCAACGCTTTTCAATGTCTTAGAGTGGTAAAATTATACATAAAAATACCAGCTAAAAGAATTAAAATAATCCGCGAAATAAATGAAATCTGTACATAAACCGGATTGCGATACACATTAAAAATGCATTCATGTACGCAATGTGTTAATTTTTTACGTAGTTTCTAAACATACATGTACCACCAGTAGCAACCAGATCTAAACGTACATGTATCACCAGTAGCAACCAGATCTAAACGTACATGTATCACCAGTAGCAACCAGATCTAAACACACATGTATCACCAGTAGCAACCAGATCTAAACACACATGTATCACCAGTAGCAACCAGATCTAAACACACATGTATCACCAGTAACAACCAGATCTAAACACACATGTATCACCAGTAGCAACCAGATCTAAACACACATGTATCACCAGTAACAACCAGATCTAAACATACATGTATCACCAGTAGCAACCAGATCTAAACACACATGTATCACCAGTAGCAACCAGATCTAAACACACATGTATCACCAGTAACAACCAGATATAAACATACATGTATCACCAGTAACAACCAGATCTAAACATACATGTATCACCAGTAACAACCAGATCTAAACATACGTGTATCACCAGTAACAACCAGATCTAAACATACATGTATCACCAGTAACAACCAGATCTAAACACACATGTATCACCAGTAACAACCAGATCTAAACATACATGTATCACCATTAACAACCAGATCTAAACATACATGTATCACCAGTAGCAACCAGATCTAACCACACATGTATCACCAGTAGCAACCAGATCTAAACACACATGTATCACCAGTAACAACCAGATATAAACATACATGTATCACCAGTAACAACCAGATATAAACATACATGTATCACCAGTAACAACCAGATCTAAACATACATGTATCACCAGTAACAACCAGATCTAAACATACGTGTATCACCAGTAACAACCAGATCTAAACATACATGTATCACCAGTAACAACCAGATCTAAACATACATGTATCACCAGTAACAACCAGATCTAAACATACATGTATCACCAGTAGCAACCAGATCTAAACACACATGTATCACCAGTAACAACCAGATCTAAACATACATGTATCACCAGTAGCAACCAGATCTAAACACACATGTATCACCAGTAACAACCAGATCTAAACATACATGTATCACCAGTAGCAACCAGATCTAAACACACATGTATCACCAGTAGCAACCAGATCTAAACATACATGTATCACCAGTAACAACCAGATCTAAACATACATGTATCACCAGTAACAACCAGATCTAAACACACATGTATCACCAGTAACAACCAGATCTAAACATACATGTATCACCAGTAACAACCAGATCTAAACATACATGTATCACCAGTAGCAACCAGATCTAAACACACATGTATAACCAGTAACAACCAGATCTAAACAGACATGTATCACCAGTAGCAACCAGATCTAAACACACATGTATCACCAGTAACAACCAGATCTAAACATACATGTATCACCAGTAACAACCAGATCTGAACACACATGTATCACCAGTAACAACCAGATCTAAACATACATGTATCACCAGTAACAATCAGATCTAAACATACATGTATCACCAGTAGCAACCAGATCTAAACATACATGTATCACCAGTAACAACCAGATCAACACTGTGATAACAGTCCCAAGTATATTGATAACATTGTCAACCTACGAATATAAGAGTAACAAAATACAATGATAGCATAAGATATACAGGTAGCACCATTCCAATGGTAACATCAACACTCTGAAACACATACATACTACAGCAAAATGATGAGATGTCATGTGTAAACATAAAGCTGAATGGTACTCGAGACTATTATGTGGAGGTCACTATTGATCTTGGTATATAAAAAGTATAAACAACTTTCCATATATGGAACTCACAGTCTCTGCTACAGTATTTAACAATCTGACAGCTTTTCAATACATATAATATACACGTATACTATATTTTCTTAAACGATTAACTGTAAAAATGATATTAATGAAATGAACTATCTGAAAACATTAAAGCATTGAACGGTCTTTTTGTGTTCGCCCAATAGCTAGCACCAGTCGTTAGTTTGAAATACCACGAAAAGCTGTTATGTTATTATGTTATTTATTAATAATAGAAGGGTAAATCAAACCTATGTCAAGCATACCTATAATATCCCCTTATTTTTGTAACAAATAATTCAAGTTGGTCAATAAATAATGGTCTTACATGGTGCATGAGTCTACTGACCCAACCAACCCATGGAGATATTCCATAAAGCATATACACAAGAAAGTGCTTGACATATCCCCTTAAATAATGATGTCCGTTCAAGTGACCCGGAACACCCCAATACACATGTGTTGATATAACTGTTGTTTTCTGCAGTAATTTGGAAAGCAGTTGTATTTATAAATTACACAGAATATACATTCATTTACCAATTGATACCATTAATGTGCCATTCACCGGACATTTTCGATGTTTTATCGCGATGAATAAAACGTAGCCTAGATTTTTCAACATGTATTACTCATAAGACCCCGTTTCGGTTCGGATCAGCATACAGTGTTGAAACTTTGGTGATTTACTGCAAATAAATTGCTGTTCAAGTACAAGTTAATAAAAATCGAAATGGGAGGGTGGTAATTATTTTCAGAACCATTAATCTTGAGGTGACCCGGCACTACCAGTGATTCGGACCTGCTTGAATTACTACGTATTTACCCCGATGCACTTTTCTTGACAATTGATGAATGGTTCGGAGGAAGCTACGCAATTACATAATTCTTACCGCTTCTCTTTTATGTTTCAATAATTCCCAGTTTGACAGCTGGCGTTTGTTGTGTTAAGGGATATCGATTACATCTCACACGCAACGATGTCTTTCTTAATTGGGTTAATATCTGTTTGTGAACGTTACGGACATCCCTAGTGAAGGCCTGCTATTTCCCCCTCACTTGCGTGATACATGTACATATGGTTTAAACATATAATCATGTATAAGATGCCCATGTGTGTCGTAATACTTTGGAAAGAAGTTCTATGGAAAACAAAAGGTCGATGTGTTGACAAATCGATGGGTAGAACAAACTTTATGTTTTTGAAAAATAGTTTGATAAAACAAGTGAAGAACTTGATGTTTTTTTTACAAAAGTTGGATAAAACAAGAACAGTTGGGTAGAACAAGAACATGATGTGTTGACAAATATTTGCGTAGACCAAGAACTTGATGTTTCAGACAGAAAGTTGGGTAGAACAAGAACTTGATGTTTCTGACAGAGAGTTGGGTATACCAAGAACTTGATGTTTCTGACAGAGAGTTGGGTATACCTAGAACTTGATGTTTTGGCAAAGAGTTGCGTAGAACAAGAACTTGATGTTTTGGCAAAGAGTTGGTTAGAACAAGAACTTGATGTGTTGACAAATATTTGGGTAGACCAAGAACTTGATGTTTCTGACAAAGAGTTGGGTAGAACATGAACTTGATGTTTCTGACAGAGAGTTGGGTAGAACAAGAACTTGATGTTTCTGACAGAGAGTTGGGTAGAACAAGAACTTAATGTTTTGGCAAAGAGTTGTGTAGATCAAGAACTTGCTGTTTTGGCAAAGAGTTGGTTAGAACAAGAACTTGATGTTTTGGTAAAGAGTTAGTTGGAACAAGAACTTGATGTTTTTGACAAAGATTTGGGCAGAATAAGAACTTGATGTTTTGGCAAAGAGTTGTTATGGACAGAACTAAATGTTTGGCAAAAAGTTGTTAGAACAAAAACTGGATATTTTTACAAAGAGTTGGGCAGAATAAGAACTGGATATTTTTACAAAGAGTTGGGCAGAACAAGAACTTGATGTATTGGCAAAGAGTTGGTTAGAACAAGAACTTGATGTTTTTTACAAAAATCTCAACGACGCTTTCATTTGAACAAATGTACTCTGGACTTACCAATTCAGTGATCCGGCTAAGGAACTATATACTTGTAGTATCAAATACAAAACAACTACTGAAAACGAATTATGTATGTTTTATTCAGTTTTGTTGTGGTTGCAAGTTTACTGTTAGGCGAAAGTACCATTAAAGAGCAAATTACTCTAGCACTAGCCTTGAACAACTGCTGCTCGATAAAGTTTATACGGTATATTTTAATTTCTAGTGATTATCTAACGGTAATTCCAACATGATACTCGCTGATTTGTCTATAGACAAAGAACACAATTATCGTTGTTAAACTACCCAATAAACAACACCAAAGAAGTCTCAATTCTGAGCGGAGCATAATGAAAAGGAGTTTCAATTGCAATTGCAGAAATATATGTCAAATCATGTTAAAATCGAAATAATTTGCGCATTATCGTTGTTTATCGGTCAATACACAACTCTTTTTCGTTCTGATGCGTGGCTATAAAACAACTCGGGCTAACGCCATCGTGGCTTAATTTGTACGCAAGATAACTCCAAATTGTTGAATATTGGCCGACAAACAACGATAAATCGAAAATTATTTCTTAATCATCATTATTAATGTCTATTTGAAGGTGTACCGGAACATCCGGAGTTGCGGCGACAATCCACTGGTGTGCGAGCTGCTTCAGATCCTGGCCAAGCCGAACATGCAGGCTCTTCTCTACAGGTCAGAAACCAGGGAGTGTATTCACAAAGTTTGATTAGTAAAAAAAAGAGGCGTGTCGTGGGAAAACCAGGTTGAATGCATCTGCGTAAAGTGTCGTCCCGGATCAGCCTGTGCAGTCCGCACAGGCTAATCCAGTTCGAAACTTTCCGCTTTTATGGTATTTTCTGTTGCAAGGAATCTCTTCTAAACATAAATCCACTGTAAACGGAAATTGTCGTCCCGGATTAGCCTGTGCGGACTTAATTGCGCATGCGTACTTGGTCCGTACTTGTAGATTTTACAGGACTTGCGAATTTTACGCTACACCGGGATGACACTTTACGCACATGCATAAAGCCCACGACACGCCACAATTATCAATTTTTAAAGTCGCAAAATGGATTAAGTTAACCTTACCGAGTGATACCCGACTATTTAGTGGTGTATATAACCGAACCTAGGGATGCCCGACTTATACAATGTATTAGTGTCAAATCTAACCGAGGCATGCCCGACTGTTTACTGGTTTCTAACCTACAGCCACGACAAGATCGCGTCGCGTGACTTTCTGCCACAGCTACTTCCGGAAGATGGGACGGAGGAGCGGGACGACTACAGGCTGACCGGAGAGTACGGGCCCGAGGACGGGACGGGTCACGTGAGGGTCATACAGCTCATCAAGAACAGGGAGCCGTTGGTAAGTGGAACGAATTAATACATTGTCAATTTAATTTTTTTCGATTTATCGTTGTTTATCGGCCAATAAACAACGATTTGGAGTTCTGATGCGTAGGAATTAAACCACGAGGGCGTTAGCCCGAGTTGTTTAATAGCCACACATCAGACCGACAAAAAGTTGTTTATTGGCCGGTAAACAACGATAGTGCGAAAACTATTTCGATTCTTACATGATTTGATATATATTTTTTGCAATTGTAATTTGAGCTACTTTTTACTATGCTCCGCTCAGAATCGGGAATTCTTTTTGCGTTGTTTGTTGGGTAGTTTAACAACGATGATTTCGTTCTTTGTCTGTACAAACATTAGCGAGTATCATGTAAGAATATTGTTTATTTCATAAAAAAAATTATGTTATAAAGAAATGCATATTTTCTATGATTTTTGTATTCTGGTTTAGACGTTTTGAAGAAAATACGGATACAAGTTAAAGTCACTTTAAAGACGCTACTTAAGTGTTCGTTTCAGAAGCAGTAAATTGCAATTGCAGAAAATGTAGTCAAATCATGTTAGAATCGAAATAATGTTCGCATTATTGTTGTTTATCGGCTAATAAACAACGATTTGTCGGTCTGATGTGGTATATTAAACAATTCGGGCTAACGCCCTCGTGGTTTATTTAATACGAATCAGAACTGAAAATCGTTGTTTATTAGACGTTAAACAACTCTAAATAAAAGATTACATTTTAAGTTAACAATGTTTAATAAGGAAATGCATATTTTCTATTATTTTTGTATAATGGTTTCACGTTCAAAATTAAAATTCTATACGCGAATTTTGAAGAAAATAAGGATACAAGTTACAGTCACTTTAAACACGCATTTAGTGAATATTATTGTCTTCATGAAGCATTCGTGTTTTATTAAAACGTGCTATTGAAGTGTTCGTTTAAGAAGCAGTTGTAAGTCACACATTGAGGATGAAGTGCGAACACTACGTAGTGGATAGCAGAATACCGTGATTTTTTTCTTCTCCGCCAGGGGGCGACACTACAGTACAACGACGAGAGCGGGGCGGTGCAGATCGCGCGCATCCTGGTGGGCGGTGCGGCTGACAGAAGCGGTACGCATGCTCAGTATAAATATGGTGTTCCGTTTGTGTCATTAGGCAGGGATCTTAAAATTGTAAATTGCCATTCCGTCGGTGAGTCTGAGACTCACAGATGATTCGTCGTTATTGTGACTTTATGTGTAACAACGAGCAATATACAAACGATACAAAATTGTGCAATCAGTGTACATATACAGCGTCAACCTCCGCGCAGAGATTTGACTGGTTCCGAGCTGCCGTCATAGCAAACCACGTGATGATGATCGATTTAAATCTGCTATATATTATTTATGGTTTTAGTTAGTTATTTTCTTTTTCTGTTTTCATTATTGACTGCAAACGATATTAAAAAGTATAAATAATTGCACTGAGTTGCATTAAATAAGTAAAAGTTACAAACACGTAATCCTTCCAGATCTGGAAGGATTTTACTTGTGATGGCAGTGGTTACCGTTAACCGATAGGGGAGGTGACCGCTGCGAGGAGTTTGATACAGTGTCGTATTTCTTAGGGAAAACGCGTAAATTTTGCATGTTAACTCTGCATACCAATCTTGTACTTTTTTCTTGTAATGAGCAAAACACGCCGCAACAAAGTAAGTCAAGTTGTGCCAATACGGGTTAAGAGGGGATGTGACACTGATTACGAGTCACGTATTTTCTTGTTGCTAGGCATCCTGCACGTGGGAGACGAGATACTGGAGGTGGCGGGACAGAGCGTGCGAGACAAAACACCGGACCAGATAGCCAACGAACTGGTAGTTAGATAGCTAGTTACTTGGTTCGTCGATTAGTTAGTTAATTAGTTGGTCGGTTGGGTGGTTGGACGGGTTTCTTGTGGTTGTTGGTTGAGTTCGTTGGTTGATTGGTTAGTTGGTTGTGTGGTTGAGTGGTTGTTTGGTTAGTTAGTTAATTAGTTAATTAGTTACATAGCTAGTTGGTAGATTGATAAGCTAGCTAGGTTAATTTAGTTGGTTACATGTATTCAGTTACCTAGACAGTTGGTTACCTGTATTCAGTTACCTAGACAGTTGGTTACATGTATTCAGTTACCTAGACAGTTGGTTACATGTATTCAGTTACCTAGACAGTTGGTTACATGTATTCAGTTACCTAGACAGTTGGTTAAATGTATTCAGTTACCTAGACAGTTGGTTACATGTATTCAGTTACCTAGACAGTTTCCCCATCTGCAAGATTAATGATGCACATGTGAATTAGATGATTTTAATGTCACCCCATTGTCTCACAAGTTTATAATTCGTAGCCATAGCGTCATATTTACCACATGTAACCTTGTCTGTAACATGACCTCTATTTATAGAATAGTTTACAACTATTTTGTGATAGTGTTGTTGTTACTGTTGTCGTGGTGGTTGCGTTCACTTTACCACGTTCGCGTGTTGCAGACGAAGATGTCCGGTGCGATCTCAATGAAAATCCTGTCAGGGACTCACCGCCTCATCACGTTGCGAGAAAGCAAGGTTGGAGGCTACATTTCACTAAATCTTAGTCGGAAAATTAACAACACGTATTTCTATTCATTGAAGTCTGGAATTCATTTGTGAACAATTCACCAAGTTTAATGTGGTTTGTATGAAGCTACGTCTTTCAGTCATGTTTAAATAGCATGCATATAAAAGTATATACTTATAAGTTAGCGAAGTTAACCAAAAGTGTTCATCACAAAATTTGAGTCGCGATTATTATATTTACGTCAAACGTGGTTGTTGTTTTATAGTTGTTTCACAGTTATGATATTAAGGCCTATATGAATGATGTGTAATGCTAATATATGTATTGTACAGATATTCATTGAAATAACAATTATGCGAAATAAATAATTCTAACATGATACTCGCTAATTTTTCTAAAGATAAAGAACAAAATTATTGTTGTTAAACTACCCATAAACAACGCAAAAAGAAGTTCTAATTCTGAGCGGAGCATAGCAAAAAGTAGTTCCTATTACAATTGCAAAAATATATGTAAACTCAAGTTAGAATCGAAATAATGTTCGCATTATCTTTGTTTATCGGCCAATAAACAACTATTTGTTGTTCTAATGCGTGGCTGTTAAACAGCTCGAGCTAACGCCCTCGTGGTTTAATTCCTACGCATCAGAACGAAAAAGAGTTGTTTATTAGCTGATAAACAACGATTAATCGAAAATGATTTCTTAAATAAATTATAACTACCGGTAAACATAATTATATGTACTAAGATATTCATTCTGGTGACTTATAGGCCCATCGGACCCGGTGCTTTGGTACGTTAAACTTTACTATTGTTGTCATACTCGTATATTGTCGTTATATGCACATGCCACACTAATAAACAATTACTGTATACTATTACATAAAAATGTACTTGTCATCTGTGCACAGATGCGCGTGCGCGCCTTTTTCGACTACAACCCGATCTGCGACGTGCTGAACCCCTGCCCGGAAGCGGGCCTGGCGTTCTGCCGCGGCGACGTCCTCCACATCATGTCCCAAGAGGACCCATGGTGGTGGCAGGCGCGTCGGGAGGGGGAGCGCACAGGCAGGACCGGCCTTATACCCGCTCGGCAGCTACAGGAGAGGTACCTGTAGTTATTTATAATTAAATATTTCAATATCTGCAAGTAAGCGATTAATATTCTAAGGTAATAAATTGTATTAACCCTAACCGGTACAAGACAGATATACCAGTATGCAAATAGACTGTGTCATGATTTCCCTAAATTTTGGGACAACAATTCGGGAATTATTTTTTAAGTCCCCAAATATTTGCGGCAAGAAGAAAATAATTATTTGTAAGTGTCTCAATACTTATGGTAATCACGGAAATCACGTAAACCCGCGGTTTAAATACTTGGCACAACTCAATACTTATGGTAATCACGGAAATCACGTAAACCCGCGGTTTAAATACCTGGCACAATGTGGTCGTGTTGTAAGAGTGTTATGAATTTTATTTGAGAAACAAACAGATTCAATGTCGTTATAGCTAGCTTTTCGATAACGAAAGAAAGATTTTTTTATTGGGCGGTGAGATCATCATTTAACTTATCACGAATTATGAATTTGCTATGTTGTATGAAGACGAATGACAAATGAAGGTTTTACTGAAATATTTTCGTTTATTTCGACTTCCAGAAACGAAATCATCCGTCGTTACCATAGTGATGATGACGTCAGATCCTGCAGTAGCCGCTCCCCACGTAAGGTTTTACACAGAACTCTACATGTAAACCGAAACAAGGCGTCCGACTAAATACCGAATATGAATTCATTTTCGCGTATATGACCGAAATTACCGAATAAAACAGAATACGTATGACCGAATAACGGCATTATTGGCGATTTATTTAATGCTAAGAAGTGAAATATAGAAAAATATCGGTGAGATATATCCCTATATCTCTCACAGTTAGGGACTACTTTATTGGGCCCCGATTTAAAACAATAAATGAAACGGACCGTCATCGATGACGGGCTCAAAACTGTGAAATAACGTAATTATTTTGACATTATGACGTTATGATTTCCGCGATATTTTCCAATAAAATGTAAAACAAAGGTTAATGAAGCATAAAATAAAAAGAAAATTTGTTTGTTTTCGGTTTGATTGCCTCCCTTTCTGGTGATGATATCACGCGTTATCACACCGAAAACAAACAAATATCCTCTATATATTTCTATTAAAACTGTATACACGACGTCAAATTTCGAATATTTCAAAGACTACTAGCAATTAAGAAAACAAAACGCATTTTTTTAAATTTATTATTTCGTATTAGGTGCATATTCGTGGTCATAATCGCGAAAACCGAGCACACATCTAATCTCAACATCCGCGCAGAGATTTAGCTGGTTCCGAGCATTTCTTTTTGTTTTTCATTTTAACTCGTTATAGTTTAAATATATACATGGACCAGTAATGCAACATTTGTGTAACACTGTTAAATAATAATAATAATAAAATGTTTTAAAACAATAAATCTTCAAACTCCTTACAGTTGTCTCCCCTAAATCCTTCCAAATCTGCAAGTTTTTCACTCGCATTGGGCCAAAAAATGTGTTTCGGGCAACGGTCTCAAAAAAGTGTCTCGCATCTCCCAACTAAACACCGGCGGTTGCCATGGTTTCAGGCGGCACGAGCCCGTGCAGGTTCAGCCCAAGGATCCCGCGGGTACGCCGGGTGCGCCGGACGATGTATCAGGCCCAGCACAGTGGAGGTACACCCGACCTTCTACGTAGAGGTACACACCTCTACCAGTTTGTATTCTTTCATCGGCGTTTTCAAGGGTGGTAATCGATGCGCGCGCATTCCAAAGTTGACATACTGCCATTCTTAAGTTTTCATAATGCGATGTATCGATTTAATTTAGATTTTCATGGAATATCAGAAAAAAATGAGACAAGTATGTTATAGTTCTACGAACCGTACGCAAGAATATCCCCTCTGTCCTATGATCGTAGTAACTAGTGCGATAGTATTGCTGTTCTTTTTTCTTGAAAACGCCATAAACTCGTCTTAAGTTGAAAAGTTAGCAGTATGACAAATTAAGATCAATCTGTTACGATTTGAAGCAAACAACGCGGCAATATTGCAGTTGTTTAAATAATCAAATCACATAGGGGAAAGGCGTTCGTACTTAGCGCTTTTAAAATATCACACATGTCCTCTTATTCCATATAATCCATGAAAATCAAAACTTTGGAATGCGCACGCATCGATTACCACCTTTGGTATTGCCACTATGAGTATGCATTATTCTAACACACGTTACCGTTTTTAAATCTTCTATAGACAACGCGAAAATAGTTTCGAAACGGGCAGAGCATAGTAAAATGTATAGTTATCATTGCTATTGCACAATTTGTGGGTCAGATCATGTTAGAATGGAACTCATTTTCGCATTATCGCTGTTTATCTCAAATTAACGCCCTAGTGGTTTAAATACTTCTTGTACGCATTAACTCCAAACCTTCGTTTGTTTCAAGATAGTAACACAACAAAAGGGTCACAAAAATCGGTCTCTAGCCAAAATGATCACAAAATAAATCGGTCTTAAGTCGATCCCAAAACATTTCGATCTCTAGTCAAGTCGCCACAGAACAAGTCAGTATCAGGTCGGTCCCAAAATAAATATGTCTTAAAGACGGTCCCAAACAATTTGGCATTGAGTCAAGATGGCAAACCAAATCGGACTCAAGTCGGCCCCGAAATCATTCAGTTTCAAGTGAAGTCGGCCCCCAAACGTATCGATCTCAAGTCGGCCCCATAACAATTCGGTTTCAAGTCAAGATGGTCATACAACAAATTGGTTATAAGTCGGCCCCAAAACAATTCGGTTTCAAGTCAAGATGGTCACACAAATGTCGGCCCCAAAGAAATTTGGACGCAATTGACTCGGCCCTAATACAATCCGGTCTAAAGTCAAGATGGTAACTAAGCAAATCGGTCTCAAGTCGACCCCAAAACATTTCGGCCCCAAGTCATCTCAACCCCCAAAACAAATCGTTCTTATGTTGGCCATAAAACAAAACGGTCTTGAGACAAGATGGTCAGAAACAGTTCGGCCTCGAGTCAAGATGGTCCCAAAACAAGTCGGTCCCTTGTCACGTTGATTACAAAAATACGACCCCAAGTCGTTAGTCACAAAGCAATGACCTATTTCCATCATCAAATGGGGGGCATCTCAAAACGTAGAGTGAAATTACTGCAGTATATCAATGAATTGTTGAAAGTTATTTGTTCTTGGTAAAACAGAGTCATTATTTTGTTTCAGAGTACGATGTTGAAGACATCCCGACGTATGAGGAGGTCGACTTATATCAACCTCAACCAGGCGTATTCCGTCCAGTGGTACTTATTGGTAAAAATAGCAGTCACGTGTTAAATAAGGCAGAATAACCTAAGGATTTTAGAGAACTTGTTTATGAGTTGCATTCTTAACGGTCTTAACCACAACTACAGTACGCTGCTAGATAACAGTGCTAATAAGTATTATAAACAAAATTAAAGATCAGTTAATAACTTAATAAAATATTGGTTCTACTCGGGCAATAGATACGTTCTCCAGTGTCTACCTACCTCGGACATATAGTACAACGTTTCATAATATTAATTGCGGCGTTCGTATTTCGGGGCGTGCGCTCGCTTCGGCTGGCAACTAATAGCCGACTAAGAACTGGTGGAACTGAATATATGGTTCATATTTACATTTAAAAAAACTAGTAGCGGTGCGTCATGCTCACTGATGTGACGTGCTCAAAAACTGGTTTATATAAATCGACGTACCAAGTGTAAATAAGCTTATGTAGACTGAATGGTTAACTGACTATCTTGACTCGAGATCTTATGATGCCCCCCTTCGAAGAAGTGGGGGTATATTGCTTTGTACCTGTCCTTCAGTCGGTCGGTCGGTCGGTCGGGTCGGTCGGTCGGATGGTCGGTCTGTCCGTAGACCATTTCGTTTCCGCACGATATCTAGAGAACGCTTTGACCTACGATCATTTAAGTTGGTATGCTGGTTACTTGGGAGGAAAGGAAGACGCCTATTGATTTCGAGGTCAAC
This sequence comes from Congeria kusceri, assembly GCA_027627225.1. Taxonomy (NCBI): domain Eukaryota; kingdom Metazoa; phylum Mollusca; class Bivalvia; order Myida; family Dreissenidae; genus Congeria; species Congeria kusceri. The sequence goes on along the minus strand of CM051040.1, from coordinate 31,176,534 downwards.
AGGTCAAAGGTCCAGGTCACCGTTGCTAAGATACCCTATACCGAGACCTGGCTTGGGATTACATAGGGTGTGGATGGGTCACTGTCAAGGTCACCGTTACAAAAATAGAAAAACGGTTTCCGCTCAATAACTTAAGAACGCATTGAGATATTTTAATGAAACTTCATACATAGATACCTTATATCGAGACCTCGCATGGGATTGCATATGGGGTGGGTGGGGTCAAGGTCAAGGTCACCGTAACTAAAAATAGAAAAAAGGTTTCCGCTCAATAACTTGAGAACGCATCGAGATATTTTAATGCAACTTCATACATATATACCTTGTATTGAGACCTCGCTTGCGATTGCATATGGGGTGGGTGGAGTCAAGGTCACCGTTGCTGAAAATAGAAAAACGGTCTCTGCTCAATAACTTGAGAACATATCGAGATATTTTAATGAAACTTCTTACATAGATACCTTATCTCTAGACCTCGCTTGGGATTTCATATGGGGTGGGTGGAGTCAAGGTCAAGGTCACCGTTACTAAAAATAGAAAAAAAACGGTTTCCGCTCAATAACTTTAGAATCCATAAAGATATTTTAATGAAACTTCACACATATATACCTTATATCGAGACCTCGCTTGGGATTGCATATGGGGTGGGTGGGGTCAAGGTCACCGTTACTAAAAATAAAAAAAACGGTTTCCGCTCGATAACTTTAGAATCCATAAAGATATTTTAATGAAACTTCATACGTGGATACCATATATCGAGACCTCGCTTGGGATTGCATATGGGGTGGGTGGGGTCAAGATCAAGATCACCATAACTAAAAATATAAAAACGGTTCCTGCTCAATAACTTGAGAACGCATCGAGATATTTTAATGAAACTTCATACATATATACTAGGGGTGGGACCGAATAATCGAATATTCGAATATCGGATAATATTCGAATATAAAACAACGAATACGAATATTTTCGATTTTCAAATTTATTTGAAGAACAAAATTTGCTTTAAAAAATCATGTTTTTTTTTCCTGTTTGATTGCAAAGTTAACATGAATTGCAGTCGTATTTCCTGCCTAGCAGGTGGGCGGGGGCAGTGTAACGTGTTTACAACACATGCCAAACATCTCCAGTTAACGACAATTGATAATTGGCAGGGGGGGGGGCCAAGTCTTTACAAGGGCTGCGAATTATAACGGTTTGTAGGAGGCGCGAATATGGCGTATTGTATCCACAAATAACAAAACTGAGCCATGTTGTGATAACGGTTTCACAGTTTGCATAAGGCGTACATTGTTGTTTATTGTCCTTAAGTGTCATCTATACGGTTAACTTGTTTACAGTAAATTACAATTACTCTCTAAGTAAACCAATTAAAATGAATCCATTATCAGCCAATCAATTTCTTTAAAAAAATTAGCATGACCTGGTCAATCTTAAAATACGTCACTTGTAAATTATTCTCCATTATATCAACACCGTATATTATACAAGAGTCTTGATTAATAAACAATGCCACCATCATGTGCTTGGAAGTACTTGACGCGGTCATTAGACAACACCCAGATCGCGTGTAATCTTTGTAATGAGAAATTTGTGTACGGAACGATTCAAAAGTAATTAACAATACATTTAACAATATCTTACTTTTTTTTTATATTTGCATAACACTCACTAAGTTATATCGCTCATTACCACCGAAACAAGGTAAAACAACTACGAACACGTAGTATACATATTTCGGATAGTTAAATATTCGGACAGAGTGTCGTATATAGTAGTATTTACAAAACGAATATTCGAATATATTCGAATACCTAAAACAATATTCGAATATTGATTTCCGTATTCGGTCCCATCCCTAATATATACCTTATATCGAAGCCTTCGTGAGATTGCATATGGGGAGGGTGTGGTCAAGGTCAAGGTGACAGTTACTAAAATTAGAAAATGGTTTCCGTTTAATAACTTGAGAAAGATATTTAAATGAAACTTCAAACATAGATATCTTATATTGAGACCTCTCTTGAGATTGCATATGTGGTGGTTGGGGTCAAGGTCAAGGTCACCGTTATTAAAATTGAAAAACGGTTTTCGCTCAATAACTTTACAAGCATTGAGATATTTTAATAAAACTTCATACATAGATATCTTATATCGAGATCTCGCTTGGGATTGCATATGGAGTGGGTGGGGGTCAAGGTCACCGTTGCTAATAATAGAAAAACGGTTTTCGCTCAATAACTTGAGAACGCATCGAGATATTTTAATGAAACTTCATACATAAATACCTTATATTGAGACCTCTCTTTGGATTTCACATGGGGTGGGTAGTGTCAAGGTCAAGGTTGCCATTACTGAAAATAGAAAAACGGTTTCCGCTCAAGAACGCATCGAGATATTTTAATGAAACTTCATACATAGACACCATATATCGAGACCTTGGTTGGGATTGCATATATAGATATAGGGTGGTTGAGGTCAAGGTCTCCATTACTTAAAATAGCAAAATGGTTTCCGCTCAATAACTTTAAAATGCATCAAGATATTTGAATGAACTTCATACATAGATACCTTGTATCTAGACCACGCTTGGGATTGTATATGGGGTGTTTGAGATCAAATTCAAGGTCAATGTTACTAAAAATACAAAAACGGTTTCTGATCAATAGTTATGCCCCATTCAAAGAACTGGGGGTATATTGCTTTGTACCTGTCGGTCGGTCGGTCGGATGGTCGGTCGGTCTGTCCGTATACCATTTTGTTTCCGAACGATATCTAGAGAACCCTTTGACCTACGATCATTTAAGTTGGTATGCTGGTTACTTGAGAGGAAAGGAAGACGCCTATTGATTTTGAGGTCAACAGGTCAAATGTCAAGGTGACAGGGGCCTGTAACATGAAATTCGTTACAGCACGCTATCTAGAGAACGCTTTGACCTACGATAATTTAAGTTGGTATGCTGGTTACTTGGGAGGAAAGGAAGACGCCTATCAATTTTGAGGTCAACAGGTCAAATGTCAAGGTGACAGAGGCTTGTCACATGAAAACTGTTTCCTCTGTAGACCATTTCGTTTCCGCGTGATATTTAGTATACGCGTTGACCTAAGATCATCCAAGTTGGTATGCTGGTTACTTGGGAGGAAAGGAAGACGTCTATCAATTTTGATGTCTAAGGTCAAGGTCACAGGGGCTTGTAACATGAAAACTGTTTTCTCCGTAGACGATTTTATGTTCGCAGGATATCTAGAGAAGTTTTGGCCAATTTGATGTTTAAATCAAACAGAAAACAGGTATCCTTATATAACAGACTGTAAAAATAAATCCATAATTATACTCTATCTTTCTTTCAGCTTTATATTTACTTTCTAAAGCATCAACTTTAATTTCCTCCCCATGTGTTAATGTGCACATACAATATAAAAAAAAAATCTTAACAATTGCACATATTCACGACTTGTCTGCAAGTCGGGGGGCATACATGTTTTTCAAACATCTCTTTTTGTTTTTGACGGACTTGAGACCGAGTTGTTGGTGGCCACGTCGACTCGAGATATAATGGTTTTGTGACCATCTTGACTCCAGACCGAATGTTATAATCACGTGCCCGATGTGTACGCATATAAAACGGTAGATAAACGTAACGTCACCGCAGTGCTCAGCTGTCCGGCTAGCGCAGTTTGGCACACTCGCTTCTCACCGCGGCGACCGCGCTTCAAGTCCCGGTCCCGGCGCAAGTGAGTTTCGTTGGTGATCACCAAACCGACGGACAGTTGGGGTTTCTTTCGGGTACTCGGGTTAACCCACTAACCACAAGACCACAATTAAAAGCTATTTCAGTAAAACATTAATAGCTGGGAATTGCAGCTATGATTCAAAAATTGAAATTTGGTAGGGGTACTGGCACCCCGTGTCTTGACATCAAGTCGCTTCGGCGCGGAAGGACATCATAAACTGCCAAATACTCGCACGAACACACACGTCAACGCAACGTCTACGTCAATTTCAGGTCCCCCAGGCGTGGGACGGAACGAGCTGAAGCGACGTCTGCTGTCACATGACCCGGACATGTTCGAGGAAGTGGTGCCATGTGAGTATCGTATGGCGTGTTTTAAAGTGATCTATTAACAGATTGACTAATTGACAATTTCCAAACGTTTTGCCACTGATTCCAAAAAGAAAACTACCCTACTGGAAATAGTGTGTAGTTTACGAATAAACATCGACGGAAATGGCAAAAAAACAAACAACATTTGTAACGCTTTTCGTCCATATTTTTCGAAACACTTATCACTCGTATACATGTAGCTTTAAAATTACGCTTCCAAACATACGAGCCCCTTTAACGTTGTGATTAGCGTGTCAGACTTTGGATCCGGAGGTTGAGGGCTTTAGCCCCGACAGAGGCTTGTTTTTAATGCTTTCTTTGGCAAAGCTTATTAGGATTTGTTAGTTTTTGTAATTGCTTTTGTAATTGAGTTTAAGATACTTTAAGACATTTCCTAAAAATACGAAAATCGGTGAATACGATCTTTTTAAGCATTGTAGTTTAAGATACTCTAAGACATTTTTCTAAAAAGTACGAAAATCGGTGAATACGACCTTTTAAGCATTGTAGTTTGAGATGCTCTAAGACATTTACCTAAAAAGTACGAAAATCGGTGAATACGACCTTTTTAAGCATTGTAGTTTGAGATACTGTAAGACATTTCCTAAAATATACGAAAATCGGTGAATACGACCTTTTTAAGCATTGTAGTTTGAGCTACTTTAAGATATTTCGGAAATATTCGAAAATCGGTGAATACGACCTTTTTAAGCATTGTAGTTTAAGATACTTTAAGAAATTTTATAAAAATCGAAAATCGGTGAATACGACCTTGTTAAGCATTGTAGTTTAAGATACTTTAAGACATTTCCTAAAAATACGAAAATCAGTGAATACGACGTTTTTAAGCATTGTAGTTTGAGATGCACATTCATATTCTCTATGTTCTAACTCTGTGCAGCGGCGTAAATATTTCGATTTTGGGGGCATTGATGTAAAATCGAATATAAACCATAAACATTGTGAAGCATGCAGCGTATTCAGTGTAATAAAAATCAGTAAGTCATAATAATTTCATTCCGGTAAAAGTACAGTGTTGTCAAGCTTTAATGGCAGTGTAAGCTATTTTAGAGGTTCCAGTGCGTGCTGTTCTCTCAATGTAGAATATTTTAGAAGTAGAAGTGTATGCTATTTTAGTAGAGTAAGCCATTTTAGAAGTAGTCTAAGCGTATGATATTCTAGCAGAGTATGCTGTTTTGGAATAAGAAGCGTATTCTATTTTAGGATATAAGCCAAATTGGCAGAGTACGATATTTTTGAAGTAGAAGGGTATGCTGTTCTCGCAATGTAAGCTATTTTAGAAGTAGCAGCGTATGCTATTTTAGCAGTGTAAGCTTTTTAGAAGTAGAAGTCAATTTATATAATATAATATATTAATATATTTCCACCCTTTTCCAGACACGAGCCGCCGAAAAAAACCTCACGAACAGGACTCCAGGGAATACCATTTCGTGCCTCGGGAGGAGATAGAGCGCGGCATCATCAACCACAGGTACGTGTTGATGGAGTGCGGCATCATCAACCACAGGTACGTGTTGAATGAACGCGGCATCATCAACCACAGGTACGTGTTGATAGAGAGCGGCATCTTCAGCCACAGGTACGTGTTGATGGAACGCGGCATCATCAACCACAGGTACGTGTTGATAGAGCGCGGCATCATCAATACATGTACGTGTTGATAGAGCGAGGCATAATCAACCACAGGGACGTGTTGATAGAGCGCTGCAAGAGCGCGGCATCATCAACCACAGGTACGTGTTGATGGAACGCGGAATCATCAACCACAGGTACGTGCTGATGGAGCGCGGCATCATCAACCACAGGTACGTGTTGATGGAGCGAGGCATCATTGACCACAGGTACGTTTTGATGGAACGCGGCATCATCAACCACAGGGACGTGGTGATGGAGCGAGGCATCACTGACCACAGGTACATGTTGATGGAACGCGGCATCATCAACCACAGGTAGGTGTTATTGGAGCGCGGCATCATCAACCACAGGTACGTGTTGATGGAGCGCGGCATAATTGACCAAAAGGACGTGTTGATGGAACGCGGCATCATCAACCACAGGTACGTGTTGATGTAGCGAGACATCATTAACCACAGGGACGTGTTGATGGAACGCGGCATCATCAACCACAGGTACGTGTTGATAGAGCGCGACATCATCAACCACATGTACGTGTTGATGGAACGCGGCATCATCAACCACAGGGACGTGTTGATGGAGCGAGGCATCACTGACCACAGGAACGTGTTGATGGAACGCGGCATCATCAACCACATGTACGTGCTATTGAAGCGCGGAATCATCAACCACAGGTACGTGTTGATAGAGCGCGGAATCATCAACCACAGGTACGTTTTGATGGAACGCGGCGTCATCAACCACAGGGACGTGTTAATGGAGCGCGGCATCATCAACCACAGGTACGTATTTATAGAGAGCGGCATCATCAACCACAGGTACGTGTTGATGGAACGCGGCATCATCAACCACAGGTACGTGTTATTGGAGCGCGGCATCATCAACCACAGGTACGTGTTGATGGAGCGCGGCATCATCAACCACAGGTACGTGTTGATGGAGCGAGGCATCAGTAACCACAGATACGTGTTGATGGAGCGCGGCATCATTAACCGCAGGTACGTGTTGATGGAGCGAGGCATCAGTAACCACAGGTACGTGTTGACGGAACGCGGCATCATCAACCACAGGTACGTGTTGATGGAGCGCGGCATCATTAACCACAGGTAAGTGTTGATGGAGCGAGGCATCAATGACCACAAGTACGTGTTTACGGAATGAGGCATCATTGACTACAGACAGGAACGTGTTGATGGAGCGAGACATCATTAACCACATGTACGTGTTCATGGATCAAGGCATCATTAATCACATGTACGTGTTGATGGAGCAAGACATCAATAGCCACATGTACGTGTTGATGGAATGAGGCATCATCAACCATATGTACGTGTTGAGTGAGCTAATGATCATTAACCACAGGTACGTGTTGATGGAGCGAGGCATCAATGACTGCAGGTACGTGTTTATGGAGCGAGGTATCACTGACCACAGCTACGTGTTGATGGAGCGAGGCATCAATGACCACAGGTTAGGTGAGCATTTATATTATAAACCATGTATGTACATGTAATTGGGCGAGTGACCAATATGTATAGTTATATAATAATTATGCCCCCACTTTAGAAGGGGGGGGGGCATATAGATTTGCCCTTGTCCGTCCGTCCGTCCGTCCGTCCGTCGGATAACTCAAAAATTATAACATGCTAGAGTGATGAAACTTATAAGCATATTTATCGGCATCGGGGCTTGTGCACCTGGGTATTTTGGTGCAATTTTTTTTCAGCGGAGTTATGGCCCTTTTTTAGCAAAAAAATGACATTTTTGGACTTGTGTCGAGTGTAACTCTAAACGTTTTATTGCTAGGGTGATGAAACTTTATATTAATCAGCATGTGAACTTGTGCACATGGGTATTTTGGTGCAGTTTTTTTCGGACATCAGCCTTTTTTTATGGCCTTTTTTTATATAGAAAACATGACATTTTTGGACTTGTGTCACGCGTAACTCAAAAAGTATTACTGCTAGAGTGAAACTTTATATACATATTAATCAGCGTGTGAACTTGTGCACCTGGGTATTTTGATGCAGATTTTTTCCGCCATCAGTGAAATTATGACCCTTTTTTTTAGCAAAAAATGACAGTTTTGGATTTGTGTCGCGTGTAACTCAAAAAGTATAACTGCTGGACTGATGAAACTTTATTAACATATTCATCAGCATGTGAACTTGTGCATCTGGGTATTTTGGTGCATTTTTTTCTGACATCAGCCGAGTTTTGTGACAACCAGCGGAATGTGGGGGCATCCGTGTCCTACGGAAACATGTCTAGTTTCATATAATAATTGTTTGGTTTCTACAAACAGTACCTTACATACATACAGTTAACAACTTTTTGTCGTTATGATGTGTTGTTATTAGATCATTCGGGTTGACGCCCTCTTGGTTTAATTCCTACGCATCAAAACTCCAAATCGTTGTTTATGAGTCGATACACAACGATAAATCAAAAATGATATCTTAATTCTAACATGAAACTCGCAGAGTTTTCTATTGACAAAGAACAAAATTCACCGTTGTTAAACTACCAAAATACAACGCGAAAAAATAGTTCCGAAACTGTACTGTACAATATAGTTCTCATTGTAATTGCAATAAATGTTGTCAGGTCATGTTGGAATCGAAATATTTTTCGCATTATCGTTGTTTATCGGCTAATAAACACCGATTTGTCGTTCTGATGCGGTAACGCCCTCGTGGTTAAATTCACACGCCAAATTATTTTTTATAGCCGATTAATCTCTCAATCGAAAATTATTTCTTAAGTAACATTTAAGTACTCATCAAAGGCATAGACATGTTTGATCCATTAACGACAAGCATTCCTCTTGACAATTTTCCCAAATGCCTTTCAGATTCGTGGAATTCGGGGAGTTTAAGGGAAACCTATACGGGACAAGCTTCGCCTCAATAGGCTCTGTGATATCCCGGGGCAAGATTTGCCTTCTCTGTCCTCACACACAGGTACCCGGCGGGAATTTTCGGTCCCTGGCTGACATTGTTGGTGTTTTTTTTTCTTTCTTTTAAATTCTTTTTTACATCATTTAAAAGAAAGAAAACTGCGTGATGTGAAAATAGTTTGCATCATATGGTCAAAGGGAAACTATTGCTTACATTATTTGCAAGTTGCTTGTAGCAGTTGTTTCCCTTTGACCATTTGTTGGCTAAATTTTCTTGCATTATTTGATTAGCTCCCTTTTAGGTATTATAACTTGTTCACTTCCGTTGTTTTCAAAGTCGCCATTTTCATATTAATTTTAAGTATCGGCAGACGTGAAAAATAAAAAATAACTTAAGTAATATTTAAGGCGTCACTGGTACCACACACTCTATTCGGATGGAGTCGCGGTACGGACGGTGTCGCGGTAAACAATAAACGTCATTCGTGGACATTTCTTTTGTAAACAAAACCCACCTCTTTTTCTAGTCTCGGCTTCTTATTTTGAAAACTATCTGCAAATGCACAGAATATTGCAAAGTACATTCGTGTTTGCTTAAACATGCTTGTATAATGCATTTCTTCTAAGAGTCTGAACGGATTTCATTGCCGAATTTTAATAAGATATTGTTTTTACTCTGTCGTCTGTGCCAAATTAGTAGAAGTTTTTCCCCGTGGGTTGTGTACATAAGTTATTTCCTTTCCGGTTATACTGTAATTTGTAAACTACCCGGTATTTATTTTTCAAAATTGGCAAGGATTGCTTCCCTTGTTACCGATTACCGCGACTCCGTCGTCCAAGTGGTCAAATTTAACCTATAGACCGTGTTGTGTGGTTTGGTGTTTTGCAGGTATTCCAAATGAAATAATTGTTTTTCTGTTGATTGCCATTTGTTTTTAAGGCATTTTTACACCATATAATCGTTTATTGTGTTATCTTTACATTTTGGTTATTAAAAAAATCGTGAGTACCGCGACATCATTGGAACACAGTACACTATAAGTCTTGAGTGTTCTAAACATATTTATATTTTATTTTATTTTTACCTAAAATGTGTTGTTTTATAAAAGCAATTGATTTCTGAAGTTAAATATATACATGTACAGATATTTTATCACTACCGACGCACCGTACAGTAAATTAGCCTCTTTTCCTGTATATTCGGCCACTTAAGAGCTAAACTGCTTTAATGCCCTAAATGAATACAATTTCAACAACAGTGAGACTTTTATCCGTAACTTTAATGTCTTTCCTACTAAATAAAGTCCAGATTACCAGCTGGTAGAGATTAGCCGTTCACTTAGTTACTGACCAATTCTAGGAAGGCACCCTAGCAACTATGACTTAGTCAGATGTTTCATATCATTTGGTTTAGTCTTCATTTCGTTAAGAAAATACAAAAAATTCTTACAATTTTGATAGAATTTATAAAAAGTATTATATATATATATATATATATGACTACAACATACCAGCATACTGTTTGAAAATGAATGTTTACAAAATTCTTGGCGTATGCACAATGTATCAATTTTTTTGAATTTCTTTTAAAAAATTTAATTTTCTGTGACAAAATCTAAAATTCGCCATTTTTAAACCAAAAACAATATCTATGTAATAGAATTGTCTCAATGCAGATAACTAACACAAGTTTTATAAGAACAATTAATTAATTCCCCTTACCTGTGGATGGCCGAATCTATAGGAATGGCTGAAACTATAGGAAAGAACGAGACTAATGACATTCTTTCAATAAGGTTTGCTATAGTTTGTAGATTTTGAGATATTGATTCCACTTGTTGTACACAGGCATTGAAACTGCTCCGATCTCCAGAAATCAAGCCATTTATCGTCTATGTAAAGCCACCGCCCATTGAGGTACTGCGAATGACACGGAAGCAGATGCGCGCCATGAAAACACTTGAGGGTGGAGTGACTCGTCTGATGACGGTATTTGTCTTGACCAAATTGTTATAAATGTTGCAAATATGAAAGTTGGTGTTAATACTGTGACTGTTTTAACTTGGTGGAAAATGACAGAAATATACACGCATACATGTATGAGGTAGATCTATAAGTTAGTTGTCAATTCTCTTTAAATAACAGCTTTGCAAACATGGAATTGTCATTTTCTAATGTTCATCAATTGTTCCGGCCTGAAAAGGCGACACGGGTTACTTTTGGTGGCGTTGGCGGCGTCTCCTTCAGTTTGCACAGACAACAACTTGAGAAATATTTGTTATTATTATGAAACTTTAAGGAAGTTTTAGTATGCATAAAAGGAAGGTTAAGTGTTATTTTCGGAATAATTGCTTTTATCGTACTTGAGTAATGCTCTTTTAAAAAAAATCATTCAAATAAAGCTTGTGCAGACAAGAACTTATAAAGTGTTTGTTCAATCTTTATGAAACTTTATGGAAGTGTAAGTAGGCATAAAAGCAAGGTCAGGTTCGATTTTTGGCATAATTTCTCACATCGTATTTGAGTGATGCCCTGTCAGGCGACACATCCGACTCGCGGAGTTCTAGTAGTTAAGTAAATATTGTCTAAGGAGTTAGAATAAAGTTCGTCTTTTGCTTGTCAGTATTAACATTCAGGTATTTTCTTTTTTTAAGATTATGTATAAATTACAATTAATGTGTGACAACATTTCAGTTGCTTTATATTTTCGTAAAAGATGTTTTAACACTTAAACATTATACGTGTCTAAATGCGTTCACTACCGGTATTTTGCTTTCAGGATGACGACTTCACAGACATGTTGACTATAGGTGATCGCATCGAAGACAAAAGCGCACACTTGTTTGATGCGGTCGTCATCAACGATGATGTCATCAAGGCTACAAAACAGTTGCTAATGGTGATCCACGAGTTGCAGCGACGACCACAATGGGTGCCTCTCCATTGGCTTAGATGACCCGCGCTTTAGACTGTATATAAATAATTGTACCCTATTGGGTGTACCACCTCATGCAAACAGTTTTCAACCTAGCTCATTGTTCGGCCATGCAAGGTTAGCCATCGGGAAACCGTCGGATAACAATTATATCTGTTATATGCATCAGAACATTGAAGTCAGAACTTCTCTCCTACATTAGAGTAGGGGAGAAGCAATGGTACCAAAGTACCAACAACTGTAGAAACTGGACAGCTATACTAGTTCATTAGTGCGTATTTCAAACTTTACGATGTCCTTTTGTATCAAAGCTGCATTACATGTGGACCAAGGGCTGGACTCCAAACTCTCCTATTAACCCAGAATTACACCTGCAAAGGAAGATTATGTTCAGCCAAACATGGCTTGTCCATCAGTTAGCATCTACAAAAAGTTATGTACAGATTTTCATGCAACTTCCTGTGAAGGTTTAAAATGGCCTAATGAAAATATGATTTGATTCTGGTGGTAAACAGGACCACTGTCCAGGATTCTTTATACGCTAAATGGGCGATTGGGCAAAGTGGTTGCATTGGCAGAGGTCTGCGCTCTTCAAGTGTTTTCTAGTTTTATTCTCGAGACATTTAGAATAGTGGCAGAAAATACCAAATAGATTCTGGCCAACAAAAATTGATAAGTCCAAAGTTGCCCCATCTTATTTGTTCTTCATCATTATGAAATCATTACAACGTGGACTTCTAAGCAGCTTTTAACCAAACATAGGGTTAATGTTTTTCAGCCTTTTAAAACATAGTGTCAAACAATAGGAATTTTAGGGCCATGATATGGTGTTTTTCTTTTGAAGACAACAAAATTAGCTTAACTTGGGATGGCCGACACAAGTTACTTACAGACAAATGTATTTCAGGTTAGAGAATGTCTACCAGTGTTCCACTAACAAAACTTTGTATAATAAAGAATCTTCAGAGTGGAAGTTGATGGCATATTTAGGAATACTCTTTGTTCTTTCTCTTTTATTGTTTTATTTAAGCACATAAACAAGGTTTTTATTAAATTTAGGGCTGATAGAAATCTTGTAATTATCGTTCTCTAAATATTCATCAATACAAAATGTTCTCCAAAAGTTCATCATTATGAGATGTTTTCAATATTTTTATCATTCTGTAATGTTCTCCACATCTTTATTATTTGGAATGTTCTCTACATGTTAATAAATATGAAATGTTCTCTACATGTTAATATATATGAAATGTTCTCCACATGTTAATAAATGTGAAATGTTCTCTACATGTTAATATATGTGAAATGTTCTCTACATGTTAATAAATATGAAATGTTCTCTACATGTTAATATATATGAAATGTTCTCTACATGTTAATAAATGTGAAATGTTCTCTACATGTTAATAAATGTGAAATGTTCTCTACATGTTAATAAATGTGAAATGTTCTCTACATGTTAATAAATATGAAATGTTCTCCACATGTTCATCAATATGAAATGTTCTCCACCTGTTCATCAATATGAAATGTTCTCTACATGTTCATCATTAGGAATTGTTCTCTACATCAACAATCATTATCTGATGTTCTCTACATTTTAGTAATAATGAAATGTTCTATACATTATGTGTGAATTTTATTGTGTACTTATATTCAGTGCCATAATTTTATTTAAACATGGGTTGTAAAGATTAAGTGTTAAAGATTAATATGCATTTACTTATATACGTGTTAAATGCAAACGAGAGTTGACTGTTGTGATTTGTGAATAAAATGCCTAAACATTTATTGGCTTTTACGCTTCACAAACTGGGCATAAAGTATTAAGGGTTGTTAAAAACGTGGTATCAAAATAACCACTGAACAGGAAAAATATTTGTGAATGATAATGTAACACGAGGACATAATAGTTTCTTAAAGTGGCTATGTCGACTAAATATTGGTTTAAGAATAAATAATATAATACATAATGAGGTATTTGATAACAATAAATCAGCAAAAATGTATGAAAAAATTAAAACCTCAAGCGGGTATCGAACTCACGAAGAAATAACAGTAGATAGCGCTTTTACCAACTGCTGTATTCTGCTTTGTAAGGAAACGTGTGAACTATGGTTTTACAAAATACAATTCTGACGTAAAAATGTAAACATGAAAAGGGCCAAACAAACAAGACCCATATTATGAATTGATTTTTATCTCAGAATGCGAAAACTCTTCCCATTATATATACCTTATTTTAACAGTTATTATATGGCATTAATAATACATTAATTTCAGATTTTTTTAAAGAAATTACCGCCTTGAGGCCATTTTTGTTGACATAGTCCGTTTAAGCAGTCCTACGTGCTAAGAAATATGAATTTGTAGTCGAAATTTTGATCTGGCTTTGGCAAAGACGAACTGTTATGTACAAATATTTTCCTCAAAAAGTGTGAAAATATGCTTCATTTTCAAAACTTTTAATAGCCAATAAGAATTTTAGTAGCCAATGGCTGTTTTGGCTACTGGTAGCGCTAACATAGGTCCTAAGTTACTTGTATGGGAAAGCATTTAAAATTACTGGTAATAAATCTTACATATAAATGATTAGTTAAATTGCTTACAGTACCTTATAATCTACAAAAGCATAGGCGTTAGTTTGATTTTCGAAAGCTGAACAACATCTTTAACTTAGAAGTTAAAACTAGTCAACATCATCCAGATCACAGCAAAGTAATAATTTGAATATGTATATTTTTAATATTGAATTGTATATTGTAGTTTATTAACAAAGGTTCTGCTGTATTTCCAAATTACAAATTTTCAAGTATAAATGAGGAAATAACTTACTTTTATTTAATGCTAAGTAGTGAAATATAGAAAAATATAAGTGAGATATATCCCTATATCACTCACAGTGAGGGACTACTTTTTTTGGTCATGATTTAATACGGTACATGAAACGGACCGTCATCCATGCCGGGCTCAAAACTGTGAAATGATGTCATTATTTTGACGTCATGACGTTATGATTCCCGTGATATTTTCCAATAAAATGTAAAACAAAGGTTAAAAATAAATCATTAAATAAAAAGAAAATGTGTTTGTTTTTGGTGTGATAGTGCTTTATATAATCACCGAAAAGGGAGACAATTTACATATTTTCACTCGTGCAAGCGCTCGTTAAAATATTAATTGTCTCCCTTTCCGGTGATGATATCACACGTTATCACACCGAAAACAAACAAATATCCTCTATATAGTAATAATACTATACTACTAAATACACATGTACTTGAACTTGTACAGTTTTAGTACATACACATTGAGGTATGAGCGCGAAAGTGTTGTATCTGCTTTATATTTTTCTGATACATTATTTTCTCGCTAAACCCTCGACATAAAGTTTCACGTAAAATGTGAAACACCATACAAGTTCAAAAGTTATATTCTTTAAAAAACAATAAACACATATACACAAATAAACAGATGCTACGATGGTGACTTGGAAAGTTCTGAGTGATATTGCTGCAAGTTTGTCGCTAGCTGTTCCTGATGATGATTTAATAATCTTAGCGTTTTTGCCCCACCCACTTGGCTTAGACTAGCAACCAGTTCAGCAAGCAGGTGATCAAGGCTGGGCAAGTTGCAGTACTCCATCATCATGTCTCTGGTGACCAGTCTATCACCCACAAATCCTCCTGGGAAAGAGGCAATCAATAGAGAGCAAACAAATATAATATAACCGTTACAAAGTTGTTCACCGCAAGTAGTCAGGGATTTCAATAGATATTGAAATCAGGAGTCAAATGACCCCTGGCCTGAAATGTGTAGGTGTCCAAAAAAAGGAGTTAAAATACTGGTACTAAAGTTAACAAAAATTGCAAGAAAACACCATAAGTATTATAAAAAAATATAAATTTCTAGAATGGAAAACGATGCATCAAAATTATGCAAGGCAGATCATTTGCTCGAAAGCATGAAAACATGTCAACATGAAAACATAAAAACATGTAAACATGAAAACATGTAAACATGAAAACATAAAAACATGTCAACATGAAAACATGTAAACATGAAAACATGTATTTGCTTGAATCAAATACAGGATTATGCATCTATTGAGATCCCGGAGTGTTAAAAATATAAACAAACTGCTGTGAAATCACTACACATTTTGCAAGATTTCACAGAATTGCACAAATGTAGTAGCTTACTACAACACAATTATTTATTAAATTAATTAGAATGTTTTAAGAAGAGTGAATTTTAAAATCCTGTTAGAATTCCTTTACAGAACATATTAAAGTGGCCTTGTTCATATTTAAGTAATTTTCATTTCAAACCTACATGCAGCAGTTGATGCATGTAAAAATACATATAAAATTAAATTAATGTACCATTCAGTTAGTACATGTAATTTTCTGATAGAATTCAGTACATGTTAAATAACGGATACAATTCAGTACATGTTAAATTACGGATAGAATTCAGTACATGTTAAATTACTGATAGAATTCCGTACATGTTAAATTACTGATAGAATTCAGTACATGTTAAATTACGGATAGAATTCAGTACATGTTAAATTACTGATAGAATTCAGTACATGTTAAATTATGGATAGAATTCAGTACATGTTAAATTACGGATAGAATTCCGTACATGTTAAATTACGGATAGAAATCAGTACATGTTAAATTACGGATAGAATTCAGTACATGTTAAATTACGGATAGAATTAAGTTAGTATACACGCAATAAAAGTTACAACGCACCTAATGGAAATTGTTGTATTTTTTCTATTCATAAGATTTTGGCTGCATGTATAACTCAAATAATCGCAGCTGACTATTCAAAATAATTTCAGTTGGTACATATTTTGGATAGTGAAAGGGGCATAAATTTGTTAAAATACAATATTTTTAAGTGAAGCCTTGTACAGTTTATAAATTTTTGGAACAAAAACTTTAACCACAGTCTATTTAAAAAGTCGGCTAACTCTGTCAAAATACAAAACAGAGTTATGGGTAAGGTTGTCCCTGATACTAGAGTTGATGACAAAGGTTAGTTCCAAGTTTCAAGTGAATAATTTATGTAGTTTTGAAGTAACAAAACTTTTGAATATAAACTTTAACCACAAAATCTATGTGTAAAAAGGGGCATAACTCTGTCAATATACAACACACAGTTATGGATAATGTTGCCCCTGATACTAGAGTTGATGACAAAGGTTAGTTCCAAGTTTCAACTGAATAACTTATGTAGTTTTGAAGTTACCTAACTTTTGAATATAAACTTTAAACAGAAAATCTAAGTAAAAAGGGGGCATAACTCTGACAAAATACAAAATAGAGTTATGGGTAATGTTGCCCCTGGTACTAGAGCTGATGATAAAGGTTAGTTCCAAGTGAAGTTACAAAACTTATGAATATAAACTTTAAACAGAAAATCTATGTGAAAAAGGGACACAAATCTATCAAAATATAAAATAGAGTTATGGGGCATGATCACCCGAGAGTTGAATATAAACTTTAACCAGAAATCTATGTAAAAAAGGGGCATAACTCTGTCAAATAGAAAACAGAGTTATGGGGAATGTTGCCCTTGATACTGGAGTTGTTGACAAAGGTATATTCCAAGTTTCAAGTGAATAGCTTTTGTAGAATTGAAGTTACAAAACTTTTGAATATAAACTTTATCCTGAAAATCTATGTGAAAAAGGGGCATACATCTGTCAAAATACAAAACAGAGTTATACGGAATGTTGCCCTTGATACTGGAGTTGATGACAAAGGTTAGTTAAAAGTTTCAAGTGAATAACTTATGTAGTTTTGAAGTTACAAAACTTTTGAATATAAACTTTAACCAGAAAATCTAAGTGAAAAAGGGCCATAACTCTGTCAAAATACAAAATGTTGCCCCTGACACTGGAGTTGATGACAAAGGTAAGTTTCAAGTGAAACTACGCAGACGCCGGGGGTAGTAGGAAAGCTCACCTATTATTCGAATAGTCGAGCTAAAAATCAACAATTTCCATTTATTTTCATTTGGTGTGTTATAACTTTTGTTGAGAGTATGTGAAATAACGGATAAAATTAAATTAATGTATCTAGTCGGTAGTACATGTAAAATTGATGACAATTTCAATTGCTGAACCGAGTAGTTAGTATATGTTAATTTATCGATAAAATTTAATTAATGAACCAAGTAGTTGGCATGTGTGTAATGATGGATATAATTTTGTAATACTGTATCTAGCAGGTAGTATATGTGAAATTTCGGATAAATTCAATTCATGTACCAAGTAGCGGCAGTTCAGCTGATTTCTTCAGCACGTTCACTGGTTCCGTGATGACAACGCCTGGGCACGTGATCATCATCGTGTTGCTTTCTAGAAGATTGCTCAAGCTCTCCAGCTTAGTGCCTTTAATCACCTGCCTGCAAAACAGCAAGCAAACTAACTTAAGATGAAAATTGTGAGAAATAAATGTGACTGAACAAGCAGTAAATATATAGAATATTAGGTAAATAAATAACAAAACAGATCTTTTATTAGTGACTTGTACAACATCATTACAATTCTGTTTGGTTAAATAAATCACTCACACTAGAAGTAGAAGTTACATGGAATAATTGCCAATAAATGCATATGTCTGAACAATATGGCCAAGAAAATTAAAAACTAAATGCAGGGTTGATACACCAGACACTCTTCAACAGAGAAAAAAGGTGACATATGGAGAAAATGCATAAAGA
The DNA here is from genome assembly GCA_027627225.1 of Congeria kusceri. Lineage (NCBI taxonomy): Eukaryota > Metazoa > Mollusca > Bivalvia > Myida > Dreissenidae > Congeria > Congeria kusceri. The sequence goes on along the minus strand of CM051040.1, from coordinate 31,158,194 downwards.
AATAAAATAAAAAAATCAACAACCTAAATGTTTGCAAATACATATGTGTACCGTCATGGGAAAACTGGGCTTAATGCATGTGCGTAAAGTGTCATCCGGGATTAGCCTGTGCAGTCCGCACAGTGCTCTGTGAACGGTAACTTGTGTTAAGGTAAAGAACTTACAAGTTTGCGAACAAAAAACAGCGACCCCAATAGTAGGATAACTAGAAATCCGCGAGTCGGATGTGTCGTCTGATGGGGCATAACTCAAGTATGATATAAGCAATTATGCCAAAAACCGAACTTGACATTCCTTTTATGCCTACTAACACTTCCATAAAATTTCCTAACGATTGAACAAAACCTTTTTAAGTTATTGTCTGGGTCAGACTTATTTGAACAATTATTTTTTTAAAAGGGGCACACCTCAGGTACCATAAGAGCAATTATGCCAAAAATCGAACTTAACCTACCTTTTATGCCTACTAAAACTTCCATAAAGTTCTAACACTTGCATAAAGTTTCATAATAATTGCACAAAAACTTTTAAGTTATTGTTTGCGCAAACTGCAGGGGTCGCCAAAAGTAACCCCTATATGTTGCCTTTTCAGGCGACAAAAAAACAACAACTGAATTAAAATAATGCAATGCAGATTATTTGCTCAAGTAAAAAACATTTAAACTGCAATTTGTTTGCATCAAAATGCAGGATCTACTGAAATCCCTGCTACTCACTTCATGTGCCTGTTGTTCACTGCGGACAGTTTAAGCCCCGCAAGCTTCAGGTCCACCTTGATTTCATTGAGACGATGGGCAGAACAAGGCATCCGATGACACAGAAGTATCGTCCCGCTTGTCTCCAAAAGATGTGTTAGCTGCTTGATCAGGAAGGCCTCATATCTGGCCTGTATGTTCTCAGATAGGTTCTGAGATTGCTTAAATACGAAAACAAAACAAATATCTTTTTTTTGTTTCCTTCTTATGCAGTGACATGTTTAACTTAGGACAAACAAAAATAATATAGTGTGTTTACGGCAAAGGTCTCAATAAACATTTCACTGACAAAAATCGTCTCTAAAAACTTTAGAGTCCGGGGGTTTTTTGGTAGGTAGAGTCGAGTTGCCCGATACACATCTAACTTTTTTGTTTTGGCCTTATTTGACAGGGTACGGAAAAAAGGATCTAATTCTGATGCCAAATATGGTTTACTCTCCAAATCCCCAAATATGAATTGAAGAAATCTGCAGTTGAATGTTAATTATTAACAAAAAATGTACATGCAACTAAAATACTGTCCTCTCTCGGCGAGACTCATAGTCTGTGTTTATGGGAGTCCGAGGGTATTGTTAGTTTGTCACACCAGAGAGACAATGACAGAATCGCAAAAGTTATTTTTATATCAAACTGTGAGTAGCCCTCTAAATTTCTTGTCACTTATCTATCAAATGAACGAATACCATTTCTGATCAGAGTTTAATTCTACTGATTTAAGCACAGGAAGTTGATACATTGTACCTGAAACTCGTGTAGGTGCTTTAAGCACAGGAAGTTGATACATGTACCTGAAACTCGTGTAGGTGCTTTAAGCGTTTGTCCTTGCAAGAACTTTTTGGAATCTCCTGCACTTCTGGGTAAAAAGGCTCGGTTATTTCCTTGAAGATTCTGGCCTCCACTGGCTGCTGTTTGGGCCTCTGTGTCTTGAACTTGTAGCGGACTGAAGACACGAGAACCCCTGCATGTCCTTCTGCAATAACAACAAAAGGTCTAATTATGCTTTCACAGGGATTTTTTTAAGTGGACACCTGCTTGCCTGTGCCGGGTTAAAATTGCCACTGGCAAGTGACTTTCCAAAGGCGAAATTCAATTATCATAGTGACATCTCTCCTGTATTTTTCTTTTGTGATTATTTATTTTAGTTAATATCAATGACAATGTCTTACCAAGTATACATAAAACTGATGAAATATCAAAAAATAATCACAAATCACCATCTTTCCAGGCCTTATGGCTTGATAAATTTCAATTTCTTGAATTTGATAACTATGGCATGTGATGTAAGGTCTGTCCAAAGTATGAGTGTGGGCAGTTTTGTTAAAGAACCAACTTATAGAATATGAAGATCTTTTGAAGCTTGCAAAGCAGGCCTATGTCAAGTTTCTCACTATTTTAAACTATGACTGTTTTGTCAATGATTTAACATGTTGGATCTGATCATCAGAAAAAAAATGGTTGTGAATTGTTTCTTTTACTTACAAGAGGGCCATGATGGCTCAAAGCGCTCACCTGAGAACTGGTACAGATGAAGACCATACTGTTGTGACAGGTTTGAAAATTAAGGTATCTGAACAATACGCAGAAGGCAGGCCTTTCCCAAGGCGCTTTAAGAACAGTGGTACCGCTGTGCCTTAATTTCAAAATCCATCTCACCGCAACGCTTAAAATCCCAAAATCAGTCTGCAACACAGTATAATTTCAACAAGCGTCTAACAGCAGCTCACTCAAAAATCAATAATAGCAGACAACATTTCAGCCAGGTAGTTCTCAGCACAGTAATAGGTGTATACAGCATGCTATTTTTAGATCTTATGAAAGCAGCTAGCGATTTATACCGTGTTGTGACCTAAGTGTCAGAGTGTTAGAGCTAAGAGGTGATGAACACCATGTGGTAATTTTGGGCTTCTGTGTGTTTTGATTAATGGCCGTCGTCAACAGCATATTAATGACTTCAAGTTCTGTTAGCTATAGAGTTGGAAGTACCTGTTAATAAATGTTCAAACACTCAAGAATGCTTTAGAGGGTCCTTGGGGATGACCAGTGACATGGAAAATGTTCCCCACCGGAACGTTGTTGTGTAAGTAAATTAGCATGATGTAATGTTGAGGCAATGTGTTTGAAATATAGAGTCAATCAGTCTTAGTTTATAAGACCGTGTTATATCATGGAATTTTGACTTTAGAGCTACTGCATTGAATTGGCTTACAGGCAAAGAGTATATTTCTAATTTTATAATGAAATAATAACAATAGATCTATATCGAGTCTAACTTAGGTTGAAAGACAAAATGATGCAGTAACTGAGTCTGTGGCTCTGTCACTGCAGTCTGTTTCCCAATATGTACAGAAACATGTAACATAAAGCCTAAGTCTAGTCATCTACTTCAAAACCTTTCATTTGTTCAGTGTAATTAAATGTGTGCAGCACACACAAAATGTTTAATACTTTTTTTGGCAGATTGTGACAGGGGATTCTCAACCATTAACAAGGTGAAAACTACACACAGATCATGTCTCTCCAACAAAATTATGAATGCTTTGTTGGCAGCCTCCACACAAGGACCTCTTTTCAAAAGAACAACTTTTTAGTACCAAAATGCCAACAGTGATCCCAGCACTGAAACAGCAATGAAACAAGTTGTTTTGGAGTAAATTGTTTTTACATCCCCTTGGCAGTTATATATGGAAGTGATACAATTCTAAATTTGGCAGAAAACGACTATAATTTTCAAAATTTAACCGGCACTGGTTCAATTTTCAAAGTAGTGAGGAAAAACGTTTAAGAAATAATGATATCCGAACTAAAGTTATGTCCGAAAAAAGGTACTGTAAACAATTAATGGAACACATAATGCTATAAAAATATGCTGCAAACCGCATAACACGGAAGTTAAGATAAAATTAAAACGCATTCCTTGAATAAAAATATTTTAAAAGACATTGTATAACATATAAGAATTAACGATTTCTTACTTCGAGTAAACGACCTGCATATGGTGGCTGCCATTTTTATTAATTAAGCAGTGAATATTTTTATGATTTACAAAAAAGCAACCTTGTATCCTAGTTATTTTAACCACACCTTATATAAAAAATATTTGTATTATTATTTCTATGCCTTTTAAAGCTTCGGTTATCGCATATATTGATATGAATCAAAATTAATAACCGGAAGTAGCATTCTGCAATTTAGTGCAAGCGTTTCATTGAGTGGGATCAAAATCCATGAAGTTGACAGTTGTCAAAATCAATGTATTAGAATACATCTGTCGGTTTCTATTTTGAATTGTAAGTATTTATGTTAAATTAATAAACAATATGATAACTTTTTGTCTAAACTCAATAAATCCTTAATTTCTGACATTTTTATTAATGTGTGCTTGTTTGTTGATAATTTAATCAATTTAGGCCTAACTACTGATGCCGTGTCACCCTAATTTCGTGGGTCTTATTTACGTTTGTGACGCATGCTTGTTAATACATTCTGTTATCTCACCACTGAGTTGGATTAAACACAATTTGCAATGTCCTCTTTGCTAACAAAGTGATTAAAAGACCGATTTTTGTTGCTATTTCATGTATATATTATGTTATTGTACCTGACCCTACTGATCCGTATCGTTTGGAAGCTTCTCATAATTTCGTGGGTTCTGATTGGCCGGCCTACTTTGGTTGTGAAAGAGTGTTTACAGCATCAATTTAGTTTCACTTTGTTTGTGCTGGACCCTGTGCTGATCAAGAACCAAAAATCTTGGTGAAAACTAGTGTTTTTGAAAATGGTATCATTAGAAATACATATACTCCTTATCATATTTTTTAAAAGGTAACAATATAGGCCTGACGAAATCTACACACTTGTTCAATTTTCGTTGTGCAGGTTTAATTTTAGGCTTCATAAATCTATAAATATTATATCGTGTTAGTTGTTGTTCTTAAATATTAAATAAATGATAAAATTGCATGCAGCGATTCATGGGTATGAATGCTAACTCAAAGTTAAAAGTTTGAAAATGTCAGTCAGATTTAGGGAAGGGGGATTGTTTATGTATTTTTTTTTACCAAAAATAGCACAATTCCATTGAGAAATAAACACAAGGGATATAATTATACATTGTACAATTATCCTTGGAAAACTGTTCTTAATATACCAATTTTATAGAACGAAATTTCATGAATTTAATTCCAAAGTAGTTGTTGGGTAGTGAATAATTTGTGTATTTAATATCATTAATTGGTGATTTAAATGACCAAGTCACTCACTGGTTGACATTTAATGATTTCCTTTTCAGATACTGCAAAAATATACAATTAAGTTAACAGTTATAGTAATTCGGAGTATGTTTTCGGATGCACGAGCGAAAATTCTATTAGCTTTAAACAGCCACGAAATTATGGTAACCCACGAAATAATGGTAATTAGGCATACTAGCGTGTTTGTCTGTCATTCCGGTCCCCTTAATGCATTAATCGATATATGCATTGTTTAAACATTGTCAAATATATATGTTTGGGCAATGAATATGTAGTTCAATCTGTAATATTTCATATAAAAACAAAAAACAGTTCGAAAATCTGCAATATAATTCCAAAGTACAACCTAGATTGAGCTTCCCCTAATGACCTTATTCATCTGAAGTGTGACCCATCGGTCCAGCCCTTCTGATTGGTTGTCAAGGTTGGTTGCTATGCGCAGGTGTGCCTGCTATAATTAGTTTGTTGAAGTAAATTTGTGATTTTGCATAATTTACTAATCCAATTATTTCGGATAAAAATTAAGAAATAAGCTACTTTCAACACATTTTTCAAACCTAACCATACTTATTTTCATAAGAATTATATAATTATGTGATTTCTGTTGAAATTAATCGCTACACTGCTGTCATATAAACATGACCTACTTTCCATTAATAAACTGGAATATATATGTTGAACATCTAAATTTAATTGTAAATAAACGGACAAATATATTCACACACATATTAAATTAATAACCTAAACTGAAATGCATTTATAGTGGTTCATTAAAATAATATATACAGAGTCTCGGACCGACGAGATGGTCCGCACCAGCGAGTACAAGCGATACTGAACATTACATTGTAATTTTGTAAGGACATTTTTACAGTATGATTACAATAAGTTCCTAAAATAATCCCTTAATAAAAAAAAATTTTTTTTGTACTTTCAGATATGAACATGACAAGCATTGCATGATGGCCCAGCGGATTGTGAAAGATTGGTTGTCTGAATATAAAGTGAGAAGATAATTTGGTTTAAAAATTAGTAATTTATATTTAAATTATAGTCAGCGTTGGTATTCTCGCTGTATCTCTATTTCTGCGGTATTTGTTTATCTTAAGATTTTCGTGCTTGATTGTCAACATCAAACATAATAATGGTTTTCTTTAAGAATATAAGTAATAAATGATTTCATTTGGAAACAATCAAGTAATATGATTTTAAATAATAAATCTTAATAACTTCCGTATCAGCTTGCATCCATCAGTAGACATTAGAGGGTCTGTGTTTACATTTTCGTCTGCTTAAGTTAATATGAAGAAAGACAGAATTTTTTTTAATATTGACAAATGGTTACAATCCCACAATTTTTTGTTTATTGTTGACATTGTATGCTTATACACTAACAGCAAACTTATTTCAAAACAAAAGATTTACCACAAGATTACCGATGACATAATTTTTTAAGTGTTTTGATAATAACATGGTGTTCAATAGACTGTAAATTTCAAGGGTCATTGACCCTTTGACCAAACTTTTCGAGGGTCAAAATTCATTTTTGAAGAGTCAAATTCAAATATTCACAAGTGACCAAAACAAAAACAAACAAACTCAAGGTTCACATTATACTAATGAATATAATATATTACAAAATATTACTAAAATAAAAAATCAACCTGGTGCTGATCATACTATTAAAACTTAGACTTTGTAAGTTTGTGTTACGTGTTGTTGTTTTTTTTTTTCATTCAATGTACAATTCTTTAGAAAGACCTAAAAAGGTAAGATTGATAAATATAAATGAAAGACAAAACTTAATGCTGTTATTTTTTTGTTTTATCAACAAATATCCGAAATAGTTGTCCGAAATTATTGACAGTTGTAAATTTTCAGCCGATTTTTTGTAAGTGTTTCTGGTGTTTTTTTAACAGTATTGCTTTTAGATTATTATAGTTTATGTGAAATATTGGTATTATTTAACATTTTAAACATCATTTCATCTACATTTGAACATGTAAACATCAGAACTACCCAGGTTGACAGTACACAAATGCCGTAACAAAAGGTGTAACACACTGAAGTTCACAACGAGGCTAAAGGTGTAATGGAAAATGTCTGTGTTTTCATTGGTGGAAGGGTCAAATACATACCCTGATAACTTCCTGGCATGGAAGATCTTATCAGTAAATGCAAAACGGATTAAGATAAGGTAGGCCTAATGTGTTAATAACAGACAGTGTCTTGACTGGCTTCAGTTGTAAAGGAAGGGATGATGCAATCCAGACATTTTCCAAGGGTCAATATGACTCTTCAGGTGATTTTACAATGCGTCAATTTCATGATTTCCATGAAAATCACGGGTCAAAATATATATTAGCTCAACTTTTCGAAGAAAATGCAAGCCATTCTACTCACCGCGGCATCGGCGTCTGGGCTAAGTTTAAGTTCTGCTGTAACCTAGTTTCTCAGGAATGGCTTGAGGGAGTTTTTTTTTTCATTCAAACTTAAAACATGTATTCCCCATAAAGTAGCCATTAGATATTTTGGCTGATATAGGCACAGTACCCATGTGTATGTTATCGACAGGTGTTGTCAGAAGAAGAGGTCCACAGTTACGCAGCATCCGTGAGACATAACGGGGAACTGATAGACAGCCTTCTGGCCCTCTTTGATAAGCAGCCAGACATTGAGGTAGGTACTGCAATATCCAAAACTTAATTAACACAATGATTTTTTTTAAGCAATGTCCCATAATATCTGATCCTCGAAAACTAAAGCATTAGCCCTTACCAACATAGAAATTCTGTTAAGATTAGAAAAGCAAAAAAATCAAAAAGTATGCATCCTTCGTTGCTTGAACCTATGACCATTGGATGTATTTTTAACACCATGTAAGTGATACACATGTTTTCAAATATATCCATGTTTACAAAGTGTCGATGAAAAGCGTTACAAACACTTAATACTGCAAACCATTTCAGTTGATCTTTAGTAATCACATTGTATCCAGCATATTTCTCTGTAAGGAGTGTTATTTCGCTTCTAAATATATATAACATACTTTTGTCTTTGCAATCTGTGACATAAACTTGTGAATAAGCCCTTTAACTCTTGCATTGATGCAGGTGCTGGACCCAGTCTGCAACCAACTGTTCGAGTTCTACAGGTCGAAAGAGAGAGAGTTGCAGTTATTCTCACTGGAACTCGTTCCATCACTCATTTGGTTGTACCTGTCCTATATCAGCAAGGGACAGAAATCTGTAAGTACATTTGGTTCTTTTTTGCCAAAAGTAGTCTCCCCTGTTTCCATAGTTTTTTCGCAGATCTTTATTCTTACAAAGTCCTTGTTAAACTCCTCGCAGCAGTTACTAGGCAGTTAAAAGTAACCACTGCCACCACGTGTCAAATCCCTACAGATCTTATAGGTTTTATATTTATACAATTTTGATTTATTATTTTATAAACTCCGTCTGAAATATTGCATTACTGATCTAGACATATACATATTCAGGGTAAAATAAAAAACAAAAAGAGATAACAAAAAAGTAAACATAACAACGCAAAGATTTTACAATGTCTACGTTGTTTTCTTCTGCTTGTCCACCATTTCAATTTACATCATGTGATTTGACTATGTTCACGTGGAATTGGTTCCAGCAGGGATTTGATATGAGCTATTCTCGAAACCAGTCAGATCTCCGCGTGGAAGTTGAAATGTTATTATATGTAGGAGTTGACATTTTAAGGTGTGAAGAAAGGTGTGGTAATGGAAGGGTAGCTATCATTTGTTTGAATTTTCTTGTGAATATTATGTTTAAGCATCAGCCAGTAAAAAAAATATATTGACAGAGCTCACTTGTGAAAACAGGTCAGGGGTATTAAACTATTTTTGAGCTCAAACTGTATTTAATTGAAAAACAAAACAATAAAATTGTATGTAAAGCAATTATTGAGATCGGAAAAAAACACCAAAAACTAAAAATAGGTTAAACAATTGCAAGCAAAAATCAGAAGTTTTATTTTCAAAATCCAAAGTTAAACTCATTGATGTTTGTTACGTGTTATTTTTAAGCCCTGGTCGAAACTTAATTTCAAACAATATACATGTATTCAATAGATAGTAAACTCAATAACCAGTATTATTTCTTGGATTACTGTCTATTGTTGAAACTGTGTCTTTTGTAGCTTTCAGCAGATTTTATTAATTTGTATAGGTTTATTATTGTAAAGTACATTATTTTTCTAAATTCACAGAGCATAATACAATTGTTGTTCTTAATGTTATCTGATATCATTATGGCAAATACAAATGTAGTAAAATGGCTGCAGAGGGCGAAACTCTGTGAATTTTTTTGTTTATGCATCAGCATGTTTTTTTAGCCCACCTGACCTCTCAGGCATGTCTGTCATCCATATGCCGTCAACAATTTGGACTGTTATCGCGATAAAGACTACATTTTTTATTCAATCTTGACCTAACTTGCACAGTCTGTGTATGACCATAAAATATCGGATGTGATTTTTATTGGGTCAGATCACACCAGTAACACCAGAGTTATTGCCCCTTTTTCATGCAAAAAAAGTGCAAAAAGCCCTTTTCCAACGTATATACTTTATTTTCCATCCAATCTTAACCAAACTTTCACAGTTTGTGTATGACCATCAGATCTCAGCAGACGCCAAAAATGGGCCTGATCGTGTTTCAAACACCAGAGTTATTGCCTTTTGTTTATTAAAAAATATACAAAAATGGACATTATTCAAGATAGAGACTTCATTTTTCATCCAATCTTCACCAATCGTGCACAGTTTGTATATTATCATGAAATTACAGTTGAAATTGAATATAAGCAAGATCAGACCAGAAACACAAGAGTTATTGCCCTTTGTTTGTGAAAAAATATGCAAAAATTGACATTATTTAGGATAGAGACTTCATTTTTCATCCAGTCTTCATCAATCTTGCACAATTAGTCTATAGCCATAAGATTAAAGTTGATTTCGAATATAAGCAAGATCAGACCAGAAACACCAGAGTTATAGCCCTTTATTTGTGAAAAAGATATGCAAAAATCGACATAATTCAGGATAGAGACTTCATTTTTCATCCAATCTTCACCAATCGTGTACAGTTTGTCTATGAACGTGATACTAAGGTGAAGTCGAATAAAAGCATGATCGGGCCAGAAAAACCAGATTTATTGCCCCTTGTGTTTGGAAAAAAACATCAACAAGTTATCAATGATTGGCTTGCACACACTATTATTGATTCAATGGTGACCAAACTTACACAGTTTGCGCATGACCATAAAAATTGATAAAATTTTATTTCCAACAGTTGCAAGACTTGCATGCAATTATTTGTACATGCAACATTGATGTTTTCAGAGCCTGCATTAACATCATTTATCATCATTGGACAGAAAATTATAAAAGAAAAGCAAAACTTTACCTTATAGCACAGCCATCGTATTGCAACTAGTTTTCCAAAACTGTTTGCCAAAAAGACATCAAAATCTACTGTTTGTGCATTTTCCAGAATTGTCAATGACAAAATGAAAAAGGGTCATGTAAGAATATCGAGAAAAATGATTTGAGAACCATTAGCAAAAAAACGCACATCCACTACCCAACTCATACTTTAGTTAGCCCATTGCACTAACCGATGTTTTAAATCAAAATTGATACTATCCCCCTCTGTGTATTGTTCAGTTACCTTAATTTTCAAAGCTGTCACAACAGTATGGTCTTCATTTGTACCAGTTCTCAGGTGAGCGCTTTGGGCCATTATGGCCCTCTTGTTTTTACTTGTTGTATTATTATGCCCTTGGCATCTTGATGCAGGAGGCATATAGTGATTTTCCTTCCGTCAGTCCGTCCGTCAGTTAAGGTTAAGTAGATTTTACTGTTTCATCTAGCACCAACACCGCTTGCTACAACACTTTGATACTTACACAGTTCTTGCTTATGACAATCCCCAATCCACCCAGACCACTCAACCTCACGTTGACCTTGGCCTTGGCCTAATTTGGACTTATAATAATTAAAAAGTGCCATTTCTTGGTTAACTAGATTTTACCGTTTCGTCTAGCACCAACGCCGCTTACTACAACACTTGGATATTTACACAGTTGTTACTTATGACCATCCCCAATCCACCATATCACCCAACCTCACTTTGACCTTGACCTAATTTGGACTAAGAAATGGGCTATCGAGCACCAACAGGGGGCATGTGCGTTTATCAAACACAGAATCTTAATATTCAGTACCAAAAAGTGAATGGTCTTTCACAGTTTCTTGACTGGTTCCACTGAACCCATTTGCTGCAGTGATAATTGTTCATGTGGATCCAGGATTTATCATGCATACATTTTTGAAAATAAGCAACATGTTTTTTATTTATGTGCATCCTCAGGACTTATCCTTTCTCAGAAAATAATGTAAACATAATAATTATTGTGAAACCTACATTATAACTAAAGTGCAAAATGTAAGTTTGTTGGTTTGATATTGCATTGGATGTTGTAAGACAATCACTATGTAAACATATTCATGTTTTATATATTGCGTAGTGAATTTTTCCATGTTTAAGTTGTTGTTTTCTCGGTCATTTGAAACGAGGAAATGTTGCTTTGCTTATTTCCGTTTGTAAGGCGCAGTACCCATAATCATGTGAATGTTATTATGCACATCAAATGATGTGACTGCCAACTGGGTATAATATACAGACACTAGTGGATAGTGAAAAACCTTCTTATATCAAACAGTGGCATTTCTCTTGAAATTTAATACACAGAAAACTGATAGAATTACAAAAACAACACACACTCTAGTTTAGGGACATTGTTTCTAAACAATATGATGAAACCATGTCAATTGGATAGTAGAATCGTCCTATGAATACAGGTTTTGTTATTATTTTTACAGTCTTTAACTTAAACTATTTTGTAATTGCAGAAACATTTGAAATAGTATTCAAGAGGCCCTGCTTTTCAATAACAATTAGACAGTTTAGACAATTTTGTAGTGTTCACATAATTAATGTCCGGATATGCTTTCCTGATAGACAGTTTCCTTGTCCCAGGCTCCTTCATCATCGTCATCATCACCATCATCATCACCACTATCACCATCATCACTATCATTACCATCATAAATCACCATCATCATCACCATCATCATCATTAGCAGCAGCATCACCATCATCATCCCCGCTATCACCGTCATCACTACCATTACCATCATAAATCACCATCATCATCATCACCATCGTCATCATCATTAGCAGCAGCATCACCATCATCATCACCACTATCACCATCATCACTATCATTACCATCATAAATCACCATCATCATCACCATCATCATCATCATTAGCAGCAGCATCACCATCATCATCACCACTATCACCATCATCACTATCATTACCATCATAAATCACCATCATCACCATCATCATCATCATTAGCTGCAGCATCACCATCATCATCACCACTATCACCATCATCACTATCATTACCATCATAAATCATCATCACCATCATCATCATCACCATCATTAGCAGCAGCATCACCATCATCATCACCATCATCATCATCACCATCATTAGCAGCAGCATCACCATCATCATCACAATCATCATCATCACCATCATTAGCAGCAGCATCACCATCATCATCATCACCATCATTAGCAGCAGCATCACCATCATCATCACCATCATCATTAGCAGCAGCATCACCATCATCATCACCATCATCACCATCATCACCATCATTAGCAGCAGCATCACCATCATCATCATCACCATCATTAGCAGCAGCATCACCATCATCATTATTCAGACTTTCAATGACAGTCTATTTCATAAACATAAATTTGTACCATGTTCATAGTTTCGTATACAGGCAGCTTCATAGTGGAATAGTTATTTTTGTGTATCTCTGTATAAAACTATGAGAAAAGATTCTTAATTGTATGTGAAACCATATAAGTTATTTGCAAGGATACTTGATAAACACTGTCAACCAAGTTCTTTTGTTTATAAACGTTGACCTAGATTGTAGGTCTTCTTATGAAAATCATGTTTATCAAACATTGTCATCAGACCACTTAAAAGACATGCCTCTTACATTTAAGCAGCAGAAGATTGAAATATCCATATCAGCATCAAGTGGCAAATAATTGTCATACCAGCAAAGCTTCCTTTGTTCTGTGTTTCCAAAGTTGTTCTGCTTCACATAAAAATCACTGGAATCTAATGAGCTTCATACATACAAATAGCTCATGAACTGACTGTGAGCTCCACACAGAGATACACAGTAACATGCTGGTATCAAAGCTCACATTCTCAGTATCACCGAGTCGGGTCATTGGCTCTATATCTCACAGTAAGCTTTTGATCTGTATATCTTTCAGTCAGCTTATGGTCTCTATATCTTACAGTCATCTCATGGTCTGTGTATCTTACAGTCATCTCAGTGTCTGTATATCTTACAGTCAGCTCATGATCTCTATATCTCACAGTCATCTCATGGTCTCTATATGTAACAGTCATCTCATGGTCTGTATATCTCACAGCCATCTCATGGTCTCTATATCCTACAGTCATCTCATGATCTCTATATCTCACAGTCATCTCATGATCTCTATTTCTCACAGTCATCTCATGATCTCTATATCTCAGTCATCTCATGATCTCTATATCTCACAGTCATCTCATGATCTCTATATCTCACAGTCATCTCATGGTCTCTATATCTCACAGTCATCTCATGGTCTCTATATGTCACAGTCATCTCATGGTCTGTATATCTTAAAGTCATCTTATGATCTTTATATGTCACAGTCATCTTATGATTTCCATATGTCACAGTCATCTCATGATCTCTATATGTGAAAGTCCTCTCATGGTCTCTATATCTCACAGTCAGCTCATGGTCTGTATATCTTACAGTCATCGCATGGTCTCTATATCACACAGTCAGCTCATGGTCTGTATATCTTACAGTCATCTCATGGTCTCTATATCTTAACAGTCATCTCATGATCGCTATATGTTACAGTCATCTCATGGTCTCTTTATCTCAGTCAGCTCATGGCCTGTATATCTTACAGTCATCTCATGGTCCGTATATCTTACAGTCATCTCATGATCTCTATATCTCACAGTCATCTCATGGTCTGTATATCTTACAGTCATCTCATGGTCTCTATATCTCACAGTCATCTCATGGTCTCTATATCTCACCATCATCTCATGGTTTGTATATCTCACAGTCATCTCATGGTCTCTATATCTCACAGTCAGCTCATGGTCTCTATATGTCACAGTCATTTCATGGTCTCTATATGTCACAGTCATCTCATGATCTCTATATCTCACAGTCATCTCATGGTCTCTATATCTCAAAGTCATCTCATGGTCTCTATATCTCACAGTCATCTCATGGTCTGTATATCTCACAGTCATCTCATGGTCTCTATATCTCACAGTCAGCTCATAGTCTGTGTATATCTCACAGTCATCTCATGATCACTATATCTCACAGTCAGCTCATGGTCTGTATATCTCACAGTCATCTCATGGTCTGTATATCTTACAGTCATCTCATGGTCTCTATATCTCACAGTCATCTCATGGTCTCTATATCTTACAGTCATCTCATGGTCTGTATATCTCACAGTCATCTCATGGTCTGTATATCTCACAGTCATCTCATGATCTCTATATGTCACAGTCATCTCATGGTCTCTATATGTAACAATCATATCATGGTCTGTATATCTCACAGTCATCTCATAGTCTGTATATCTTACAGTCATCTCATGATCTGTATATCTCACAGTCATCTCATGGTCTGTATATCTTACAGTCATCTCATGGTCTCCATATCTCACAATCATCTCATGGTCTGTATATCTCACAGTCATCCCATGGTCTGTATATCTCACAGTCATCTCATGGTCTGTATATCTCACAGTCATCTCATAGTCTATATATCTTACAGCCATCTCATGGTCTGTATATCTCACAGTCAGCTCATGATCTGTATATCTCACAGACATCTCATGGTCTGTATATCTAACAGTCATCTCATGGTCTCTGTATCTCACAGTCAGCTCATGGTCTCTGTATCTCACAGTCATCTCATGATCTCTATATCTCACGGTCAGCCCATGATCTCTTAATCTCACAGTCAGCTCATGGTCTCTATATCTCACAGTCATCTCATAGTCTCTATATTTTACAGTTATCTCATGGTCTCTATAACTCACTGTCAGCTCATAGTCTCTATATCTCACAGTCAGCTCATGATCTCTATATCTCACAGTCAGCTCGTGATCTCTACATCTCACAGTGAGCTCGTTATCTCTATATCTCACAGTCAGTTCATTGTCTCTATGTCTCACATTCATCTCATGATCTCTATGTCTCACAGTCAGCTCTTGATCTCTATGTATCACTGTAAGCTCATGAACTCTATATCTCACAGTCAGCTCATGATCTCTATATCTCACTGTCAGCTCATGATCTCTATATCTCACAGTCAGCTCATGATCTCTACATCTCACAGTCAGCTCATGGTCTCTATATCTCACAGTCAGCTCATGATCTCTATGTCTCACAGTCAGCTCATGGTCTCTATATCTCACAGTCATCTCATCGTCTCTATATCTCACAGTCAGCTCATGATCTCTATATCTCACAGTCAGCTCATGATCTCTATATCTCACCGTCAGCTCATGGTCTCTATATCTCACAGTCAGCTCATGATCTCTATGTCTCACAGTCAGCTCATGGTCTCTATATATCACAGTCAGCTCATGATCTCTATATCTCACAGTCAGCTCATGGTCTCTATGTCTCACAGTCATCTCATGGTCTCTATATCTCACAGTCAGCTCATGATCTCTATGTCTCACAGTCAGCTCATGATCTCTATATCTTACAGTCAGTCATGGTCTCTACGCCTCACAGTCAGCTCATGGTCTCTATGCCTCACAGTCAGCTCATGATCTCTATATCTCACAGTCAGCTCATGATCTCTATATCTCACAGTCAGCTCATGATCTGTATATCTCACAGTCATCTCATGATCTCTATATCTCACAGTCAGCTCATGATCTCTATATCTCACAGTCAGCTCATGATCTCTATGTCTCACAGTCAGCTCATGATCTCTATATCTCACAGTCAGCTCATGATCTCTATATCTCACAGTCAGCTCATGATCTCTATATCTCACTGTCAGCTCATGATCTCTATATCTCACAGTCAGCTTATGGTCTCTATGCCTCACAGTCAGCTCATGATCTCTATATCTCACAGTCAGCTCATGGTCTCTATGCATCACAGTCAACTCATGATCTCTATGCCTCACAGTCAACTCATGATCTCTATATCTCACAGTCATCTCATGATCTCTATATCTCACAGTCAGCTCATGATCTCTATGTCTCACAGTCAGCTCATGATCTCTATATCTCACAGTCAGCTCTTGATCTCTATATCTCACAGTCATCTCATGATCTCTATGTCTCACAGTCAGCTCATGATCTCTATATCTCACAGTCAGCTCATGATCTCTATGTGTCACAGTCAGCTCATGATCTCTATGCCTCACAGTCAGCTCTTGATCTCTATATCTCACAGCCAGCTCATGATCTCTATATCTCACAGTCAGCTCATGATCTCTATATCTCACAGTCAGCTCATGATCTCTGTCTTACAGTCAGTCATGGTCTCTATGCCTCACAGTCAGCTCATGGTCTCTATGCCTCACAGTCAGCTCATGATCTCTATATCTCACAGTCAGCTCATGATCTCTATATCTCACAGTCAGCTCATGATCTCTATATCTTACAGTCAGTCATGGTCTCTATGCCTCACAGTAAGCTCATGGTCTCTATGCCTCACAGTCAGCTCATGATCTCTATGTCTCAAAGTCAGCTCTTGATCTCTATGTCTCACAGTCAGCTCATGATCTCTATGTCTCAAAGTCAGCTCATGATCTCTGTGTCTCAAAGTCAGCTCTTGATCTCTATGCCTGACAGTATCTCATGATCTCTATGTCTCAAAGTCAGCTCTTGATTTCTATATCTCATAGTCAGCTCATGAATTTCTATGTCTCACACTCAGCTCTTGATCTCTATGTATCACTGTAAGATCATGATCTCTTTATCTCACAGTCATATCATGGTCTCTTTATTTCACAGTCATCTCATGGTCTCTATGTCTCACAGTCAGCTCATGATCTCTATATCTCACAGTCAGCTCATGATCTCTATATCTCACAGTCATCTCATGATCTATTTATCTCACAGTCATCTCATGATCTGTATATCTCACAGTCATCTCACGGTCTCTATGCCTCACAGTCACCTAATATCTTTATTTTAATCTTTAAAAACTTATGGTGATTTTATAATTGTAGCTTTTGCCTTGAAAATATGTACATGATATAAATCTTCTTTAATATAATATTAAATGTGGTTTTAAGGGTCCAATTGTTGTCCATCAAATGTCAGAAACAGTTGTTTTAAGTTCTCATCAAGTCTTGTTTAAAATCTATTTGTTTATAAATTTATTGACATTTTAGAACCCTCGTAAATGGTGTTTGACATCCATAGATTTTTGTACTGATTTAAACCCATAATTCTGGATTGGGTGTACATTTACCCTCTGCACAATGACTTTTCTGGAGCACAGGCTACAGAAATCAAACAATACCTATGAAACAGAAAACATGCACACTCATGATAAAACAACTGGATAAAACTACTCATTATTTATCCATTTGTATCACCTAACACTTTCAAAGTTTCATAAAACAAAAAAATTATATGAACATACACACTTGGTTGTGGATCAAATTATTCGTGATATATTTCAGCTAAAAAGAAAACTTGCATTTTTATGAGTAACAGAAGAAGAAAAAAGTAAAACTTCTCAGCAGGAATGTCCATGTTTTTTCTTCTGTAAAACCTTACTTAATTCTACACCAGAATTGGAAGGTATTATCTGCACCACCTGGCAACTCCTTCTGTAGTTACCATGGCAACATATTTGTGGAAAATTGATTGGATTGCATGAAACAAGAAGATCACAAGGTACAGTAATGAACTAAAGCTGCTTTGGAGTTTAATTAGTAAGAAATAGAAGAAGCAGCTATCCAATAAAATGAGCTCGATCATGCAGACTTTTCTTGGTTGCCAGGCAGAGGAACTCGTTAATTTGAGCTGAAAATCAATTGTCTTTAACACTGAAATGCCTTACCATGCATGTAAGTTCAGTTGCATACCTGTCATTTATAATCCCCAAGAATAATGAATCCTTGGGTTTTATTGGCAGTTTATAAAGTGAAAGGCGTATATGGCATGGCATGATAACAGGCGATGGTTAGTGACTAAGTCAAAAGGGTAAATAGGGATTTGTAACTTAAGAGGTCTTAGAGTCCATTAAGTAATGTAGTGGAATACTGATTGTGATAGAAATAACTATAAATGAGGGGCGTCGTGGGAAAACCGGTCTTAATGCATGTGCGTAAAGTGTCGTTCCGGATTAGCCTGTGCAGTCCGCACAGGCTAATCCAGGATGGCACTTTCGGCCTACAGTGGATTTATGTTTAGAAGAGACCACCTTCAAACAGAAAATACCATAAAAGCGGAAAGTGCCGTCCTGGATTAGCCTTGCGGACTGCACAGGATAATCCGGAACAACACTTTATGCACACGCATTATGACCGGTTTTCTCAAGACGCGCCACAAATGAGGCGTGTGTTGGAAAAACCGGGCTTATTGCACATCCATGAAGTGTTGTCTCAGATTAACCTGTGCAGTCTGCACAGGCTAATCCAGGATGATACTTTCCGCTTTTATGGTATTTTCCGTTTCGAGGTAGTCTCTTCTAAACATAAATCCACTGTAGGCAGAAATTGTTGTCCGAGATAAGCCTGTGCGGATGCACATTCATTAAGCCCGGGTTTCCCACTAGATGCCTTAAATGTATTCTTTTGACATCCTTATCTATGTTTGCACTATAAGTAACCAAACTAGCCATTGGCTACTGAAACTTCTAACTGGCTACAAACATTCCTGAAAATATTTGAAAATGGAGCATTTTTTTCACAATTGTAGATACAAATATTTCTAAATAACAGTTTGTTTTTTTCAAAAGCAATTTTTATTTCTACTTATTTAGATTATTTAGCGCCAACGTAGCTTATGAAACATTTTGTATTTAGCTTTGACATCTGTCATGTATCCACTTAAATTACATATGAGGCGCGTCATGGGAAAACCGGTCTTAATGCATGTGCGTAAAGTGTCGTCCCGGATTAGCCTGTGCAGTGGAAGTATTAATTTGTGCTTTAACTTCCATTTGATGCATATCTGTGTGATGATTGTAATTCCTCTTTTTCCGATTTATTGAAGAAATTGCCCCTATGGGGCTACATCGTTTAGTTGCTTTGCTCCGCAAGCTATATTTTTAGTAAATAATTTATTAACCAATATCCAATGGACAGAAAACGAGCTTAATAGTTTTCAACAATTTCACGCTATTGTGCTCAAATTCCCATTAGAAATCTTAAGATTGAATTTCAAACGGAAATTGACATGCATGAATGACTTCGTTGAATAAAGTGTCTAGGCTGTGGAAGTTCTCAAACGTAGTCTCGTCTTAAAGGGATCTTTTCACAGATTGGCAAATTGACGATTTTAGATTTTTTGTCATAGATCTCAAAA
Organism: Congeria kusceri; assembly: GCA_027627225.1. Classification (NCBI taxonomy): domain Eukaryota; kingdom Metazoa; phylum Mollusca; class Bivalvia; order Myida; family Dreissenidae; genus Congeria; species Congeria kusceri. The sequence goes on along the minus strand of CM051040.1, from coordinate 31,138,447 downwards.
TGAAAAATACATCACATATATACAAGCAAAATGACACTCCTGAGCGGGAAATATATTGGAGATATTGTGTCGTTAATGAAAAATCATCATTTGAAACAGATAAAATTATGAAGCGTTTGTAACGCTTTTCCTCTGTATTTTGGAAAACTCGTGTATCACTTAAATAGCGTTAAAATTACACTCATATATTCGACAGTCCGAATGGCTGAGTGGATAAGGCGCTGGTCTGTTTTGATCCTGATGGTCCCAGGTTCAAGTCCCGGCGAGGGCAAATGTTTTAATCTACTTTTTTTTCTTAATATAATATTTGTTTTTGTTAGTCTATCTGCTATACTTTTGGCAGTAAAGATATTAAATAGCATTTTTCACAAATACGAAAATCTGTGAACAAGTCCCTTTAAAATATTGATGATAGAAACTGTTGTTACTTAATTTGAGCTTTGATTTCCATTGGTTAGTTTAGTTTAAACGTATTTAAATTTGCTTGATTGTTTTGAAAACCATATTAAACCTTAAGACGTTTGCAACAATTTTTTCCATTTGTTTGTCCAACGACAGATTTTCTGAAAAATTTGCACAAACATGTGTCATTGTATCCTAAAACTAAAACAGTCTTAAAAATAGGGGTCACCGGCCTTGTTCCGGAAATATAGGGGTTTAAATACGGTACCTGTCAAAGCCCGTTTTTCGGTTTGTGTGACTAGCAATGTTCAATTATATAAAGCGTAAAGGACGGAGGTTTTTAAATGCATCTGTTTTTAGCTCACCTGAGCACAAAGTGCTCATGGTGAGCTTTTGTGATCGCCCGTTGTCCGTCGTGCGTGTGTGCTTGCGTGCGTGCGTCGTCTACTTTTCATTCAAACAACATCTCCTCCTAAACCGCTTGGCAGATTTTCACCAAACTTCACAGGAATGATCCTTGGGTGGACCTCTTTCAAAGTTGTTCACATTTTTCCGGTCCGCTGCATATGTAGGTCACCAGAGCTAAAAATAGATTTAAAAAGTGAAAACTTTAAAAATCTTCTCCTATGAAACCGCAAGGCTCAGGGCTTTTATATTTGATGTGTGACATCCTCTAGTGGTCCTCTACTAAGATTGTTCAAATGATGCCCTTGGGGTCAAAAGTGGCCACGCCCCAGGAGTCATATGGTTTATATAGACTGATATAGCAAAATTACTTCAAAAATCTTCTCCTCTGAAACCACATGGCTTAGTGGTTTCATATTTGGTGTGTAACATTGTATAGTGGTCCTCTTCAAAGATTGTTCAAATGATGCCCCTGGGGTCGAAACTGGCCAAACCCCAGGGGTCACATGTTTTATATAGACTTAAATAGCAAAATGACTTTAAAAATCTTCTCCTCTGAAAGCACAAGGCCCAGAGGTTTCATAGTTGGTATGTAGCATTGCATAGTGGTCCTCTACAAAGAGTGTTGAAATGATGCCCCTGTGGTCAAAACTGGCCACAATCCGGGGGTCACATGGTTTATACAGACTTAAATAGCCAAATGACTTTAAAAATCTTCTCCTCTGAAACTGCAAGGCCTAGAGGTTTCATATTCGATTGGTAACATTGCATAATGGTCCTCTACAAAGATTTTTCAAATGATGCCCCTGGGGTCAGAATTGGCCACACCCCGGGGATGACATGGTTTATATAGACTTAAATAGCAAAATGACTTGTAAAATCGTCTCCTCTGAACCTGCAAGGCCCAAAGGTTTTATATTTGGTAAGTAACATTGTGTAGTGGTCCTCTACAAAGATTGTTCAAATTATGCTCATGGGATCAAAACTGACTACACCTCGGTGGGGGGGGGGTCACATTGTTTATACTGCAGCACTATAATTTCAATAAGCCTCCAACACCCAAAAATCAACACAGCAGATGACATTCCAGCCAGGTGTATACAGTGTGCTATTTTTAGATCTTATAAAACCAGCTAGCACTTTACACATTGTTGTGAGGGTGCTTTACAGAATCATTGGTGATGACCATTGAAATGCTTACTAGAAAATGTTACCCACCAGCATGGTCAATCATGTTGTTGTGTAAGTAAATTAGCTGGATGTAATGTTCAGGCAATGTGTAAGAAATGTAGTCAATCAGTCTTAGTATCTAAGACCGTCTTATGTAATACATTTTAACTTTAGATCTACTACATTGAATTTGTTTACAGGCGAAGTGTATATTTCTAATTTAATAATGAAATGCCAAATATGAAATGATAGCATTTCTAATCTAACTTAGGTGGAACTGCACCCTGTTTTGTCAGACAAAATGATGCAGCAATCGAGTCTGTGGCTCTGACACTGCAGTCTGTTTCACCAGCATGTACAGAAACATGTAGCATAGAGCCTAAAGTCTAGTCATCTACTTTAAACCTTTTCATTTGTACAGTTTCATTAAATGTGTGCAGCACACAAAAAACGACACACAGATCATGTCTCTCCAACAAAGTTCTTAATGCTTTGTTGGCAGCCTCCACCCACGGACCTCTTCTCAGATGAACAACTTTTTAGTACCAGATATTGGACATGAACACTATGCCTCATCAACATGTGGGTGGGCATGTGGCACAAGTAAAAATCCATGAAGGATAGCTTTCTTAATTTGTGTACAGGGCTTGCACTAAAATGAAATGCTTGTGTTGGATACAAGTGTTGGATAGTGGAAGACCTGAACTTTTCAGGCATGAAATGAAGTATAAAATAAAGCTTTGTTTAAAGTCATTGCTGATAATTTTGTGATAATATGTCAATAACTTAATTGACAGAGGTATACATTTAGGTAAACCGTGTCATTATAAATCTATTTCCAGGTTACATTACTTGTGCAACTTATATTGTTGTGTTTCCTTGATAACATTTTATAGTGTGTGAATTTTATGATTATGTTATGTCATTGGGAAACAAAAGAGAGAAAAAAAACTAGATCAAAAGGCTGTTTATTGTTGTGCTTCTGTTAGCTCTGAAGTATTGTAGATTTTAATTAAGTACACATAAAAAGTTTTTAAAAATCTAGCGTTGAAGGGGGTACCCCCCCCCCCCCCATCCACACCCACCCCCAACTGCGGTTGTTTGCCCCGGTGCCTTAGCAAAATCCTGGCGAAAGGCTCCAATAGAAAAATGATTTTTAAAATCTTTTCCTCTGAAACCGCAAGGACAAGAGGTTTCATATTTGGTAATGTAACATTGTATAGTGGTCCTCTACAAAGATTGTTCAATTAATGCCCCTGGGGTCAAAACTGTCTACACCCAGGGGCTCACATGGTCAATATTAACGTTAATAGCAAAATGACTTTAAAAAACTTCTCTGAAACCACAAGGTTCAGAGGTTTCATATTTGGTTGGAAACATTGTATAGTGGTCTTCTATAAAGATTGTTCAAATGATGCCCCTGGGGTTCAAACTGGGCACACCCCAGGGGTCACATGGTTTATATAGACTTAAATAGCAAGATTACTTTAAAAATCTTCTCCTCTGAAACTGCAAGGCCTAGAGGTTTCATATGTGGTATTAGACATTTTATAGTGGTTCTCTGCAAAGATTGTTCAAATGATGTCCCAGGGGTCAAAAATGGCCCTGCCCTGGGGGTCACATTGTTTATATAGACTTAAATGGCCAAATGACTAATCTCCTGAAACCGCAGTATTTTCATATTCGATATGTAACATTGTATAGTGGTCCTCTACAAGGATAGTTCAAATTATGCCCCTCTGGTACAAAGTGGCCATTACCCAGGGCGTCACATGATTAATATAGACTTGTATGGCAAGTGGGCCTTAAAAATCTTCCGTGTTGAAACCGTAAGGCCCAGAGGCTATATATTTTGCGTGAAACATTGTGGAGTGGTCCTCTACAAAGATTGTTCAAATGCTGTCCCTGGGGTAAAAATTGGCCACCCCCTGGGGGTCACAAGGTTTATATACATTTAAATAGCAAAATGACTTGAAAAATCTGCTCTGAAACCGCAAGGCCCAGTGGAATCATATTGGGTATTTAACATTGAAAAGTGGTCAACTACAAATATTGTTCAAATGATGCCCCTGGGGTACAAGGTGGCCATGTCCTGTGGGAATTTGACTGGACATTGAAGTAGGTCAAATGGGTACTATTAATACCTTCTGAAACGTCTTTTATTATGCATCAATATATTTTGTTCCAAGCGACAGATCTTCTTAATTTGTGCACACACATGCACCATTGTATACTTACACCAAAACATTAATAAACAGAATGGGTCACTGAATTTGTTTTTGAAACATTGGACTTTAAATAGGGTATATTGTGAAACTATTAACCTGACACTCATGAATATTCTGTATGCAATCAGGATTTATTTATAGATACCACGACCTGTATCGATCGTAGTGTAGGCAATACTACAATGTAATTTGATATCGTATTGGTTTAGATATCGTACAGCGCGAATGGTGTAGTGGAACAGATGCCGCGCTAGCGTTGCAAAGTTTTGAGTTCGAGTCTTGGCATCGACATTTTATAAACATTTTCTTTTACACAGTTTGTTGGGGGTTAGTACTCACATTTTTTTTTTTTTTAGCCATTGAGTGTGTGATTGTTATTGAAACATTTGTAAATGTACTATAAAAATATTTCAAACATAACAGTAACACAATAAAATATTCTGCATTTTTAGCTCACCTAAGCACAACATGCTCATGGTGAGTTTTTGTGATCGACTTTTATCAGTCGTTCGGCGTGCGTCGTCAACATTTACCTCGTTAACACTCTAGAGGCCACATTTTTTGCCCAATCTTCATGAAATTTGGTCAGAACATTTGTCCCAACGATATCTCCACTAGTTTGAATCTGGGTCACGTGGGGTCAAAAACTAGGTCACTAGGTCAAATTGAAGAAAAAGCTTGTGCGTCGTCAATATTTACCTCGTTCACTCTCTAGAGACCACATTTATTGGCCAATCTTCATGAAACTTGGTCAGAACATTTGTCCCAATGATATCTCGGCCGAGTTCAAATCTGGGTCATGTGGGGTCAAAAACTAGGTCACTAGGTCAAATTGAAGAAAAAGTTTGTTAACACTCTAGAAGTCACATTTTTTGCCCAATCTTTATGAAACTTGCGCTGGACATTTGTTCTAATGATATCTCAGCCGAATTTGAAAATGTTTGCCCTCCGTTGAAAAACATAGCCGCCAGGAGGGGGGGCAGTTTTCCTTTTATGGCTATATTGAAACTGTATAAAGCTTGTTTAAACTCTAGAAGTCACATTTTTTGCCCAATCATCATGAAACTTGGTCAGAACATTTGTCCGATCAATATCTCGGCCGAGTTCTAATCTGGGTCATGTGGGATCAAATACTAGGTCACTAGGTCAAATTGAAGAAAAAGCTTGTTAACACTCTAGAAGTCACATTTTTTGCCCAATCATCATGAAACTTGGTAAGAACATTTGTCTTAATGATATCTCGTCCGATTTTGAATCTGCATCATGTGGGGTCAAAAACTAGGTCACTAGGTTAAATTGAAGAAATAGCTTGTTAACACTCTCGAAGTCACATTGTTTGCCCAATCTTCATGAAACTTGGTCAGAACATTTGTCCGAATGATATCTCGGCTGAGTTCAAATCTGGGTCATGTGGGGTCGAAAACAAGGTCACTAGGTCAAATTGAAGAAAAAGCTTGTTAACTCTCTAGAAGTCACATTTTTTTGCCCAATCTTCATGAAACTTGGTCAGAACATTTGCCCCAATGATATCTCGGCTGGGTTTGAATCTGCGTCATGTGGGGTCAAAAACTAGGTTACTAGGTCAAATTGAAGAAAAAGCTTGTTAACACTGTAGAAGTAAAATTTGGTATCTCGGCAGAGTTCGAATCTGGGTAATGTGGGGTCAAAAACTAGGTCACTAGGTCAAATTGAAGAAAAAGCTTCAATTTCAATATGTACTTCCCCAATTTTGAATGTATGTTGTCACTTAAGTTTTTGAAACCATGATGATTAAGGCCGCATTTGCATCAGTCCATATCAGTATATCCATATCTGTATACAAATCTAACACATGGAAAATTATTTGATTAATGAAACTCCGGAGAGCGATCTTGGGCCATTTGGCCCTCGTGTGTGTTTAATTAATATCTTATGATCTGCATATTTTAAGAATAACTCGTAACATTAAAAAAAAGCTCAATGTCAGACGGAATTGAACTCGGCGCTAGCACTTATACCACATTACCATTAAATATAACTCTTGCTATTCCGTATTTATATCTATATCAACAATTATTCCTATAAAACAGAAACTTGTCCAAAACAACGCAAACAACCGAACACACAGTTTGTTACGAAGATTAATGAGTGTCAGGTTAATAATTTTGCACTATACCTGCGTAGCCTTTTTCGTGTTTCGTGTTTACATAAACAACATATCAATTGTCAAAATAGAATGGAGATATTTAAAGGATCTTTTTTTAACTAATTTGTTTGGCAATACATTGTATACGTGTGCTTTTTATTGTTAGCTCACTTGAGCACGAAGTGCCCAGTGAGCTATTGGTATAGGGGACCTCCGGCGGCGTCCATCGTCTGTCGTCCATATGCCGTAAACAATTTGGACCGTTATTGCGTTAAAGGCTACATTTTTTATTCAATCTTGACCTAACTTGCACAGTTTGTGTATGACCATAAAATCTCGGATAGGATTGTTACTTGGTCAGATCACACCGGTAACACCAGAGTTATTGCTCCTTTATCATGCAAAAAAAAGTGCTAAATGCCCTTTTCCAAGGTATAGACTTTATTTTCCATCCAATCTTTACCAAACTTTTACAGTTAGTGTATGACCATCAGATCTCAGCAGACACCAAAAATGGGCAAGATTGTTTCAAACACCAGAGTTATTGCCCTTTGTTTATTAAAAAAATATATAAAAATGGACATTATTCAGGATAGAGACTTCATTTTTCATCCAATCTTCACCAGTCGTGCACAGTTTGTCTATTATCATGAGATTACAGTTGAAGGCGAACATAAGCAAGATCGGACCAGAATTACCAGAGTTACTGCCCTTTGTTTTGGAAAAAAATATGCAGAAATGGACATTATTCAGGATAGAGACTTCATTTGTCATCCAATCTTCACCAATCTTACACAGTTTGTATATGACCATATTAAGATTAAAGGTGAAGTCGAATATAAGCATAATCGGGTCAGAAAAAGTTAGTGCCCCTTGTGTTTGGAAAAAAAACATCAACAAGTTATCAATGATTGGCTTGCACATACAAATTTTGATTCAATGTTGGCCAAACTTACACAGTTTGACCATAAAAATTGATTGATAAAATTTGATTTCCAACAGTTGCAAGACTTGCATGGAGTTACCTTACATGCAACAATGATGTCTTCAGGGCCTGCATTATCATCATTGGACAGAAAATTATCAAAGAAAAAGCAAAACTTTACCTTATAGCACAGCCATTGCAATTATCGCATTGCACCTAGTTCTCCAAAACTGTTAGCGAAAAAGACATCAAAATCCACTGTTTCTGCATTTTCCAGAATTGTCAATGACTAAATGAAAAAGGGTCAGGTAAGAATATCAAGAAAAATGATTTGAGAACAATTAGCAAAAAAATGCACATCCACTACCCAACTCATACTTTAGTTAGCCCATTGCATTTAGTTAGCCCATTGCACTAACCGATGTTATAAATCAAAATTGATCCTATCCCCCTCTGCGTATTGTTCAGATACCTTAATTTTCAAACCTGTCACAACAGTATGGTCTTCGTCTGTACCAGTTCTCAGGTGATCGCTTTGGGCCATCACGGCCCTCTTGTTATAATGCTTTATGAACTTTTAACCATTGACTGGAACTTAATGACTTACAAAGATTCATATTTATTGATTGAAATTGGTATATTTTAACCTATAAACAATAAAGAAATAATGAAGCAAAAGGAGAAATTAACCCAATTATTTTCTTTTTGTTTCGAACGTCTTTAAAGAGACATTCTTAAGTCTGTTGTCTGGCAAGAATCAGTTCTTAATGAGAAAGATCTTTTGAATGCTAACCGAGTAGGGATCGAACCCTTGAACTTGGGATTGCAAGGGGGCCACCATACCACTGCACTACTCCATGACGCCACTGTGACTACTGTTAACCATTGGTCCAGCCTCCGCAAAAGTCTGTTCAGACCTCGGACAATACATAACAGAAGATGTGAAAAAACAGTACAAGAGCCAGTAAAAATTACCAGAACACTGGCCCTCCTGGCTGGTGACAAATTCTATGCAAGTACCTACTTGCAGGCTTTATGTTTTTGAGTGGCAGGTAAAATTAAGTTTGGGCCAAAGTAATTACGAGATTACAGTCCAGGGCTTTCATAAACTTTTGTTAACTGGAAGTTTGAACTTCCAGGCCTCTGATTTGGGAAGTTTTCCTCATAATATTTTGAAATTTGACAGTATAGCACCACATATACATAAGTCCGGAGCATTTCAGAAATGAAATTAAGTATAAAATTCAAGGTGTTTTTAAGGCCAGTTCTTTTTCATCAAGTGTTTATATGCCAATTTATTTAGTGACAGAAGTATAAATTACTAAATTTTTCTTTTAACTTGTTCAGCCTTACATGGTGGAACTTCCATGGCTGCCATTTTGGAAGTTCTTGAACTTCCATGGCTGCAATTTTGAAAGTCCTGTCACAAAATCTGGCAGTAAATTACTCCCAAACTTCCCTTAACGGGAGTTCTGATTACGACACTTTATATCCAGTAATGGATTTGTGACTTTAGCAGAGACTGACTGGTTAATATGAAAGATAAAGACAAATCCATGTCACTAGAGTCTTATCAATAGATGTGTAAGCAATATTTTATTGGTGTCTTTGTCTTGTCATTCAGAAAATCAGTGTGCTGATGACTGCGAATATTCTCAATCTCAAACTTAGTCGTAATCTTAAATATTTAAGCCAATAGAAATCAAAGTTTAAATGTAACACGTCAATGTTTTCATGGGTTAGTATTTGAAGACTTAGTTAAGACTAAGTTTTAAGACTCCGCGAGCGATTATATGCAGATACAGACAACATTAAGCAAGATGAATGGCAATTTCAATTTGTATGTTGTGTAAACTATATTCTAAATAGTATGGAATTTGTTGGACTCTGTTAAATGCTAACAAAATTGAAGGGAGTTGTTGAATTTGAATAGATGCTGTCAAATAGGGAATTCGTTGGAATAGGTTAAATGCTCTGAAAAATGGCCGAATTTGTTTCATTCTGAGGCAGTAATCATCATTAAAAGTGAGTATGCTTGTGTAATCTTGACATGTTGGACTTCAGAATCAAACAGAAAGACAATAATAAATAGATACTGATGCATGGAAACGTGCTTTCAAATTGAAATTTGGCGGATACGTTTGCGGATACAGACTCTTGGAAACGTAGCCATAATCAAATATGAACCTCATTGTTTTTCTGAGATCATGAGCATATATCTGTGTTATTATAAACAAGGATATCAAACTTCAAACTGAGTAGCTGTTGTTAATATTGCGACCAATAGGGATATCCATGATCTTTTAGTAGGCAACAGATCTGCAAACTTGAATACTTGTGTTGATATAATATAATATACTTGTGTGGACTTGGTTTTAGTTGTTTCTATTGTTTTTGTTTTCAAGTGAAAAAAAAAGAGAACTTTTGTGTCCATTTAGATGTCTTCATTTTGACAAAATCGTATAACTTATTTCTGAAATACCGGAATAATTTTCTGTATTTCTTTATTTATTGATTCCTTTCCCGCACATAAAGAACTGTTTCTCTATCTATTATTGCTGTTCGACTCTATAATTATGTAACAGTATTTTTTTAATCAATATCCGTTACTGTTTATTCTCTGATTTCAATCGCTATGGTAACAGTGTGATAAATGGCGGTTGGCAGTTGCTTCCAATAATTATGTGAAAACTTGATTTCAACTTCATCCTTGAAAGATCTTCCTTGACATGTACATTCATTTTTTCACACATTCAGTGATACTCCAGTACACCTGGGCCCATTTTCAAGAAATGTCCTAAGTTTATAAAAAAAAAAGAAAAGTCAATGAGGTTGCAATTTGTGTAAAAATGAAATATTTTTAAAATTACAGTTAAGTATTTCATAGTTAATAATAAGTAGATAAAAATAAACACTAAGCATATTGTCATTTGCACAGAGAATAAAATGTTTCAGAAAAATATTGATTATGAGGGAAAGGATAGATTTTACTTAAGATGCTTCTGGAATACGACCCCTGGGCCATATTCCAGAAAAATACGACCCCTGGGCCATATTCCAGAAACATACGACCCCTGGGCCATATTCCAGAAACATACGACCCCTGGGCCATATTCCAGAAACATACGACCTCTGGGCCATATTCCAGAAACATACGACCCCTGGGCTATATTCCAGATTCTATTCCATGTATACATGAAATTCTGCTATATGTTTCCTAATTATCAACTTCTTGTTAGCTACTATTAACTTAACTGTAATTGGATTCATTAATTTATATTTAGTTTTAAAAATATTTCCATACAAAAATTGAAACTTAAGTGAAAATATTTTAAGATAAACTTAAGATGTTTCTGGAATATGACCCCTGAGCTCACATTCACAAAGCTCCTTAGGGCAAACTTGTGAATTTCGTAAATTTGTAAGATTTTAAGAGTGAAGCTGTTTGATGCAAAGGTCATTTTACACTCAAATGTTTTAAACTAGTAAATTGAGGCTTGAGTGTGAAACTAATGTACATGACATAGAAATGTTGAGCAAATACAACAGTTTGACACTCAGCCATTGCATTATTGCTTAGATGTGTCATACTATACCCTTTTGTAAACAAAAATCATTGGATGTCTTATAGAAAATTTTATCTGAAATGTACACTGAAGTACAACTTAAGATAAGATTTCTCTTAGAAGCTTTGTTTGTTTGTTTGTTTTGTTGGTGTTTTTCGCCATTTTTAACAGTATTTCAGTCATATCACGGCGGTCAGTTAACCTGCTCACACTTTTCCTGGGCAAGCTTAGCCAATCTAAGCAGTTTACCAGTACTAAGTGCACATACCTATGCCAGTAACTGACAACTGCCCTACTTGAATCAGAGGTAGGTGGAGAATGGCCGTAGAAATAAGTTCATGACTAATCCCCACACAAGTTATGTGGCCGGGCTGGGGTTCGAACTCACGATATCCAGATTGACAGTCTAGCGCTCTACCAACTGAGCTAGCCAGACCTGGCTAAGAGCTTTGTGAATACCAGCCTTGAGCGTACAAAATAAAACAACACTTGAATAAAGGCCGTTTATGTACTATCAAAGTAAAATTTTGCTTATTGTCAATGTAAAATTAATATATTGTTCTGTTTACATCTTTATGGAACAATTTGTATTTAGTCTGGAGATATGTTTTATATCCATCAAAAACATTTATTGCAAAAACATCTATAGAGACGTTATACATAAAGGTCCTGTCACGCTGTGGCAAATTTGAGCTTCAAGTTTTGTACGAGTCCTGGAGAGTTATAACTCGCTGTAAAGTAGACGAGTTGGTTGCGGAATTGTTTCAAGACGACATTTGTGCAAGTTCTCTTCAACCTTGACACGACATTGACACGACACAAGTACGATAATCACATTTTATCGACAGTTCAGCAGAGATATGTGTATGATGTCTTTTAGACAATTGAAGACTTGTCTTTGATAATGTATGAGAGTGGACGAGTGTATGACTTGCGAGGACATGTGCCAGAGTTTCTGACGACATTTTACGAGAAACTGAAGAGCAGATGTCGTAGGCAAGTCTCCCAAACTCGCAGCAAACTCTTGTTATGTTGTAGAATGATAATATACAGCGAAATGCTACGACAAGGGAAGACATCTACGGAATGTGTTCGAGTGTGTTTGAGAGTGGGTGAAATTCCTTCAACACGTGTGCGAGAATAAAAAGTCACCAAGAAGCGGCAAGAATTTTATATGGTTTAAAATTCTTGCCGCTACGTGGCGAGTTCAGGCGACTTAAGAAGAGATAAGTAGACATCACTGTGACGAAGAATAACATGTGTACAAGATCTCCACAACTTCTAGCTCAAATTTGCCACAGTGTGACAGGGTCTTTACTTGTAATACCCATTCTGTTAAAAGTACTTTTTATATGTGTTGTACTTTTGTTGTAAATTAAGAAAATAAATACTTTTTTTTTTTAATTGCTTTTATTGTGAAGACAAGGCATAGCTGTAAAAGTGTAAATGTAAAACGAAACTCTATTATTTCTGAAAAAATAAAAATAACAATGCCTTATTATAACATTGAGGGACGTAAAATCTCAGATATGTAAATCCTATAATACGAATAAAACTAAATACTTCTTTATACAGTTTAAGGGACCTGTTTACACATTGGCAAATATACAATTTTCAAATTTTTTGTTATAGATTCCAAGAGAAAAATACATTAATAATATATATAAACAAGCGAAATAACACTTAGTACTGATAAAGAAATGTTTCGGAAATATAGTGTCATTTATGAAAAAAACATCAATTGAAATGGATAAAATTAAAAAGTGTTTGTAACGCTTTTCATCAGTATTTTGGAAGACATGTGTATCACTTACATAGCATTCAAAATTGAAATTTACCTCCACGATTGTAAGTCAGAATAGCGAGTGGTTAGCATGACAGATTTTTTATCTCGGCGGTTGTAGGCTCGAGTCGGGGCGAAGGCAAATCTTGTAATTATTTTTTTCATTTATATAATGTTTGTTTTTTGTTAGTCCAACTACTTTACTTTCTTGAGTTAAAAAGTTAAGACATTTGTCAAAAATAGGAAAATCTGTGAACAAGACCCTTTAAAGCAGACACAAGATGCTTTCTGTATGTGCATTTAGGAGCATGTTGAGGATCCATTTTCATAAACATTTCCACAAATGTCAACACAATGCCAATCAATGTAGTATTTTATAAAATCATTGAACTCGATTATCACGTGTTAACGGTTAACCTTTTTTACACAAAATTGCACATGGTAAAACTTGTTAGGGTTACTGTGTCATTATACCCCTACAAACGAAGTTTTCGGTCCGTCCGTCTGTTGGTTTTGGGTTTCCAGATGATAACTCAAGAAAGGCTTGACATATTCAAATAATTTTTTGTACGCGTGTGTAACATCATAGAATACAGGTTCAATGTTGGTTACAAACCACTAAATTTTGACAGAGTTATGGCCCCTTTTCGACTTGAAATTCCGTAAAAACATGATTTCAGGACGATAACACAAGAATGGCTTGACATATTAAAATAATTCTTGGTGTATGTGTAGCATCATAAAATATGGGTCAAGTTCGACTTTGGTTACAAGCCACTAAATTTTGACAGAGTTATGGCCCTTTATTTGACATAAATTCTCTAAAAACATGGTTTCCTGGCGATAACTCAACAATGGCTTGACATATTTATATAATTATTGGTTCACATGTGTAGCATCATAAAATACAGGTCAAGTTTGACTTGGGTTGCAAACCACTAAATTTTGACACAGTTATGGCTCCTATTGAAATTACATTTTTCCAAATACACTGTTGACCATTCACAAATTAAAGCATTCTCTCTCTGTCCATTTCTTTCAACTGCATGCCCTAGTTTTGTGACAAGGCCATATTGTGGGGGTATATCCGTCACTCATGTGACAATTCTAGTTAGGATTGAAATGAAACATGCTTAATCAGAACTAAAGAGTGACCAGTGAGATTAATTTTGTACCTGTATTTTGTATGAAAGTCTCTTCCCATTGCTTACAACTGAAATTGATAATTAGTCCTTGAAAATTAGTTATTTAAAAAACTACCAACATTCTTTCATAAATACCGAGGGTTGAGCGTGAAACTATTGTGAATGATATAGAAATGCTAAGCAGATACAACCGTTTCACAGTCAACGCTCGATATGTTTTTCTGGCACATGATTCAGGAAGCATAAGTATGTGTTCACATATATGTACAGTTCAACCCCGCTAATACGACCACTTGGGGGTCTTAATAAAAGTGGTCTTTATATCGTGTTGTTGGTTGTGTTCTTATTACTGAGTCTGGAATTACAGTGGTCCTAATATGGAATAGAGGGGAGCCTGTATAATCTGGGTGTGTTAGGACCATTGAAATATATAGGAAAACAATGGGGTCTTTTAAAAAGACGGATGGTCAACATTTCGGTTTTGGGGAGGTGGGGGGGGGTGGGTGGTAAAGCGGGGTTTTAGTGTATTTATTGACTTTTTATTGTTCATTTCTGAAATTTGAGTGAAATGCCTTTTCCTTTAATCACATTTTGTAAATTAAATAAATGATAGATATAACTATTGTGCCCATTTTAAAAAATGTGAAGACGGGTCCGGCTAGCCTAGTTGGTAGAGCGCTGGACTGTCAATCCGGGGATCATGAGTTTGAACCCCAGCCCGACCTCATAACTTGTGTGGGGATTGGTCATGAAATTATTTCTACAGCAATTCTCACCCTACCTCTGATACAAGTGGGGCAGTTATCAGTTACTGGCATAGGTATGTGCACTTAGTACTGGTAAACTGCTGAAATCAGCTAAGCTTGCCCAAGTAATGTGTGCGTCGGTTAACTGACTGCCATGATATGATCGAAATACTGTTTAAAACGGCAAAAAAAAAAAAAAAAAAAAGTGATAGGCCTTAATTGTCATGTTTATTTAACAAAATCGAAGGTATAAATTGGTTTGCATCGTGTTATACCTGTCTTATTGAGTCATAGTATTGAAAATCTATTATTTCAAATAACCGTGAAGGTAAAACAAGAACAACAAAGATTTGAAATTCTTCCAGAAAATCAAAATTGGCAAGGTTATTTTTCTTCTTCGCACGACCTTGATGTATGTTTTATATTGTCTTAAGACGAGAGAAAAGCCACAGTAAACGTAATTAGCATTGATTTTATCGCACAAATTATCCAATTTAATTTGATCATCGTGTACCAGAGAGCTTCCTACAGTGGATTGCAAAGAAGAGCCCACTCGCACACCATTTTCATAGTAATTACTCTCCTTTGTCTTGTAAAATGAGATCATGTAATTAAAACATGGTTTTCTGTCCATTTGCGTTTTCATACTCAACGATCATTAAAGACAGATAAAACAACACATGCCTTGGAAAGGCAATTTCAATTTACAATTATCTCTTGACAGAGCATCTGTGTTTGTTGTTGTAGATCAGACAATATATATGTTTAATGGGAGGATTATATTTTTGTGTATATTTTATTGTAATCTCTATTCTGTGAAGTTAAAATAAGACATCAAACAATAATGGGCCTGCTATATTTCTTCTTATTTTGCCTCATATATTTCTGAGCAATTCATGAAGGTTAAGTATGTTAAATTCATAGATTATTTGCAGTATTTTATGCATGTTTCCTTAACTTATTCTTTTAAAACATTTTTCTTTGACGGTTTTCACTTTCCTTAAAAACTTTGTCCATGCATGCATGAACACGGTCCTATTTTATTGTGAGAATTGTTTTGTTGCGTACAAAAATGCAGTATTGTGGTAAAATCAAGTTAATTGATGTAGTCATGAAATCAGATGTCCACTGCACTAATACATTTTCATACAGATTATGGTGTATAAAACATTGGAATCATAAATCAGTTTATATCATGTTGGATGACTTATTCTAATTTCACATGATAATGTGTTATTGTATTAATCCAAATTGGCCACTTTGATTGAACAAATGTGCACCAATAAATGCACAGTATTTATTTAAAAACACTGGCATTTTGGCCAGTTACAGCATACAATTCTTAAACTTACCATAAATGTCCTTATAGACGCCCATGACATAATAGACGCGCATAGGGTATTTTTTGGTCCCAAAATATTTTGGGCAATATATTTTTTGGAAAATTAAGAAAAACTAAAGTTAATAGAAACGATTAAATAGACCGCCATATTTATGTATCCGGAATTGCACAATATATAAATAAACCTATGCTCCACTATACGGGTTACACGCAACCATATATGACGCAAGTGAATGGGACCACAAGAATTCCTTACGATATTATGAATATTTATTATAAGAACATGTAATAACAGTTTGCACACGCAAAGCAAGTTTCACGCTTCCCATGTGGAGGTTTCAACAACAAGCGCTGTCAAAAGCAGTCAACCAGAATGTGCGTCTGCAGTGTCACATTTCATTACGTCGATCATGTTAATAATTTAGACTGCACCATTGTGCATTTTGTCATGCGAGTGAGCTCATCGTGTCAATCGACGATATTAATTTAGACAGTACCATCGTGAATTTTCTCTTGCGGACAAAGCCCTTCGGCCGTATTTAGACTATACCAATGTGTATTACGTCATTGGAAAGTGCGCATACATGAAAACTTGATTTCTGGATAATGGCAGAATTAACAAAAAATGGCTCCATGGGTCCTAAAATGATACGTGACCTGCGCATCAAAAAAGACATTTACGGTATATGGGACCATTTTAGGCTTGCCTTTTCGAAGCAAATCCTAGCTAGGTTAAAGTTTTTTGGTAAGCTAGTTTCTCAGGAATGGCTTGAGGGATTTCATTCAAACTTAAAAATTTTATTCCCCGCATTAAAATGAACGTATAGGCCAATTTTGGTAACTCTATTTTGAAATTTGTCAAAATTATGGGCCTTTTTACAATAATTTTTTTTACATATAAGCTATAATGGACAGGTTAAAGTTTTTTTGGTAAGCTGGTTTCTCAGGAATGGCTTGAGAGATTTCATTCAAACTTAGAACACTTATTCCCTATATTGAAATGAATCTATAGGCCAATTTTGATAACTCTAGTTTTAAATTTGTTAAAATTATGGGCCTTTTTGCACGTAAAAATTTTACATTTAAGCTGTATGAACAGGTTAAAGTTTTTCGGTAAGCTGGTTTCTCAGGAATGGCTTGAAAGATTTCATTCAAACTTAGAACATTAATTTTATTCCCTATATTAAAATGAAATCCTGGGCCAATTTTGATATCTCTTGTTTAAAATCGTGCAAAATTATGGTCATTTTTACACCCATGTTTAGCTCTTTCATTCTCAGGGGTGAGCTATTGTGGTCAGTCTGTGTCCAGCGTCCGTCGTCCACATTTTACTTCAAACAACTTTTTCTCTGAAACCACTAGGCAGATTTTAACCTTTCGTGGCAGGAATGTTCCTGGGATGGTCCTTTACCAAATTCCTTCAATTTATTAAAATATATTGAAAACTCTGGTTGTCATGGCAACCAAAAGCTTAAAAACTGGAAAACTTAAAAAATCTTCTTGTCAGAAACCACTGGCTGGATTTCAAATGGTTTTCACAGAAATGCTCCTTGGGTGACCCTCTACCAAATTCCTTCAAGTCATTTTGATTTGTTAAAAAACATGGCTGCCAGGGGGCGGTCATTTTCCTTATATGGCTATATTGAAAACTTTAAAAATCTTCTTCTCTGAAGCCGCTGGCTGGATTTTAAAATAATTTCACAGAAATGTTCCTTGGGTGACCCTCTACCAAATTCCTTGAAATTATTTTGATTCATGAAAAAACATGGCTGCCAGGGGGGGCAGGCCAGTTTTCCTTATATAACTATATTGAAAACTTTAAAAATCTTCTAGTCTGAAACCACTGGCTGGATTTCAAAATAATTTCACAGAATTGTTCCTTGCGTGATCCTCCACCAAATTCTTTGAAATCATTTTGATTCGTTAAAAAAACATGGCTGCCAGGGGGCGGGGCAGTTTCCCTTATATGGCTATATTGAAAACTTTTAAAATCTTCTAGTCTGAAACCACTGGCTGGATTTCAAAATAATTTCACAGAAAAGCTCATTGGGTGACCCTCTACCAAATTCCTTCAAATCATTTTGATACGTTAAAAAACATGGCCACCAGGGGGCAGGGCAGTTTTCTTTATATGTCTATATTGAAAACTTTTAAAATCTTATAGTCTGAAACCACTGGCTTGATTTCAAAATAATTTCACATAAATGTTCCTTCGGTGACTCTCTATCAAATTCCTTGAAATCATTTTGATTTGTTAAAAAACATGGCCATCAGGGGGCGGGGCAGTTTTCCTTATATGGCTATATTGAAATCTTAAACAATCTTTTTGTTAAAAGCCATTATGATGCTTTACACTCAGGTGAGCGACTTAGGGCCATCTTGTCCCTCTTGTGAAGTGGGTGGAATGACGTCGTCAACTATTGATTTCCACTATCTAACTTGAGAATCAGTCTTCATACATAAATACCCTAAAGCAACACTTTACTCGGGATTGCATTTGTGGTTGGATGGGTGGGGTCAAGGTCACTGTTACTAAAAATAGAAAATAAATCTTCTGCTTTATAACTTGAAAAAAAAATTGAAATATTTTAATAAAATTCAATTTATAGATGCTGTTTAACGAAACGTTGCATGAAATTGCATATGTTGTTAGGTGGGTCAAGGTCAGGGTCACTGTTTTGAAATTTAGAAAAATGCTTCCCCTCAGTAACTCGAGAAAGAAATTAATTTTATTTAATTGGCCCCTACTATACAGTTGTTTTAGAAAAAATGTCAGAAACTCTGACAAACACAAGAAAAGTCTAGTTGTCCTTCGACAGCTTTTGTTATCTATGTTAGTTCCGCTTGAGTAGCCAAAATAGCCATTGCCCAGTATAATTTAAAATTGACTACACAAATTTCTGGAAAAAAAAGAAGAAAATGAAGCATATTTTCACACATTCTTAGGGAAATATTTCTTAAAACAAAGTATTTTGTAACATATTTTGGCTACTAATTCATATTTCTTAGCGCCAACCTAGATAAATCATTTGCATATTTTGTTTTCAATACCTTTTCATTTCATTTCAGAAATGTGGCGGAGTGGAGACATTCTTATTGGCAGTGTACAACCTGGTAAGTATATTAATGAACCTCACACTTTTGAGATCTCACTTAAAACCCCTTACTTTAAGACACTCACACTTCAGTTACATCTTACAATTCAGTTATGCCAAAATGAAAGCCCCCTGCATTTGAGGTTTCTTATAAAAGACACTCACACTGAATAAAAACCCAGCAATCTTCTGTTATTTTAAATAAAAAATCTACCTTATGTTATACTATGCACACTTTATAGTGTTAGATGAATACCCTTTTCTCTACCCATATGTTAATGAAACTACTCACAATATAGTTATGTCAATGAATACCCCACACTCTACCCTTATGTTAATGAAAATACTCACAATATAGTTATGTCAATGAATACCCCACACTCTACCCTTATGTTAATGAAAATACTCACAATATAGTTATGTCAATGAATACCCCACATTCTACCCTTATGTTAATGAAAATTTGCTCACTCACGAGTTTTTTTATTTCTTGGTTCTCAGATCCAAAGACCTGATTTTTTCAAAAAAGCAAATAAAAAAAAATTGTAGAATGTAACTGATATCGTCAAAATGAATGGGTTTCAACCTGTTACATGGAGTGGAAAAAAAAAAATGCTGAAGAAATTACTAAATTTTATGTTACATGCATTGTGACCTGTATATTTTTGTATGATTCATATGAAATGCTCTCTGTTATTTTATGCATCATGCAACACATAAAGTCTGAAGAAAATACTCAGTCAAACAAATTAAGATCTAAGAATCATTGTATTAAATAAACAATTATAATTTTATATCAATATTATAATTAACAAATTTCATTGGTGTATATTGATTTATTAATAAGATATATTTAGTTCACTTCATTAAACATGTTGTTATACATATAATATGGCCCCTGTCCAGCGATATCTGACGTAGGTCTTCTTTGTTTAAGTGTGAGCATATTTTAATAGTAGTTTTTACATGATAAACACTGCCTTTTAATGTTACTGTTATTGGTATTAATGTCATGGTTATCATGCAGTGATTAAGTTAATGTTGTGTTATATGATTTGTGTAAGTAATATTTCATAAAGATTTCAATATCGCAACCCATTTCTATTTGTGAAATTCTAGCCATTAATTTACTTAAGTTTGTGTTATTTTTAATTTTGATTTTTAGCTCGACTATTCGAAGAATAGGTGAGCTTTCCTGCTACCCCCGGCGTAGGCGTCCGCGTCGGCGTCTGAATTTGGTTAAACTTTTTATTCAGAAGTCTTGTAACTTCAAAACTACATAAGTTATTCACTTGACACTTGGAATATACCTTTGTCATCAACTCCAGTGTCAGGGTCAACATTCCCCATAACTCTGTTTTGTATTTTGACAGAGTTATGCACACTTTTTACATAGATTTTGTGGTTAAAGTTTTATCAAATGTATGCCCCTTCCACTATCCAAAATATGTACCAACTGTAAAACTTCGAATAGTCGAGCGCGCTGTCCTCTGACAGCTCTTGTTTAAATTTGAAATTTTTCTTTAGGCCTATTTCAAATTTTCAATATCTATAAGAGTTATTGATTTGAAATTCAAAATGACAGTGATAGACTTATTATATAAACAAAAGCCCATAGTACTATCAAATATGAGAAAGTCGAGCGGCCAGAGCGTAGGCGGTGCTCTTGTTATGTTTTGTGTTGTGTTTTGCATATTGTCCTGTATTGTATAGGCAATTGGTCACTTACCTCAAATAAATGGCCAGCAGATGTTAACAAGGGTTTCTCTCCTGATGATGTCTCTGGAGTTTCATTATTCTTATAGTGGAAATCGTCAGTTTACCAATGTTTGAATAGGTCACTTTAAGTAAATGTCTTAAAACCATAAATTTCATTCAGTGTATGGATGTTTTTATTTCCAAAAGTTCATTTTTAGCTCCACTGGCCAAAGCCCAGCGAGCTTGTGCCAGGGCGGTTCATCCGTCATGCGTGCGTCCGTGCGCAATCTTTTCCGTTAAAAAGCATCTCCTCTAAAACTGGTTGGCCAATTTTGATGAAACTTCACAGAAATGTTTGTTGGGTGGTCCTCTACCAAAGTTGCAAAAATGCTTTCGGTCCGCTGCACAAGGTGGCCGCAAGAGGTATAAATAGAAAAAAATATTTAAACGACATCTCCTCCTTAACACCTGGGTAGAATTTCAAATAATTGAGAAAAAGGGATCCTTGTGTGATCCTCTACCAAAATTAATAAAATGGTTCCGCTCCGTTGAAAACATGGCCGCCAGGGGGCAGGGCCATTTCACTCCATTTTTCGTTCTATGACTATATTGAACTTTGACAATCTTCTTGTCGGAAACCACTGGTTGGATTTCGAAACAATTTCACAGGAATGTTGCTTGGGCGGTCTTTAACTAAAGTTGCTCAAGTGGGTCCGCTCTGTTGAAAAACATGGCTGCCAGGGTGTGGGGCCTTTTTCTTATATGGCTATATCGAAAACTTTGAAAATTTCCCTGTCAGAAACCACTGGTTGGATTTCCAAATAATTTCACAGAAATGTTCCTTGGGTGATTCTCTACCAAAGTTGCTCAAATGGTTCCACTCTTTTGAAAAACATCGCCGCCAGGGGGCTGGGCCCTTTTCCCTTCCATGGTTATATTGAAAAATTTAAACAGCTTGTCACTTAGATTTTCTGGTTAAAGTTTATATTCAAAAGTTTTGTAACTTCAAAACTACATAAGTTATTCACTTGAAACTTGTAACTAACCTTTGCCATCAACTCCTGTATCAAGGGCAACATTCCGTATAACTCTGTTTTGTATTTTGACAGAGTTTTGCCCCTTTTTTACATAGATTTTCTGGTTAAAGTTTATATTCAAAAGTTTTGTAACTTCAAAACTACATAAGTTATTCACTTGAAACTTGGAACTAACCTGTTTCATCAACTCCTGTGTCAGGGGCAAATTCCCCATGACTCTGTGTTGTATTTTGACAGATGTATGCCCCATTTTCACTTAGATTTTCTGGTTAAATTTTATATTCAAAAGTTTAGTAACTTCAAAACTACATTAGTTATTCACTTGAAACTTGGAACTAACCTTTGTCATCAACTCCAGTATCAAGGGCAACATTACCCATAACTCTGTTTTGTATTTTGACAGAGTAAGCCCACTTTTTACATAGACTTTGCGGTTTTTGTTCCAAAAATGTATAAACTATACAAGGCTTCACTTAAAAACTATTGTATTTTAACAAATTTATGCCCCTTTCACTATCCAAAATATGTACCAACTGAAATTCTTTGAATAGTCGAGCACGCTGTCCTCTGACAGCTCTTGTTTTCCCTCCTTCGGCCGGACACTTTTCCAAAAATGTCAGAGAACCAATAAATAAAAACACTCTATCCTTAGTTATGTCAGTGAATACCCTTCACTCTACCCTTATGTTAATGAAACTATTCACACTGTAGTTAGGTCAATGAAAACCCTTCACTCGACCATTATGTCAATGAAACTCTCACACTATAGTTAGGTCAATGAAAACCCTTCACTCTACCATTATGTCAATGAAACTATCCACACTGTAGTTAGGTCAATGAAAACCCTTCACTCTGCCATTATGTCAATGAAACTCTCACACTATAGTTAGGTCAATGAAAACCCTTCACTCTACCATTATGTCAATGAAACTCTCACACTATAGTTAGGTCAATGAAAACCCTTCACTCTGCCATTATATCAATGAAACTATTCACACTGTAGTTAGGTCAATGAAAACCCTTCACTCTACCATTATGTCAATGAAACTATTCACACTGTAGTTAGGTCAATGAAAACCCTTCACTCTGCCATTATGTCAATGAAACTATTCACACTGTAGTTAGGTCAATGAAAACCCTTCACTCTGCCATTATGTCAATGAAACTCTCACACTATAGTTAGGTCAATGAAAACCCTTCACTCTACCATTATGTCAGTGAAACTGTTCACACTGTAGTTAGGTCAATGAAAACCCTTCACTCTACCATTATGTCAATGAAACTATTCACACTGTAGTTAGGTCAATGAAAACCCTTCACTCTACCATTATGTCAATGAAACTATTCACACTGTAGTTAGGTCAATGAAAACCCTTCACTCTGCCATTATGTCAATGAAACTATTCACACTGTAGTTAGGTCAATGAAAACCCTTCACTCTGCCATTATGTCAATGAAACTCTCACACTATAGTTAGGTCAATGAAAACCCTTCACTCTACCATTATGTCAGTGAAACTGTTCACACTGTAGTTAGGTCAATGAAAACCCTTCACTCTACCATTATGTCAATGAAACTATTCACACTGTAGTTAGGTCAATGAAAACCCTTCACTCTGCCATTATGTCAATGAAACTCTCACACTGTAGTTAGGTCAATGAAAACCCTTCACTCTACCATTATGTCAATGAAACTCTCACACTATAGTTAGATCAATGAAAACCCTTCACTCTACCATTATGTCAATGAAACTATTCACACTGTAGTTAGGTCAATGAAAACCCTTCACTCTACCATTATGTCAATGAAACTATTCACACTGTCGTTAGGTCAATGAAAACCCTTCACTCTGCCATTATGTCAATGAAACTATTCACACTGTAGTTAGGTCAATGAAAACCCTTCACTCTGCCATTATGTCAATGAAACTCTCACACTATAGTTAGGTCAATGAAAACCCTTCACTCTACCATTATGTCAATGAAACTACTCACACTATAGTTAGGTCAATGAAAACCCTTCACTCTACCATTATGTCAATGAAACTACTCACACTATAGTTAGGTCAATGAAAACCCTTCACTCTGCCATTATGTCAATGAAACTACTCACACTATAGTTAGGTCAATAAATAACCCTCACTCTACCCTTATGTTAATGAAACTACACACACTGTAGTTATGTCAAAGAATACCGGTCAGTCTACCCTTATGTCACTGAAATGACTCATATTTCAGTTTTGTCAATGAATACCAATCATTCTACCATTATGTCAATGAAACTACTCATACTATAGTTATATCAATGAATACCCCTCACTCTACCTTTATGTTAATAAAACTACTCACATTTCAGTTATGTCAATGAATATCCCTCACTCTACCCTTTTGTCAATGAAACTACTCACATTGTATTTATGTCAATGAATATCCCTCACTCTACCCTCATGTCAATGAAACTACTCACATTGTATTTATGTCAATGAATATACCTCACTCAACCCTCATGTCAATGAAACTATTCACATAGTAGTTATGTCAAAGAATACCACTCACTGTACCCTCATGTTAATGAAACTACTCACATTGTAGTTATGTCAATGAATACCCATCACTGTACCCTTATGTCAATGAAACTACTCATATTTCAGTTTTGTCAATGAACACCACTCACTCTACCCGTATGTCAATGAAAACTACTCATATTTTAGTTATGTCAATGAATACCTGTCACTGTACCCTTATGTTAATAAAACTACTCATATTTCATTTTTGTCATTGAATACCACTCACTCTACCCTGATGTCAATGAAACTACTCATATTTCAGTTTTGTCATTGAATACCACTAACTCTAACCTTATGTCAATGAAACTACTCATATTTCAGTTTTGTCAATGAGTACCACTCACTCTACCCTTTTTATGTGAATGAAACTTCTCATATTTCAGTTTTGTCATTGAATACCACTCACTCTACCCTTATGTCAATGAAACTACTCATATTTCCATTTTGTCAATGAACACCACTCACTTTACCGTAATGTCAATGAAACTACTCATACAATAGCAGGGATACAGATTAACGGGCGCCCAGTCGCCCAATGTGACTAAACAAATCGTTGGGTTACTGAAAGTTATTCGCGCAGCTGGCAATCGAAAAATATTGGTCAAAATCAAAACAAAAGTAATGGAAATGGAAGTATAAAGTTAGAAAATAAACCTAAAGAAAAACAGACGAAAAGTGAATATTGCGCAACAGGTCAGGACGGCTCAATTCTAAGACGGTAACTCCTCGTAGCGGTCATTTCCCCTATCGGTTAAGTTATGCTCAGAACCAGTCAGATCTCTGCGCGGGGGTTGTTGCTAATATTTCTTTAGGTTCAAATGTCACTTAGCTTCCGTTTCCGTTACCAACGTAATCAAGCTAGATTTTTTGGTCAACAACTTAAACTTATTTTAAATTAATACTGCCGAATGTCAATCAAACGTACTAGAAACGTGGCAATTCATAGAAGGTGTTTCTAAACAGTGTCATTGACCTGGCTACGATGTCTTCTTTAAGTGCTGAAGCTGAAAGGGGTTTTTCCAAAAGACTGATATTCGCAGTAAGCTCAGTCAGAAAAGCCTCAACCAGTGTCTGGCCATTAGACTGCTGTCAGCAGATATTAAGTCCTTCGATGCTGCTGGATAAATAAGTGATTGTCGTCGTAATGTTGAATTAATGTTCAATATATTGTTCAAATAAAATGTAAAACATTGTGTATTGATGTATTTAGCAAATATGAAGAGAAATTAATATGCAACTGACTATAAATTTATTTAACGGATAATTAGTGTTGGGCTACCACATTTTCGGCTGGGCCCCTAGATTTCAAAAGTTAGGGGCCCAGGTGGCGAGTAATAAAAAAATGTTAAACTGTATCCCTGTATAGTTATGGCAATGACTACCCCTCACTCTACCCTTAGGTCAATGAAACTTCACACACTATAGCTATGTCAGACAATACTGTCATTCACTCTTATGTCAATGAAACTACACACACTATAGCTATGTCAGACAATACTGTCATTCACTCTTATGTCAATGAAACTACACACACTATAGTTTCGTCAATGAATATCCCTGACTTGAGAGTATTTCCAAAAATTGCCCTCACACTTCTGTTTGTCAACTATAAAAATCCACACTTGAGGATTGCCAATAAAAGCACTCACACCTTGGTAGTTTCGTTGACAAAGTATTTATTCTTGCTGAATTCAGTAGGAACACCATTATTTCCTAGAACTGAAACTCAGCTATATTATGAAAATCATCAGCTTTTCTTAGTGTTTACTGCTGGTATAAGCATGACTGTTTCATGGTTGATAGAAGTACATGGGCAAATTAAAGTGTTCCTTGTGTTTTTTGTAAGTTGTGTATATACTTTGAAAATTACCTTGTGCTTTTGTCATACACGCCATACGTCCCGGTCTCACCGGGATTGTCCCGGTTTCGCGAGGTCCGTCCCGGTGAGATGCATTTTGTCTCGGTCAATCACAAAAATCGATGTTAGTGTACCATAAAACTTACAATTGGACAACAATACCCGCTAGCCACGTGTCAAAGAGGAGCAGTAATGATACCCCATTAGCGATTTATTGATCGTTTGTCACACTTTCGTGGGATGGGGGTCATATATCCGCGGTCGCTTATTGCTGCTGATTGTTGCATTGTTTCTGAATAAAAAAGGAACTGTGTTTGTTGTTATTTTGATTTTAAATGGAATAGGTGTTATTACATAATTAGTTTGGTAACGTTTGAAGGTAAGTATGAAAATAAATTGAGAACTTTTCGAGAATTAAAGATGCAAAAACAATCATTACTTTCTTTAAATTCGTATTGTTCACATCGCAAAAGATGATGCAGTTAATGACGCAGTGTATAGTGGAACATAGCCCAGGTATAAGTCTGGTGGAGTAGTCTCCCTTGTTAACGCATTTGTTTATTTGACAATCAGTGTTTATATTTGCGTGTTTCATATAATTTCTTTGATGTCATAATTAAAAATACATGTTATCATCTATATTATTGAATAAATATGATTAAAATATATGCGTGTGTATGTTTGTGTTATTCATTTTTGATGTTTATTGTTGAACTATAACTATATAGACCACGAAACGGAATAGGACCTAGGTTAGATACGATAAACTATTATTATTACTGTTTTTTTTTTCGGACAAACTGACTATATTAATGTGACCCAGTTAAATGTCAAATGTCCCGGCGATTTGTTGGCAATGTCCTGTTTTGGCCTGAAAAAATGATGGCATGTATGACTTGTGTATATATTTTTTCAAGGAAGTTTTGACAATATAGTTGTATGCATAGGTAAAACACATTTGAATGCGAAATTAATTTCAAGCAAGATTTCATCACCATTGTTTGTTATCTTCCTGTTCTTAGTTCTGTATTTCCTGTAGTCCGGTATCAAGATCAGTACTGGCTCCAACATTATCTGACTATATTTCATGTATATGATATGTTTACGCTGAATTGATTTGCAAGTGTTTATGACCAGAATTCAAGTTTCAGAAAACAGGTTCACAATTTTCTAACCAGATTTTCTGTATGAGAATTTATCACATTGTACTGGACCCCCGTTTTTAACCAGAATTCCTTTAAACTACAAGAATTGATTACACTATTTATTTACTGCACTGGTTTCCAGTTTATCTGACCACATTTTCTGTATGAGAATTGCTTGCTCTGAACTGGTTCAATGTTTATTTGATCAGAATTCTTGTGTGAGAATTACTTGCTCTGAACTGGATCCCTGTTTATCTGACTATAATTCCTGTATGAGAATTTGTAATCTTGCTTTAAACTGGTTCCCTGTTTATCTGACCAGAATTCCTCTGTGAAAATTGCTTGTTCTAAACTCTGGTCCCCTGTTTATCTGACTATAATTTAAGTATAAGAATTTCTTGCTTTAAACTGGTTCCCTGTTTATCTGACCAGAATTCCTGTGTGAGAATTGCTTGCTCTGAACTCAGGTTCCCTGTTTACAGTGGAATCACTTAAATTCGCGGGGTACAGATTTTGCGCACTTGCGATCGCGGACATATTCATATGGTCTGAAAGTTGCGCAACTACGATTTTGGAAAACAAACAAACAAAGGAACGAGAATTGGTTTTTACACAAAATATGTGTCAATTATGCAATAAAACGAAAAAGCATACAGAACGCAATGAAGGGTCTTATTGTGACAGCTTGTTTGTTGCAATAAACGTGTATATTAGTACCGGATTAGGCTCTTAATTGACAACAGTGGTCGCAGATTTAGGCGAGACAATAGATACAATATATCGCGTTATGTCGAACTGACACCTTGTTGTTAATAAAGTGCCGATTGAAGTACTCTTTCCGGCTGCACATTGCGGATGCTAATTCTTTACTCAAAAGATCAACTTGTGAGCAACAACATCTTCATGTTCCTTTTACTTACTGTATTACGACTGTTCAAAATCATGCCGTTGCGCAACTGTGTTATTGAAATACAATTTTGCTGTTATGCATTACAAAAATTTTATACAAAGTCAAGATCTCAATGTACTCTGCGCTACAAAGTGTTTTTATGGCAATCAACACACCCATGCTTTCCATGCGGATGACATGACGTTGTTTATGTCCGCATAATTTGTGCACGCTTTTTAAAAAAACAAAGCATTAACATGGAATACACGTGCAGTGTAATGGTGAAATAGAATTTGTGTTTAAAAGAAAAAAAAAAAATTTCATTCATTAATGAGAATGAAGCCGATGAAGAAAACATTAAAAAACGTTGATTAAAAACATTTGCATCCTAACATATTGGCCTATCTGCGTATATTTACGAACGATTACCAACGTACATTTGAACAAACGTGTAAGCTCCCAGTGCGTTGTTACACTACGAAATCGGTAAATATTCACGTAGGTTATAAATTCGTGCAATGGTGGAAACGCAAAACCACGGAAAGTAGACCACCGCAAAAAATAGTGATTCCACAGTATCTGACAGGAATTCGTGTTTGAGAATTTCTTGCTTTGAACTGGTTCACTGTTTATCTTACCAGAATTTCTTTGTGAGAATTTCTTGCTTTGAACTGGTTCCCTGTTAATCTGACCGCAATTCCTGTACGAGAATTTCTTGCTTTGAACTGGTACCTTGTTTATCTGACAGGATTTCCTGTATTTGAACTGGTTTCTGGTGTATTTGACCACAATTGCATAGGAATTGATGATGCTGAAATGGTTCCCAATTTCCTGATGAAAATTCTTAAGATAAGAGATTTAACCAGCAGCACCATTTCCAGTTTTATAGGGCCAGATTTCCTAAATCATTGCAGAAATCACTAATTAATTAGTCTCCCAGCCCTGAAGGCAGATTTATAAGACCTGTCATGCAAGACTGATTTCAGACCACTGTCTGAGTTGAATTATTTATACCAATGTTCATTCATTATCTGACTATATTTCATGTATATGAAATGTTTACGCTGAATTGATTTGCAAGTGTTTCTGACCAGAATTCAAGTTTCAGAAAACTGGTTCACAATTTTCTAACCAGATTTTCTGTATGAGAATTTATCACATTGTACTGGACCCCCATTTTTAACCAGAATTCCTTTAAACTACAAGAATTGATTACACTATTTATTTACTGCACTGGTTTCCAGTTTATCTGACCACATTTTCTGTATGAGAATTGCTTGCTCTGAACTGGTTCAATGTTTATTTGATCAGAATTCTTGTGTGAGAATTACTTGCTCTGAACTGGATCCCTGTTTATCTGACTATAATTCCTGTATGAGAATTTGTAATCTTGCTTTAAACTGGTTCCCTGTTTATCTGACCAGAATTCCTCTGTGAAAATTGCTTGCTCTAAACTCTGGTCCCCTGTTTATCTGACTATAATTTAAGTATAAGAATTTCTTGCTTTAAACTGGTTCCCTGTTTATCTGACCAGAATTCCTGTGTGAGAATTGCTTGCTCTGAACTCAGGTTCCCTGTTTACAGTGGAATCACTTAAATTCGCGGGGTACAGATTTTGCGCACTTGCGATCGCGGACATATTCATATGGTCTGAAAGTTGCGCAACTACGATTTTGGAAAACAAACAAACAAAGGAACGAGAATTGGTTTTTACACAAAATATGTGTCAATTATGCAATAAAACGAAAAACCATACAGAACGCCAATGAAGGGTCTTATTGTGACAGCTTGTTTGTTGCAATAAACGTGTATATTAGTACCGGATTAGGCTCTTAATTGACAACAGTGGTCGCAGATTTAGGCGAGACAATAGATACAATATATCGCGTTATGTCGAACTGACATCTTGTTGTTAATAAAGTGCCGATTGAAGTACTCTTTCCGGCTGCACATTGCGGATGCTAATTCTTTACTCAAAAGATCAACTTGTGAGCAACAACATCTTCATGTTCCTTTTACTTACTGTATTACGACTGTTCAAAATCATGCCGTTGCGCAACTGTGTTATTGAAATACAATTTTGCTGTTATGCATTACAAAAATTTTATACAAAGTCAAGATCTCAATGTACTCTGCGCTACAAAGTGTTTTTATGGCAATCAACACACCCATGCTTTCCATGCGGATGACATGACGTTGTTTATGTCCGCATAATTTGTGCACGCTTTTTAAAAAAAACAAAGCATTAACATGGAATACACGTGCAGTGTAATGGTGAAATAGAATTTGTGTTTAAAAGAAAAAAAAAAAATTTCATTAATGAGAATGAAGCCGATGAAGAAAACATTAAAAAACGTTGATTAAAAGCATTTGCATCCTAACATATTGGCCTATCTGCGTATATTTACGAACGATTACCAACGTACATTTGAACAAACGTGTAAGCTCCCAGTGCGTTGTTACACTACGAAATCGGTAAATATTCACGTAGGTCATAAATTCGTGCAATGGTGGAAACGCAAAACCACGGAAAGTAGACCACCGCAAAAAATAGTGATTCCACAGTATCTGACAGGAATTCGTGTTTGAGAATTTCTTGCTTTGAACTGGTTCACTGTTTATCTTACCAGAATTTCTTTGTGAGAATTTCTTGCTTTGAACTGGTTCCCTGTTAATCTGACCGCAATTCCTGTACGAGACTTTCTTGCTTTGAACTGGTACCTTGTTTATCTGACAGGATTTCCTGTATTTGAACTGGTTTCTGGTGTATTTGACCACAATTGCATAGGAATTGATGATGCTGAAATGGTTCCCAATTTGGGGATGAAAATTCTTAAGATAAGAGATTTAACCAGCAGCACTGTTTCCAGTTTTATAGGGCCAGATTTCCTGCATCATTGCAGAAATCACTAATTAATTAGTCTGCCAGCCCTGAAGGCAGATTTATAAGACCTGTCATGCAAGACTGATTTCAGACCACTGTCTGAGTTGAATTATTTATACCAATGTTCATTAATTATCTGACTATATTTCATGTATATGAAATGTTTACGCTGAATTGATTTGCAAGTGTTTCTGACCAGAATTCAAGTTTCAGAAAACTGGTTCACAATTTTCTAACCAGATTTTCTGTATGAGAATTTATCACATTGTACTGGACCCCCGTTTTTAACCAGAATTCCTTTAAACTACAAGAATTGATTACACTATTTATTTACTGCACTGGTTTCCAGTTTATCTGACCACATTTTCTGTATGAGAATTGCTTGCTCTGAACTGGTTCAATGTTTATTTGATCAGAATTCTTGTGTGAGAATTACTTGCTCTGAACTGGATCCCTGTTTATCTGACTATAATTCCTGTATGAGAATTTGTAATCTTGCTTTAAACTGGTTCCCTGTTTATCTGACCAGAATTCCTCTGTGAAAATTGCTTGCTCTAAACTCTGGTCCCCTGTTTATCTGACTATAATTTAAGTATAAGAATTTCTTGCTTTAAACTGGTTCCCTGTTTATCTGACCAGAATTCCTGTGTGAGAATTGCTTGCTCTGAACTCAGGTTCCCTGTTTACAGTGGAATCACTTAAATTCGCGGGGTACAGATTTTGCGCACTTGCGATCGCGGACATATTCATATGGTCTGAAAGTTGCGCAACTACGATTTTGGAAAACAAACAAACAAAGGAACGAGAATTGGTTTTTACACAAAATATGTGTCAATTATGCAATAAAACGAAAAAGCATACAGAACGCAATGAAGGGTCTTATTGTGACAGCTTGTTTGTTGCAATAAACGTGTATATTAGTACCGGATTAGGCTCTTAATTGACAACAGTGGTCGCAGATTTAGGCGAGACAATAGATACAATATATCGCGTTATGTCGAACTGACATCTTGTTGTTAATAAAGTGCCGATTGAAGTACTCTTTCCGGCTGCACATTGCGGATGCTAATTCTTTACTCAAAAGATCAACTTGTGAGCAACAACATCTTCATGTTCCTTTTACTTACTGTATTACGACTGTTCAAAATCATGCCGTTGCGCAACTGTGTTATTGAAATACAATTTTGCTGTTATGCGTTACAAAAATTTTATACAAAGTCAAGATCTCAATGTACTCTGCGCTACAAAGTGTTTTTATGGCAATCAACACACCCATGCTTTCCATGCGGATGACATGACGTTGTTTATGTCCGCATAATTTGTGCACGCTTTTTAAAAAAACAAAGCATTAACATGGAATACACGTGCAGTGTAATGGTGAAATAGAATTTGTGTTTACATGATGTGAACAATAATGTTCGGAAAGGCATTTCGGATTTTTAATTGAGTTTACGCGATTTGAAATTAATTACAAGGAATAATATTAAATCTCTATATTTTTATATACAAATGGAATATTTTACATATGGATATAACACTTAAAGGATGTTAACCACAATGAAAAAGGCAAGTTAATTATGTTTATGTTTTGAGGTCACGAAAATGGGCTACAGTATATACATTTATATTTATATATATGGACCCCGAGAATGGCGATACAGTGGATCTGCAGTGTATGACCGCATTTAAATGTACGAAAACGCCCCCAATTTAATTTAAAAGAAAAAAAAAAAATTCATTCATTAATGAGAATGAAGCCGATGAAGAAAACATTAAAAAACGTTGATTAAAAACATTTGCATCCTAACATATTGGCCTATCTGCGTATATTTACGAACGATTACCAACGTACATTTGAACAAACGTGTAAGCTCCCAGTGCGTTGTTACACTACGAAATCGGTAAATATTCACGTAGGTCATAAATTCGTGCAATGGTGGAAACGCAAAACCACGGAAAGTAGACCACCGCAAAAAATAGTGATTCCACAGTATCTGACAGGAATTCCTGTTTGAGAATTTCTTGCTTTGAACTGGTTCACTGTTTATCTTACCAGAATTTCTTGCTTTGAACTGGTTCCCTGTTAATCTGACCGCAATTCCTGTACGAGAATTTCTTGCTTTGAACTGGTACCTTGTTTATCTGACAGGATTTCCTGTATTTGAACTGGTTTCTGGTGTATTTGACCACAATTGCATAGGAATTGATGACACTGAAATGGTTCCCAATTTCCTGATGAAAATTCTTAAGATAAGAGATTTAACCAGCAGCACTGTTTCCAGTTTTATAGGGCCAGATTTCCTGCATCATTGCAGAAATCACTAATTAATTAGTCTCCCAGCCCTGAAGGCAGATTTATAAGACCTGTCATGCAAGACTGATTTCAGACCACTGTCTGAGTTGAATTATTTATACCAATGTTCATTCATATATATCTGTATCAGATTCTTCTGGGGGTGATAATTGAATTGACAGGTTTATAGTTAATGATTCATTCCATTGGAACAGTAAGTTAACTTTCGGACGGGTTTTTCATGCCAAGACTTATTGATCTACAATATTTCAAATCGTGATGTGTTTTTCAAAAGAAGCCTTAATTGGATAATTTTGGTGGTTACAAATACATTTAGGTCGCATTTCCATGAGTCCGTATCCATATAAAAAAATCGAACACATTGTTCATCTTTTGGGCCGGTTTCATATCTGCGTATCCGTATCGGCATGTCTGTGTCAGTTTAATGCATCCATATAAAATTGCTCGCTGAGCGATTTTATGCGGATGCGGACAACATTCTGATGCTGAATAGCAAGATGATAGGCAAAAAAAGTATGCTGTGCAAGCTACAGAAAACAAAATTGATATACATTTTATATATTCCAAATAGTAGGGAATTTGTTAGATTTGTATAAATGCTGTCAAATGTAGGTAATATGTTGGATTTGTATAATGTTCATAAATGGTACGTAGGGAATTTGTTTGATTTCACCGCTGCAACGATCATTGAAAAAGCGTATGCTTGTCTTATGTTGACATTTTGAAAGTCAGATTGAAAAAGAAACACAAAACTAAATTCACTGATACAGATTTTGCGACTTTGCTTCGGACTTAAAATTGTGCCGATACGTATGCGGATACAGACCTGGATATGGACGCATGGAAACGTAGCCTAAAGTTGTCAATTGCCAATTCCAGAATTTGACCTTATTGCAACAGTTCCCAAAAGTGTTTGACAGTTTCAGTTGATCAGATGTTTGAGTGATTAAAACAAAATTAATGTTACTATGTTTTATTAGTCTGCATAAAGTGTAACTATAGTATAAAAACAACACCACGCAAAATACCTAGCACAAAAAGGTACATGAACAAAACAAAAAAACTGCATCAATTTTATAAAGCGAATACTGCTACAATAGTAACAGTTGGTTTAAATTGAAAGATAGTCTTGTACACATGACAGCTGGAAATTCATCGAATTCTTTGAAACATGATTTTTTTTAAATCCTACAACTGCAACAATTTTATTAAGCAAATAATGATATCATAGCAACCTTTGTAAAATTGAAAGATAGTCGTGTACACATGACAGCTGGCAATTTGTCTGCAAGAATTCTTCAAAACATAATTTAAAAAAAATCCTACAACTGCAACTGTTTTATAAAGCGAATAATGCTACGATTAGCAACCTTTGTAAAATTGAAAGATAGTCTTGTACACATGACAGCTGAAAATTCTTCTGCAAGAATTCTTCGAAAGAACCCTATCTCCGACTTGAACGAGTATCCGATAGGTTGTTTATTATGTAATGTAGCCTCTCATGCAATCACATTGCTGATCTGATGTGAGGATCTCACAGAATTGAGCATTCAGCTTCTTTATCTCAAATTTCCTTCCTGAAGAGGGGTGCAATAAGGAAAAAAATGGCAACCCGATCGCAAAATGGGGAAATTAATAATGTTGCCATCACCACTATCATAGTCCTCGTTTTGTTCAAGGGATGTGCGTGTATCATATCCTTATTAGAAATGTGTCACACACACCACAGCAGGTGCTCTGCCAATATTGAACATGATGCAGTAGTTTTCCCCCAGCACAAGTACATAGCCTCTCGCTAGGTGGACATACATTGAGCGTGAAAACGGTAGTTTTATCAGTTTGTGTTCGTCGCTATGGCAACCAGTTTGTTGCCAAGGAATTGTGGGTAAAGAGGCTGGGTTTGGAGTGGCTCTGTTCATAAAGTCAATTGTAAGCTAATGGTGAAGATGGCAATAGTGGGGCAAGAACCAGAATTCAAAGGAACATTGAAGACCAAAGGGGTCCACAGTTTGTCAGTTACCTCAGTGTGGACACCAGTGTTGTCATACATAGGGGACAGAGGTTTTGTGGAGAAGCTAAGCTCAGGTTAGATTTATTTATACATGGTTAGGTTTAGTATTTATCTTTTCGATATTTTTGTGTGTGATTTATTTATCTTTTTTTTAATTTTAAATATGAAGACATTAAAATGTTTCTAAAATTTGATACTCGCTGTACAACACTTGTATTTATTTGTATACTTTCTATTAATGTCATTTATTATGCAAGATATCTGTAAAATTGCAAGTACTTTATTGTCAGTTTTGTACTAAATTGTTTCCTTGATTTCTGGAATTCTTTCTTTAAAATGCAGAAATATATTATGTTGGCGTATCGGGGCCAATGTAAAGTATAAACAAAATAGAAGAAAGAGATCAAAAGAGACTTTTGTCTTTTTGTTTCTTATTTGTAATGTGCATTTTATTAATAAAGAAGTAAAGTCGTGTTCGCTCTCGCAATTTTGAGCACCTCATTGCTAAAATATATTAAGTAAATTAAGTCAAATTATTTTGGTCACATTCCTATAGTTACTGAATATAAGTAAGGCCAAAAAAAATAAATTGTGTTTCGGGCAACGGTCTCAAAAAAGTTAGGTAAAGTCAGAATTGAGTTTGTTTTTTTTAAAACTTACACAGTTTGGTAAAAAAAAAACATTGAAAATTATCTAAAGTTTGACAATACAGATTTCACAGAAAACAATAATTGCTAAAACATTAAGGGTCGAGGGGTTTTCGCTAATTAGTGCAGGTTTGCCCGAAACACAGATTTTTTTGTTTAGGCCTAAGTAGTAGAATGTTAAATAGAAGCTAATGAAACAAAGATTTTACTTAAGATCTCTATAAAATCATTTAATAGCTAATTAGCAATTTAAGTGTCACTATTTATGGAATCTATGGGTGCAATCTTTAATTTCAACAGTTTCTGCTTGAAAATCAGGCAACATATCTTTCAAGAAGCTGTTATAAATTTCCTTGACTTAAATTCTAGTTGAAATCAGTGTTGGCTATTGCAAAAGAGTGAAATACATCCAAAACAGTAGTCTCAATTAAATAGAGGATATTTGTTGATTTCGGTAGAATATTGATTATAATTCACGAGTGATCATGGAAATTTATATTTTCACAAGTGGCTTCTGAGTGAAAATTTGTATTTTTTATGATCACGAGTGAATCACAAATCGATATTCGACGGAAAGATCCAATTTTTCCTTTAATTTTATGCTTAAAAAATGTGCTATTTTGGTATTTTTCTGACTTCTGGTGAAAAGGTAGTTCCATTGTCAAAGTAGTAATTTTCACTGTTTTAAAACCATGAATTACCACTTTAATTTCACTGTTATTTCCAGAAAGCATAAAATAAAGATGTTATATAATTATGTACAATATAAATATATACATCTACCAAAGTAAATTTTAAATTTTGACCAGTGTGCAATTGTGACTTTTCATGAAGTTAGAGCTCGGACAAACAGTATTTTGATAATAAAGCGCTCTCTACTTTGAGCTTTGATTTCAAAGTTTAACCTAGACTTTTTAGGTAGCCCAGTGTTTTTTTAATGGCCAATTTGGGGCCGAAATTCGGCCCCATTCCCCTTGTTAAAAGGTATATATTTTTCACCTATTTTTACATCAAAATTCAGACAAAATTGACTAAGATAGAGGATTTTTTGTAAAATATCCCAGCCATTTTTCATCAACCCAAGTTAAAGCAAAATCTAAGTTATCATTGTTTACAGCAAAACTATTTATTAATTAATGTTTAATAACATAGTAGAATATACACATGTTAATTTACTACTAATGCTTTTCTAACAAAAATCCCTGTTTGCCACAAAATTCCCCATCTGAAGGGCCCCGCCACCATTCCCCCAAAGGTGAAAAAAAACGCTGTAGCCACACGGTGCTTGCGTGCGACACACTGTCTCTTATAGGTTAACATTGTGCCAACTTATTTTAAAATTCTTCAATACATTGGTAAGTTAGAGTCACAAAATCAGTATCAGTAATTTGTATTTAAATACTTCTTATTACCAAAAGCACATGAAACAATTGTGGATTAAAATACATTTTGTGTACATGAAACAAACAAACAGTCTTACAACATTTAATTTATTCTAAAAAATCGTATCAAAGCATTTACTATCAAGAGCTATGTGTTCTTTATTCAAATAAAATTTAGCAAGGAGTATGTTAACGATATTCATGCAATATTTCAAGTGTTTCAAGTCAGATTTTGAGAGAATTCCAATTACAGCTGGAAAATCTTTCATTTAGCATTGCCTGGAAACAGTTTGTCACATAATTTTCATGAATTTGCATTATGCATTATATGTGATCTATAATGGCAAATCAATAAGCCAGTTTGCATTGTTATGGTAGTAAAGTGTCGTCCGGGAATGCATGTGGGTAACGTGTCGTCCAGGACTAGCCTGTGCAGTCCGCACAGGCTAATCCTGGACGACACTTTACGCACATGCATTAAGACTGTTTTTCTCACGACGCGCCACATACTTTTTTAAGAGGGATTGTCTGATATTTCAGAGTCTCTTTCGTTACTCTCTAAGAAAATGCAATTTTATATAACATAAAAATGTCAACATTAACAATAATATTTTATTTATCGAAAAAAATAATTCTGTAGATGCAGACACAATAATAAAATTTCGAGGGTTGAACGTGAAACTATCGTATCTGATATAGAAATCTTAAGCAGATACAATAGGTTCGCACTGAACCCTTGACATGTCTCATACAGCAAAGGCTACATTCGACTTTTGAATAAGAAAATAAGAACTGTGCATGTGCCAGCAATCGATCCGACTCGTCGAGATGCTATAGATACATATGCTATAATTTTTTAATGTGCAGTAAACAAATATTTTAGATTAAAATTCCTCTCTCAATACTCGTTTGCGAGCATAATTTTTTCTGAACATATATACTGACTTTCTTAAAAGAAATGGATGGTTTTATGTTATATTTTTGTACAAAATCGTACAGTCCCTCTTTAATCTTAAGTTCTTCATCAAGCGAACATCGCACTGTGTAAAGCCGTTAAAGGGACCTGTTAATGATTGGCAAAAATTGACAGTTTTCAAATTCTTTATCATAGAGCCCAAAAAGAAAAATATGTTATATATAATCAAGCAAAATTACCCTTCTGACTATGAAATATATTGAAAATACCATGTCGTTCATGAAAAATCATGAAATTATATGGATAAAATTATAAAGCATTTGTAACGCTTTTTCAGTATTATTTGTTTGTGAGTCCAACTGCTTTAGTTATTACAGTTAAGATATTAAATAACATTTAAAAACACGACACAAAAATCTGTGAACAAGTCCCTTTAATGCAACGATGTTTGTTTACATTTTTTACAAGGTTGTTGTCATCCCTTTCATTGACAGGGAACCGATTTGAAAGTGCTAAATAGGTAGGGAACCAAAATGAATGTAGTTATAATTTCCCAGAATACCTTGGGAGAATTTACACTGGTCAATGTTTGACCATGAGTATACAATGAAGAATATTCCGTGTTAGTCGAAGGTCAAACTGTGTAGGCGTGGTAGTAAAACCAATAACGATCTGTCAACAGAAGAACATCTGAAGCTGAGCCCATAATGGCTTCTGTCCTTTTTTCTTCCTAATTATATGGCAGTCAACTATAATGCTCCATTTAACAGATGTTGGTGAGCCGTTTGATGTATTTGTCAACATAGAAATATATTATATTGCTGCATGGAAGTGCCCAACGTATACTGTTAATACTTTTGTTTCTTTTACACTTTCATTGGATCAATTTGAGTCCATTTGCATCCAGCTCAAGTAATGCCCCGGTCACAAGTAAAGAACTGCCACTGAACGGCTTCTGTTTTATCCAAAATCGGGCAAAACCAGGTGTTGACAGTTGAAAATTTGTAAGCCACTTGATCTATTTGTCAACATAGAAATATATTATATTGCTGCATAGAAATGCTCTATGTATACTGTTAATACTTTTGTTTCTTTTACACTTTGATTGCATCAACTTTAGTCCATTTACGTCGAGCACAAGTAAACATTGTTAAAGTATTTAAAGCTAAATGGACAAAAAACCTGGATTCTATAGACACATGATAGAACGAGTAATTGTTACATTATTTTATTTCTTACCCATTGCACAGTAAACATAAGTAGTCAAAGCAAAACAGACATTTGATGTTGATTTGACAACACAATTTTTAATTTCTTACCATTGCACAGTGGACATGATAATTGAGTAGTCAAAATATTTTATAGAGTTGCAACAATTCAGCCGTGGCTGCAACAATTCAGCCATGGCTGCAACAAGTCAGTGTGGCTGCAACAATTCAGCCGTGGCTCGATTCGAGTCAATTTTGATTTCAAACATCATTTAGATGAATTTTTCAATTCGATTAATGTTTCCCTTTTACAGGCATGTTTTGGCATATTCATGAGTCATAACTTGCAATAAAGTAAAGATTTGTATTAAATCAATATTATAAATCCCATTCTATTTATTAAAGTCAACGTGTGTGCTTTGTAAATTTATATATATATATATAATTATTGAAAATTGGGTTAAAATGTTTCACAACTAGCTCAGCATAACAGTAACCATGATGCCATGGTTAATTTACATGATCAACCTACACAGACACCATACTTTGAATTAACAGTGTTATAACAAATTATAAGTATATAAAAGAGAATCAAATCGAATTTGGTTTCTTTAGTATTGACAATCGTATCAAGTCATTTACAATCGACATATCCATGCATCAAAATAATTGTTTCAGCTATATAGTCAAAACAAAACAGACATACAACCTTAATTCTATAGGACAAGGTGAACGTAAATAGTCATAGCAAAACATTCATAAAACCTTTATTTAATAGAAATAATTGTTGCAGTATTTAATTTTGCCCCATTGCATTGCCCAGGGGGTTCCAAATGGAAGACTCGTGTGCGGGCTATCCCTCAGTGGCTCCAATGGCATGCGACAGTTGGCGTTATCACATCTCATACCTTCAGTCCATGCTTCAAAGCCGTCATAAAATATTCATGACCATTTGTCTGTTTCCGTTTCCTAGTATTTGAAAAGCAATAATGCCTCCATTGCCTTGCCATTTGGCTTCATTGCCTCCCCTAAGAATTGGCGCTGTATGCAGCTTTTCTGCTATTCCAATACAGTAGGAGATACAATTTTATTTAAATAAGACAGGGTTCTATGATAACAGATCAAGCGTAGGCACTGCCGTTATTTTTCAATTATTGGAAATACCGGGATAAAACAGATTCCTAAAATTGATTTGTTTTCGTATTTATTTGGAAAATTGCTATACCAAGTTGTTGTTAAATAAAATATTTTTTACAAGATGTTTTTACCTAAAATATCTTTTCAGCTTGGCGTTATTCTTGAATGTTTATATAGTATCTTCTACGTGCAAAAACATCTGTAGTGTCTACAGTTTTTACTCCCTGCTATTCCTTCAGCGATAGTCGGCAAAGAAATGTGGAAATATATTGTTGAGATCTTTCCGAACAATTGAATGGGTAATCCAATGTCTGATAATGCTTATACACAACAAAATTGCCATTATTTGGGTAATTTCCAGCACCCTTAACATTTTCTGGTCTGAAATATTATAATATTTTCATGCTTATTTTGCTGGCTACTCACAAAAATATTCCTGGTCAGATAAGATTGTGATTTGAAGCACCAAATCTGGTCCTACATATTATAAATGTATAATGTTTAGTTTTTGTGTCGCCTGAAAATGCTACTTGGCTGCAGTGGCGGTGGCGTCCCCTTAAGTTTGCGCAGACAAAGTTTGTGTGCAATCATTATGAAAGGGAAGTGTTGGTAGGCATAAAAAGAAGGTTAAGTTCGGTTTTTGGCATAATTGCTCGTATTGTACTTAAGTTATGCCCCATTAAGGGACACATCTGACTCGCGGAGTTCTGGGCCCGTATTCACAAAGGAGTATGCCCCATTAGGGGACACATCTGACTCGCGGAGTTCTGGGCCCGTATTCACAAAGATCCTTAGGGTAAACTTAAGTAAATTCCTTAAATTCATCAAATTCCTTAAGTCTCTGGCTGTTTAATGTATAGGTCTTTTTACATTAAAATGTTGTAAACTAGTAAAAATTGCTTAGATGTTAAGTATTTAGCCCTGTTGAAAACAGAAATCACTGGATTTTACATAGAAAATATGATCTGAAATTATGACTTAAGTACAACCTAAGTTAATATTTTCCTTAGGAGCTTTGTGAATACCGACCCTAGTCTGCTTTACACCACAGTTGCCATAATATAGGTCCGATAGTGTCATTTCAAGCGCCATAATCCATTTCTGGTCCTAAATATTGAAATCCTATAATGCTTTTCGAGGGTTGAGTGGGGAACTGTTGTGTCTGCTTAACATTTCTTTATCAGATACAAAAAGGTTTCACGCTCAACCCTCATTATGTTCTTCTATATGTAACACAATTGCCATGATATAGGCCAGACTTTGTCATTACAAACACACTGTACCTTTTCTTATCCAGAATATACTGATAAAAAGAAAGGAAACATTGGTAAAGTACATGCAAAATTGTCACGCTTACGTAAGAGATGTCCACACATAAATTTATGTGGTTATACTTTTTAAAATCATTCTTCTTTGCAAAATCGACCAGTTAATCCCAGTAGATTCATAAGCAAACCTATACAACAAACAGAAGATCTCAGTCAAATCTATTCAAACGTTAAAAAATAATTATCTACATTCAAACTTACAGAAAGTTTTTTTTTTGGTTCAGTATATTATAATCTTCCAGTAATGCTTATTTTTCTGGCGACTTAAACGAAATTGCTAAAGATTTGGGCCTGACTTGCATTTCAAACACTCGGTATCTTTTCCGGTCCTAAATATTGTTATCTTGCAATCCTTATTTTGAAGCTACACACATTCAAAATTGTCATGATATTGGTCAGATTTTGTAATTTCTAACACCTTATTACCTTTTCTAATCCTAAACATTAAATCTAATATTGCTTATATTGCTGGCTATAATCACAACAATATTGTCCTTGTAAAGGTCATTTCAAGCACCTGATGTACCCTTTCTGATCCGAAACATTAAATCTTGTAATGTTTATTTTCCTGGCTACACACAAACAAAATTGCCATGATTTGGGTCAGACTTAGTCATTTCAAGCACCTGATGTACCGAATCGAAACATTAAATCGTGTAATGTTTATTTTCCTGGCTACACACAAACAAAATTGCCATGATTTGGGTCAGACTTAGTCATTTCAAGCATCTGATGTACCCTTTCCGATCCGAAACATTAAATCTTGTAATGTTTATATTTCTGGCTACACACAAACAAAATTGCCATGATTTGGGTCAGACTTAGTCATTTCAAGCACCTGATGTACCGAATCGAAACAATAAATCTTGTAATGTTTATTTTACTGGCTACACACAAACAAAATTGCCATGATTTGGGTCAGACTTAGTCATTTCAAGCACCTGATGTACCCTTTCCGATCCGAAACATTAAATCTTGTAATGTTTATTTTCCTGGCTACACACAAACAAAATTGCCATGATTTGGGTCAGACTTAGTCATTTCAAGCATCTGATGTACCCTTTCCGATCCGAAACATTAAATCTTGTAATGTTTATTTTCTAGGCTACACAGTAACAAAATTGCCATGATTTGGGTCAGACTTAGTCATTTCAAGCACCTGATGTACCGAATCGAAACATTAAATCCTGTAATGCTTATTTTCCTGGCTACACACAAACAAAATTGCCATGATTTGGGTCAGACTTAGTCATTTCAAGCATCTGATGTACCCTTTCCGATCCGAAACATTAAATCTTGTAATGTTTATTTTCTAGGCTACACACAAACAAAATTGCCATGATTTGGGTCAGACTTAGTCATTTCAAGCACCTGATGTACCGAATCTAAACATTAAATCCTGTAATGTTTATTTTCCTGGCTACACACAACAAAATTGCCATGATTTGTGTCAGACTTAGTCATTTCAAGCATCTGATGTACCCTTTCCGATCCGAAACATTAAATCTTGTAATGTTTATTTTCTAGGCTACACAGTAACAAAATTGCCATGATTTGGGTCAGACTTAGTAATTTCAAGCACCTGATGTACCGAATCGAAACATTAAATCCTGTAATGCTTATTTTCCTGGCTACACACAAACAAAATTGCCATGATTTGGGTCAGACTTAGTAATTTCAAGCACCTGATGTACCGAATCGAAACATTAAATCATGTAATGCTTATTTTCCTGGCTACACACAAACAAAATTGCCATGATTTGGGTCAGACTTAGTCATTTCAAG
This sequence comes from Congeria kusceri, assembly GCA_027627225.1. Taxonomy (NCBI): domain Eukaryota; kingdom Metazoa; phylum Mollusca; class Bivalvia; order Myida; family Dreissenidae; genus Congeria; species Congeria kusceri. Next base: position 31,094,710 of record CM051040.1, on the reverse strand, counting down.
CAACTGATGTACCGAATCGAAACATTAAATCATGTAATGCTTATTTTCCTGGCTACACACAAACAAAATTGCCATGATTTGGGTCAGACTTAGTCATTTCAAGCACCTGATGTACCGAATCGAAACATTAAATCTTGTAATGCTTATTTTCTGGGTACACACAAACAAAATTGCCATGATTTGTGTCAGACTTAGTAATTTCAAGCACCTGATGTACCGAATCGAAACATTAAATCATGTAATGCTTATTTTCCTGGCTACACACGAACAATATTGCCATGATTTGAGTCAGACTTAGTCATTTCAAGCACCTGATGTACTGAATCGAAACATTAAATCATGCAATGCTTATTTTCCTGGCTACACAAAAACAAAATTGCCATGATTTGGGTCAGACTTAGTCATTTCAAGCACCTGATGTACCGAATCGAAACATTAAATCTTGTAATGCTTATTTTCCTGGCTACACACAAACAAAATTGCCATGATTTGGGTCAGACTTAGTCATTTCAAGCAACTGATGTACCGAATCGAAACATTAAATCATGTAATGCTTATTTTCCTGGCTACACACAAACAAAATTGCCATGATTTGGGTCAGACTTAGTCATTTCAAGCACCTGATGTACCGAATCGAAACATTAAATCTTGTAATGCTTATTTTCTGGGTACACACAAACAAAATTGCCATGATTTGTGTCAGACTTAGTAATTTCAAGCACCTGATGTACCGAATCGAAACATTAAATCATGTAATGCTTATTTTCCTGGCTACACACGAACAATATTGCCATGATTTGAGTCAGACTTGGTCATTTCAAGCACCTGATGTACCGAATCGAAACATTAAATCATGTAATGCTTATTTTCCTGGCTACACAAAAACAAAATTGCCATGATTTGGGTCAGACTTAGTCATTTCAAGCACCTGATGTACCGAATCGAAACATTAAATCTTGTAATGCTTATTTTCCTGGCTACACACAAACAAAATTGCCATGATTTGGGTCAGACTTAGTCATTTCAAGCAACTGATGTACCGAATCGAAACATTAAATCATGTAATGCTTATTTTCCTGGCTACACACGAACAAAATTGCCATGATTTGGGTCAGACTTCCGTCATTTCCTTCGGCCGTTGTCTGAAACTTAAGAGGCTCATTTGCCAGTGAAGACTGAGTAATTATTTCAATGACAAGCAGAGAGTTGGGAAACGTTGCATCAACTCTATTATGCATGACGCTAAGCCTTGTTTTGGCACGGTTGTCATTAGTTAATTGTAGAAGGTAGAGGCTAGAGGAATAAGCTTGTACATGCGCTCAGATTTTCTGTGTATTTAGGGAGGCTTTAACGAGTCAGAGTGTTTCTGTGCTGTTGACAAGTGGCTGGCTGGAACATGGGAACCATAAACAAATCTTGTCTGGAATAATTTTTGGCATGTACAATATTCTCTTATGGGAAATATTCAGAGATATATTGTGTCATCCCCACCCACCCACACACAGTCATATCATGTGACCCTTGCGGCAACTATCGCCACAATCTCATTAAAATCAAATCCTAACGTTTTTAGGATCTGAAGACATCTGCAGGTCATGTTTTAATGATCTTCCATACAATAAAATATCAGCCCTGCTAACCCGCCCAATAAAATTGCTTTTGGCATAGCAAAGTTTCACCACAGTTTTTGAAAAGTGATGCATTTCCAGCTGTTCCTGGAGAATAAATCATTTACAGTTAATTTTCATGTGGATAACTATGGATATAGTGGTACCTTAGGCGATTAAACATCTGAAGTTCATGTTAATTTCATGCTTAGATTTTGTGGTTTGTTTATCAAGTTATACCACAACATTTTGAAGGCAACAATTTGATTGGCTTCTAAAGAGGTTATCTGAACATGACCCCTAATGTGAAGTCATCAGATCCAGTCAGCAGATAATATAGTAGCATCAGACTGGAGATGATTTTAATGAGATTGCTATCACCATAGCAACATACATATTGTTGACAGGACTTTAATTTATAACCAAACAGCAGCGTTGTTGTTTTGTTTTTCAGCCAAATAATATCCCAAACCATGGACTAGTTAGTTAAATTGTAGAATGTCCTAATTTTAAACATAATACTTATAATTATAAAAAATATATATTATAATCATATAAAGTGATCAAAATAATTGTATGGTGCAAAAACTAACATAACATGCAATGAAAGTCAATTTGAAAATACATAATTAATATTTTCTAAAAATTTTTATAATAATTTTTTGACAAAATATCATCAACAAAATTGTAATTGTTGAAAAGTGGATAAGTATCTCAGAAATGTTGCATGGCTTTCCACATGATTACGTGACATTTTAGGCCTTCTGTCATCTTTCTTTCTTTTTATCCTGCATTAATCAGTGGGGAATATATCAAAAGACGTGACATTTGCTCCAATATGACATGGAATATGTGATAAAATGAGATGAAAAAAAAATACAATAAACTGCTTTTTAAAACCATATTAATGTGTAACTTTTTCTTGTAAACAGCTGTGTTCTGCTTTCCATATCATAATATTAAGGCCAGAGTTTTTTAATTTTTAGATTTACGGGAATTTTGTCAAAACTGAGCACCAGGAGGAGGGAATAAAAATAAAAATAAAATAAAAAAGTGAGCATCGGAAATAAAATGATTAAAAGTAAAAAAAAAATATTAATTTATTATAAGTGCATCTAAATTGAAAAATATATTATTACAAAAACGGTTAATCTAGAATTAGAAGTAAAGATATTTTTCCATATTGTTAGAGGGTTTTATAACTACTATTTGGATTTTCCAAGTTATATCTTTTTTGAAACAAATACCCCATCAATCTTAAATTTATAAACAATCTGGCCGAAATCAATGTGCAACGCATATTCTGTATTGTATTCTAGAACATTTTTTGGCATAATGTGCATGTAGTAGATCTACATTGTTGTTGATTCACATCGTTTTTACGCTGAAATTATAAGAAAAAATATACAAGAACACAGTTGTTTTTTTCAAATTTGGTACGAACCGCACTAGAAGAAAACATACAGTCGTACCCATTTCGTACCCATGGAAAAATATGAAAATACACGTATCTTAAACAGGAATACTTTACATTCGTTGCATGAAACAACATATACAATTATATTGTTTATGATTAGAATGTATTTGTGTATAAAATGTTTTAAATGTGTTGCATATATGAATAAATTATTTTCGCATTTCGTGCACCTGCTAAATCTTTCGTCCCATACTGCTTTCTGATGTTATTTCATTATAATTTTTGTCAAAAGAATGTAACTGTATGATTTTAAATAAAAAAAAAATTATGTTTTTGATAGCAACTTTAAAATACACAGCGGTCGCGCAACTTTAAACTACACAGCGGCTGCAACCGCCATTGCTGTTTTTATTGTACCTAGCTAGACTGGTTTTCCCGTTTTTACAATAAAATATATGCGCAGAACATCCAGAAAATAATGGCAGTTTGGAAAGCAGTCTACTGGCGTGCAAAAATTACTACGAAATAACATTGTCGTAAATAGGTTACACAAGACCAATTTATTTTAAAATTCGGGAAGCAGAGACGACCGGCAGAAACTATAAAAAAAATTATACGATTTTGAATTTTATTTTTATTTGGGTTTTGCAATATTTAGGACCGGCTCTCCCGTAAATCGAAAAATATAAAAACTCTGGCCTAATATATTTATTCAGTTTTTCTTCAGTTTTTTCATGAAACAGTTCATTTCAGGAAGAGTGAACAATTTACTAAAAGATAATGTGAAGCTTCAAAATACAAGTGCCATAATCCCGCTTCAGTTTGTCCATTGTAAAACTCATTTTGGTTTAATTGTTCAGATGAAGTTAAATAAATTGGTCAACAAGGACAGCCAATGGTAAATTGAACAAAACTGTTTTCAAGTTTCCTATATTGTCTCAAAGAAATTGTTTGTACCTGTAGCAGTGTTGTTTTTTTTAAGGCCAATTTGGGGCCGCTTTTCGGCCCCAATCCCCTGCTTAAAAAGTAAAAAAAAAATTCTATATTTACTTTAATATACCCGTCAGAATGTAAGCTTTATTTTGAAAAAAAAACTTAACCAAAATCGGACAAAATTTACTCAGGTAGAGGAATTTTCGTAAACAATCCCTGCAATTTTCATTAAGCCAATTTTGTGCATAATCTGAGTTATTATTTGTAGCAAAACAATTCCTTAATGTTTCATAACACAGTAGACTATAACATTTCATAATGCTTTTCTGAACAAAAAATCCCCTTTTGGCGTTAAATTCCCGATCTGAAGGGCCCCGCCACCTTTCCCCCAAAGGTGAAAAGAAAACACTGTTGTATCTTTCCTTATTTTTAAGGGCATGAACAAATGGTGTAAATTAATTTTAATGGGGTTAATTATGTGATCAAAGTGTTGTTATCTTTAATCCATATGATATTACAAATATAATTCAACACAATTTAGAAAACTGTTCATATTACCGTAATCTTACGAATATAATACACACTTTTTTACCCGAAAATGTTTATCCGAAGTAGGGGGTGCGTATTATACTTGAATGTAAATTTTACCTGAACATTTATTTCCAAAATATTTGCTTAACCTTTTCCCCCATATATACGTATAAACCTGACCGTATCAATTACTGGATACATATGACTGTTCCCGTCTCTATCCATAACCCGATAATTCCTTATATTCACAACTTTCATTTTTAAAAGCAAATTCTGGGCAATATTGACGATAAATGTGTTTAAGAATTACATTAACACAAATGTTCGCCATTTTTCGGAAGTATCGAGTGCATATTTTTGGAATATGTTTTTATTTAAAGATATGCTGTAATTGACGTCCATTCGGGACGGGGTATTCCCATTGCACATGCGTAAATCACGTACTGCAATGTGCGCGCATCGGGTAAAGGTCATATTTTAAAAATAGCAACCAATCTCGTAGTGTATTTAAATTTAGATGGAATGTAGTTACATGTTCAAACCATTTTCTGAAAAAAGGGGCGGAATGTAATTTCCTGTGTAAATAATCATGATGCATTCGTCTGTATTTAAATTGTCTGATTTACTTATTTCAATTCATCTATGTTTTTACTAATTCTCACTTGCATTTTAGCAGAAATTATTTTAATAAATCTCGCTTTTTTCCTGTTTTCATAAAGTATTGTTTAACAAGATGCCTAAGTGATTTAAATGTGTAAGCTACTATCGCTTGTGTACTGACATACAAAAGCATTATGAATAGACACTTCATTTTCGGATGCATATTATATTCAGATTTTTATTTTTTCCAACAAATATTGTTGAAACTTGGGGTTGCGTATTATAAATGAGTGCATATTATATTCGTAAAATTACGGAACATGCATATTTTATTTTAACAAGGATATACGTTTTTGAAAATGTTGTTAAAAGCAGATTATCTAAGAAACACATACAATGATATCTGAGCGATATTGTTATCCTAATATCACTTAGATGTATACAGAACTCGCTTACATGTGTCTAGGCTAAAATTGAGTTAGTTTAGTTTAAACCTATTTATTTAAAGCTCAATTGTGACAAAATGCTTATTTTGCTGGCTACTCACCAAAATATTTCTGGTCAGGTAAGATTTGAAGCACCAATTCTGGTCCTACATATTATAAATGTATAATGTTTAGTTTGAATGTCGCCTGAAAATGCGACATAAAGGGGTTACTTGGCGGCGGTGGCGGTGGCGTCCCCTTCAGTTTGCGCAGACGATAACTTGAGAAGTTTTTGTGTAAGCATTATGAAAGGGAAGTGTTAGTAGGCATAAAATGAAGGTTAGGTTCGGTTTTTGGCATAATTGCTCTTATCGTACTTGAGTTATGCCCCGTTAATTAAGTTAGTTTAGTTTAAACCTATTTATTTGAGCTTAATTGTGACGAAAGTCAGGGGCTTATTGAGTCACTTTCAAGTCCGCAACCTAGAAGAACCAGTGCCTTGAGAGAGCTCATTCAAATGCTGCACAAGTAGAGATCAAACCTACGATCTCCCTCCACAAGTAGAGATCAAACCTACGATCTCCCTCCACAAGTAGAGATCAAACCTACGATCTCCCTCCACAAGTAGAGATCAAACCTTCGATCTCCGTCCACAAGTAGAGATCAAACCTACGATCTCCCTCCACAAGTTGAGATCAAACCTTCGATCTCCCTCCACAAGTAGAGATCAAACCTTTGATCTCCCTCCACAAGTAGAGATCAAACCTACGATCTCCCTCCACAAGTAGAGATCAAACCTACGATCTCCCTCCACAAGTTGAGATCAAACCTTTGATCTCCCTCCACAAGTAGAGATCAAACCTACGATCTCCCTCCACAAGTAGAGATCAAACCTTCGATCTCCGTCCACAAGTAGAGATCAAAGCTACGATCTCCCTCCACAAGTAGAGATCAAACCTACGATCTTCCTCCACAAGTTGAGATCAAACCTTTGATGTCCGTCAAGAAGAGATCAAACCTTCGATCTCCGTCGACAAGTAGAGATCAAACCTTCGATCTCCCTCCACAAGTAGAGATCAAACCTTCGATCTCCCTCCACAAGTAGAGATCAAACCTTCGATCTCCCTCCACAAGCAGAGATCAAACCTACGATCTCCCTCCACAAGTAGAGATCAAACCTACGATCTCCCTCCACAAGGAGAGATCAAACTTACGATCTCCCTCCACTAGTAGAGATCAAACTTACGATCTCCCTCCACTAGGAGATCAAACCTACGATCTCCCTCCACAAGTAGAGATCAAACCTACAATTTCCCGATCGCAAGGCAGACACCATATTCATAATACACCGCTGCAAATTCGAAAAAATTTAGTTAATTTCAAGAAACAGCAAAAAAAACAAGTTCACAGGATTTTTCTATTCCATTAGCACTATGGTATTAACAATAGGGCAGCTTTAAACTCATTTTCATTAGCAAGAACCAATTAGCCTGGTCGCTAGGTCAGATGATGCGCTGTTTGCCTTGATGAGCTGTTGGCAATAAAAACAGGGATTTTAGGATTACCTGCCTGGTTTCTCATATTACCTGCTTTAACGGTCGTTAAATTAATTCCACAAGAGATTTTCCTTTTAATTTTACGCTTAGAATTCTTTGTCTTCGGTCCGGTATTCAATGTTTGTGTCAGTATTGAAATAGCCTTGTTTGTTACAACATGATGTTTGTTTCTGTATTGCAATTTGCATCATTTGCTATTGTTAATGAGCTCAACCCTGTGTTTTGCTATACTGCAATTTGCATCATTTGCAATTCAGGTTCTACCCAATGAATTGCTTTATTGCGATTTGCATCTTATGCTATTGGTTCAACCCGATATGTTGCTATATTGCAATTTGCACCATTTGACATTTGTTACATGTATTGCAATTTGCATCATTTATATGTATTGTAATATGCATATTTGCTTTGGTTCAACCCAATATGTTGCTATATTGCAATCTGCATCATTTGACATTTGTTACATGTATTGCAATTTGCATCACTTATATGTATTGAATCATGCATCATTTGCTGTTGGTTCAACCCAATGTGTTGCAGTAGTGCAATTTGCATCATTTGCTATTGGCTCGACCTTATGTGTTGCTATGTGTTTTGTCATTGGTTCATCCTGATTCTGTTACAGTGTTTACATTTTGCATCATTTGCCATTTGTTCAACTTGATGTTTGTGGCTATTTTGCAGTTTTGCATCATTTGTACTTGGTTTATTCTGATGTTGGTATATAATATTTGATAGTACATAATTTACTTTCGGTCAGGCTGCATTATGCCTTCTTCAAATATGCATCATTTAGCATTAATGAGTTGGAAAAACAAGCTGAAATTCAGATTTTAGAAACTGAAGAGGAATATGGTTTTGTTTTGCCCCCCAAATTCTAAATTCCCTTCTGTCATTTGTTTTTTCCTTTGTATGCAGACAGACATGTTAATTGTAGTGTAATCTAACCTCTTACTTGCCTGCTATTGATTAATCAGGTTTTTGTAAATATTGTATGAGGCATAGAAAGTATATGAAACGACAAGAGAACCTGAGGCAAAAACTCTCATTTATGGCCCTCCTTAAGATTAATCTTGTAACTTAAGGCGATTTTCCACTCTTGTGGAAAATCTTTACTCTGTGGGGAGTTTAACACAAAGTAAAAAAATCTAAAGAAAGAAATGTCATCTAAAATTGTTAATGCTTGTTAGGGTGTCTTTTTCCTGCAGTTTTCATGGATGGGTGTTTGTTTTAGATTTATTGCACTGAGATTCTGCAGTTGTGAATTATTTATGAAATGCTTGTTTACATTACTGAATGGAACAGATGTCTGTTGCTATTTGAAAGGTCCATGGATCGTTATATTGTAATTTTTGAATGGGGTCATGGTGTATGTAGAAGTTTTGTTAAAAAGTGGTAAGTAATTGTAAGATTATGTTTCTTAAATATCATTTGTTTGCTGTTGTTTGTTTGCTGTTGTTTGTTTGCTGTTGTTTGTTTGCTGTTGCATTTTGAATAGTTGATTACTAGAGTCTGTACGTTGTTAAAAGTTTACAGCAAAAAATGGCCACACCTTCATAACCTAAATTCTAATGTTCTTGCAGTTTGACAGGCTGATTAAAAATTCTCTTCGCTTCTTTTCTTGCTCAATGATTTTTATAGGATATGTATACATAACTGTTCATCATTGATGTTTGTTGATGACACCACAAAATTAGCATATGCATTGCATTTGCCATTTACAATTTTGCGCTTTGCATATTTATACTAATTAACACATATTGCATAATATGAAACGTATTTTAATAGCTGCTGCTTTCAAAAGACTATAACAATAATAAAAGAAAAGGTTTTGCCTTTCAAGCAAGCACGTTTATTCATTTAAAACTTACAAATGAGGCGCGTCGTGGGAAAACCGGACTTAATGCATGTGCGTAAAGTGTCGTCTCGTAGTAGCCTGTGCAGTCCGCACAGGCTAATCCAGGACGGCACTTTCCGCCTACAGTGGATTTATGTTTAGAAGAGACTTCATTGAAACAGAAAATATCAAAAAAGCGGTAAGACACTTTATGCACATGCATTAGACCGGTTTTCCCCACGACACACCTAAAATTGTTTTTGACCTTTAACATTGGCTCAAGTGCTTTATCAGCATTCACACCTTTGCTGCCTGCTTTTGGAATACTTTCAGCATTTGTCAGATGTGTCCATAAATTATCACATAGTTGTTTCTCAGATTCTAGGGCTTAAGTATCGATATCATATCTGTTTACCGTCAGACGATTTCGGCATTTTGAAATATTTTAACGGAATGGATTAAAGGGACCTATTCACAGATTGACGAATTGACAATTTTTCAACTTTTTGTCACCGATTCCAAAAATAGTGTATATACAAGGGAGAAAAATAACCCTATGGACCTAGAAATATACTGTAAAAACTGTTTTGTTAATGAATAATCATCAGTTGAAATTAATAAAATTATAAAGCATTTGTAATGCTAAACGATGGAATAAGGAGTGTTTCTGATGTTTTTGTTGAAACTGTTGGCATCACGTGGAACACTTACATAAAGTAAATGATGAAACGTAAAATATAGAAGTCAGAATGGCCAAGTGGTTAATGCGATAGCCTTTTAATCCAGAGGTCCCTGGTTCAAACCCCGGTGGGACCGATTTTGTTTATTTTCTTTTTTTTCTGAATACTTTTCTTGTTATTATACTTGAGCTTTTTAGTTCCGATGCTTAAATCTGTCAAGTTAATACATTTAATGGCATACTTCAAAAAATGTGAAAATTTGTGAACAAGTCCCTTTAAGGCAACCAACTATAAGTAGGTGCATGAGAATGATCATAGCAACTTGCCCAGTCATCGAAATTAGCAGTTTTGTCAAGTAAGCCTGACTTCTAATGGACTGAACTTTGTTTATATGTCAAAGTTGCTGGGAATTCAAAATGACTTGAACATATCTGAAGTTCGACTGATCCAAATACAAACTGTGTGTTTCTGTTAGATGAGAAGGATGCCTCAACTACATAAAAGGACTTAAAACTTCAATGAAACTTCTAACATGTGGCCATACTATTATAACAGACTTTCCGTTGCATGTGATAACTCTACTAACAGACTTACCATTGCATGTGATAACCCCATAACAGACTTGCCATTGCATGTGATAACTCTACTAACAGACTTACTGTTATGTGTGATAACTCTACTAACAGACTTACTGCTGCATGTGCTTACTCTACTAAAAGACTAACTGTTGTTTGTGCTAACTCTAGCAACAGATTTACTCTTTCGTGTGCTAATATGTTTAGTTTGAGAACATGGATGACATCAATGAAACTATATACTAACACAGTCATAAAAATTAGTTGTTTTGCCAAGCAAGCCCAATTTCGTATATAATTACTTTAGACCAAGAAAATGTCACAAGCCCGCCTATATAGAACTGAGAATCTGTGCAAGCCCAGTTCAAAATTGACCGGTGTAGGGTTTACGGGCTTGTGCTAATTTCGAGCATTACTAAGATGTGACATGATCGACTAATACCATTTCGCGCGCTTGCATGTTTTGTTGGATGACACTGATGCCTCTACTAACATTGGCCTCTCTGCGAGTCAGTGGTCAACTGCTTGGTAGTGATATTCAAAGTATCAGCAGTTGTACCACTGATTTGTGGTGGGGTTACACACTACTAACACATTTAACATCTCACTTGACTGAAATTGTGTGTAGTCCCTCAGAGGTGAAACAAAATGGAGCAGAAGGATCTTCATATTAAAATTTTTGTTTTCTTCATTACTACCCAAAAGGATATGCGTTCTGCCCAAATGCATCGTGCATCCTGGATGGTGAAGGACATATTTGTAACAAAGAAAGGTTTCCCCAACTTATCTTGCAGAAGGTCATATATGGATAGAGAGGAAAGCTGATGAAATTCCTTGCACTCCTTATATCTAGACTTCTCATTCCTGAAGCAAAATAACAGTCTCTTCGAAGGTTCCACACCTGTTACTGGCCTAGAGGACTGAAGATTGGCCTGTTATTTCTAGCTCGGATACTTCATTACTGGTCAATTGGTTCCACACTTGTTACTGGCCTAGAGGACTGAAGATTGGCCTATCATTTCTAGCTCGGATACTTCATTACTGGTCAATTGGTTCCACACCTGTTACTGGCCTAGAGGACTGAACATTGGCCTATTATTTCTAGCTCGGATACTTCATTACTGATCAATTGGTTCCACACCTGTTACTGGCCTAGAGGACTGAAGATTGGCCTATTATTTCTAGCTCGGATACTTCATTACTGGTCATTTGGTTCCACACCTGTTACTGGCCTAGAGGACTGAAGATTGGCCTATTGTTACTTGCTCGGATACTTGTATTTTGTGAACAGAAGTACATTGATTAGTACAAGAAGAAAGATAATGATAAATATCAGAAAATGGTGAAAAACACGGGGCCGAAAGGAGGACCAGTATTCCGATTGTTTTTTCCCATAATTTCCTGTAACAGAGGACCAGAATTCCAACTGTGTTTTAATTCTGGATCATCATGCGAGAGATTCGAAGAAGAAGACTGCCCGTTCATTTCTTCTAATAGAGAACAAGTATGGATGTGGGAAAGTGGCCCAAGATGCATTGAGAATGTCGTATACAGCATCCATTAAAAAAATTTCTAAAAGAGGAATTGTATGGACGTGAAAAAGTGGCATGAAATGCATGCAGTAAACGCCATCCTTTCATTTTTTGATACTGTGGCATTGGGAAGAACAGATTGAAGAATACTAAAAACATTACTGTGTTTTACCTGTCAATTATGAACAAAATGTGTCTTGTAAAATTTGAGTTATGCTGTGGACAATAAGGGGATGTAATTCCTGTACATTACCAAAAGAATAAATGACTTTTGAGAATAACTTCACACACTGAAAAAGAAAAGACAGATTTATGTCATCTCTCATTTGCCTCTTTGTGATATCATCTAACAGAAAATATTATAGAAGGTTTGGAAATGCTTGAAGAATATTCTAATTATCACATTGTACAAAGGATAATAAAACAGCTTGAAAGATATATTCTAATAAGTCCCTTTTTCTAATTGTCAGTATCACCAGTAACATTATAATTGCCATTCTAAGTCATAAGCCCATTTATTTTTATGCCCCCGGCATCTTGATGCAGGAGGCATATAGTGATTGCCCTGTCCGTCCGTCCTTCCGTCCGTCCGTCCGTCTGTGACAAGGTTAAGTAGATTTTACCGTTTCGTCTAGCACCAACACCGCCTGCTACAACACTTGAATACTTACACAGTTGTTGCTTATGACCATTCCCTATCCACCCATATCTCCCAACCTCATTTTGATCTTGACCATGACCTAATTTGGACTTATAATAAATCAAAAGTGCCAATTCTTGGTTAAGTAGATTTTACCGTTTTGTCTAGCACCAACACCGCTTACTACAACAATTGGATATTTACACAGTTGTTACTTATTACCGTTCCCAATCCACCCATATCACCCACCCTCACTTTCACCTTGACCTTAACCTTATTTGGACTAAGAAATTGGCTATCCAGCATCAACTGGGGGCATGTGTATTTATCAAACACAGAATCTTGTTTTATAAATTGTTTAACGGATATTATGCTGCCCAACATTTTCCTAAATCCAGAAAAACAATCCATTTCCATGCATATCCAAGGATTGAAACAGCAAAGCTGAATTATGGGAAATAGATGTAATTTAAGTGAAAACTGCACTTGAAATAAAAACAAAATAGAGAAAAAAACCTTTTAGTCTGAGAAATGTTGTTTGATTCCCGAAGTTTTGTTGCAACTTTACACATCTTGGAAATTAAGGCCAAAAAAAATTATTTGTGTGTTTTGAGCAACGGTCTCCAAAAAGTTAGGTAGGGTCGGGATTGAGTTGGGTTTGTTTTACTTTTTTTTTTAAAACACACATTTTGGTAAAAAAACATTGAAAATTTGCTAAAATCTGACAAATGAGGATTTCGCAGAAAACAATCGTCACTAAGCACATAAAAGTCGGGAAGTTTTCGCTAGGTAGGGTCGGGTTGCCAGACGGGAAGTTTTCGCTAGGTAGGGTCGGGTTGCCGAAAACACATAATTTTTTGGGGGGCCTAACATGGAATAAAAAATTTTTAAATATTATTTCCCCACCACCTGTCCAATACTTTTGCCAAAAAATATGTTAAACGATACATACGGAATAAATGGCTAAACAATATATTAAAAAATAAATGGCCTGACAAGGGTAATTAATTGTGTAGCCCATGAGATTTTTATCCCAATTGTGGCCTGCCTCGTTCGAGAAAACAGACGTCAATGTTGAGGCACATGATTTTTATGAGAAAGTCAGGATTATGATGAATATATTTCAAATAATACATTTGTACATTCAAAGTTTGTTATTTGGGAAAGGCAGAGCAGTAAATATATATTATATAAATTACTTGTCCTCATCATGCTAGGTTTTGTATTGTATGCATGATAAACATTAAAATCTGTGTGAAATGTGAAAATTTGTCATTATGGTGATGTTACTTAAACTGCTAATTCTTGCTCAAACACATGACTGATAAAAAGGCAGCCATTTCCAGTTTCTACACATCAGTGTATTCAAAAGAGCGAATACTTCATTTTCGCCCAGACACCGCATTTGGGCCAAAAATCTCATGGGCTGACACAATTAATTATAGGGGGCAACATAAGCCTGAAGTCTGAGAATAACTGTCTCATTTTCATGTTTTAATAAGTCTATAAAGGAAAACTATGTCATCAGTGAACATAGCTCTCAGTATCTCATGTTACATTGAATAATTACTATCACTAAATAGTTTGTGGAAAAGCATGCCTCTTCTTACAAATTTTAATTATAGATCTGGTACCTTAAATATCAAATTTAATTCAATTTATAACAAGCATAAGTTTTTTATGCAGATGGATGCATTATTTTAGAAAATTCACATCACTTCATCTAAAAAAAATAACAGTTTTAGATGGTTACCTTATGTAGACTTGAGAACCTGCTGTTTTTATTAATAAAATGCTTTTCAGAAAACGGAAATTCATTGCTTTGCTAGAAATATGCTTACTGTTTTTCATGAAACTATTTTTCAAATTTAATGCTTTGAAAAAGTGTCTTGTGTAATATTGTAGACACTGTCCTTATAAAACAAGACTGTGTTAACAATTCTCATTTTCATATGGCGTACCATTTGGGTCAAAAGTATATATATGCACGCCAGCTAAATATAGATGTAACAGTTGTTAAAAACAGACATGCCATATGTCCCGGTCATCCGGGATTGTCCCGGAAATGCAGTGCTTGTCCCGCAGTCCCAGAATTCGTTCAGATGTCCCGGAAATCATAAAATCTGTGTATACCTATATAAATTGAAGTTTTGACAGGCCACAAATCCCCAAGGCAAAGCAATCCCGAGTAGGCAACGTGTCATAAATGCAATTAACATCAGTTGTCACACTTTTACTCTAATAGACTGCAATCAGTCACCAAGTAGCTCTTCCTGGAAGGCGGAGCTTCATCCCCACAGAAAAATAGATATTAGTCAATTAAAACGCATTATATACGGCATCCATAACGAGTTATTTTAGTTTGCCAATGGCGTGAACGATCGACCAATCAACGTAATACACATTTATGCATACATTTAGTAAGTGTATACATGTGTCACTTGATGACGAAACAGTTGTTATAATCCCAACCATAAGTAAAAGCGATTTACTCGACCGTTTCTGCTTTTTACATTATCCACATTTAGTTTACTACCTAAATATGGGATTGTTTTAAATTAATTTCCTTGAAATTTTAGGTAATTATTTGTTTCAAAATTAGAACAGCGAAAACTCTTACTTTGAATTCGCACATTCATATATCCAAAATGCCCATCCAATTTTACTGTTCACTTTTTGTAAGACAACTTTTTTTATAGTCATATATGCCATGTAAAATCCGTGTTTTGCTAGAAAAGAGCACGAAACATCTGCTGGCACCAACGACGTCACATTCCACGCATGGAAAGCGTGCGTGTACCGACCATGTGCTTTGCCAAATATACACGTGTCAACTGGGAATAAAAACTTTGTAGTGAAAGAACGTTGAAATCTTACTTTTGTATAAAAGTTTTGGAGTGCAATAACTTTGCGATCTTTAGCATTTTCATGAATATTTTATTGCTACGAGTACTTAGACATTGTAACATTAAAACTTTTGTTTGTTATGCAAATACGCTCCTTTTTCCCGTCAAAACGATTTTCCAGCCAAAATAAGAACTCTTATCTGGACAAATAATTCATGCTTGTAAATGTCCCGGAAAATCAGTAAAAATCCCGGAAATGCGCAGGCAGAGTCCTGGAAATGATCCAAAAAATTATGGCATGTAGGTTAAAAAGTTGTAACTGCAGTGCAAATGTTATGACTACAGTCACAAATATGTTACTGCAGTTACATTTACAAATATACCTGCAGTTACAATTTATACCCCCAGTCACAGAATATGGCAGTTGTCATAAAATTATAACCAAGGTTACATTCTTCTGACTTTTCTAAACTTAAGCTCGAAGTCTGTTTGACAAATTAAATCACGCCTAAAATAATCTGTTTTTGTCAAAATTGCATTTTATTTATTTAAATATGAATTTTTAAATTATAAAATCAATTTAAAGATACATATTAATTTTTCATTGATTAATGAATCAGAAAAAGTGTAACTGCAGTTACAATTTTATGACAACTGTCCATATTTTTTTACTTCGGTATAAATTCTAACTGCATGTATATTTGTTAATGTACCTGTAGTTACAAATTTATGACTGTTGTCCTCAAATTGTAACAGTAGTTTCAATTTTATAACAACAGTTCTATCTATATTTAGCAGGCGTGCGTGTATGTACCTTTGACCCAAATGGTACGCCATATTTTCAAACATATTACATGCAAACTGTATTCCATACAAAAAAAGCCTACTGACCGACGCCTTTTTACCTAAGTTGCATTGTTTATGGTGCAGATATAGATTTCCAATAATATGAAAGTTTAATGTGCAATAATGATTTTTCTTGTAATGCAGTATCTATTGCTGGCATTCTTTTTCCTCGTTCATATTCTTGGAATAATTAGATTTTCAGATTTTTTTCTGTACAAGTTTTTGTTTTAAAACACTTATGAGAATATGAATTGTCCTATGTCAACAAACCAGATATTATTCTTTACCTTTCTAGTGCTTTTGTTGTTAATGAGAGTTGTTGTAATAGCAGAGAATTGTAAGAGCGCTCAACCATCTGCAATATTCTGCCTTGCGAGAATGCCCTATGGTTATGCATGTTACTCACAATTCTGTCAAATTGTAAGCATTGAAAAATGCCAAACAACCATGACCTAAATTATATAATGATTCTATTCTCCTCAAAATGTATGAACTTTTCCCATTATGTAATTTACTGTGGAATCACTTATTTTTGTGGAGGTTTAATTTTCGCGCTTTTCGCGCTCCCGCTATTGCGCGAGGTTTAATTTTCGCGCTTTTCGCGCTCCCGCTATTGCGCGAATTTATTACCACCGCGAATATTTACCTTTTTTTGTAATTTAGCAATGCCTATGTAGTTGACACGTTCGTTCGAAATGTACGTAGGTAATAGTTCATAAATATGCGCAGGTATATGTGACTGTTTTAATCATTTACTTCACAAACAGATCAGTTAAATATTTAGTACTACATTGTAATTGATGAATGCATCATATTTCTTTTAAAATATTTTGTGATAGTTTTCGTACAATAAAGTGCTTCATACCTCTATAACACAGTTACGCATAGCCGCCATTTTGAACACTTGTAATATAATGAGTAAAAAATATAATGCAAATTTTATGTATAGATATATAATAGTAGCACAGTAAGCTTTAGAAATAAGTTTCAATTCTTTGAAAAAACAATAATTTGGTATAAAACAGGTAATTTGCACAAGTTGACATTTAAATTTGGTATAAAACAGGTAATGTGCACAAGTTGACAGTTTGATTTCACAAGTTGACATTTTGAGTAAAGAATTAGTTCCCCCCCCCCCCCCCCCCCCCGATGTGGAGCCTATTGTGATGTCGGCATTTAATTAATAAGGTGTCAGTTTGACACAACGTGATATAAAATGTCTATTGTCTCACCTAAATATGCGGCCCCTATTCTACAGAAGTGGAACATTCTTATCAAGAGCCTAATCCAGTACCGTGGCACATGTGATTTGCAACAGACAAAGTGTCACAATAGGACCCTTCACTGGTATTCTGCAAAGTTTGGGGGGGGGGTTTTGGGGTTTTTTTATAATCGAATTGCGGGAATTTAAGACCGCGCGAATATGTCCGGGATTGCAAGTGCGCAAAATTTGTACCCCGCGAATTCAAGTGATTCTGCGGTATACTTAATTGTTACCATTATTATTTGCCAATATCGATATATCATAATTCCAGATATTTTTTGGCTGATTTTGCCATTTGATACCTTAACATATCAGAGTCTGTTCCAACATTGGAAACCTACATGACCTTCTACATACTGCACTTTCTTCACTGATTCTGATATCTAATATATACTCACGCTTACATGGCTATTAGCACTATGGTCCACAAGGTCATTTCTGCATGTCATTTCTGTCGCAGACTGCAAATGACACCTCATATCCCCCAGGGTGTGGCCTAGGTGGCTGCACGAGATATCGTGTGCTGCTCGGAATTAACAGCTAGCGGTGTGAAAGATTGTAAGACTGACACTGATTCCAGTAGATGGGAATCGAAACCTGTCAATGTTGCCATGTAGGCTGCACGGAGGGATGGGACATACAATCAAAGAGAATATATGTGGTGCATCGTGAGAAAACCGGTCTTAATGCATGTGCGTAAAGTTTCGTCCCGGATTAGCCTGTGCAGTCCGCACAGGCTAATCTGGGACGGCACTTTCCGCTTTTATGTTATTTTCTGTTTCAAGAAAGTCTCTTCTAAACATAAATCCACTGTAGGCAGAAAGTGCTGTCCCAGATTAGCCTGTTCGGACTGCACAGGCTAATCCGGGATGACACTTTACGCACATGTATTAAGACCGGTTTTCTCACGACGCGCCACATATGTATGAGGCAGAAAATAGGATAGGAAAGGAAAGCGTTCATGATAACAAGGGAACACTGAAGGTGTAAAATAAACTTTTGTATTTGATTAAGAGTTTTTGCACAGTAAAAGTTACTAACTTTTATCACTGATATCTGTAAACAAACCAGATAACACAGGATTTACTGGATTTTCTGCTTCAAATACCCTTAAAATGTGAGTCAGGATCCCTCTTATTTTTAAACTTGCATCCCATTGGATGCGTGATTTTTCTGACGTGTTGATACAATTAAGTGTTAAAATTAATTATTTTATAGATGTAATTTATATAATTATTGACATTATTTTATAATGCCTTCATTCTATCTTATTGATACAAAACATTCAAATTGTTGATACAAATGCAGACAAAACAAATGAATGGGACACCCACTTTTATTGAGAGGACCCCTAAATATGAACCACCTGAGTCCCGTGAACCCCTAAAATTTAATGTTGATGTAAAACCCTGTCACAAATGACATTAGCTGGGCAGAAGGGGCATGCAGAATGAATGGAGAGAGGGCTTAGATTGATAACAAACAAACACTGAAGGATTGGAATGGTTCTTCTGGAAACTATTGTATCTGTTTAATATTTCTATATCAGATACAATAGTTTCACGCTCAATCCTTGAGAAATTATGCCATTACTAGCATGCCATATGAGAATGCCTGGTGTAAAATGATAGAGCAACATGCATAACTAGTCTTGTGGACCAACACACACTGACGGCTTTAAATGTCATACGTCTGTGTAATTACGAATGTTGTTGTAAATAAAAAACTTGCATTTGTCCAAGAAAAATAAGCTGAAGTAAGGGTATGAGCATGAGGTGCAGTACAACAGGTAGCGGATCTGTGGTCTTGTGGTAACTTGCTTCACAACCCAGGCCCCGTGTTCACAAAGGATCAATTAAAGGATCAGGATCAGTCTTCGCTGATTTTGTGGCTCAACTAAGCGGATTATCAAACATATTTTATTTTTGGAATAACTTTTCTTTTTGATAAAATCACATAATTATTTTTATTTCTTTTATTAAATTCTTCATATCAGACTGCAAATGTAGATTGCTAAGAGTTTAAAATCGTTTTTTTCATATATATCTGACCAAAAATTTTAATTGATCCTAATTTTAGTGAACTATCTGGCTCAAGTTCATCTTGAACCTGAAAATCAGGCTCAACTTGTTTTGTGAATGCGGGGCCAGGAGTTTAAGCTTCAATTCCCAGCTACACCCTAACCTACTCACTTGTCTTTAGCATGAGATGTTTAAACGAGTGCAGTTTCTAGGTGCTTCACACAGGGCTCTAATAGATCCAGGGCTCTCTCTGAAACTGGGCGTCTCTTGCACTATTCCCGTAACCCAACTAACAAGTCTACTGGGTGTGATGGCCATATGGGATTGAACTCTTGTTAAAAATTCACCACACACAACAAGACAGCAGTCACAATTTGCTTAAAAGCAAAGGCTTAAATTAATAATATGTAACTGAGAGTTACAAATGTAATTAAAAAAATACCTATTTTTTTGCACTGATGTCTAAAAGAACATTGGCCCAAATTATGCCACCACAAAAAGCATGCATGCTTTGTCAGAAAAGGAAAACTTCAAAGGCTGAATATAACCAATTGTGCATGGCATTGTCATCTATACAACAAAAATACCATTGTCATGCATGATGCCATTGTAAAGGCCGTGTCAACGACAAAAATACCTTTGCCATGCATGATGCCAATGTAAAGGCCATGTCAGCAACAGAAATACCATTGCCATGCATGATGCCAATGTAAAGGCCATGTCAACAACAAAAATACCATTGACATGCATGATGCCAATGTAAAGGCCGTGTCAACAACAGAAATACCATTGCCATGCATGATGCCAATGTAAAGGCCATGTCAACAACAGAAATACCATTGCCATGCATGATGCCTATGTAAAGGCCATGTCAACAACAGAAATACCATTGACATGCATGATGCCTATGTAAAGGCCGTGTCACTCCATAACGTTTTTGAGAATCTATGTCAATGTATGAACATTTAATCAAAGATGCTGTACGCACATCGGCATATGCTACATTTTGTGCATGCATAAAACTTCTGGCTGGCATACGACAACTTATGTCAGCATATTTCGGCATGCTCGTAACATGTAAAACGTTTCGCTCACTTGTTTCTGGCGTACACTAGCATGTTTTCCAAATTGCTCGTACATCGACGTACATTGACACAATATGTTGTAGTGTGGCAGGGCCTCAACACGTGTGTCTGTATCTTTCAGGAAGTGTGTAATGAGAATGGCAAAGCCAAGGTCAACGATGTGCGGGTGCCTGTCCTCAACAAAGCCTCCATATACCATGAGGTATGTATTTGTCCCAGTATGTCTAATGTATATTTTCTATATTTTGCTGTTATGTAGTTAAATTATAAGGCAGAAAATGAAGTAATGGCAATAAAAGTCACCTTTTTTAATGATTAATAGAAATTAGCAGTCAACATCTTATCATGAATACTTGGCTTATTAAATAAATACAATATTAAGGTCACTGATGAAAATGACCTCGAATGGTTTCATCTCGTATATATCATGTACATCATTTTCACTTATCATTGTCATTTAATTGTTTACTCAGTGCATTCTGCTTCATTTACATAAAGATTTATTTGGAATTAGGTCTCAATTAATGTTTACTTTTTTTCCCCACCCACCATACATGA
The DNA here is from genome assembly GCA_027627225.1 of Congeria kusceri. Taxonomy (NCBI): domain Eukaryota; kingdom Metazoa; phylum Mollusca; class Bivalvia; order Myida; family Dreissenidae; genus Congeria; species Congeria kusceri. Next base: position 31,073,757 of record CM051040.1, on the reverse strand, counting down.
TACGGCACGTTTTCGATACTGCAGTTATCAAGCAGTTTTAAGGACATTCAGGGGTCTCGATCTCTGTATTTTCGGCATCATTCCCCCAACAAAAAAGTATATATTTTTCCCCCATTTCAGACCATGTTGCACTGCTCCACCTTATAATGGTCAAGTGGTAGATGGTTAAAATTAGACTAGTTAATATAATATTCAATTTATAGATAATTTTCATGAATAAAGTTGTCAGGTAAAGAGGTAGACTAAATAAAGTGATTTGAAAAATATATTTGATAGTTTTCATTTTTTACTCGTTTGCTAAGTCGAAATTTCCCCTTCTGTGTAAAACGACGCAAAAATTCCCCCGCCTGAGGGTACAGGTACTCTTCCCCCAAACCAGAGAGAGATCCCTGACATTAAAGGCAAAATTTGTGATTCCTAAATGTATAAGCAGAGTTTCAATAGCACATCAAAGCCAATATCAGGGAAAATGCAGCAAGCCATTTTTTCACAGAAAATGTTCAAAGGGAGATTTATTGGTTAATTTCAAGTGAAAATTAGATTGCTTGGGCATCATATATAATTTAGGCCGCCCAAATTACACCTTTGGTAATCTACGAGGGAAGAAATGTGTCTTCAGACTGTAATTTACTTTGACTTCTGACACTGATGGGACCTCAGAACTGCCAGGGGGAAAGCTTCACGATTTTGTGCATTATCTGTCAAAGAAAGTGAATTTTGTCCAATTTGTAATGAAGAATTTTGACTTTCTGTGATAACTGACGAGACTATTTTTTGTATGCCCCCGGCATCTTGAGGCAGGAGGCATATAGTGATGGTCTTGTCTGTCCGTCCATCCGTCCTTCCTTCCGTGACAAGGTTTTGTACATTTTACCGTTTTGTCTAGCACCAACAACGCTTGGATATTTACACAGTTTTTACTTATGACCAATCCCAATCCACCCATATCACCCTACCTCACTTTGACCTGGACCTAATTTGGACTATCAAATGGGTTCCCCAGCACCAACCGGGGGCATGTGTGTTTATCAAACACAGAATCTTGTTCAGAAATGTATTTCAGAGTATTTAGAAGTGTGATTGATTGGTATATGTAACTGGCAATCTCATGAAAATCATCTCTGCTCTGATACTTGTATATTATACGCTGACTGGATCTGATGACTGCGCATTAGGGGTCTCTTTCAGATGACCTTTTCAGGAGCCAATCAAACTGTTGCCTTCAAAATGTTGTGGTATAACTTCATATATAAACCACAATACTGTGCATGAAATTAACGTGAACTTTGATGTTTACTCGCCTATGGTACCACTATATTCATTGTTATCCATGTGAAAATTAACTGTCAATGATTTATTCCCGAGGACCAGCCGGAAATGCATCACTTTTCAAAAACCGTGGCCAAACAAGGCAATTTCATTGGGCGCAGCAGCATGGCTGAGATTTTATTGTTCGGAAGGTCATTTGAACGTGACCTGTTATACAATATCTTCGATCCTAACAATGTTAGGATTCAATTTTAATGAGATGGATGTAACTGGGATACAAAAGGAACATTTGTTTTTGATTCCAAAATTATCAGCACCTCCCCAATCATCGAGAGGGAACTTATCTTAGTACATTTGAAACCCTCTAAACTGGATGTCTGCAGGACCATGAAAAATGCCCGATTTTGAAGTGATTCCGGTAACAGGGTTCGTAAAGATCTGGAAAGGTCATGGAAACTGGGCTTTGTCTGGAAAAATCAAGGAATCTTAATAATTTGGTTTCTATCATGGAAATATCATGGAATTTTCAAAAATTGTCATGGAAAGTTGAAAAGTATCCTTGACTATGCTGTAAGTGCATAAAAATGATCAAAATCCATTGAAATATTATCAAACAATAAAATCAAAATCAAGAGCGTAATTATGGACATACATGTATTGCACTGCTACAAACAATTCTATTCTATTCTACAGAGCGTGAATCAGCCTAGATAAATAATTTTATTATGTAAATAAAAAATAAAATGTGGATATCAGTGTACTATTTTGACTTCAGTATGTTAAGATTGTATCATGGAAAACTGAGCTATGTCATGGAAGAATCATGGCATTTAGGTTTCAACTGTTTGTATGAACACTGGGTTTAGGATAGTTTTGTTCCATACCTAGTTATCTCTATTTATTTCAGGCACAGCACATCAGCACCTTGCCGATCACGGATCTTGCCAGATTCAACGCGGAGGAGACCCTACTGAGGGACGGCCCGCACCCACAGTTGGAGAGCATCAATGGTCAGAACAGGGCCAGCGTCCTCGCCTACCTGCTCCAGTGTTACCATGACAACATATCGCTGTTGTCGGCACGCTCACACAAGCTCTTCTGTAGGATGTGTTCAAGGTTTGTAGAGTCCCAGGTGTGTGATTATTCTCTCCTTTCAGCTGTTTTTCTGATTTTGAATGCAAAACTTCATCAATTTGTTTGTAGAATCAATAATGGTTTGTAAGTTTTGCTAGAAATAACATTTAATGCTGGGTCGCTAATGGTAACTGTCAAGTTTTGTATTCAAAATGTTAAAAATTTCATTATTTAAAAATGTTACCAATCTCTTGACAGGATTGTGACAGTAGGGTTCCCAACACGCATTCCAAGTGACATGAACCTGGACCATCTTGTAATGCCTTCAACTAGCACACCGGACTCCGTGGGGTCAATGTCGGCGAACCACGTCGGGGAGGTGGAGCCTCGGATACAAGTGGGACCTTCGGTGCTTGTCGAGATGCTCAGTTCTCTGTATTTCATCATGTAGGTTTGCAGTGTTTTATTGATGCTATGAAAAACATATGGGGCACGTCGTGGGAAAACCGGACTTAATGCATGTGCATAAAGTGTCGTCCCGGATTAGCCTGTGCAGTCCACACAGGCTAATTCAGGACGGTACTTTCCGCCTACCATGGATTTATGTTTAGAAGAGACTTCCTTGAAACAGAAAATACCATAAATGCGGAAAGTGCCGTCCTGGATTAGCCTGTGCGAACTGCACAGGCTAGTCCGGGACGACACTTTACGCACATGCATTAAGACTTGTTTTCTCACGACGCGCCTCATATCTTTAGTAGTTCATTTAAAACCATAAATTTTTAATATCGTAAGTGTCCACTTTGATGCAATTGGCACATATCAATTTTAGACCTCCTACGGGGTTAAATGGAGGGCTTTGCAGTTTTACTGGATATATTACAGGTTCACCTGGTTTTCTTGATAATGCAGGTTTTCTTGAAAAACAGTTGAAGACCGTTATTTTAAAGTCACTGATTATTCTAATTAAACATTTCTAGATTTTATTTAAAAAAATTACTCTTGTAAAAATCGCAAAGCTATATACTAGCGATGTTTCTTTATTTCTTACATTGTGCCTATTACACACAGCGCAAGATAATTTACCAGCTATAATGCAGGTTTAATGGATATATACATGTAGCTGGTTTACTTGATGTAATGCAGTTTTACAGGATATATTGAAGGTTTAGTGTATCTATTGCAGGTTTAATGGATATATTGAAGGTTTATTGTATATATTGCAGGTTTACTGGATATAATGTCGGTTAACTGGATATAGTGTAGGTTTACTGGATATAGTGTAGGTTTACTGGATATAATGCAGGTTTAGTAGATATAATGCAGTTTTACTGGATTTAATGCAGTTTCACTGAACAATTCATGTTTACTGTATAAAATGCAGGTGAACAGTATAAAATGCAGGTTTACTGTGTAAAATGCAGGTTTACTGAATAAAATGCAGGTTTACTGCATGCATTGCAGGTTCAATGGCCAGACAGGAGCTGGCATACAGGCGGTGGTGGACATTCACAACAGGGCGGAGTATGAGCTGTACTCAGATGTCTTACTGGTTAGTACATATGCAACATTTTTATCCTGTGTAAATCTGGTACCAGAAATTGGTACAATTCCCTATTTGATTTACGTACCAACGTTCCCACTTTAAAAATTCCCAAACCTCTGAAAAGAAATCCAAAACAAATTTATCGCCAAAAGATCAATGATGAGCCTGTATTAAATTTTCATTTTATCTCCTCAGAACAATAAATACAAATGAAATTTTAACAAAATATCTTTGTGGTTACTTCTGTACTCCGATGTCATACTTCGGCTTTATATACAAATTAGATGCACAATAAACTGACCTTTATACATTGGTGAAGCGCCGAAAAGAGCGTTTCAATTCTTGTGATTGCAATTCTAATTACAACATGCTTTAAAATTTACCTTTCAAATAAAAAATAATTTGGGATTTATTTTTTGCAATTTCCGCAGCAATACATTGAAGTATCATCCATAGGCTCCGCCCCGTGCACAGTAGATCTACATTCATTAGAGGCTATATAGAAAGTAGTCCCTTATGAATGTTAATTGAGGCATTGAAAAATAAAAGACTGATGATGGGTTTCAGCCAATCAGAACACTGTAAAATGATGAAACCAAAGGACATTGTAATTATTGCTACGCTAGTTATCGGTTCCTATTGTATCTCACTTAAGAATTTCCTTAGGAGTTTCATTACTACCAGCACAGGGCTAAAAAATGTGGGTTTTTTGTGAATCTTTGATGAAGCGAGAGTGTGAAATCCTTGCCAGATTAACTGGTTAATATTAAGACTGTCAAAACGACATTGTAAATATTTATTCAATAACTGAGGGTCTCTGTCTGTTGTACAATGACAGAGGGCGACAGGCTAGAAATATTTCCTGAGAAATTTCATACCTAGAACATCAATTGGGAAAGAATGGGAATCTTGGAGGTAATTTCACAGACATAGTCAAAGATGTATGTACAGGTCCCGTGAGCACGTAATTGGATTGAAACGGTCCTGCTAATGTGATTAGCCAGAGCATTGGAAATTTACAACTCCCAGTCTGAAATAACACATGACAGCTGTTGCCAGAGAATTGCTGCCTGGTACCAGAGGCACAGATTTCTGGCAGTTGATGTGCCTTTTTTTAATGGTGTTTTGGGGGGTTTTGTACAAAGTTCTTTTCTGTGCTTTTACTATGGATGTGTTATAGAGGATATTTGTTGATTTCATTTCACTCAGTGAAATGATCAGTATATCATTCACTTAGAGAGAAATAATTTTTGATTTATCGTTGTTTATCGGCCAATAAACAACGATTTTTAGTTCTGATATGTAGGAAGTAAACCACGAGAGCGTTAGCCAGTGTGGTTTAATGGCCATGTATCCGAACCACAAAGAGTAGTTAATTGGCCGATGATTTGACAAATAATTTTGCAATTGGAATGAGAACTACGTTGTACTATGCTCCGCTCCCAATCGGTACTCCTTTTTGCATTGTTATAAACAATAGCAACGATCATTGTGTTTTTTGTCTATAGACAAATTAGCGAGTATCATGTAAGAATGGTATTTTTCATTCTTTCCCAATGCTACGTCGTAGGAAGTAAATAGAGGTTATAAATGTTATTGATTTCAATGAAGTATTATATTGTGTTACCTCCGCCAAGGAGGTTATGTTTTTAGCTCACCTGAGCACAAAGTATCTGGAAAACTCTGGTTGCCATGGCAATCAAAGCTTTAAAAAACTAGCAAACTTAAAAATCTTCTTGTCAGAAACCACTCGCTGCATTTCGAAATAATTTCCTCGTTGGATGAATCTCTACAAAATTCCTTGAAATAATTTTGATTTGTTAAAAAACATGGCCGTCAGGTGGTGGGGTAGTTTGACTATATTGCTGTATAGGCAACTTTGACAATATCCTCATCAGAAGCCGCCTGCAGGATTTCAAAATAATGTTATGGAAATGTTCCTTGTGTGACCCTCTACCAAAGTCCTTCAAATAATTTTGATTCGTTAAAAACATGGCTGTCAGACGTTAGGGAAGTTCAACCATATACGGTTGAATAGGCAACTTTGACAATCTTCTCAAAAAAAGCCTGCTGGATTTTGAAATAATTTTATAGAAATGTTTCTTGTTTGACGCTCTACCAAATTCCTTCAAGTAATTTTGATTCGTTCAAAACCATGGCTGCCAAGGGGTGGTGAAGTTTGACTGTATATAGCTCTGAAGTCAACTTTGACAATCTTTTTGTCAGAAACCACTTACTGAAAAGATGGCCACCAGGGGGTGGGGACATTTGACAGTGTATAGCTATATAGGCAACTTTGACAACCTTCTCGTCAGAAAACATTACTGGATTTTGAAATAATTTCATAGAAATGTTCCTCGGGTGAGCCACTAACAAATTCCTACAAATAAAAACATCGCCCCATGGGTGGGGAAGTTTGACGTATATGGCTGTATAGGCAACTTTGAACATTTTCTTGTCTCGTCATTATCACATGTTGTCAACATTTAAATTTAAACATCAGTGTATACGCTTTTAAATTTTTATAAGCCATTATGATGCCTTAAACTCCGGTGAGCGACCCAGGGCCCTCTTGTTGTTTATTTTGGTATTATAGTCTGTAACTTTGCCTGATAAATGACAAAAATATAGTTTTTAAACTGACGTCATTTGTTTAGTTTTAATCAATGAAAATGTTGCCACAATGAATGTGTAACAGTGAATGACGTGCTTAAAACAGTGGTGATGGGTGTGTGAACGTTAGCCTTGGAGGATGGAAGAAGCTTTGAAAAATCTAGTTCTCATTGTAATTGCAGCATTTGTTGGTCAGAACATAGTAGATTCGAAACAACCTTTGTCATTCATATGCGCAACTTGGGCTAACGCCCTCATGGTTTAAGTCCGTTGCATCAGAATTCAAAACCATTGTTTATTAGCCTATAAAAAAAGCTAGATCAGAAATTATTTTTATGCCCCCGGCATCTTGATGCAGGAGGCATATAGTGATCGTCTTGTCCGTCCTTCCTTCCGTCTTTCCATCCTTCAGTCCCTGACAAGGTTTAATAGAATTTACCCTTTTCGTCTAGCACCAACACAGCTTACAAGAACACTTTGATACTTACACAGTTGTTGCTTATGACCATTCCCTATCCACCCATATCATCCAACCTCACTTTGACCTTGACCTAATTTGGACTTATAATAATTCAAAAGTGCCATTTCTTGGTTAACTAGATTTTACCGTTTCGTCTAGCACCAGCCCTGCTTACTACAACACTTAGATATTCCCACAGTTGTTACTTATGACCATTCCCAATCCACCCATATCACCCAACCTCACTTTGACCTTGACCATAATTTGCTTTTAGAATAATTCAAAAGTGCCATTTCTTGGTTAACTTGATTTTACCGTTTCGTCTAGCACCAATACCGCTTACTACAACACTTGGATATTTACACAGTTTTTACTTATGATCGTTCCCAATCCACTCATATCACCCAACCTCACTTTGACCTTGACTTCGACCTAATTTGGGCTAAGAAATGGGCTACCCAGCACCAACCGGGGGCATGTGTGTTTATCAAACACAGAATCTTGTTTTAAATTTATCATGGTCTATTCTAGGTAACAAATGCAATCAGGAATTCCCTCTGTGAAAACCAATCTGGCCAACTGATGTGTCTGGCCAACTGATGTGCTTCTTACGAATAATAAATTTATCATGGTTTATTCCAGGTAACGAATGCAATCAGAAATTCCCTCCATGAAAAACCGTCAGGACAACAGATGTGTTTTTGACGAATAATTAATTTATCATGGTTTATTCCAGGTAACGAATGCAATCGGAAATTCCCTCCGAGAAAACCCATCAGGACAACCCGATGACAGCACGATAGGCCTCAGTCTGGCCTTGTCCCCTTCTTCGTCAAACTACACGCTGTCCAAAACTGCAATCACCAATGCCTCATTTAGAACTAAGAAATTGCCAGGTAAACCAAAACAGCCATCACAAATGCGTCATTGATGTAATAATGCAAAAAGTCCTCCAATGATTATGCGGCTTCTTAAAAAGTACAGATGAGCCTGCTTTTAAGTAAATTGCGCAAAACATTTGAATAAATTTTTTATTTTATTTAGTTTTTACAAGCTTTAATGATCCAATTACAGAAGATAATTATCACAGACTTTGTCATCTCTATTCTTTTATAACTGAAACACATTATTAGCCATCATTTGTTCTAATTGATCCAATTTATTGGCATGTATAATTAGTTTTATGGCTGGTAATAAAAGGGGTAAATTGGAAAGTGGAAACTGCGTAATTGGTAATTGCTAAAATGCAGTCCCGTAAATTGCAATGCTCTTCCTTTGTATCGAACATTTAATTGAGTTTTTGCCGCTTCTCTTTTGAATAACAGCCAACTGTTATTTATATTTTGTTGTTGTTTTTTTCCATTTAATTAAAGTAAAGGAGTGACAAATAGCGCGTGAAAATAACCAAAAACCTGTTAACCAGATTGACATGCAGCAATTCAGCATCTATTGTAGAATAAGACGTTTAAATATTTTTTAATGTAGAAAAAATATGTTCCAAGAAAATATTAATATATTTCAAAAAAAATTTACATGCCTAATAGAGCTGTCTCATATAAGTTACTGTAGAATCTTATGTCTGATTTTGCAAGGCCAATTTTTTCCCCGAGGGCACAATCACACATTTTAAAATATTAGTGAATAAGTGCATTTCAATTTATTGCATCTGTTATTCATTTATTTAAGAAGAAAAATAAGTTGTTAGTATCTTGAACATGAATCATCCACACATACAAGAATATAGGCATCATTTTTGTGTATCCTGAAAAAGGTGACAGGGATTACTTTTGGCAGAGGCTGCATTGTTGGCGGCGAGGGTGGCTTTCCCTTCAGTTTGTGCTGACAATAACAGAAGTTTTTGTGCAATAATTATAAAACTTTAGGGACGTGTTAGTTGGCATACAAGGAAGGTGAAGTACGATTTTCGGCATAATTGCTGTTATTGTACTCCAGTTATTCCCCTTTTTAAAACACAATAGTTGAAATAAGGCTTGTGAAGACAATAACTTGATAAGTTTTTGAGGAAGTGTTAGTGGGCATAAAATGAAGGTTAAGTCAGTTTACGTCATTATTGCTCTTGTCATACTTGAGTTATGCCCCGTCAGGCAACACATCCGACTCGCGGAGTTCTAGTTCTCTGAATAGGGCTTGATAAAATTTGCAATCAAAGGGCAAGCCCAAAGCTGTCAATATTCTAGAAATTGGAGAAATAAATGTTCCAGATGTGTTAGTAATTGTTTTTCTCAGTATGTCCATCGAATGAATCTATATTAAAAGCATACATGGACTAGAAATTGTTTTTCTCAACATATCTATTGAATGTTCCTGTACCCCAAACATGTGTGTTATTTCCTTGCCATATCAATCCAATGCATGTGTGTTATTTCCTTGCCATATCAATCCAATGTTCCTGTACCCCAAACATGTGTGTTATTTCCTTGCCATATCAATGTTCCTGTACCCCAAACATGTGTGTTATTTCCTTGCCATATCAATCCAATGTTCCTGTACCCCAAACATGTGTGTTATTTCTGTAATGTCTATCAAATGTTCCTATACACCAAACATGCATGTATGTTATGTCCTTCTTCAGATGACATTCCGGTACAGCCAGACGACGCTGGCAAGTTGCCAACAATTTCTGAGGATGAATCCCCCGGAAAACCCACAAAGCCGCTTAAACAGAAGCCAGCCAAGAAGGAAAAGTCATCGGAAAAGTTGCGAGCCAAGGAGATCCGAAACGCTTCCAATGTGAATAATTTCAGTATTAACAATGGCGACTCCTCTATCGATAGCGTAGTTAAAGGTCAACACAGAAGTAATGTAGATACATTAGAACTCATGCCCCTTGCGAAATCCAAGGACTCCGCGGATGCCTCTTCTTCTCCGTTTCCTGGCAAACACGGATCCGGGGCTGCCGTCAAGTCGGCGCCGTCTGTGAAAACCAGCATCGTTAATAAGGATGTGAAGAATACCAAGATGGGTGCAGGACATTCCAGGAACCTCTCTGGAGGTTCCACTGGCTCAGACAATTTTAGCACGGACCTTTGACCGTGCAAGGTCAAGGTCATACGTTGGTTATTTGATTTCACCTCTAGCCTCATGTTAGGTCATCAGATCGATATTTGAATTGATTTTTGGCAGTTTTGCTGTCTCAGAAATCTTATCTTAAGCACTGACCTTTGACATTGTGCATGGTCATAAGTTGGGTATTTGATTTCAACTCTGGTCTCATGTTAGGTCATCAGATAGATATTTGACTTGATTATGGGGCCGTTCCAAGTACGTTTTTTGGCAGTTTTGCTGGCTCAGAAATCTTAAGCACTGTCCTTTGACATTATGTAAGGTCTTAAGTTAGTTACTTGATTTGACATCTGGCCTTATGTTAGATCATAAGTAAGTTACTTGATTTAAACGCCTACCTTTTGTGAGGTCTTATGTTTGATATTTGAATTGATTATAAGACCATTGGCTTTCAATTCATGTTTTTAGCCTACAGTCTTGAAAACCACTGTATATATGTTACATACATAATGTCAGTTATTGAAATTCACACTTGATATTTTAATATAACTTGAAAGTCAGTGTTGACATTTCAGTTCAGTTGACATTTAATTTTCAATTTCAATTTCTGAAAAAAATATATTTAATCTGTTTGATCGTTTATATTTATGAAGTGTTTTAGGTGCAAACTCTTGTACTAAACAATGATTTGACGAGGTATTCAAAAACTTTTTAAAAGGCTGTTGTAAAATAAAACTTTAAGTAACTGAAGATAGTTAGTTGTTAAATTAACAGTTTTGCTGTAAACTGTATTGTTAAAAGACATTCCAAACTTATTGCTATGCCTTAGTATAGAGAATTATTTAGGGATCTCAAGTTAGGGCTAAAGAAATAATTTATTTAAAAACTGCAGTTTAAAGGCATGGTTTGTGCTGAAAGCATGTGGCATATTGAGACACACTTAAGTCCATTTCATGAGTAGAACCAGTTCTTTTGTGAGGGAAAAAAATGTGAAGCAGCATTTGTCCTCATTAGTTTGGTAACAGCACTGGTACCAGTCAAATTGGGAAAATGAGCGTAGTTTTCAGCTAAATTTGGAAAATTTATCACTTTCATAAAAAACTGCCAAAAAGGATGTAAACACAATGTGTTACTCGAAAACTACTGATTTTATTGATCCTTTTATTTTGTATTTATTGTTTTGAGGAGATACAAATTATTGAAATTTAAATACAGGTACGTAGTAAGTCATTCCTTTTAGAAATTTGGGAATGTGTGTACTTCAAATTGGCAAAATTGGTAGGTACATTGGATTGGGAATGGTATCTTTGTTCCGGTACCAAGTTTACATAGAGGAAAAACGCTATGAAGGATAGCTGTTGAGAAAAAAAAATACATTAAATGTAAATTAAATAATACATTTAACGTAAATTTAACTTAATTGGTGGTTTGCAAGGCCGAATTACATAATTATCTTTTTAACCATCTTGATCTGTATCGAAGTAAATTCATGCAATCTGTGTATTTTTGTAGGCATTAGTCTTGTTTAAATCATAGGGTACAGAATCTGTCTCTTTTAATGCTATATCAAAACTAAAACAGTTTCCCGAAGTCTAATGGCCATATTTTGGGCTGTGATAGTTCAATATGAACCATGTATGCATTGAAATATTGTTCAATTAAAAAATAGTGCCATTTAAAAAATTTAAATTGTTATTAAATAATTCCAGTGGAATATGTCAACCCTACTACTGGACAGTTGATCTCCTAACTCTTGTTCGAGTGCTCTTATTTTTCAAAAATAACATTCATCTTTTTTGACTTGTTGACAGATATTTTAAATACTTTAGCATTAATGAATCTTTGTCTAATTATGTTCATCTAGTTGAAAAGTATTAATACGGTGACATGATGTACATGATTTGGAATACTTCTTTTACATTTGTTTATATTTCTAAAACATGTTTTACTTTTATATGTTTAAAAATACAACATCATGTGTATCAATCTGTTGTAGTGATTTTCATGCAAGTTTTCAACATCTGGGTTATAAGTTTGCTCCCTGGTAATGCACCTATCAGTATTTCCCCCCAGGAGGGAGTGGCGGGCAAACCCAGGGGAATTTGACTAATTGTAATTTTGGGGGTCTATTTTCCCACCCGAGGGCCAAGCATTTGTGTCTAAATCCCCACAATGGGGGATGCTTAATTGGTGTATCAAGTGGCCTAAGGGCAAATATTATCGGGATCTAAAATCCAAACAAAGTCCATTTCCTGGGGACCCGGAATCATTTGGCGTATTAAATTCCTGCCTGTCTGGAATTGCTTTCAGTGTAAAGAAGTCCCGTATATACCCGCGGCTCCTCCCCCCCCCCCGGGGGAAATATTGATAGGTGCACAATGATTGATACTTGGCAAAAAACTTATTTTAAATATATTTTGGTGCAGCAAAGGTATTTTGGTTGTATATTGTTTTGCTTTTCCGATCCATTTTCTGCAAATGCAAATATGTACATGTATGCATGTGCCAAAGTCATAAATTGTATTGTATTCATTTATATAATGTATAACATATTTTAACATATATATTCTAAAATATGAACATAAAAACATCAACTGCAAATGCTACAGTTAATATTATTAAACGTTTGTTTGTCTGCTATGCATGTACTATATTTTCATCAATATTAATATTTTAATCTTTATATCGCAACTCCCGTGACATTTTTTACAATTATATGTGTGCAATTTTGGTCATACGGATATTACCGTCAGTAAGTCGTGATAAGCTAATGTGAAAAGTTGTTAGTAGTGTTGTTAGTTTTATATATAATTGTCTATATAATTGCCTATTCTAATAAATTAAAATAATTACAAATTGTTTTGTTCTTGAATGCAAAAGCGTGGTAACATTGTATAATGTTGGTTGTTCAATATATTCTAGACTCTACACACAGAAGCATATAATAATTATTATTACGGTTGTAGATATGTGACTAATTAAAATTAAAGATTAAGATTTCTACAGGGCTTTCTATATTTACATATATAAAATCCAAAATCAACAATAAAAAAATGTTATAGCAGACGACCAGCTAAGGCGCGAATACACGTAATTAACACAGGAAATATCACAAGATATGCACAGAAAACACAATCAAGGTGTTCATTTACACAGAAAGTTTCAACCTTTTCCGTACACATGGACATGAAAAACAGACCCATAAACAATATCCGACTGTTAGAACGGTGAATATGTAGACATTCGTGATTTAAAATATTATCTAAACGTCTACTGGATTACTTAAAATTACTATTACTACTTTCGTTTGAGCAAACCATTTAATTATCACTAAAATCTGATCTGAGTGTACATTAACTCTGTACACAAAGAACTTATCTGGGGCAATGGTAATAGTGTAAAAAATGAATGATTAAATTCCATGATCTGAGTGTACATTAACCCTTTACACAAAGAACTTATCTGGGGCAATGGTAATAGTGTAAAAAATGAATGATTAAATTCCATGATCTGAGTGTACATTAACCCTTTACACAAAGAACTTATCTGGGGCAATGGTAATAGCGTAAAAACGTATCTGGAGCAATGATAATAGTGTAAAAACGTATCTGGAGCAATGGTAATAGTGTAAAAATTGAATGATTAAATTCCATATTTTAATATATCAAATGTATACACAATGGCATTTGAACTTCAGTGCTGTATATCATTTTTATCGAAACAAATCCTAATATTTCGTGTCATACACGTTCCCATAGCAACGAAACTGAAAACACTAAAAACAACACGCACGTACGTTCCAAATGCTTTATTGGGTAGCAAAAGGTACGATCAGCACTCGCAAACAATTAACAGAGTACTAGTTTGTTTTTTTTCTTACAAATAAAATACGCCAATTAATAAAATATATAATAACAGGTTTGATTCTCTAAATTTTATGTTATTATTAAGTCGTATCTCAACAGATGGTCCAGTACAGATAGTCAGAAACAAGTATACGTTGAATGTTGCATGAACAGTTGTTTAAAATGTTGACTTTGTAGGAATTCTCAGGTCCAAAAATCTGAAAATAGGTGCCATATTCTTGTCAAAGCTTTTTTTCTCGATTTGGCACAGTTTTAATAATGTAATGTCTAGTTTTCAGTAGCTCAAAGAAACGGCAACCATTTTCAAATATTGCGACACTCAACTACGGATCCGCAAATTTAATTTAATTACTGTATTATTAATAATAATAAATATCAATACAAAGGAATAAATGTCCTATATCAATACAAATGCATAAATGCCCATATTGTTGACATGTATTGCCCTGTATTCGTTACTTCTAACCACAGAGCTTTGAGAGTGGCACGAAATTTAAACATGAAGACTGGCAACATTCTCTTTGCACTTCTCATGTTTTTTTGGGTAACCGAACAGAAATGTAGAGGTTGGTGGGTGAAGGAATCAGTTGACGTGATCTGAAATGTAAAATAAAATCTTCGATATCAGAAGATGACTTTTAAGCTGTTATGCGTTTTTTGACGTAATCTCAAATGTAAACAACACCACCAAAATTAGTTCATAAATAACTAGCAGGTTAACTCATTTTTGGTGCCGTAGTAACGTTTTTTGTATCCTTTTTATACCCCTATTGCAACAATAGAAGTTTGGAATCATCTCGAAATGACACAGCAACTATTATTTGGATTAAATTATTACCCATATAACCAGTTAATATTTTGACTACATATATGGTTGTTAAAAGCATACACGATCATTTTCGTGTGTTGACCACTATCGACGGGTCTGAGAAATGTGTTTTGTTTCATGCCATAAGTTTCTAATCATTTATATTCCAGATTTAAATTTTGATCCAGATGAGTTTCTTGACTTATTTCATCGTTTAATTCTCAAAGAAATCTAATGGAACATTCATAACGGCGTACATACCCGTTGTCCTTCGAGTCCAAATCCAGTCACATGGTCTTGTCACGTGGTTTACACCTCCTTGACAACGACCTTCCTCCTCACCTGCGGAAATATGTCACGTGATATTTTAGAATTAGATTATTGTCAACCATGTCGGTATTTTCTTAAATGGGCAGTCACAAACAGGATATACTTCTGTGTGCCCACGATATTTTCCCAAATAAATAATTTCACTAAAACCTTGTTTTTAAATAATACTTTTTATAGACGTAACATGTTTTCGACTGATACAAACCTTAAGTGAAAAACCCGATTTTATCTTTAACATGAACGGAACATGTTAAAAAAAATACGTTTTGGTAAACGTTAAACATTTTAGTATAATTGCATGTATATACAATGTATTTGAAAGCACGTTTTTTTATGAGCAACACAAACAATTGAAAGCTAACCTGGTACCTTCGTCCTACTAATATAGTGGGCACACAATCTGTCGCACTTTTGGGACAGTTAATTAACATCACACTCTCAGAGCGGTGTAAATCCCCAGCACGGTTACCCGTCGGTCTGCCGATGAAGACCTTTGTATTAGGACGAAAGCTGCAGTGTTGCTTTCCCCATCCAAATTCATACGACCGCGTCCTAATGCTACTGTTAATCTGGCTAAACCTGTCGCACTTTTGGTAAAGCTTATGAACATCGCACACTCAGTGTGGTGTGATTCCACAGTTTGCTTAACCCTTCAGACTGCTGGTGAAGTCCTTGGTATTAGGACGAATGCTCCATGTTAGTTTTCTATTATTTGCGTTGCAAATACAAAATATTTGAAAATGTATTGTTTAGAACCTAACATTCGTATGATATTAAAGATCCTTACCACAGTGCTCGTGCTGGTAGAGGTACCGGAAGCGGACTGGCTGCGCTGCGAGAGACGCGCCCTCTGCAGTGTGTTCTCTGCATAGTTGGCGCGGTCTTCAGCGCCCTCTAGCTCGTCAGTGACCTTCCGGTACTTAGCCAGGTTGATGGCGGCAACCTCCTCCTGCAAAATACGGTGCTATTAATATTGCAGAAGCATTGTATCAATAAATATATATTTGTAAGTTTCACAGACAAATCATTTTAATAAAAAATAATAAGAAAGCCAATGTCACAATAATCTACGTTTTTAACGTCGTTTGAATGTGAATCAGGCTTTCTCTACTAATCTTGTATCTGACGTTTCTTATCTTTTAATGAAAGACTTTTATATTGTAAAAGCAACGCTTCGACCCTACCAAAAGCTCCGGTTATTACAAATCTACTTACGGCTTCCTCTGCCATGTGTTTGTAGGTCTTGATCTTGTTCTGCAGTTTGTCAATAAGTTCCTGAAGACGCTCCTGGTTCTTCCTGTCCTCGTCAACCTGGAAGGCGACTTCCTTCAGACGGCGGTCAGCCTTGCGGGCGTTCTTCTGGGTCTCAGCGTGACGCCTCTGTTCACTGTCCAACTCGGTCTCCAGCTCGACAATTCTAGTCTCCAACTTGGTGATGTAGGATTTGCCTCCCTTCAAACCCTTGGACTCGGCCTCGCTCAGTCGAAGAGTGACCTCTCGCAGTTCAGTCTCGATGCTTCTGCGGATTCTCTCCAGCTGAGAAGAGTGTTCCTTCTCGGACCTCAGTTCATCAACCAGGCGGTTCGTGTCAATGGTCATCTTCTTGCAGTTATCATCAGCTCGTCGAACTTCACTGCTCATCTCTTCAAGGTCGGCGGACATGGCGCTTATGTCGGCTTCCAGTCTCCTCTTAGCGCTGGCCAGGCTCTGCATCTGAGAGTTCAGCTCGTTGACACGGTCGCTGGTCACAACCAGTTCGCTTTCAGAAGCCTTGCGCGCTCTCTCGGCGGACTCGAGGGCGGAGCGAACCTCACTGCACTCGTTCAATACGATTGTCACGCGGCGCTCAGCGGTTGAAACGTTCTCAAGGGCCTCGGAGGTCTTGCGGCGTTCCTCGTCAATGGCGGCCTGGAATTCGCGAGCCTGTTCCTGGAATCGCTTAGCGTTCTTCTCCATGTCGGCCCTGGCACGGTTAGCGGCATCTAGAGCGGCCTCGAGTTCATTGATGTCGGATTCCAACTTCTTGCGGACTCTCTGTGCTTCAGCCTTGGCCTTGGTTTCAGCCTCCAGTGTTGCCTGCATGGACTCCATGGAACGGGCATTGTTGTGTCTGCAAGAAAAGTTGTAATACACTAATATATTACATTGCCAGTTCTTCATTTAATAATTTAAAGTAGATCATACTCGCACAGTGGTATACTTGATAACATTTAAGAGTATTTATTTGCGACTCTAGCAAATTTTTTATCGCAATTATATTTATGTCCATATATTATAATTTATTGTCAACGCGAACCAACCTTGTGTTTTCGAACTCCTCTTCCTTCTCCGCGATGCGTCTGTCAATCTCAGAACGGATTGCGGTGATTTCGAGCTGAGCACGTGCTACCTTGGCCTCTTCCTGCTCAAGAGTAGACTCAGCCTCCTCTAGGGCGGCCTGCAGTTCCTGTTTCTCCAACTCGAGACGGCGGCGGATCTTGTCGACCTCGTGCACGCTTCTGCCTCCCTCGGATAGTTGGTCGGTAAGGTCGGAGATCTCAGCTGCAAAAGAAATATGATGGTCATGAATAGCAATGACAACATAGTATTTCTACTTAATAAACTGTAATGTATATAGAGGCTTTAATTTTGCAGAATTTTGTTGTTGTTTTTTCTAAAAGAATCTACAATGTAATTCTTGAGCTGCTACTCAGGCCTAAATAGTAATTATGTTTGTTTAGGATCTTACCCGTCAAGTTAATGTTTTCTCTCTTCAGAGAGTCAACGGTGCTGATGACCTCTTCATACTGTGTCTTCACCCGGAACAGTTCGGCCGAGTAGCTGCGAGACTCCTTCTGTGCGTTCTCCAGCTCGGACTGCAGGGAGCGAACCTTGAGCTGCCAGTCGGCTATGGTCTTGTCGAAGTTCTTGTTCCTCTTCTCCAGAGCGTTCACAGCAGCGCTGGCACGGTCGGAGTTAACTACAGCGTCGTCAAGCTCCATCTGCAGGCGACTGCGATTCTTCTCCAAGCCACTGATCTTGTTATTGGCTGCGTCGAGAGCGGACTCGGTTTCCTGGAGCTTGGATGACAGTTTACGTCTGGTGTCTTCGAGTTCCTCGGCGCGTGCAATGCCTTCGCTCTCGTACTTGACGCGCCAGGCGTTGGCCTCTGCGTTGGCGCGAGACAGCTGTCTCTGGAGGTCGGTCTTAGCGTCGGATTCCTCCTCGAGTTGTTCACGGAGAGCGTCCATGTCAGACATGGCGTTGCGCAGGTCGCTGGCCAGTTTCTGGCGAGCCTGAAATCATTACATCGGCAATAGTAAACGTTAATTTAACAAAATAATCATGTCATTGCCATGCTTAAATGACACAAATGGACGTTCTATTCACAAGTGTATAATACTATACAGTTTCAATTAACACTTGAAAACAGTGTACAGTGATTTTATATTCTCTTACTCTGATCTCATCGTCAACGTTGCGCTTGGCCTCCTCCAGCTGAGAGAGGAGGTTGGATCGTTCCCTGTTCAAGGCGTTGATGCGGCTCTCGGCCTCCTCCAGCTGACGAATGATGTCGGCGTTGTCAGACAGCAGGCGGCTCTTGGTGGCGTTCAGTTCCTGAATGTTGCGGGAGCTCTCGTCCAGCTGGTTGTTAAGGTCCGCGATCTGAGCCTCTACTTGTTTGCTCATCTTGTCAGACATGCCCTGGAATAGCGAGAAATTTTTTAATTAACTCTTAATTAACTCTTTAAAGATAAATGTGTACGAGTCCATATGAGAAAGCCTTAATTAAGACGAAAGGTAACCAAATTGAAATTTTATGTAATATACATATTTAATTGTAACTGCTGTACTGAACAATTCATCGTGTTTGTGTTAATACTCGATAAGTTTGAAATGTAATTACTTGTAAAGTACTTACGCCCTTCTTAGAGACATTGACGACTTGGTCCTGAAGATCAGCAATTTCCGACTTCAGTTGGGCCTTCTCTTTCTCGACCCTGTACAAGAACACACATAATAAGTAAACGTTACATGTTACCTTGAAAAAATACTCACTTTTAATTATTTTTTATTCGTTTGAGAATTTTTGGAAGGAAATTGAAACATTATTTGGATATACATTTTGCCATTTGAATGACATACCTCAGCTCAAAGAAGAAATATCACACGACTGATGTGATAAATGATGCACTTGCAGAATGAAATATATTAAAACTTACTTTTGCTTGACCTTCTGGAGCTGATCGATCTGGTCGGCCATCTCGTTGCTGGCGTCCTGTGCCTTCTTGCGGAGAGCGGCGATGGTGGACTCGTGCTGCATGCTCTGTTCTTCAAGATCACGGCGCAGCTTCTGTACCTCGGCTTCCCGTTTCTTGTTGAGCTCCAACTGGGCGGCAGTCTGACCTCCCTGCTCGTCCAGAGCCTCGGCCAGGTCTTCCAGTTCACGAGCGAGATCGCTCTTCTGTTTCTCGACCTTAGCCCTGGCTTGCCTTTCAGCTTCAAGCTCCTCCTCCAGCTCCTCAATGCGGGCCTGGAGATCTTTGATCTTTCTCTGGAGCTGAGCTACAAGACCTTGTTCTTCTTCCAGTTTCTGGCTGACGGTCTTGATCTCGTTCTCCTTCCTGGAACACAACAGAACATCCACGTTTAGTGTTTTACAATTTACTTAAATAAAAAGGTGCATGGACAGTGTTATCAGAATACATATTTAACATGTTGACTGATGTATGTCTTATTTAAATGTTACATTTTGATGTCGGTTTTACATTTGCCTGAACTAATATAGCATCTACTTTTCAAATGACAACTAACGCAATAATTCAGTACAATAGCGGTAATATCTTGTGTCCTTAATGTTCCAATATTTTTATAAAATAAAACATGATATACAAGTGAGCACATATCGTTGTGTCAATATCATATTCTCAAGTTTTGTGACTATAATGCAATCTGGTAACAAAAACTGCGTACTTCTTAATGTCTCCCTCGAGGCCTGACTTGACGCGCTCCAATTCCTCGACCGTTGCCTGAGTGGCCTGCAGATCTCCTTCCAGCTTCTTTTTGGCCTTCTCCACATCTCCACGGATTTTCTTCTCGCGTTCCAAGTTGTCCTCCAGCTAGGTGAAATACATAAATAAATATGTTATTTTCTACATTAGTGACACACACAGATATATCTGACATATTTTAGATATTATATACCTATCGAATTTCGTCAATTTCTAATAACCCTACTTAAGAATGGCTAATTATTTGTTTATAGCAGTAACCTGGTACTCTCTTTCTTTATACCATTCTTTATAGACATATACTTACAAAAAGTGTAACGATAAGAACAATGTAGAAAATGTAGCGGTTATAAATTCAGTAAACATCTTACAAACTTATTTTTTTTAATGCCCTACTAAAACTTAAACCATTGTCTTTAGTGAACATGTTTACAACATTGCAGGATAATAACAAGCTGCCAAACAAGAATTTAAACGTACCTCATCGAGAGTACTCTCCAGTTTCTGCTTCAGCTTGTTCAGGTTGTTCACCTTTTCTTCCTCGGCCTTCAAAGCTTCCTGGGTCTTCTTGACGGTCTCGTCAAGGGCCTTCTTCTCCTTGGTGAGTTTTCCAATCTGCTCGTCCTGCTGAGCCATCTCTCCCTGCAGGGTCGTGATCTGGTTGTCCTTCACCTGGATTACAAAATTACAGAGAAATGAATTCAAATAAGCGTATACAGATAAGTAGTAACGACTCCTTGCAGATTCGGTAATAACATCTATATAAACTTAACTCAACAAACCACTTAGTCCAATAAACACTTCAAATAACATTTACTTAATGTTAAAACGCATACTGCTTCACAGTTCATCTTCAGGTATTATTAAAAATTCCATAGCTCATATTAGAACCTACCTGTCTGTCGTGCTCAGCCTTCTTGAGGGAATCTTCGAGACCCTGGATGTTCTCCTTCAGCTTGGCAGCCTGAGCCTCAAGTTCTTGTCTCTGGGCTTCAAGCTTGCCAGCGTTTCCTTCATCTTCAGCGATCCTCTCTTCCATCTCCTTGAGCTGAGCTTCATATTCAAACTTCTGCTTGGTGAGGTTTTCGACGGTTTCCTCCATGTCTCCGAGGGTGTCGCCCTCAGCAGCGAGCTGAAGAACCGCATTCTCTTTTTCTCTTTGCAGAAGGACGCAACGTTCTTCCAGTTCCTTTTTGATTCTTTCAACCTTTGCGAGCTCTTCCTTAGTCTTGGCAAACTCTTCTTCCATCTTCTTCACCTCGTCTTCAGCACGAGCGGCGTTGAGAAGAGGCTTGACCTTGGTGTAGAGTTTCCACCACTGCCAGTTCCTTAGCACCATCCATTTCCTGATGTTCCTCTGGATCGAGGCCAGGGCGGTCCTCTGGTCGTTCAGTTTCTTGCACTGTTTGCGCATGAGATAACCTCTGATATGAGCCTGGAAGAGAGACACGATTCCGGAGAGGCGCTCGTCGCGCATGTCCTCAAGGTTACCCAGGACACCGGCCTTGAAGAACACCTTGGTGCTGCCGATCTTGTATTCATTGGGGTCGATCTGAATGGCGGTCAAGATCTTTTCGGTAACAACTTTGCCGTCAACAAATCCAGATGGGATGGCGTTGGGAGCCAGGATAGAGTATCTGAAGAATATCACATGCGTTTACAATATATTAACAAACGGTTCTTAGCAATAACATACATTATGTTTTAGTGTATACACATGACAATGAGTTTATCAACATCGAAGTTAATCTCTAAACAATGTTTAATTATTATCGGTCGGAATTAAAAGCAAATAATTCCTTGTTTATACTTTCTATTAGTAACAATGAAATGTCTATTTATGGACAGAGATGATATACCTCTGTTTGAACTCAGCGTAGAGGACTCTGCTTGGGAATCCCTTTCTGCAGATACGGATACCCTCAAGCACACCGTTGCACTGGAGCTGGTTAAGGACAAGAGCGGCATCGATCATTCCTGGGGTCTTCAACTCGTTGGGGATGATGCAACGCACGAAGTGAGGGTGGGTGTTGTACAAGTTCTTCATGAGCTTGTTCAGAGATTCCCTGTGAGTGGCGGAGATGGTCTGGAAAGCAGATGACTTGGCCTTCTTTTTGCCACCACCTTCGGCCTCTGTTCACAATAAACGGATACTACTATGATTTAATGATTAAGAGAAAATGTGGCATTTTCTCGGTGTACGATGATTTACACATTCGTATCGGTCCTTGATATAAAATTTAGATTTAATGTACGTTGAATATTACTATTAGCTACGGTACTATAGCGAACAATCATTTTAAATATTCTGATCTATCAATTGACGTTAGACGCTATGAATGAATTAGAAATGAAATACCTTTGGGGGCCTCGAAGAGCACTCCGACGAGTGGTTCCTTTGACTCGGAAAGCAAAGCGACGACAGTCTCGTTCAGGGGATCCTTGTTCTTCTCAAGCCAGTTAGAGATGTTGTACGGGACCTTTTGTTACAAACGTTTAAAGTAACTATGTTAATGACAAAATGTAACGTATGAAATCGATGACAAATAACTGTTATCAACCTTATAGAACGTATAAACACTACGTATATCAATACATATTGCACTGTAATATTGCCACACTTACAGCTCCGGCGTAGTGGCCCAGCTCAAAGTGAGCGTTGCCTCCACCCTTGCGGTTCTTGTTCACCTTTCCAAAGGCCTTGGACTTGCCGAGATGGTTGGTCTTCAGCTTGTCCTCGAATGTCTTGTCGGAGGCCTTCGGGAACATGCATTCTTCCTCGAGGATGGACAAGATACCCATGGGCTACAATAAAGATTAAACGAAATAGATGTCTCGTTTGCCGCGTTTGACAATAGGCATCACTTTCTGACACCTATATATTACTAAATGGTTAACTGTTATTAGTTTAAAACAAATGATTCTTTACACCGTCAACATTCAGTGTCATCTAAAAGTACCACAGAATACAATACGATCAAAGTGACGCCAATGCAAAAACCATAAGGCTTGAAGATGAAATATATCTGGTACCTGCGAATCGTACATGTTGTAAAATATGTTATATATACATATAAACCGCTGATAATGATAACAAACTTCTTCCATGGCCAGCTACATCTTTAAGAATTACCATACGTAATGAAACAACATATTGCAAAGTGCTTAAGACAATTAAAGCCGAAGTGCAATCTGAATAGTGCATCTTACCTTCTCAATGAGTTCGATACAGGCCTGCAGGTCCATACCAAAGTCGATGAACTCCCACTGGATGCCTTCCTTCTTGTATTCCTCCTGCTCGAGGACGAACATGTGGTGGTTGAAGAACTGCTGCAGACGCTCGTTTGTGTAGTTGATGCACAGCTGCTCAAAGCTATTAAACTGCGAAGCAGAAATATCAATTTTCATGATGTCAACACTACATTTGAGCTTACAAACTTTAGAAGGGTGAATATGGGATGAAAGCTTTCAATGTACATTTAAACCGTTGGAAACAGTTTTCGACGAGTGTTGTACTGTTAAGGACAACGTCAATACAAGACAACTGGAAAATAATATTTTGTAAAATGAACATAATAGTTAAACTGTTAAAAAAACAAAACACAAATCATGCTTACGTCGAAGATTTCGAAACCGGCAATATCGAGCACACCGATGTAGTAGTTTCTCTTGGCCAAGGTGTCAAGGGTCTGGTTGACTCTCTTCACGAGCCAGTTGAACATGCGGTCGTACAGGGACTTGGCCAGGGCGCTCACGGAGTACGTCACCTGCTCCTTGTTGCGGCCCTGGACCACGAACTCGGTACCGACCTTGATCTTGGGTTTCAGCAGACCCTTGAGCAGGTCACCGCTGTTGATGCCCAGAAGGAAGGCAACCTTCTCGGCTTCTGAATTACGAGAAGAATAAATGGTTTAACTAAAAGTAGTTGACTGTAAAATATACACAAATGTACCAAAACATAATATTTATTGTAACATGTTTGGAAAAACTTCTGTATAAAACCTTGTAATTTATAAAGAAAGAATATGTGATGGTTAGCTTATCAATAACGGTTAATGGTGTTCAAGGAACCAATAATGGTTTAAGTTATATGCTGCATATTATAAGATAACTAAACAGCTTACCGGCGGTTCCGTCGGCCTCGGCCTGCTCCTCTCTGGGGTTCTGTTTCCACTTCATCTCACCAAAGTGCAAGATGGTGGCGGTGCACTTGTACATGCTGTTCTTCTCATCCTGGGTGAAGCCGAGAACGTCGAAGGCTGACTACAAAAAAACAATTAGCGGCGTAAAGTGTGTTGAAGTGAAATTGCATAAACAAAAACCACTATACATAGTATGTGGGAAACTCACTATTTGCTGCGATATATTGAAAAACAAGTAAAACAGTAATGGTATGTTACAGGCATTTGGCGGCGTGAAGTTGAAATTGCGTCAGTGAAACTGATATAGCTAAATATCGGTATTTGCCAAATTAATTTTAAATATATGTAAAACACAAGTGATGTGCAAAACTAGTAAAACTTTAACTTACGTCCGTCGCCTTCATTTCCTCGGTGTCGTCAATGCCGTCGACGGTGAGTACACCCTGGTTGATGTAGGAATACAGTCCCGGGTCGGGGGTCACAAGGCACATCTCTGTGGAGGGATAATAGTCCGTCTTATTTAAATGTTAAACAAGTACACCGTTGCGTTAATGATTGTCTGCGCTTCTACAACATGTGTAGACAAACGTAAATAGTCTCTGTAATTGTTGCTTAAATGTATTAATGACCTACTAATGAATTCAGTTTTAAAACATTTAGAGTTTACGCCAATAATACAATGTAAAACAAAAAAAAATATGTATTTTTAAGAATGTATTTCTATTTAATAATATATGTTCTGCTAATTCAAAATAACGCATGGAATTAATAAAAGAAGCAATACAACGCTAAGAATACTTGTATATAAATACTATAATACGTGTACAATCTTATAATTTGATTTGTAACTCATTTAATTTACCGTGAACTTTCGGGAAAACGGGTGTCATAATCTGGTAGAAAATATGATAATTTCTCTCTGCGGATTGCTGGTAGGTCACTCTGGACTTTTCCAGCAAATCTTAAAACGAAACGGGTTTACGTACAATACAAACAACACATAGACGTAACGCCGTGTCTTAAGGCATCGTCACCCGACCGGGACTAGCGTGCGGGCGTTACGGAGCACGCAGGACAAAACATTAGGTGTTTTACCATGGTACTTGGGAAACACATTGGTGAGGATCTGATAGAAAATGTGGTAGTTTCTCTCCGCCGACTGTTGGTAAGTCACACGAGACTTCTCGAGCAGGTCTGTAAAAATTACACTTGTCTCGTAAGAAAGACATTAAAGAACATAATCAATGCCAAAAACTATTATCGTAGTCAAAAACATTGCCAAACCTAACAAAAAAGATACAATGTTGGGTTATTTTTCCGTACGCCTACGGCATATTGCTTTTCATTTTTTGTATAGTTTAATTTTACAGACTGATAATAGCTGCCACAACGACCAATGCCCAATCTGACTGGATAAAATATATATTAGACATGACATTATTAACATGTAATTTCTGAATAGTTATACATTTAAGTATACATTTATTAATATTAGGAACGAGAAGTATCCATACTGAGGCAGATTTACGTGCACAAATGTGTTTATGATGTATGAGCATATTTCAGACTAGCGTTTGACTGTTTGTTGAATACGGAAGATTACGTTGTTCATGAATATTATGTTGAATAGAGATTAAACAGTAATTTATGATCGTGAATTATTATTTAACTAGAAAGCACTTGGAGAGCGCGGACCTCCGCCAAGACAGGTAACCATTAACAAATTACACATGCCAATGGTGTGTTATCTCCCTTGCTTATATTCCAATAATAAAGAATCATGGATCCTGACGGTGATCCGGATCGATACCAAACTCTTAACCATTTGTTCATTGTCCCATTTCCAACAGAAAAGTCCATACAAATTCATTTATAACTGTTTGCGTAAAGTTGCTTACAAACAAACAGGAAACAAACAAACATACCCACAGTAACAAAAACTTAACCCTGTGGCGGAGGTGATTAGTGTTATATATTATGCAAGGAGAACTTACAGTGCTCGATGTCAGCTCCGGCGATCTTGCCCGAAGGTCCGAAGTGGATACGGATGAATTTACCCTGGAGTAGTCGGAAAAGGGATATTTAGCAATAATTTATTGATAACGCATACTAACTTCCGTGACTGTATACAAGTACCGGTATACAAACTTCGACATAGGACCTTTTTCGTGTTTTTAAATCACTTTAAAACTTGGTGTTTTCTTTACGTTCAGTGTTTTTTATAAACCGACTTAAACACAAGAATAATAACAATTATCAGTAGCAAATAATGTATGTAGCTTCTGTTGTTTACGAGCACCAATATGAATTGCTTATTAGTATTATTATTATTATTATTATTATTATTATTATTATTATTACAATAATTGTGTTACAAAGACATGGCATTTTGCAGTAAGTCAAAACATATAAAGCAAAAGCATACGCTGAAAAGAAGATATGAGACACAACACAACTTTGTTGAACAGTTCATTGTACAATATACAGCATCACCACAACATTGCTACAACGTGTACACCTGTACTTGCGCGTAACGTGGTTACATTCACGTGGATCGAAAACACGTGCGACACGTGCTGCCTCGTGCGTGCGGCTAAAAACAACAGGAATATGTCGAATAAGGGGGAAAGGAATAATACAATATTCGCCATTTAAACGCCCTGCATTCCGTTCTATATTTAAAATATACTCTTACTGATGGAAAAATCTTCTTTAATACTTTATAAATCACGGCAATGTCATTTTATAAATGAGGCGTGCCGTGGGAAAACCAGGCTTAATGCATTTGCGTGAAGTGACATCCCAGATTAGCCTGTGCAGTCAGCCTTAAATATTTATACGGTATAAAACACATTAAGAAGCATTGGAATTTCAACGGAATGTTTTTTAAATAAAGCTTAAAAGTGCTTTAAGTAAAATTGTTGACTATAATTTATCATTTGTTGCATTTGAAGACGTATATTTATGGTCTGGTTATGTAGTTATGTTTCTGTATACTGCTCATCGAATTAAATAGCGTTGCTAGTATTTCGGTTTTAAACGTTTCCACGAAATGCATTGCACTTAAATTTTGAAAATGTACGGAAATAAATCTTGTAAGGAGGACAGGTACAGGAGCATATTATAAGACATATTCTAACATGATACTCGCTGATTTTTCTATAGAAAAAGGAAAACATTATCGTTGTTAAACTACCCAATAAACAACGCAAAAAGTAGTCCCGATTCTGAGCGGAGCATAGTAAAATGTAGTTATCTTTACATTTGCAAAAATATTTGCCAGATCATGTTAGAATCGAAATAAGTTTCGCATTATCGTTGTTTATCGGCCAATATACAACTCTTTGTTGTGCTGATGCGTGGCTAACGCCCCCGTGGTTAAATTCCTACGCATCAGAACTCCAAATCGTTGTTTGTTGGCCCATAAACAACGATAAATCGAACATTATTTCATAAAAATAAACAATAAATGTCCAATAAACAAATTAAAAGGATTGGGTTAAGTGTACTTAATCGTTAAACTATTGAAAGGATTTCAAGTCAATGGAATAGCAAGAGATGCTCAAGAGCAGTAGGGTTTAAACTATGAAAAGTCGGAAAGGAGATCCAGAATTTACATATAGTATGAACAAACAAAGATCTGGGTATGTAGACACACTTAACAATTTCATATTTAATCAGTGAACACCTCAGCAGGCTTATACTTTCATTTTATTGTTTCTTGCAGTCCATTGTGAAATTATGTATGCAAACATGGCAATAAAATAAATATCTCATGTGTTTAAAATATTTTACCGGGATACAAAATATTGTAGCATAGGTATTTTAGAAATGTGTTATGCTTAGATATAAAGGCCATTTGTTAGAGTGCGGTATAGGAGGGGCCAATTCACTGTCTGACACATCAAATGTAGCAGGAGTCACTTACGAATCGCGAGGAGTTGTTGTTACGGGTGGTCTTGGCGTTACCGTACGCCTCGAGGACAGGGTTGGCCTGCACAATCTGGTCCTCCAGGGAGCCCTGCGAACAGAACAGAACACTAACAGTTAAGTAATGGATATCTCACAGACAACAGTAGGAAGTAAGCAGATAAGTAATGAATATCTCACAGCGAACAGGAGGAATGGATGATAGTCTGAATTTCTAACGATTCTAAAACAGTATACTGAACGCTTTAAAGTACGTTTTACTGAATGTCTTAGCATAGCTCTCAGCATCAGCAATTTTTTTTTGTATGCAAATATTGTATTTAAAGTACGCGCAATATATGCGTATATCTATGCAAAGGTATGGACATGAATCCCGGGGGTAGAGTGTAAGGCATTACCTTCTTGTTGTCGCCGTGATCCTCTGCCCCGGCCTGTTTCTGCTGGGCGGCGGCGACCTTGGCGAAGTACATGATGACCTTCTTGGTGTTCTCAGTCTTTCCGGCACCAGACTCGCCACTGTCGGGTAGAGCAAGTAATTAGACGGTTAATAAGAACAAGACTACCTACTGTCAGGTAAATAAGTAATCTGACGGCATTTCGCGACTAAGTGGTAAGTTAATAAACAAAATACTAGCCTCTGTCACGCAGAACTGGAAATAAGAAGGTATGCCACAAGTGAGAAGTAAGTTCATAAGTACCATGGACATTAAAGACTAAAGACAAATATATTCCCTGTTCCATATAACAAACGCATTAATAAACATCTAATGTAATTCATTTAGCTCGTTTTTTATCGGGCAATGGCAGCGACTTTTTAGTGGGAAAATGTGTCATGGGCTCATCCAGCTTTCGGGTTTATTTCGTTACATACACATTGTATATAACTTCGTGTAACTTACGTAATCAAGCAGGACTGGTTTTCCAAACCCCCTATTAATCTAGGAGGGGGGGGGGGGGGGTAAAAAAAAAACAATTATTTTTTGCGGCATATTCACCACACAGTGCCTCCGATGAAAGAAACTATACCTTATCTATAAATAGGGTCATAGAACAAGACATTTCACAATATGAGTTTTAAATTTACTTTTTCAAAATATGAATTACCGAAAGCCGCACATAAGCGACAGGACAAAGTTAATCAAAATTTCTCTGTTTATTAAATAGCCATTAAATAAAAGAAATCTCATGTTAAATGTGTAATGTTATAACAGTAGCTAAACCATTTTACTAGCTATATATTCGTCCTTATAAAATACAAATATCAATCAAATTTGTGTTAACGAATATATAATAAAAATCAATAGTATTAGGAATGTTTAATACAAATAGATAAATCGTACAATATTAAGATCGATAAATATATATAAATAATATAGCATAGTGCTATTATGTTTTCATGCATGTTCCATATAAAGATATATGATTATATATACCGGATCTATTCATCCATTTTGTATAACGTGACTTAGTTTACTATTATATTTTGTTTGTATTGTTATATTGACGTCGTACGTGGTGCAAGTCATAATAATACACATGTTCTGTTCTGTTCTATTCAAAACTCCTGACGCATCACATTTTCAAAGCTCCTTATATTCCATAACGAAGATAGTAACATTCAATTACAGGTAATCAAAACACGATATTGTTATAATTATGCAAACATGTTCCAATAGTAAAATTGCGCCGAACAGTGTTCACAATGAGGTACGGCTCAGTAACACGCACGAGGTACGGCTCAGTAACACGCACGAGGTACGGCTCAGTAACACGCACGAGGTACGGCTCAGTAACACGCACAAAGGACAATATAACAAATGGCACGCGTCAATAACGGTTATGTCCCCCTCTTGTATTCAGTACCGCAGTGCATCTCCGACGCATGGAAAGAACAAAAGTGGTCACCGTGTCCAAAGAAATAGTGACCACTCTTGTTTTTTTCCTAGAGTAATCCTCTGTATTAAAATGAGCTTTAAATATGTGATGCGTTAGGAGTTTTGATTAGTATATATATATAACTTCATGTAACTTACGTAATCAAGCAGGACTGGTTTTCACGATCTGGAAATAATAAGACATTAAAAATAATAACTTTTATTGAAAACCGTATAGTTAAATTCAATAATTTAATCAAACTCAAGCTTCTTGTCATCATCATCATAAATGATCTTCTATAAAGACTAATTTTATCCCTGAAAACAAACTGCTGAAACTGTATGTGAAATGTAAAGGTCGACACATCCCTATCGTGTTTTATCTTACCAAGTTACAAACCTTGGGAGAGATTTCATGTACTGACTTGGCAAAGATCAAAATGGCAAGCACGTATTACAAGGAGCAAAGTAGGAGAAAAGTAACATTATATATGATGAATTCGATATCTGACAGAAACGACTGCATCAGTCTAATAATCTGCTAAATAATTTACGCATCATACAATGAATTAAGCGATAATTAACTTCGTATGTTCCCTGGCAGAGATAGCGAGCGCGGCCATGACATGTAACAAGACAGAACCCCAATACATGTTAAAGCTTGATGCTTGTTTATTGTTGCATTACAAAGTGTTCTGTACTCCGACGAGATACAACAAATGTCATGGCCACGTGTAGGCAATTAGCATTAATTACGCTGTAGGAGCGTAAACCGGTTGATAAGCCCACGTCGGCGGGGCTAATTACTCCGTTAATGGGGATCGTGATTGTTTCGAGCTTTTGTTCCCAATTGTTACCTCAGACATATGTCTCGGGTATGAAGTTTAATCATACTGTGCGCAATGAACACATATACTCAATGACATCACTGTGAGGCGTGCGTACTAATTATTAGTGATTGCCAAGCACCGCTAATTAAGCTGAGGTTTCAGGTTTTATTGATGACGCCAAATATATTAACAGCTGGTTAACCATACAGCATACGAAATATTAAAATTAACTATAATACGATGAGCATATATTCTGAGAAGAATTAGCCCTAAAAGCGGCGTAATACCTATGGGAACGAGATTGTAATATTTACTTTCATAAAAGTAACGTATATTCTGAAAGCGCGTTATTTTCGTGAATTTTGATAAAAAATATGTGTGCAATGAAATAATGTCGAAACAAATACTTACAGGTACAGTATACAAAAATAATACGATTAAGTTAAACCAGATACCAATTCTGTTTATTGCATGAAACGCCGAAAAGCGAAAGATTATGTAGACAACAGAATTGTGCAATAGTTTCCGTTGTTGTTGTTTTTTTAACAAATACAATGATTTCCTAGGCTTTGATTGTGTACGATTATTACTGTCGGTAAATCAAGAACATCAAAGAGAAAAGATAGCATAAACACAAAAACATAGAATAACGCAGATAACGGGAAAAAATACCTTACAAAGGGGAGTAATGAACGTATTTTCGTAAAAGGTACTATGTTCTGAATTACTTACCCTGCAACATGTTCTGAAAAGCGTAGTCAGCGACGGCGAACAAGTGGGGTGGCATTTCCATCTTCCTCTTGCCGCGGTACTTGGCGATAATGGAGTCCAGGTAGATCGGCAGACGACGGTAGGGGTTCACGGCCACGCAGAAGAGACCGGAGTACGTCTGCACAATATCAGGGAACATAATTAGCTTGGAAACTCGAAATTTAAACATTACCAATTGAGTGATATTTTGTTATCTTTAAACTAGTTTAAAGCGATCTGGAAAAATGTGAAATAGTAGTAGTACATTTGTGAGGTATTCCTTTTATACGGTTTATATATGTATTTTAAATGAAAACTCAATGTAGATAAAATAAAATTTGTACTGATGCGAGTATTTCAATAAGTGACGCCACTTACGTAGATAAAGCCGTTGACGTAACGGCCTCGGAGGTTGTTAAGCACAGAGGCCTCGTTCAGGTAGGTCATGTTGGCCATGTCGTCGCACTGCTCGAACTTGGGAGGGTTCACCTGCTGAAGATCGTCCTTCTTAAAGGTCTTGCTCTGTGAAAAAAAGAGAAATGTATCCGAATTAATACATGTCCGAATACGAGTGCGATATTGTATCCGAATTAATAAATGTCGAAACATATTGACTTGTTTCAAATAAAGCATATCTAAATAAGTGAATATGCATGTAACGACATTTAAATATGCTACGATCACCAATATTGAAGGTGATATTCTAGACACGAGTTTGGAAACCATTTTACAGTATAACCATCCATGCCTGCAAACGAAAACTTGTGTTAACGGGAGTGACAAGGCTTGCCATTATTACCAAGTTAATGTATTTTATTAAGAAAAGAAATTAGAGAAATGTCTAAATTTAAAACACCAGTAAAAGGAGACTACCTCGTTGGTCCTGAGGACCTTGATGGTGATGTCGTCTCCCTTGGAGGATACGATCTCTCCGCGCGTGAACCCTTCCTGCTCATCCGGCACCCAGCACGCCTTCTTGCCGTCGAAACCAGCCATTTCCTGTCATGCGCAATGAGCAATAATCGTAATTTTATGTCTTCTATAAACCAGCAAAATTTTTAGCTCAAATTAAAGCATTGTTCATGTAGGGAAAGATCGAGAGCAAAATAGCAGGGTGCTGCACCCTGTTCCTTTTTGCCCCCCCCCCTCCTCCCCTGCTGCCCCTCTGGGATGGTGATCACATCACTGTTGAATATCATTTAAAATGCAATATATTTTTGGAGATATTCAATTACAAATGAATTTACCATGTTCATAAGCCTTTATTTAAGGTAATAAATGTATGAAAACCTTTCATTTACCAAATTATTGGAATATATTTGATAACTGACCCGCCCCCCCCCCCCCCCGCTCCTTCTGAGCAGCTCCGTGTACCTTCTTTTTATCCTAGATATTTCCCTAGTTCATGCAATATTCTGCAGTTTAGTAATACATTTCATAATACTGATGGGCATTCGAATTAGCCATTTGCGGTCATGCACACTGTGTAGTATTAGGGAGTTTTATATCTTATGGATACATTATCCTTCAAAACCATAATAAGATTACAAAATTGATTGTACAATAATAATAATCTATGGTGGCATGTTTCTGCATAAGATATCCATGTTAAACAAATTTTTGCGAAAATTTCAAAAACTATTTTTACGTTTTCGTGAAAATATTAACTGATTATCAAGAAAAAAAAAGGTCAAAGAAGTGCCCAGTACTGCATGAAAAGTGAACATATGTGGACACGATAGTTATGTTTTCATGAAAATTTCCGAAATTTCACAATATTTGTATTAAGCCTTTCGTGGAAAATAGTGCGATCTTTAAATAGTTATCGCATGCAGTTCAAGTCATTGAATTGAACATTTCCATTTCAATACGGTGGCCGTAAGTGAAGTGGTAGTAAAAAAAACTGTTCATGAAAACTGCGTATATTTTCATGAACAGTTTAAAACTTAGTCAGGTTTTCACGGAAAGTATCTGGTTATCTTATGCAGAAGTATGCCACCATAATAATCCATTTATGTTAAAAATGTTATGATTGCGATCCCCCCCCCCCGCCCCCCTCTGCTTAGCCGCATTGATATCACAGACCTACATACTTTGCGATATTAAACTTTTACAGATCTGATGTGTGCAAGACATTCGATTAGGGGTTTTATGCCGTACCATCTAAGTGAAAGTTTTACACCGTACCTGCATGACCTTCTTCCGGTCCACCCACAGGTACTTGAAGTCGGGGTCGCTTGAGAAGTCTGCCATCTTGGTTGCTACTAGTTACCCGTCGCCGTTTAGACGAAAAACAGAAGAAGATTGGAGAAAAAAATGAGGTAAGAACGTTTCTTTTCACTGAAAGAAAAATATGAACAAATTCATTTTTTCATTTGCTTATTTGCACTGAATAATATACATTAAATAAATTGTGTGTGTATGAAATTTCCTTTTTACATGATAGTTTACAATGTACGTTATTTACATGATTAGAATTTAAAAGACTTACAAACTCCTATTTATGAAAATGAAATGAATAAAACGCTTAAAAACAAATGAAAGAATGAGTGAATGAGTGAGAGCGTGAGTAAGTTAGTAAATGTGAATAAATGAATGAATGAATGAATTAATTAATTAATTAATTAATTAATTAATGACGAATGAATAGATGAATGAATGAATGAATACACCCTGCAGCAAATGCCATTGAGAAATCGCATAAACAATTGAATTTCAAATAACCTCAAACAAATAATAAAAGGTAACAAAAAATGAAGACGACAAAAAAATACCATTCACTCACCCTGTGCCCGTGAAAGAGTGCTCTGGCCAGAAACCATCGTGTACCGGTATTTATATACATTTCGAGCCTACCCATAGCGAAGCCGACCACGTGACTTTCAGACCGCACGTGGAACCAAAAATAATAAATAATCGGAATCCACCGGTCAGATTCGTTGCAACTTCGGACATGTACAACAATAGTTACGGAACTAACCGAGTAGATACGAGCTCGAATTCGTGGACTTACGATGAAATCGATCCAATCACTAAGTCTTAGACAAGCAACAATCGACAGTTATGGAAATAGTGTTGATCTCGCTAACTGTGCAATAAAGAATAAGCAAACCACATGGCATAATCAGTAATTATCGAAATGATCTACAATACGCGAGCTGATAAGCATCTCTTAATGGCGTCCAATGTATTGGCGTTCCAAATCACTATCGTACCTCTGACAAATCATTATTACCGCGCATGTAGATAATAAGGTTAATTAGTTACACACGTCTATTGTATATTGCTGTCTTTTTGCTGATTTCGCCCATCGCTCAAGATCCGAAACCAGACCACTCATTTGTGGCACATTTTCCGAACAGTTCAACATTCGGATAACATCCCATGTTGTTACTTCTGAACATAATGTATGCACCATCAGCGCAAAAATGTGCTAAAGATCAAAGTTTTGTGCTTTATACCCGGTATATATTTTCAATCAATATATAAAACAAACGACAAACAATAATAAAGATAGATTTCTTTGAAAGCTTTTAAATCAGTGTTAGCGTTTTCGCTGCATGCGAGTGATCGGAATTGTGTAAAAAGTTATTGTTCGTTTTGTTGTTTGTCAGTTGTATGATTGTATTCGTTAATATTTGCTTATAACTTAAATACAAGTTCATGCTCAACTGTATTTGGAGAACGAGATTTCCAAAATAGTTATCGCGGAAAACTACTTATTTTCTTTGTAGGCTATGAATCAAAACCTGAAAGGGTCCTTATTCTAAACAGCAAAAATCCCTGCCTGTTTTCTTACCTTTTAATTATTTAAAATAAAATGTATGCCATGTGTATTATAAGGCGTATATCATGTGCTTTATTACAATTACAGATTCGAAAAAAGTAAATTAATTAAAAATGTTACGTCAGTGTAATGGCACTTCTATTTTCGCTATTTACTTGCATGTAACCAAAAGGTTCGCATGAGTGTCCTGGAATAAGACCACTACATTAATGCGCTACATCGGTTATGTTTGACTCCTTTCTAAAGTGTTATTTCTTATTACCGATTCTTATTCTGAATATTTTGACTACAACTTACTGCCATGTATTAATATTTAACTGTAGTATGGACAATCGAGAGCGCGCATCGTATGACCTACTTTTGACTCAGTAGGTCGCTAATCACTAACGATAGATGCTTCTAACTAACTAATTTTTATTGTGATGTCGTATACTATTGAAAAAAGTCATCAACAAGTTTAAAGGTGGAAAATTGAACTTGATTCAAACAAATCTTTCCTTTTAAGCAAAACTGCGATCATAATTCACATGCTTTTATTTTCTTTTGTCGCCAACAGTCTTCTTACGCTGTCAGCGTTTTGATTATTAAATTAGATTACACAGTTTGTTTGTGTTCTCGCGATATTTTGATATAATTCTGGATTGTAATTTTCTTGTATTTCGAACATATTTTTGTCATTATTTTATTGTCATTATTTGTCAATATTATCATTTAAACATTGTATTGAAATTGGTGTTGTTTAGCTACTTTTGCTCTGTTATTTTGCAATTATGGTGTGCGCAAAAACATCCCAGCATTTACTTTCGAACAGAAATTCTATGCCCCCTCCGCCCCCCTCCCCCCGTTCAACCAAGTTCACCAGGGCAAGATCAGGCTACTTCTGACATCATGTAAACTCTCTGTCCAAAAGGAATAAAAGAGAACGCGCTAGATAACCGCACAAGGAGTGCCGAACTCAATAGCCAAGCCTAACGCCTACAATCGAAGGTTGAGCGTCAAACTATTGTATTTGCTCAACGTTTCTATATCAGATACAACAGTTCCACAAGTCATCCCTCGAAATGTGTTCCATGTGTTCTGTTAAATTCCCATGCTCGCATCTAGGGAGTGCAACGAATTACGGATTATTATCAGTGTTTATTTGGCGTTCAATATCTGTGAACATTGTACATTGTAGCAACACAAAACCCATCTGTTTACGCTTTGTAATGTAAAGCTTTGACTTGTATAACATTTGTGAAGAGTGTGATGTTTGGGAAGAGTGCTTAAATTGTTGTTGGCATATTGAACAAAATAATGTTGTCAATAACATATATATATTTTAGAACGTACATTTTTGAACGTGTACGTATGTATGAATGGCAATTCAATGCGATGATATGGTTTCACGTTGAATTATTAATTAACTCGCTGTTTAGTATTATAGAAATAATTGTCGATTTAGAGTTGTGAACGGCTAATAAACAACGATTTGAAGTGATGATGTGTATGAATTAAACCACGAGGGCGTTAGTTTAATATACCGCATCAGAACGACAAATTGGTGTTTATTAGCCGATAAACAACAATAATGTGAAAATTATTTCGATTCTAAAATGACCTGACAACATTTTTTGATTTTACAATACGAACTATATTTTACAGTTTCGCAACTATTTTTTCGGGTTGTTTATTGATAGTTTAACAACGGTAAATTTTGTTATTTGTCTATAGAAAACTCTGCTCCTGTCATGTTAAAATTATTAATATGTTTTGTTGTTTTTGTTGCTAGTGTCGGGGAGGGGGTTTAAGGGGTGAGAGTTCATATAAATCATATTGTCATAAGAAAATCCAGGTGTATACTATTATAATTTACATCTTCAATGTTTTAAACTTGCCTTTGTATATATAACTCCAAAAACAATTGAATAACTGCATTTAACTTAGCAGGTCCCGCTTGCCTATATTTATGGCAAGTGACCAGTCAGTTGACAAAAAAAACAACAACACTGCACATCACAAAAACACATAACAAACACAAAATACACATTAATAAAACTGGGGTCACCGCCTTGGAACGGTCAATGCAAAGCATTGGGGTTTAAACCGGTTTACGGGCGCCCGAACCTCACACTTGGCCCACAATTATTCACACAACATTTAAGTGTAGATAAAAATTAACCTCATAGCATCGCAATTCAAATTAATACGAGGTGCACTACGTTAAAGCTAAGTACTACATACTTTATGAGATATGTCGTAATTTATTGGGTTTCCGTAGAGTTTATAATGATTCCCAATTATGTTGATATTTTGCTGGATACCGATATATGAACAAGAAATTTCTTTAAAAAAGACAATCGGCGTTGAAATTAATATTGAGATGTCATTTAAAGATTACCTAAACAGACGGCCAAGATGATCGGTTACGTGACTTCTCAGATCCCAGATATTTTGGTCCCCACCAATATTAGGGGACTTATTGGACCCCAGATTTTTCGGACACTATAAAAAAAGTTCTCGGACCCAAAAGTGAATTTGAGATAAATTTATACATTTAAAAATTAAATAGAATTATAATTAATATCTATGTCGTGAATAAGCCAATCATTCAACTCCATGTTTCCACCAGTGATATATGAATAACCAAAATAATTTTGGTTTACATAATTGTTATCTGTATTTGTCAAGCCAATTTAACAAAATAACAATGTACGAAAATAATTTTGGGAATGAATTAAAATTATTATATATCAGACGAGTCAATATAGTTATTTATAGTACCGGTAATATACCATTCATGTTAGTTATCTAATATAATAACGATTTGAAGTCAAATAAGCATGTACACTGTGTATCCCAATAAAAGCAATAGTCAGGGAACATTCAGCGATTTTTGAAATGTTAAGACTTTATTTTTTGATAACGCAAACATAAAAATTCATCAGACTATGACGATTTAAAATTATATCAGTAGAAATATGATATATCAAGGGTTCCTGTGTATAATTAGTATTGCAAATTGTGTATTCATGCTACGCGTTTAACAATTCGACATATTCCGAATCTTCTTTCATAACATTTTATCTATAGAAAATGTAGCATCTTTTTACAAATTAAATAACATCTACTGTAGAAGTTGATAGAAAGATGCAATTATAAATAATCGTAAATAAATCGTAACCACAATTTTAAATCAAATTAACAGTAAGTTTATAATATAAATTCCACATTTATATAAATTTTTTGGCTTATGATTCTCTGAACGCTATTATTGATGCATGTACGAGTATATTAATACAGCTATACAGCCGTTGCTAGCTACGCGCGCTATTTTTAGAATGCCACTACTTTTGTGGAATGCGATGAACTCGCTAGAATCAATGGGCTACATGGAACGGCAACTCTGTGAGTGAGATTTATGCATGGGAACATTGCACAATTGCTATTTATAGAGCGTAACGCTTATATAAATGTAGGCTAAACAAAATAGTTATTTCGTTACGTGAATGAATATATCATTCTGTTTATGGCATACAATGAGAAAATACGTTCATAATAAGCCTCAGTTCAGAGTATTCGCGAGGATATATTTATAACTTCATTTTAACCGCTTATTTAAACAATTATGTAAATTTTTATTCCCCAAAAGTATGCAACAGTTACTGGTATACGTTAAACCATTATTTGAAGTTTGCGTTCCCTAGAATTAGAAAATTTGCCCAATTATATTGGCATTCAATTTTCCCGCTGCATAATTATCGCAAGAAAATCTGGGACAAAAGTGATCTTAGACAGCTACGCCGAAAAAAATAATATCTAAACTAACTAAAACTTGTTTCATATGATGAGAGTAGATGTTTGTTTCCCCACCGACAAAATGTTAGTTCTACATTACAATAAAGAGACTGCGGCAAATGTATGTCGTAATGTATCGGGTCCCCGAGATGTGTCAATGACTCCCGTACATATGTGTTTATATTTTAGTGGATATGAAGAAAATAACTTTACTATAGCGTTGAACATGTCGTCGTGCGATTCGTTTGTAACAACTATACGCAGTGACGGTCTTTATTACATGTTAACGCATGCTTCTGTACCTCAACTCGTCAAAAGTTCACATTTGATGGAGGTTTACATGTCCCAAGATTGGGTTCTTGCATGTAGCATACATAACTTATTAGGCGCTTGTCAAATACCGAGTGTTGAGCTATGTTTTATATGTGCAAAACTTTGTTACCACGTATACGAGTGTAGGCCTATTAAGAATTATAACATGATACTCGCTATTTTTTCTATAGACAAAGAATAAAATTATCGTTGTTAAACTATCCAATAAAGAAAGCAAAAAGAAGTCTCGATTCTGGGTGGAGCACAGTAAAAAGTAGTTGCAATAACAATTGCAAAAATATATGTCAAATCATGTTAGAATCGAAATAATTTTCGCATTATCTTTGTTTATCGGCCAATAAACAACTCTTTGTCTTTCTGATGCGTGGCTATTAAACAACTCGGGCTAACGCCCTCGTATTTTAATTCCTTCGCATCAGAACTCCAAATCGCTGTTTATTGGCCTATAAACAACGATAAATCGAAAATTATTTACTAAATTAACAATACATTCGTCAAATAGTTTAAAAGTACGAGTACCATTCTTTTACGTGAGTTGTACAATAAACACATTGTTTTGCGTATTTGTAGTAGCAGTGCAGCAAGAGCAGCAGCAGCAGCAGCAGCAGCAGCAGCAGCAGCAGCAGCAGTAGTAGTAGTAGTAGTAGTAGTAGTAATAGTAGTAATAATAGTAGCAGCAGCAGCAGCAGCAGCAGTAGTAGTAGTAGTAGTAGTAGTAGTAGTAGTAGTAGTAGAAGTAATAGTAGTAGCAGCAGCAGCAGCAGCAGTAGTAGTAGTAGTAATAGTAGTAGCAGCAGCAGCAGTAGTAGAAGAAACAGCAGCAGCAGTAGTAGTAGTAGTAGTAGTAGTAGTAGTAGTAGTAGTAGTAGTAATAGTAGTAGTAGTAGTAGTAGTAGTAGTAGTCGTTGTAGTAGTAGCAGCAGCAGCAGCAGCAGCAGCGGCAGCAGTAGTAGTAGTAGTATTAGTAGAAGTAGTAGTAGTAGTAGTAGCAGCAGCAGCAGCAGTAGTAGTAGTAGTAGAAGTAGTAGAAGTAGTAGTAGTAGTAGTAGTAGTAGTAGTAGTAGTAGTAGTAATAGTAGAAGTAGTAGTAGTAGTAGTAGTAGTAGTAGTAGTAGTAGTAGTAGTAGCTTTAAACTGTCAACGTTGCAACTTCGCTTATTTATAACCTTGATTCAAGGTCTTTATAAATAACGACGATGATGAATGAAGACTTGCTGCACACGTGAATTTATACAACGATCTTCAATTTAAATCACGTAAAACCTCAAACCAATAGCTGTATGTCAAGACATCGACGTAAAGTAACGCCGTAAAACGACGTTAACGTAGCAAGTGATGCGTGATAGCGTTGTAGGCGTTTTCACGAACGGCCGCGATACAATTCGTTTGCTTCCGTCTTGGTGACAATTCTTCGATCAAAACTGTGTCGCGAAGGATCGTCTTTCGCCGATTTCTGACAACTTAATTGTCCTCGGTGTTAGCCAATGAGAAATCGACTCATGTGTGCCACGTCGAAAAGTCAACGTAGCTTTATCATATTTAACAGTCACTCATTACGACAGCGTGGTAACATATGTGAGAAAGGAGATAAATGACACCTTCGAGTTTGTTTTCATATTAACATTCGTATAACGCGCGGTGTGCTTAGGTTACTGAATCAATAAGTTCATTTCGTTCAATAACGCAAGATGGCGAATGTTTTACTGCTCGCGGGATGCTTTCTGGTGGTGACGGCGACGTTGGCGGCCGCCGCCGACGGCGAGCTCCAGATCGAGGTGACCCACGCCGTCGCAAAGTGCACGCGCAAGACGCAGAAACACGACCTGGTGACCATGCACTACGTTGGTACCCTGGACAACGGAACCCAGTTCGACAGCACGTAAGCAGCAGTTTTCATTTTCGGGTCTGCAGCAATGCTTATAGTACTATTCCAACTAAAATATATTCTTATTTCATTTCCGGTCCTAAAGCATTGCATAATTGTAATGATATTCCGATTAAAATATATTCTTTTTTCATCTCCGGTTCTGCAGCATTGCATATAGTGCTATTCCAATCAACATGTATTCTCATTTCATTTCCGGTTTTGCAGTCCGCACAGGCTAATCCGGGACGGCACTTTCCGCTTTTATGGTATTTTCTGTTTCGATGAAGTGTCTTCTAACCATAAATCCACTTTAGGCGGAAAGTGTCGTCCCGGATTAGCCTGTGCGGACTACATGCATTAAGTCCGGTTTTCCCACGACGCGCCTCATTTCTGGACTGCTGCTTTAACGGTCCCCTAGTATTGCTTAATTCCAGTTAGTGTTAAAAATTTAGGAACCGATCGCACGTAGTACCGGGATATGAAATCATATTAATACGTACGTACATGTACAGTTGTCTGTTATGATCATACTGTTATAGTCTGGCTTATAAGCATAATCACATACAAATGCATGCAGTAATAACTCAGCAAGTACGACTTTGGTAGTACCAAGGTGCACTCACCGCGGAGAACGCACCAATAGTAATTCTACTCTTAAATAAAAATAAAATAGCTCTACCAAGGAAACATTATTATAGAGTCGTGTCGTGGGAAAACCGGTCTTGGTGCAAGTGCGTGAAGTGTCGTCCCGGATCAGCCTGTGCGGACTCGGGACGACACTTTCCGCTTTTATGGTATTTTATGTTTCAAGGAAGTCTCTTCTAAACATAAATCAACTGTAGGCGGAAAGTGCCGTCCTGGATTAAATCCGCACAGGCGCATCCAGGTTGACCCATAACGCACTGGCATTAAGCCCGAATTTCTCACGACACGCTTCAATTATTATCGATTGTTTCTGTCAGCAACAAGAAGCTCGAGTGAAAATCTTGAGTCGAAACCATCACATTGTTTGAAAATGCATTCATACTAAAACTATAAATAACAGCATCAAACAATTAAAATTATTTGTAAACAAAGAATAATTGATATATTCTTAGAGGTCAGCGTTGCTGCGTGGGTTTTTACTATCACACATATTTATATTTTCCCAACATAATATTTAATTTCAATAGTGCACTTTATGAATGAATGTTACAAGATAAGGTTGCAGTATTAATTGATATGGCGGAATAGCACATCATTTATCATTAAAAGTAACTGTGGAATGGAAGCAGCTGTGTCCTGT
The DNA here is from genome assembly GCA_027627225.1 of Congeria kusceri. Taxonomy (NCBI): domain Eukaryota; kingdom Metazoa; phylum Mollusca; class Bivalvia; order Myida; family Dreissenidae; genus Congeria; species Congeria kusceri. The sequence continues at coordinate 31,031,201 of CM051040.1, read as the reverse complement.
CAAGAGATGAAGTAATTGTGGAATGGAAGCAGCTGTGTCCTGTCAAGAGATGAAGTGATAGATTATCTTGATAGTTTGCGACTCTAACTATAAGATATTTATCGCTTGTTTTTAATTGACGTGATAGGAGTTATGTGCAAATGTTTAATTGCTTCATTGTTGTTTAGGTGTATCTAGATGTAGCGAGGGTGTATGGGTGGTAATAGTATATTAGTAGTAGCAGCAGCAGCAGCAGCAGCAGCAGTAGTAGTAGTAGTAGTAGTAGTAGTAGTGGTAGTAGCACTAGTAGTAGTATTAGTAGTAGTAGTAGAAGAAGTAGTAGAAGTAGTAGTAGTATTAGTAGTAGTAGTAGTAGTAGTAGTAGTAGTAGTAGCATTAGTAGTAGTAGTAGTAGTAGTAGCACTACTAGTAGTAGCAGCAGCAGCAGCATAGCACTAGTAGTAGTAGCAGAAGTAGCAGTAACAGCAGAAGCAGCAGCAGCAGCAACAGCAGCTTTAATAGTAGTATAATAGTAGTAGTAGTAGTATAGTAGTAGTAGTAGTAGTAGTAGTAGTAGTAGTAGTAGTAGTAGTAGTAGTAGTAGTAATAGCCGTAGCAGCAGCATCAACAGCAGCAGTAATAGTAGTGTTTGTTGTTGTAATAGGTGTTGTTGGCCTTCTTTTGGTCTAATTTTATCTTCCACTTCGTCTAGATCGCGATTAGTATTAGTCATTCGAGTCGAATGGATTGAATCATTCAAGTCAAGATCAGCTGTCATTGTTTTAAGTAAAAAATATGGTCACTTGCCAAGATAAATGTATTACATTAATCACTTCACTACGACGTTTTTTCCCACCATAATGTAATCCATCTTCGATGTGTTGAATTCGCTTCAAATTGTAATATATGTATAATAAATCATGTGCTGACAATGACAGCGATTGCTGACCATCGTATAAAACCCAGGGGCCACAAAAAATGTCATCATGACTTTTATGGCAACAATCCTCGGGTGCGAGTTGACATTCGCGTATCATTTTGACACCTCCAATACTATGAATGCGATTCACAGTGCATAAATTGTATATGACCATTTATGCCTTCCACTGGTAAAAGTAGTCAGGCATTTAATTAAGAGTTGTAATAAATAACAAAGAGTTGTGTATCGACTGATAAACAACTATTATGCGAAAATCATTTCGATTCTAACATGATTTGACAAATATTTTTGCAATTGTAATGAACACTACATTTTACTATATTATGCTCAGAATCGGGACTACTTTTTGTTTTGTTTATTTGGTAGGGTAACAACGATAATTTTGTTCTTTGTCTACAGAATAATAAGCGGCTATCATGTAAGAATATAGCATTTAATAAAATAAAAGTAATGTACGATGAAAAGTGAAGGCTTCAAGCCTTGTAAACATGCAAAAATAATGAATTGATGTGTGTTATTATACGTATTAGAACACTTAAACAGTATATATGATACATTGTCGTGATTGATCTTTCTTTAGCCGGATGGTGACCTGAAAAGAATTAGCTATATATCGGTGACAGTTGTTTACATAAAAATGCCCCATGATGTACCACACGAGTGTATGGTCATAACTCATTATTCATATTAATTATGATACAAGCTTTAGAATACATGTATTGTATCGTGAAAACCGTGCTCATGTACATTACTGGAAGAAGGAATACGTGGTTTTCCTTACTGCTTGCGCATTTGTTAGATATGCATGACATTTCATTTACATCCATGACTGATTAAGCGTTGTTCAGTCGCGTGGCATTAAACTTGTTATGCATACTTGAATGAAGATATTTCTGAAGCAATACGATATCAATTAGCGAACCGAGCTGCATGGCGCAGCAGCGATATCCCAAATGGCATTTTCCGCTGGCCGTTTTCCATTCTATGGTTAGCATAGCAAAATAACTTAGAGGATAATATATTCATCATATTCCGTGCCAACCTTCACAAGAGATTTAATCTTATCAAATCCCTGCCGACACCACCTTCCGCGTGATCATAGTTCAATCACGTGGTGTAAATTAAAATGGCGGACAAGCAGAAGAAAATAACGTGGACACCGAATTATCCTTGTTGTTATGTTTACTTTTTAGTTAATATCTCTTTTTTGCTTTAACCCTCAATATGTATGTTTAGACAAAATATGCAGTCTTTCTGATGTTTTTTTTAATAAGGTAATACTACTAATAATAATCTAAAAACAAATCCTTTCAAATCTGACGGATTTCACTCGTGGTTGTATACCGCTTGCGGGAACTAACCTCTGTGAGGATTATGCGATCTCTACTCCGTAATTACAGCGTTCCGGCGATTGCCTCATAGACACCACTAACTGGTTCTACCCATGCACGAAACGGTCTCGAACGTGACACAATAAGCCCTTGAATTTCAACATAGCAGAGCTAAAAAAAATAGTTTAATAAAACAAATATGAAAAACAAGATTTAGAGTTGTTTATCGCCTAATAAACAACTTGGAGATCTGATGCGTATACGTGAATTAAACCACGCGCATCAGAACGACAAATCGCTGTTTTGTAGATTATAAACAGCGATAATGCGAAAATTATTTCGATTCTAACTTGACAACATATTCTGCAATTACTATGCGAACTGTATTTTACTTTTTCGTTTCAATTTCCGGTTGTTTGTTGTTATAAAGAAACCATGCGGATGACTTGTTAAAATAATAAATAACCTCATGTATTTGCAGTTGGGAGCGCAACCAGCCATTCCAGTTCCAGTTGGGTATTGGTCAGGTGATCAAGGGGTGGGAACAGGGGCTGCTGGACATGTGCCCGGGGGAGAAGCGCAAGCTCACCATCCCGCCCAACCTCGCCTACGGAGATAGGGGCGCTGGTAAGCATGTTTTGGCATTCTTTTTCGGCACGTGTGTTGTGTTTATTTTTTTATCGAGTGAAATTGGATCCTTTCCCTACCATTTTTTGAGCTTTTTTTCGACATGTTTGTTGATTTTTTCCCGACAGGTCCAGAATTCCCTCGCTCCCATGTTGACATCGTCCTATTAAGACTTGTTGGTGGGTTTACGGGGCATAGTGCAAAGTACATCGGTTTAATATATCATGCGAAATGCGATTTGGTTGGGTTTGGGTGGAGAGGAGGCTCGAACTAGCGACCACTGGGTTGTGAAGCCAATGGGTTACAACTAGCCTACAGATATGCAACTCCTTTTTTCGGTGCAGCTGTCTAACTCATCTTTACCCAGTAGATTTGAATGTATTAATCCAGAGATACAAAATTAAATAATAATTAGAACATGTGTTTGTAACGATCCCTACTAACGAAGATTACATTGGACTTTTATTTCAAACTCAATCCCCTCTCTTGCATGCGACGTTATCACCCTCACTAATTCCTCCCCAATTTTTTATTTTAAAACACTAACCCCCTCTTTTAGGCGACGCTATCCCCGCTGATTCCACCCTCATCTTCGAAGTTGAGCTCGTGCACACCGCTGACGGTCCCGTCCCCCCTAACGTCTTCAAGCAGATCGACGTCGACAAGGATAAGGCCCTCACTCACGACGAAGTAAGAAAGTACATGTTTACTGGTAAAACAGTGTTGCATGTGATTCGTATTTGATCAGCCCCTACACTTGACAATTTTTTTCTATTGCACAATCGTAACCGAAGTTACATGTTAAGAAAGATTTCAAATTAAATTTTCTTATTAAAATTCAATAATACGACCCCTTCTTCCAAATCTGGGGTATTGTACACCTGTGAATTTGCACCATGCTGTGTTCACAATGTGGCGACCTCAAACAGCTCAGATCAATACACTGCTGAAATTGAAACAGTGCACTCAGCCACTGCTCAGTCCGCTGAGAGAGAAAAGATTGCAGATAATTGTAAGCGATTTTATGGTGGACCAATACACGAAGTGGAATACCCCTATTGAGAGGTCAGACGTTCCTTAAACTTATAAATACGGTCCAAAGAATTAGTAGACGTCAGTCTTGGATAATCGATTCACACTTTCTGACGTTGTTCTAACCCGGTTGTTCCAGGTGTCCAACTACTTGATCGAGCAGGCCAAGCTGCACGGGCAAACCGTGGACAAAGACTCGGAAGATCACAAGAACGTCGTGCAGACGATATTCGATCACGAGGATAAGGACAAAGATGGCGTCATCTCTCACGATGAGTTCAGTGGACCCAAGCACGACGAACTTTAATATGACAACGTTTTAGCTTCTACAGTTTAGAAAGTACTAGATTTATTTAAATTATAAACGGGTACACTACGTAGACTTGAATATGACAGCGTTAACTAGTAGGTATTAGTTACATACTAGTAGTTTTATTGAAATTGTAAAGGGTATACGACGAACTTTAATATGACATCGTTTTAGTGCCAGATACGATATTATAGTTTTAGTAACATTTTAAAGGGTACACAGCCAACTTTAATATGACACCGTTTAGCTTGAATGTAGTTTGGAGTAGCTTAGTTTATGGATTGTTATGGTTAGTCAAAAACAGAAGGTTTTCAGGCTGTTTGATGATAATAATGTTAAAATAGAGATATTTACTACATTATGGATTATTAAATTTATTTTATTTTATATGGAATACGAAATTTTCGGTTAAAAAAATCACACTAATGTATCGATTTTAGATGAGTAAGAAAATTTCCATAGATATAAGACTTTCAAATTTTGAGGCATATTTTGTGCTTATTTTACTTTTAAAGAATAGAAAATACAAAATGCTCACAATTTACAAAGCGCTAATGTTGTATTATTTTCATAACATGTCTAAAAGGATCGTTTGATTAATCGTAGCTAGTTTGCACATGTTAAGTTTAAATTTTGTCCGCCTTATTAACAAAAAAGACCCTAATGTAATCAATGTATATTACATTTTCTGCCTGAGGATAACATTTAAACGTAAGCATGGGCTTTTTTCGCATTAGCCAAAAAAAAATTACAAGGAAATGAAATGAAAATGCTGTATTTGAAATATGTGAATATTGTGAGACACATAAAATGAAAAGGTCATCAATTATTTATCATTGAATGTTTGCTTGCCACGTGAGAAAGGGTGATACGTGCAATAAATTCAGGTGTAGTTGTTACTTTATTGAATCGTCTGAATGTACATATAAGGTGTAAACAATGTTATTGGTTTCCGCTTATCCGACCCCCCCCCCCCCCCACCCCATCCTAATTTTTTCCGCCGACCCTAAAAGTTTTTTTTTGCCTATCGATCATTAACTTTTTCTGATTTTTGGGAAATACGTGCAGTTTTCGCTTATATTATAAGTTTCTTGCCAGAAATATCTTTTGCTATGACCTTATTTATAGTTAAGGTACAGTTTCTTTGTTGGGAGGCGTTTAAACATTTTACATGTAGTCCAGTATAATGAAACTGTGTGGTGAATATGCGGTGAAGAAAAAAATATTAAAGAAAAAAAAAGTTATATTCTACCTCCCCTCCTAGATTTTTTTGGAGATGTTAGCGGAAACCAACCATTTATTGTTTGTCCTAACTGTTAGTCGCATTGAAGCGTCTGAATGTACACAGAGATTATTCTAAATTAGTATTCGATGTATTCGCTAAATATTTGCTAAAATATGAGTGCTCATGTTTTCTGTATATTGTAAGGGAATTTCCTATGTCAACCCACCAATTTTTTTACTTTTGTTTATCGAAAAAAAAGATATTTCGAGCTACTTCGGTTTTATATTAAATATTACCAGATCGAATTTAGCGAAAGACAACTGTTTGCAAGTTGTAAGATGTCACGCTTCTTAGAGTTACTTCCCTTGTATGTTTAAAAATAATTTTGAGAATAGCTGGGTCCATATAATTATAAAGTTTACAAATAACCAGTTGTGTTCATTTGATCCTTGCCATTTTTCGGACTACTAGTAATATGTCTTTTTTCAATACAAGTACTGACTAAATTTTCCATAGGCATATGTATGTTATTTATACATTTCCACTCGAACTTCACATATATATGGTACGGGTGCACTATATGATTATTTTGAACGAATGTGTTCTGTAGGTAATCCAGTTTTTGTTGACATTTTCTTTTTTCTTTTGATTGTTTTTTTTTATGAACTCATGACATTAAATTTACACTGATGCGAACTTTTCATCTTTTTGTTATTTATTTGTCTTATTGTTTAACGTTTACAGTTACAATACACTTAGTCCTAAAAAATAAAGAAGGAATATTATGTTTGGAAAAAAATCAACAGCTTCACAAATATTTGTTAACGTGCCTCTGTTTAGAAGAGGCGATGTAAATAGAATAACTGATCAGATATGCGTTATTTATTATATATCACACTGCATCAGGTATGCTATTGTTAGATGCTATACCTGCTTTTAGATTGTTGTTCTATACTATCGATGAGTCGATCTAGTCATAGTTTTGTAATTACGTTTGTATATGTGTTAATGAATACATTAGTAAAGTGCATAATTTGTATCGATTTAAAACATAAAAACATGCTGTTTTATCATAATGTTGGTTTCGGACACGAAATAAAGCTTTGTGATACAAATTGCAGTTGATGTGTTCATCTCAATCATCGTTGACATAATAATAATAATAATAATAATAATAATAATAATAATAAAATCATTATCATCATCGTCGTCGTCGTCTTCGTCGTCGTCATCATCATTCTCATCATCGTCAACAACAGCAACAACAGCAGCATCATAGTCGTCATCATCAACATCATCTTCATCTTCAATATCTTCATCAATATCATTGCTATAGCCATGGTCTTCGTTGTTGTCGTTGTCATTTTTCAATCTTGAAATTACTACCCGTTAAATAAATATGAGGCGCGTCGTGGAAAAACAGGGCTAAATGCATGTGCGTAAAGTGTCGTCCTTGATTAGCATGTGCAGTTCGCACAGGCTTATCCCGGACGACACTTTCCGCGTACAGGATTTGTGTTTAGAAGAGATTTTCTTGAAACAGAAAATTCCATAAAAGCGGAAAGTGCCGTCCTGAATCAGCCTGTGCAGACCGCACAGGCTAATCAGGGGCGACACTTTAAGCAATTGCATTAAGCCCGGGTTTCCCACGACACGCCTCATATCATATCACACACATCGTTATCATATTCAAGCAAGAATTTATCCTGGCTTTTATAATCAGCAAATTTGTAATCAGCAGCAACATCATCGTGTATTATATCAACGCCGAATAGTATCTGCATTCGACTACAACAGCAACAACCGCACTATGACGTCATGGCCCTGTATACGTGAAGCACCATAGGGAATACTTAAGTAAATTTCTTAATATCGTTTATGATTCAATTCCTTAAGTCTTTGACGGTATCATCATACTCATGTATGGTTACATTTGAAATGTTTTATTATTGCAGAGACTGAACATGTATATGCTGCTTATTCAACCAAGCCGTGCATAAAAGTGTTTAGTTTTACATTGAGAACTTGATCTGAAATTTCCACTAAACGTGTAACATAAGTTAAGATTTCTCTTGGAGAGTTGTGCATACCATGCAGCCTGGGAAGGAAAAATTCACGTAAATTTATTAAATGCATAACATTCCTGAAGTCTCTGGCTGTTCCATGTATAAGTCTTTTGACATTGTATGTTTTAAACTAGTGAACATTGCTGAGATGTTTACTATTTAACCTCTTTATACTGTTGGTCTTTTGAGAAGGTAATTTCAAAACAGGTATCGCGGAAAACTACCTCTTTTCTTTGCGGGCTACGAGTCAGTAAATTTAAACCTGAAATGGTCCTTCTTCCAAACAGCAAAAAGTCACGAATGTTTTCTTACCTTTTAAATATTTAAGATAATGTATGTCATGTGTACTATGATGTGTATATGATGTGATTTATTACGATTACAGTTTATAAAAAAAATTCAATTTATTAAAGGTCAAATTAATGGCACCCCTATTTTCGCTATTTACTTGAATTTAACCGAAATATTCACCTGGGTGTCCTAGAAAAAATATATATTAATGCGCTATATCGGTTATTTTTGACCGTTGTGAAATGTTACCAATTGTATTTTTCTCACATTACCGATTCTTATTCTGAATATATAAAAAATACTGCATGAATGTATTAATTTTAAATTGTAGTATGGACAATCGAGAGCACACATCGTGTGACCTATGCTGACTCTGTAGGCTACGAAGCACTAACAATCGATCCTCCTAGCTTCTACGCTTTATCGGTTATTCTTTCCCGTTGCAGATTGAAGTGTTTACTGGTATACTATGCATATATGTAATTCGGTTTACGTTAGATAGTTTGCTCGAAAAATATCTGTTTATAACTTACTACTTAATTTTATAACGATGTCAAATACTATTGAATAAGAGGCCATACTATAAAGTTTAAGAAGCCACGTTCGAAGCTAAGTTTGAAGTTGCAAAATATATCACAAGCTGGTCTTTACTTTGGCCTAGCTGGATCTCCATCAACTACCACCTAATACCGATATCCCGAAAGAAAGGCATATAATTATAGTTCGAGTTTGTTTTCGTAAAAAAAACAACGACATTAAAAAGTGAGAAATTGAACTTTATTCGAACAAATGTTTCCTTTTTATGAAGAAATGCACGCATAATTCGCTTGCTTATAGTTCCTTTTCTAGACAACAGTCTTTTAACGCTGTCAGCGTTTTGATTTAAACAGAAATAAATGGATTTCATATAGAAAATGTTATCTGAAAATGTCACTGAAGTGTAACGTAAGTTAAAATTTCCCTTAGGAGCTTTGTGAATACCGGCCCTGGACACTGGGATATCTCAATCGTACTTTATACATAAACAAAATCGTATCAACCGCAAAACTTTGAACTTTGTACCTACAATTTAAATATTTCGTAAGGAAGTGGTAAACCACGTGATCCTCCTACGTACTAAATTACATAGGCGGCTTTAGAGGGGGCAGAAAAATCGATACTTTAAACCTCACAATAACTCTGACATTAAAGGCCTAGTTTAAGAGATGTCTTGCGTCGCTGTGGGGTTTGCCACTCTGTGTATTGGTCCACCATAAAATCTCTTATCATTATCTGCAATCTTTTCTCTTAGCTGACTGAGCAATGGCTAAGTGCACTGTTTCCTCTGCAGCAGTGTATTGATATCAGCTGATATGAGGGTCACCACACTGTGACCACAGCGGGGTGCCAATACACAGGGGAGCAATACCAATATTGGGGGGGGGGGGGGGGGGGGTCAAATAAAGGATTAAACTAGGCATTTTAGAATGTTCAAAATGATATACGTTTCTCACTTTTTTTATTATGCTATGTCGCACGTACAGAATAATCTATGATATTTACACTAGGTCAATGTCGCTGTTTTTTTCCCTTAAAAATATCATGTTTACATGTGTAGGTTCAACCGTTGGTACGTACCGAAGTTTCCGCCCACTCAAGCTCAAAATCTATATTTCTTAAATAACAGATAGACCTTAACGTTAAAAAAAGCTAAATAATTTAGTCTACATTTAATCATCATCATCATCATCATCATCTGCAGGACCCAATTGCTCAAAACTTTAACTTAAGATTTAAATAAAGCAACTTGTTTATCAAACATTTGATACATTATTAAGCATTACATTTTGTATAGAATAAACTCGCAGTTTCAAACTGTAACCTTTCATTAACATAAATAAATCAATCCAAAATTTAACGGCTGTTAGCTTAACTCATCCTAGGATTGTTTGGCTCACAACGTCAAGCGTCAATGGTGATTAAATAATTCGACAGCAAATTGTGGTCTATTTTTATATTAGGATATCCGGAAGTTAAAGTTGAAGGATCCTCTCTTGCCGATGACGGATTTAGACTGTTGCAAATTATGAACCTGAAAGTTTGGATTGCAATTCTTTTAGTTTTCGGGCTGCTTTGTAAGTATTACATGACTTATAAATGTTCAAAGTTGTTTGAACAGCTTGAATGATAATATATTTATGACTAAATAAGCCTTAAATTATAAGTTTAAACTAAGCGATAGCTAATTGAAAATCCGTCGATTTCAAAATAAGTAATCCTAGTGGCATCAGTTTCGGACGATGTTAACGATGTTAACAATCAAATTTAACATTTTCGTTTATTAAGCTCTAAAGGATGCTATGTTTTGTCACATATTAAAACTGTTAACAGTTTTCTAATATATAATATAGCAAAATTCAATATATTTTGTTTACAACTTGTCAAACATTTCTCCTAAACGGGACTGGTGTCATCGGTTTCAGACGGTGTATAGGGACTGTGTAGCTTAACAAGTTAGGCCATGTGCCAATATTGAGCTACTTTTTATATGGGCAATATTGGGGGGCCTAAGGGGGGAAATACCAATTCTGTGGTGGAAATTTCTCCCTATATGTCTATAGAGTAGCGACTGGATTTTCGTCGCTACTTTCATGCACTGAAATGGCATGGTCAGCATTAATATTTCTTAATATAATTTACATACCTGCAAACACAATTCATTCCTCAATAATGTTTCATAAATATTTGTACGATAACACTTCCATTTTGGATGCAACACCAATTTAAACCTACACACTATTCCATTTTCAACACGTCTCGCTGTCCTCCACTGTGTAAACTTTAATCGATCTTCTGCTACACTGAAACGATTCTGTCATTTGATTGGACATTCAATTCTATATTTCCTCATCCGATTGGTTGAAGCATATTGGAAGGGTTAAACAAGGCAAGGTAAACATGGTGGACTGTACATGAATGTAGATTTATTTGCAAGTTTAAATCAGAATTAAACGCATGTTCTAGGTACATTTTGGCACATGTTAAGTAGTTTAGGTATTGTTAAAGTAGAATACGTTAATTTAAAACTTTATTGTCGCAAATAATGGAAATTAATAAAAATTTAAACTTTTAGGTTTCCACCACATAAATGGTCTTTCGGCGATGAGACGTTCCAATGAATTTAGCCCTATATAAAAAGTAACACTAAATTTGCAGCACGTCTCATGAATTAGACTAAGGGAATGTGCAAAAAGGAGTCAACAGCAAGCTGATTTTTAAACTATAAAACTTTTTATTGTTGTTTTCTTTCATTTAGTAAAAAACAACAATAAACCTTTTTATAAAATTATGTCTCAATTTGGTTGATCCTCCACACTGCAGTAAGAACGCAAATACATCGACTTATATTGGAATTAAATAAGAAAGGGTAAGTAGTACTTATATTGGGGGCTGAACTTCGTGTTTTTAGATGAATTTGAAACCGCTTAGCAGTGTTCTGCCGTGGATGCGGCCTTGCGCCATTAGCGCAAAAATAAATGATTTGTCCCCACCAAATTTTCGTAAGCGGGTCCACGGGTGCACACAATTTACAAGTTAATCATTAGGCGTATTTAGTAAAATGTATATCATTGATCGTGACGTCAATTTATAACCAAATTTTTTCACTAGAACACTGATTCATTAACGCTTTATCGGCAGCGCTTGAACAGTTCAGATACAGTAGTATCAATCGATAATTGTACACGCGGGCCACATGCTAAGCGTGAAACACGCTTTTGAGCGATAAACTGCTGGACGACAGCTGCATTTCGGCAGAAACATCGAAGACTTTTGAAGTCGAATTACCGACACCGTTGCTATGAGTGTTGCTAACGGCTTACAGTTTTGGAAGCCCGGCTAATTGATGATGTAACACTGTTACACTTTGTAGTTTTAACAGGTTTCATTATTAACGCAGTGTGTTTATAACGGATTTTATTGTTTGTTCAAATTAAAATTAATAATGCAAGGTTATACGGTATTTAAGAATGCAGTGTAACATTGATCAACAGAACGTTATGAATTAATTAAGAACACAGTATAATGTATTAATCATTTTTTGAACAAAAAAAAACAACAAAACATGAATGAAAACAGCTAGTACGTACTTTTCAAAACAAAAATCTGCTTTGGGGATATTATTGAGTTGAACAACTTTTTTGTCTGTGTCCCTACATTTTTGTAATTTGTCCCCACTTTTTAAAGCCAAGGGCCCTTGTCCCCAATAGTCCAAATTCACGGCAGAACACTGCTCTTAGCAACACATTCTGGTGGACACTGTTTTTAACCAATGTGTAACAAAATTAGTCTCGATCGTGAACGTAACAACAATTCATAATATGTAGGTGAGAAATAACCTTGTTACCGTATTTTGGAAACACCCTGTACCAAACGGGTTGCAAATTACGTCACATTGAAACATAAATGACTGACATCATTCATGGAAATTGAGATTTTGTCCAAAAATAATAAAAATATGAGAACATATTGAGAAGAATAAAAATGGACATAATGAAAGGTAGTATTTTTCAACTACCTTTGAATTTTAATACATTTTTAACTTTCTGATCTCCATAATTTAGTGCTACTTTTTTTAGATTGGGCTAAATTCGCTGTAACGTCTCATCGCCGAAAGGCAGTTTACGTGGTGGAAAACTGAAAGTTTGTAAATTTCATAAATTGCCATTATTTGCAACAATAAAGTTATCCATCAATGTATTTTACTTAAACAACACCTAAACTGCTTAACATGTTTAGAAAATTTACCTAGGACATGCATTTAATTCCGATTTAAACTTTTGTATAAATCTACGCCATGTTTACCCTGCCTTGTTTAACCTTTCAAATATGCTTCAACCAATCGGATGATGAATGATAGAATAGAATGACCACTTGAAATGACGCAAGCGTTTCAATGTAGCAGAATATCGATTCAAGTTTACACAGTGGACGACTGCGAGATTTGTTTAAAATGCAATAGTGTGTAGGTTTAAATTGGTGTTGCATCCAAAATGGAAGTGTTCTCGTCGAATATTTCTGGAACATTATTGAGGAATAAATTCTCTTTGCAGGTATTTAAAAATATTAATGCTAACCATGCCATTTCAGCGCATGAAAGTAGCGACCAAAATCCTGACGCTACTCTATGGACATATAAGGAGAAATTTCCAGCCTCCGGGCCAATATTGCCCATATAAAAAGTAGCTCAGTATTGGCACAGGGCCTAACTTGTTGTGCTACAGCGTCTACCGGTGTATTAGTAGTTTAAACATGTATTATTCACGTTTAACACACAAAGATGGCACTAATTATTTAATAAATGACCAAATAAATCATGTTTGTTCATTATTACATTAAGATATCGCACATTTCAAGACTTCTTCATTTAAAAACATCCATCGATGTAGACACTGGCTGGGTCGGCGGCCATCTACCGGCGTAACTATATACCATATCGACAAGTGGTCACGCGGTCTGTTCTAGGTAAACATGCTATCTAGCAGCTGAACTCTGAGTGTACAATAGCAATACCAGTCTTCACGAATAATTTTTTAAAGCAGTGGACCGTCGGTCCACCATACCAGCTAAATCAACTGGACCGTACAACAATTTAGTGGACCACAATTTTTGTTTGTAGATTTTCATTCACTCAAACGTATTTATATTAATGATTTTATTAAAAAATAAATTGAAAGCAATTATGGTTTTCAGACTTTTATTCTAACAGTAACATGAATCATATATTTTTTACATTACTCTAAATAAAAATATGGCAAAATATTAATACAAGATTGCCTGTTAAATCAAATACCAGGTGTATATTTCGTTTTAGCCTATTTGAGTTCAGTACTGGCCCAAATGGCAGAGCTGGTGTCTGGGCCGAAATTTACTCGAATGCGCAGATCAAATGGAAACTGCTCCACTTGCTAGGATTGCAGAACATGGACTCCCTACTCCTACAGAGTTGGGGTCCCAGTAATTGTTACCAAAGCATCCCTCCCAACCCACTCCTTTAACAATAAATGCTTTGTGTCCAAAAATTATTTTTAAAATTCCATTGTTGAGTAATAAAACATGTTTACTTTCACTGACTTAACTTTTGCTAACTTTCGTGAAAATGTGGCAGCATTAGTTTTTGGGTGTAATCAGTGTAGTTATACTTTTGAATAGCTTGTTTATTCGAAAACACACGTAGTCATAGCAATATTTTCTTTTAAAACAAATGAAGACGTACCTTTGACATTACACACTAGAATTCTATGCGATCTGCAAACACAATTTGTCAACATCCCATTTCGTATTTTAAGTAAACATTTTGCAAACAAGAATATACTGACTTCTTTTAGTATGTAGTATTTTATTTATTATGTGGGTGTTACAAACACGCAGCTAACAACATGCATACCTCACGAAAATGTGTTACAAATTACTTAACCTTTACGAACGAACGAAGTTAGGTTATTTATCCACGGGACTGCGGTTAAAAACCATATGACCGAGCAGACAATTTCTAAGATTCAATTCGGAGAGTACCGACCAGCTAGCTCAGTTGGTAGAGCGCTAGTAGTACCGACCAGCTAGCTCAGTTGGTAGAGCGCTAGTGATCGATGCTTAACCTTTACCAACCATGAGGGCGTGATAAACATTCTATCGACTACGCTCATCTACATATTGGAAATTTAATGCGTTCTCATTGGCTGATTGGGTGACTATAGTAAATCTAGCTCCTCCTGCTTACAGATTTTATCGATAATTGACTCACTGATGCAGAAGGAGAGTGCGTTCATTGCCGAGTAGGCCTTCTTTGTTTTAGAAAAACATGCATAAGCAAGCGGAAATGGATGCAAATCTGAATTTTATGGCGTCATTTCGAAAAAGTATGCATCCAAATAAGCCGATTTTCGCTTTACTGAGAATTATTGGCTGAACATTTGTATGGATTTCTGGTATCAAAATTATCAAGGGAAATTTCGTTGCTGGACCGCTGGTCCAGTTTACTTGCAAGTTTTGCTGGACTGAGCGAAGCTGGACTGAGCGAAAATTTGGTGAACACGGTCCACCACTTAACGTCGAAGACCATGGGAAGGCTTTGCTGGTAATTAGCACTGATAGGCCCAGATAAACATCCTAATAAATAAACAATTACCACACCAAAATGAATTTGTAACTCATATTTACTATTCAGTTCTCTGTGAATTAATGCTCTGCAGTTCTTTCTTGAACTAATGTGGAAATGGCATCTTGAAGTTCTATAGAGTGGACGTAAAACAAAATGGGATTCCCAAGTTATTCTTTATAATTCGAATTAAATCTTGACTACATAAAACAAAATTGAAAAATAAAGCGTTCAATAAAGGGTATAATTTCTTTGTGAAAAGTTACAGACACAAAGCATTTGTTTGTAAGACAGTTGACCAGTTTCACATTAAATCACAGTGTTGGAGAAGTCAAAGAAAAAAGGAGAAACCACATGAATTGTCAATGGCAGTTAATTTGTCAGACGGGAAGTCGTCAGTGGACAAATGCAGCTGTATTGCGGGGTTGGGTTCCGGGCCTTGAAGCCGGTAAACCAAGAGTGGGTGAGGTCAGGGTCAGCTGTCTTCTTCTTCTGGAGGCAAATGGCATAGTCAGTGGCCAATCACAGAAATTCCTGACAATAGCCATAACCAATATTGGCCATGTATCTTATGCTCTACCAGCTGTGCATCCTATTCCTTGCTGAAAAGTGGACCTGGACCTGCATACAGATAACCTTGGTCAACAGGCTGAATTCCCAGTGTTCTGTCTCTGAGGGTGCTCTCAGGGATGCCATATACTCTTGCAGCATTATATACAGACATCCGTTTCTGCTTGACATCTGAATATGCCTTCTGAATCAGGGTGATATCATACTATCCGGGATCTCACGAGGATTTTAAAATAGGAGTCCTGGGACTCCTTTCCCCTAAAAGTAGGAGTCCCAGACTCTCATGTATGTGTTAAGTAACAGGGTATACGCAGAAAGCGAAAAAGCATGTATCCCAAGGACTCTTGGCATGGGTTTGACACGCGTGCTTTTGAAAAACAATGCGTCCAAATACGCTTGATTTTGCGTTTCCGAGATCCCTGTACTGCCTTCTAGGAATCTTGTACTTCTTGATAGTTTGTTGCTAAAATGAAAATAAAAGTGACCTATGTTTTAATTTCAGGGACCTGTATGACTTTTCATATGTGTTATTTTGATTTTTTTTACTTATTGTCTTATTACAAAAATACAGTGATATACCACAAAAGTTAAGTATGACAAAAAATCTCATTTTTATGCATTTGTGATTGCAGTACATTGGAAATATATAGGCATTATTTAGAAAAATTATTTTTCTACTTAGTCCATTAAAAATCAGTAATTTCATAAAGCTTAAATTTTGAAATCCAATCATACAATCACTTCTCAAATAAAAACTGAAGTTTTGTTCAGTAAACGTAACATGCCCATAATTATATAGAAAAGGCGCTATTTACTACGGGCACTGGCTTTGTGACGTCGTATAATCAATGAAAGAATTTTTTGGTAACAAACGAAATGAAAACCTTAAAAAACTATGTTCAACCTCAATGGATATTGATAAACCGGGAAGATTTAGATGCAAAAATACTGATTTTAGATATTTAAACATAATTGGCAATAATACTTACTTGTAAATATGACATAATTGTCAAAGCCACACTTCGATGGACCGTGGGAAGAAAGTGTAAACAGGTGCGATGTAACCTATGGTACCTTGTGACGCATATTTGGTGATTTTCGGATTACACCGTAAGAAGGTTTGCACCGGAAGACGGTAAATGGAGTACTTCTATATCTAGCTAATGTTTGCCCGAGGAATTTGCCAAAGGAATTACCGTGTTCATATGTATTCTCGCGGTAGTTAACAGTTAAACAAATAATTTGAGCAAAAGCAACTGCCCAAACATTTTCTTTCAATATCAAATTAATTTAACCTTTTCACGAAATTAACAACTAACTGTTGTTAGAAAACACATTGTTCGTTCTTAAATTACTGTCTTTCATTGCACCATACAGCTATCTTGAAAAATTAGGTGCAATGTAACCTATGGTGCCTTGTGACGCATATTCGGTGATTTTCTGATTACATGGTTAGAAGGTTTGCACCGGTAGACGGTAAATGGCGTTTGTTGGTTTTCATGGTTTCCGGATGATAACTTAAGAAAGTCTTGACATATTCAAATAATTTTTGGTACAGATGTGTTACATCATAGAACACAGATCAGGTCGACTTTGATTGCAAACCACTAAATTTTGACAGAGTTATAGCCCCTGTCGATATTTAATCAATTATACAGAGCTGAAATACTCGCATTGGACTCGCCTATCGCCTCGTTCAATGTGGTTTGTCAGCTGTGTACTTTCCAAATATATCACCGTATTGGATAGAACCCTAAACTCCGGACACACTGCCGTTTGTTAAGTGAAACATTCTATAGCTATGTTTTTTCGATCCGATCTTTATCATGCAATTGACGCTTAACTGCACAAGATTACTGGACAGCGTCGTAGTTATAGCATAGAATATCTGATATAGCCTGCATCTGTATTCTCGCAATGTCTCTATTTCCGCAGTAATTGTTTATCATTTGATTTTCATACTGAATTAAAACATCAAACATATTTTTGGTTTTCTTTAAAAAGATCATTTAAAAACCATCAATTACGGTAATTTGCTTTTAAATCATACAACTTAACTTTCTATCAGCTTGCAGCCATCAGTAGACATTAGACGGTCAATGTTTACACTTTCATCTGCTGAAGTTAATATGAAAGACAACCACTTAACTTTTTATTTTGAATATTTATAAAAGGTTCACAAAACATTTACACTTTACAGTGTATATTACAGATGGACTGATAATAGTAGTAAAACAAATATTCATATATGAAATTATATGAATTATTTATGAAATGTTCGAGGCACGTATTCTCTTGGAACGTATCATGTATCAGCAAGTACTAGTACAAAAAAGTTGTGCGATGATTCAAATTATTGATTGAAGAGCTGAAATAAAATAATAGTAGTGTTCCACAACCCCTCCACATGAGCTAGATTCTGCTTATTTACTGTGCTTTATGATTGCACAATTACAGTTTTATTAAGTTATATTAAGGCTAGAGATTTTGTTTTAGTTTCTTTGAAAAGACTTTTGGAAAGACTGTCCCAGGGTTTCACTGTCGATCGCATCTCCTGATCGAAGCTGAAATAATACTTTTTTTTATTATAGACAAATTTTTCCTCAATGTACATGACCATATTAGGGATAACATTTATTTTATTTTACAATAACAATACAAAGCAAATTTGTTACATTTGTAGCAATGTATATCATAACTCAAAACTGTGAGTTAAAAAATCTCTGTTAATAGCCAAAATTACCTATTTTTAAAGGGTGTCTGTGTTTCGAATGTACATGTAAATATTCCAATAAAATTGTTTTACCCAAAACTGACCACTATCATAAATCTGGGTCTACAAGTATATCCATAAAGCTTTAAGTGTAATAAAATCTTATATGAAAATTTCGGATCAAATATTCAGTAATTTATTTTATGTTCACAGAATTGTAAATTAAAAAGCAGCTGTTGAATCTATGCTAACATAAAAATTAAAATCCTAATTTAATGTGAACTAAACATAAAATATAAAATCAAACTCATACACTTGAGAAATGAAATTGTTTTAAGAGTTTTGCGTAAGTTTTTATTTTGTAGCTTTATGAAAAAATGTCCTGGGGTCGTATTCCAGAAACATCTGAAGTGAAATCTTATCCTTAGCCTTAAAATCATCATTTTTCTTAAGCATTTTATTCCATATATAAAAAATTTCGAAAATAGAAATTATCCTAACACCGTAGTAGCAGATGGATTTGCATAAGTGAAAAATATTTCGCAGGATAGCGCATTGCGTGTTATGCAGAAAAGTACTAATTCAGTGATACCATTTACTGTGTGTTTCAACACATCATGGCCTAATATACACAAATACTGGGATCTATTACGGTTATATGACAAAAAGAGTGTAAAGTCTTTACATTCTTTTAGGCCTATTTTGGCCTATAAACGACCTAAGAATATACAAAACAGTATTGTTAGATGTTCACTGTATAACAGTACCAAATTACATTAATCGGGTAAATGTAAATGACGAAGATGTACGCATTGTGATAATATCAGCATATGTTCTCAATTCAATATTAGCGTTACTGGTTTAACATATGATTTGCACATATGATTTGCACAGTGATGTAGATTGTACTACCTGTGATGTTATATATCTTATTACATGTAAAAAATGTTATAAACAATATGTCGGACAAACCAATCAAAATGTTTCCCGTAGAATGAATAACCATATCAAATCGATATAGGAAACTGTTCAATAAATCCTGTACCACATGTTGCAACCCATTTCGGGTCTCTAGACAATAATTGTACATTTCTCATTCGTTCCAATACATGTAGGTGTTGTTCATAATAATCTAGACCGTTTATGTAAAGAAACTTTTTGGATACATAAATTAAAGACTATGCTTCCTAACCGTTTTAATAACAAAATGCTGTACAATATATATTACGTTCACATACTTGACATATATTCGATGTTTGCCTATTACTATGTTTTTTATTATATTATAACTAATAGGCTGATGAATCAACTGGGATCCATCATTTTATACTATCATGATTATGTGTTCTATATATGTCAGCATAATGCTTTTTTACATTTCTTACAGGTCATCATTTTTCTGCCAAACGACGTAACGTCGCTGTATGACGTCGATGTCACTTCCTTTGTTATGTTTATTATTTTTATTACTACTGATGAAGGCATCATGCCGAAATGTGTATTAAAATTAAATAAACAAACGTGTTTGTGCGATAATTATTATTATTATTCGATATATACATGAAATTCCGCTAAAGGGTCATTAATTATCAACTTATTATTAACTAATATTTACTAAACTGTAATTGGACTTATTAATTTGTGTATAGTTCTAAAAATATTACCTTACAAAAATTGGAACTTAAGTGAAAATATTTGAGGGGCGTCGTGGGAAAACCGGACTTAATGCATGTGCGTAAAGTATCATCCCGGATTAGCCTGTGCAGTCAGCACAGGCTAATCCGGGATGGCACTTTCCGCTTTTATGGTATTTTCTGTTTCAAGGAAGTCTCTTCTAAACATAAATTCACTGCAGGCGGAAAGTGCCGTCCTTGATTAGCCTGTGCGGACTGCACAGGCTAATCTGGGACGACACTTTATGCACATGCATTAAGACCGGATTTGCCACGACGCGCCACATTTTAAGATTAACTTAAGATGTTTCTGGAATATGGCCCCGGGACTTGTGGTTCGCCTTCATTAAACTTTTTGCATTCTGCCTTATTACTTGTATCCAGGGATTTCAGTAGATTTTGGAGACCAGGAGTCAAAGGACAGGACCCCTGGCTTGAAAATCTGAGGGGTCAAAATGAAAACATTAAATGGTCAAAATACTATAGTCACTGGAATTTTGTTTTTGAGTGCATGTTTAATGTTTTGTAAATGGTAATTTGTGTTCATAAAGGTTAATAACTTTGCCAAAAAAGACAACACAATAAGATTTAAAAAAAACAAAAACTTTTTTCTAGTGCTTTTGAAGTTGGCTTATGGAAAACAAATGCATCAAAGCGATGCAAGGCAGATTACTTGTTAGAGTGAAATGTGAGAAAATTGCAATTTGCTTCCATCAAAAAGCAGAACTCTGCATCAATTGAAATGCCAGTTGTATCTGAGACATATGCCCATGCTGTTCATGATTTCTGGCTTGCTTGCAAAGTAATTCATTTAAACAAAAATGTTTGCTTCTGCAATTTTATTTACATCATCCATTAGTACGTGCAGGTCTAGGCCATCCTTCTCCATACAATTTATCATAAAAAACGTGGTTAGCTTGGTTTGTAACATCTAATTTGCATGCATTTCTCAAAGCATTAGTAAGTGCCTAGACTGCGGCTTAGAAATATGAATAAGTAGACAACATTTTTAATTTACTGTAAATTCAAACCTACCTTTAATCTTGAAATATTTCCCTGAGAATGTGTGAACATATGCCTCATTTTAAAATGTTTTCAGAAATTTAAGTAGCCAATTATAACTGTCAGTAGCCAGTGGCTATTTTGGTTACTGGGAGCGCTAACATACTGTTAGATTAGTCACATTTATATGTCCACAGATGCCCAGACAAGGCGCGTACATGCGTAAAGTGCGCACAAAAATAATTGGAAGATATTAAAATAAATATTTGGGTGTACATTTACGCACAATTTTTCGGATGTACATAGTGACTGAAAGAAAGAAACATAAGTTGTGACAAGCCTGCCTACGTGAATGTGCAGTTAATATGTTCAGTAGTTAGCAAAAAATGTCTTAAAATGTTCATAATTCTTACTGGTAACATTATTGTATTGAAATGACTGCATTATAAAAGATGATTATTATAATACTCTGGTCTTCTGCTCATATCATAATGTATTGTCGGAATGTATTGTGGGCAAATGTAATTTTTTTATTATTATAATTTTTTATTTTTTTTATTTCAGGCTTTTGAATGATAAATTTAAAAAATGCACGAGATATGCTTAAGCGTCACAAGTTTTTGTGCATTATGACGTCATAAATATGATGTCATTATGATTCCAAATTTTATTATGTGTTTTCTGTTGTTTAAAAAGGCCGATGTTTACACTGACGGTTAGGGTGTTCACATACTTTCAAAAAATAAACATAAAAACAAAGTTAGAAGTACATGTACTTCCATATAACTAAGAGTGAAATGATGAAACGTTATCATTGCACTCAACCTAGAGTGAAATGATCAGGTTATCATTGACTGGTATTCTGCACTCATTTACCGCATAGCTTGAAATAAATATTTATCTGGAGCACTTTGTCAAATTAAGTTTATATAGATTACCACTTATGTATGTTCACAGGTGCAGTTTGCGATGGGCGTGGCTCGCGGTCAAGTTCTAGGTCATCGCGGTCCGGATCATCCAGTTATAGGTCGTACCGGTCCGGATCATCCAGGTACGAATTAGTATTGTTAATTACCTCTTGTTAAACAGTTAGGTTGTATGTTTTACCATTCAAATTCTGTTTCATATCGTTCTATATTATAGGTCATACCGGTCAAGTTTGGGTCATACCGGTCAAGTTCTAGGCCATACCGGTCTGGGTGTTCAATGCAGGAATGTCACAGGCATGAGAATCTTCGTCTTTCTAGCTGATTTCCCCATTTTTCTCTGAAAATTGTCATCAGAAATGTTGTTGAACTTTGTAAGAGCTGTGTAAAAACTACAAGATTTGAAGGGGATTAGGGGTTTCAGCAGTTTCTCTATTTCCATTCTCATGCCTGTTGTCAGTTGTTATTAACCTGTTGTTAACCGATCTAGTTTTAGGTAGTACCGGTCATACCGGTCATCAAGGTATGAATCTGAGTTGTTATTGACCTGCTGTTACATGTATAATACAGACTAGTTGCACCTATTTTGCCCTCCTACTATAGCTATAGGTCTGAGGTATATTTCCTATTTGCAACATTAATATCTGAATTTTATACTCTTTGTAATGTACATAGCTTGCCAACATTAACCTGATAATCGTGAACTCTGTTAGCATAAATAACGCGCTTGAATTGTTTCCTATATTTGTACTCGTGTTTTGTTCGTGCACGTGGTTGACAAGTTGAAGGATGTAATAAACAGTATATTTAGTGCAATACGCTTTTATCGATTAAACTCGATTCCAGTAAGAAAACTAATATATTCATCGTAACGGTAGTTTAATATATCCATGCATAAAGGTCACTGTCATATTAATGTTTGCGAGCTGTACCCACTGGCTACAAGTGGCTTAATTTTGTCTTGAGCCAAATTTACTGTAGTTGCAATTTTGAAATCCATCTCATTTTGGGTATTGAGTAAGGTTTTATGAAGAATAATAATATATTCATCATAACGGTAGTTAAATATATCCATGTATAAAGGTCACTGTCAGATTAATGTTTGCAAACTATACCCACTGGCTACAAGTGGCTAAATTTTGTCTTGAGCCAAATTTGCTGTAGTTGCAATGTTGAATCCATCTCGTTTTGGGTATTGAATAAGGTTTTATGAAGAATAATTTGTAGCCATTAATGGATACTTCTTTAGCCGAATGTTGTAAAATTAAAGGGACTATGTCACCTAAAAATGGCGTCCTATTTCACTATTATTGATATTATATAATAGAAATGGCGTCCTATTTTACTATTATTGATATTATATAATAGAAATGGCGTCCTATTTTACTATTATTGATATTATATAATAGAAATGGCGTCCTATTTTACTATTATTGATATTATATAATAGAAATGGCGTCCTATTTCACTATTATTGATATTATATAATAGAAATGGCGTCCTATTTCTCTATTATTGATATTATATAATAGAAATGGTGTCCTATTTCACTATTATTGATATTATATAATAGAAATGGCGTCCTATTTCACTATTATTGATATTATATAATAGAAATGGCGTCCTATTTTACTATTATTGATATTATATAATAGAAATGGCATCCTATTTCACTATTATTGATATTATATAATAGAAATGGCGTCCTATTTTACTATTATTGATATTATATAATAGAAATGGCGTCCTATTTTACTATTATTGATATTATATAATAGAAATGGCGTCCTATTTCACTATTATTGATATTATATAATAGAAATGGCGTTCTATTTCACTATTATTGATATTATATAATAGAAATGGTGTCCTATTTCTCTATTATTGATATTATATAATAGAAATGGCGTCCTATTTCACTATTATTGATATTATATAATAGAAATGGCGTCCTATTTCACTATTATTGATATTATATAATAGAAATGGCGTCCTATTTCACTATGATTGATATTATATAATAGAAATGGCGTCCTATTTCACTATTATTGATATTATATAATAGAAATGGCGTCCTATTTCTCTATTATTGATATTATATAATAGAAATGGCATCCTATTTCACTATTATTGATATTATATAATAGAAATGGCGTCCTATTTCACTATTATTGATATTATATAATAGAAATGGCGTCCTATTTCTCTATTATTGATATTATATAATAGAAATGCGCGATACTAAGACATCTGTTATAAATAAATAAATAATAATTTAATACACAATGAGTTATTTAATAAAACAAAATAGCAAAAAAAGTATGAAAAAGTAAAACGCCAAGTTGATTCGAACTCATGACTTAGAAGCCATACGAAGAAATGAGAGCAGACAGCGGTTTTACCAACTGCGCTATCATGCTTGGTAAGGAGCGGTGTGTAAACTATGTTGTTCAAAATACTAAAAAATCTGACGTCAAAATGTAAACAGAAAAACAGCCAAACAAACACGACCCATATTATAAATTGATTTTTATCTCAGAATGCGAACATTCTTTCCCCATTATATATACCCTGTTTAATTCGTTATTAAATGCCGGAATTATTATAAAAATTTCACATATTTAAAGAAATTGAGGCCCTTTTCGATGACATAGTCCCTTTAAGGTAGACTGTGACTAATCTGGCGAAAGAAGAGCGAGCCCTGACTTGCGAGCCCGAGCCCTGACTTGCGAGCCCTGACTTGCACTTTAGGTTTATGTGAGAAGTATTATTGCATCACTGAAACAGACTTATATATTACAGGGCTTTCACTAGGTTTCAAATCCCAAGAGTCCTGACTCTTGAGCTCAAAAATTCAAGAGTCAATTGTACGGGTATTTAATTATTTATCCAAGTGTGTCCATATCCAGATTACATAAGAAACTTATAATGAATTCACCGAATTTCCAATAACATAAGAAACTAATCAATTTACAGAGCTTTGGTGGACTTTGAAACTTAATAATATCTATTGATATTAATTTACTAATGATTTTAATATGTCAACATTGCAGACAAACTTATAACTAGAGCTTTCTCATGTATTATTTTTTAGAAATGTTGGAACATTAGCATACTCTTGTAGTCCAGAAATTTTAAACTTTACTTCAACTACTACAGTATATTACTTCTAGCAGCCGGGCCGGCTAGCTCAGTTGGTAGAGCGCTGGACTACAAATCCGAGGATCGTGGGTTCGATTCCCAGCCCGGCCACATAACTTGTGTGGGGATTGGTCATGAAATTATTTCTACGGCCATTCTCCCCCTACCTCTGATTCAAGTAGGGCAGTTGTCAGTTACTGGCATAAGCAGGCGCGTAGCGCTGCATACTCATTCACTCATTCGAGTAAACATTGAATTAAAATATCAAAAACTAAAATGACATTTACTTCGAAAAATGGAATAAAAATCAGTGCCAAAGAGGGGTTAGGGGTAAACAATACTCTCGTAAATCCAGACACTGGCGTTTTAGTTTAGTTATTGCTGGTCTGTGTTCGTTTAGTTTTACAACAAAATTGCGCCTCTTATTTTTTTGCGAACAGTTTATTATTTTCTGTGCGTAATGTATTCTTTCCCTTGTCTTGCTAAACGCCATGATTTGCATCGTGTTAATATGTCGTCTACCAGCGATCTGCCTAACCCGCACGTTTTCCTCTATTTGTGTACACAAATCAAGGACGGCTTCTTGAAGATGAAAATCGTTACATCTAAGTGGGTTCTGGCACATGCTTACGCCTTCCCCAATAGGTATAATGAAACCATGAACCCCTCCGAATAGTGTTTTTACTTTATTTGAAATCTATGTCTTTCACATACATCTGATTATGTCTACGACTTAACGTTTAACTAAATGGTTAAAATGTAAATGTAAAATTGGTTAGTTAGTTATGATGCTATTACACATAAATGATTACCTCAATATTAATTGATATTATTAAATTTTAACAATACAGCAGACAAGCTCAATGATTTATGATATCCATCTAATAACAGACTGGGTCTAAGAATACTTCTCAAAAAAGATGAAAGAACATCAAGCAAAACATCATACATTCCTTAAATATGCATACTTGTATTTTCTAATGGATCGGTCCAAAATAAATGTCTGTTTTTAAATGGTCATTTTTTATTATTTGCTGCTCAATTAATTAGGCTACTTAAACTTGTGAAGTTTAGTTTTGCCATAATTCGGCAGCAAACCAGAGGGTGTCACCCCCGGCCCCTTTGCTTACTTAATACTGCCTAATTTTAGGGCCTGAGTACTGAATACTGCGTAAAATTGGATTTGCGTACTGAAAACTAAATGTTTGTTTTCGTTTACTGCCTGATGAACCCCATTTGCGTACTGAATACCGAGTGTCTCTCCGGCATCTGTCTTCTCAACATTTACTGCGAAAAAGAAATACATTCTAACATGGTGGTAGACATCTTCGCAAGACGAAGGGAAAGGCCACTTGCTCTGATTTCTAAGGTGTAACTTCGTAGAAATTGATGACATATAAACTGAAAATTTTGTAAAGATATGCTATAAAACTAACAAAATCAGTTGGTGTCGTTTAATAACTAAGCGCCAGCCAATACACATATTTTAAGAGCAGCCCCTATGAAAGTGACGGTCCAAACTTATCAGAGAATATAATGGTCTAAATGTCAGGAATGGCGTTTTAGTTGGTCATAGAATTTCAACTTTCTGGAGCTTCCGGGGGCCTCCTGCCCACTGGACCCCTAACCAGGACTTTGCCCTGGACCCACCGGGGTCCTAGCGGCCCCCTGGCCCCCCGCTTATTTTGTTTTATTTCTAGCAACAACGAATTAGGCCGCACTACGCCCCTGATAAGTATGTGCACTGGTAAACCAGCTTAAACAGGAAAAGTGTGAGTAGGTTAACTGACCACTGTATATGACTGAAATACTGTTGAATACGGCGAAAAATCCAAACAAACAAACACATTACTTCTAGCATCCTTACACCAAGTGCAGAAGATCAACCCTGAGATAACTGAATGAGTCATCCAATATTAAAACCACTCATATTCATTTATTTTAGTCACTGATTTTATACTCTCACTTGCAGTTTCTCTTCTTTCACATTCTTACAAAAATAGTAAGTTACATGATAAAATTTATTTCAGTATACTTGTAATAATAATTATCTTGAATATCATTGTTTCGTGAGTAGAAACTGTGTTTTCATGTCAGTTTAACGATTAGCAAATAGCAAACAATGAACATTACATTCACCGACAATCATGATGTCCGCCATTTTGTTTTCAGCTTAGCACTTGATCATTCTACTATAAGTTTAATTAGTGTACACGTGAAAAATGTAATTATTTGACCTCAACCAATCTCATGTAATGTTATGCCATTATTCTATCAATGGATATGATATTATATACTGTATTATTACGTAATTAGTGAATATAATCTTTTTGTTTGTATAACCATGCTGTAGACGTACATAAATTGAGCTGTAGCTCTGCCCCCATTTATTGGATAGTTGGAAACAATCTGAAGCAAGCTGTTGGCTGCATTACTTTTGGATGAAATTTACACCGTATGTAAATATTGATAGGTCATGATCTTTGATTGACTCTTTGACCCAAATTTTCGCAAGTCAACATGACGCATGAATGTCAATTACGGGGCGTCAACATTAAGTCAAACCAAAGTTCTGAGCATCAAAACCCGGAGTTCCGGGTCAAATGAAAGCCTGTATTAAAATAGTACATAGTACATGTATGCTATAGACACATAATATGAAACTTACAGAGTAATTAGCCGAGAACTGGCAATTGGAACTAAGTTTTCAGGCCTTCATGGGCCATCCTTACTGCACGTGTTCACTGTAGCTTCTGTTTTACATTGCGGGCCCCCCCCCCCCCCATTACAGGGAAAGATCTAGAGCAAAATAGCAGGGCGCAGCACCCTGCTCCTTTTTGGTTCCGCCCTGCTGCCCCTCTTGGCTGGTCAACACAGAAATGTTGAATATCTTTTGAAATTTAACATATTTTTGCAATGAGATTAATGAGACTTTGCTTAAAAACCTTTATCAGAAGCATTAAACTCATGAAAACCCTGGATTAAGCAAAATATAAGAAAATGTCAACAAGCTGGTTCGGCTTTCCACCCTGCTCCTTTTTAGTAGCACCCTAGATCTTTCCACCCCAGTTCTGAACATCAATCAAGTCAAACAAATGTAATTGCTTCTTAACACGAGTTTCTGTGGCACATTCATGTGTACTTGAAAAAACAACAACCTCTGAGTGCAATATACTTAAATTTCAAAGGACCAAGTTCCCTTTAATGCCTTATGTAGTTTCATAGACTACATGTTTATTATACCATTGTTCTATATCTCAAATTTGAATCTGTTATTGTGTCGCCTATAAAGGCGACGTATAGGGGTTACTTTTGGCGGAGGCATAGACGATGGCAGCATCAAGTTGTTTTTTGGGTTATGATTATGAAACTATATGGAAGTGTTAGTAGGCTGTTTGGTTTTCGGCATAATTGCTCTTATCGTACTTGAGTTACGTATGCCCCTTTAAAAAAAGAATAGTTGAAATAAGGCTTGTGCAAACAATAACTTGAGATTTTTTGTGCAATCAATATAAAACTTTGGGAAGTGTTAGTAGGCATAATAGGCATAGTCGGAAGGTTAAGTTTTGTTTTTGGCATAATTGCACTTATCGAACTTGAGTTATGCCCCTTTAAAAAAAAAGTTGAAATAAGGCTTGTGCAGACAATAACTTGAGAAGTTTTTGTGCAATCATTTTTAATCTTTATGGAAGTGTTGGTAAGCATAAAAAAAGTTTAAGTTTGGTTTTAAGTGTAATGGCTCTTTCGTACTTGAGTTATGCCCCTTTAAAAAAAAAGTTCAAATAAGGCTTATGCAGACAATTACTTGAGAAGTTTTTGTGCAATCATTATGAAACTTTAGGGAGATGTTAGTAGGCATGATAGGAAGGTTTTCGGCATAATTGCTCTTATGGTACTTGAGTTATGCCCCGTCAGGTCACATATCCGACTCGAGGAGTTCTAGTGTGTTTTATTGTGTGTTTTAACCTGAATCTGTCTATTTATGTAATATTATATTATAATTATTATTATGTCCTGGGCCCATATTCACAAATCTTCTTAACCCTTGCAGTGCTGAGACGGGATATATCCGGTCAAGCTATAGGTAACCTGGCCCATGCTGAGACCGGATATTTCCGCCAAATCTTGTATTCCTTATGTCCTCCACTTTCTGGTCGTTTTTCAAATAAATACAAATGTGACATCCTTTATGCTGTATATATTCCAATTCCTGACACTTTTCTGCACCATTCTGTGTAATCTTTTCTATTTTCCAATCCATATTACACTGTATAAAAGTGTTTGATTTTTTCTGTTAATAACTGTCAACGACGTCCGCCATTTTGTTGTTACAACAATTGTACATGAGGTTAAAAAATCTTATATTATTGATACAAATGAGGTGTCATGCTTGTTTTCTTATCAAACATGGTTTAAAAATAAATTTAATTATTAACTTTAGTAATTATTGTTAAATTTAGTTCGTATTTAATTTGTTTGCACTGTAAATGCATGAGATTATTTCCTGTCAAATTATTTCCTGTCAAAACACACAAAATGGTGGACGTAGTGTTTGTTTCCACTTGGGACAAAATGTAAAGGACTTTTCCACTGTAAATAAGAACTTAACCAACCAATTTCAATTCAAATCTCTTTTATATATGTATAAATGATTTGTCATAAAACTATTAAATATACATACAGTGTTTGATGGTGTAGAATCATCCTGTAAATTGATTATGGCATCAGTGTTACTGTAACACTGAACTATTGATCTAATGTCAAACATTATCACCAAATGTTTTTCCTTTATTCTTATTGTATTTAATATTAGGCACACGAACTGACATTAACCATTACAATGGCATTAAACAAATACAACTCTACTATACTTCAAGTGATGCCTCATAAATACACAAAACCAAGCCAGTAAAAAGGAACAATAAATGATGTTTGAAATACAAATCAAACCCAGTCATTGCTAAATCGTTGCAGCTCTATATTGACAAGACTGTATCATTTGATGATTGAAAAACATTTAAACAAGTCATTTTAAAAGTAAAAAAATTTCCTCAAGGCATGGTTTAATTTATGTGGGAATATTTTCAATTTATTCATAATCAACTTCAGACAATTAAATGTAATTAAATAGATAATGTCAATAATTAATTGGTCATATTTGGAAGGATGCAAAATAAGTCAAGATAAGTCAAGGTAAGAATCTTATTTACATTTTCTTGTTTATTTAAAAAAAATAAAAGTGCAAATATGATGTTAAACATCTTACTACTTGGCCATTTGGAAGAACTAATCAAAATAATTTTTTCAATAAACTTGTCTATGGACTAGTAAACAATTTTCATATTTTTTGAGATTTCAGTGATGGGTGTTGTACTATTTGCTATGAAGATTAAAGAAACATTTCCAATAATCTTGAACATTTGACCACAATATGCACAATATATAATTTTATTAATTTGCTTTACAAAACCAATATCATGTTAACTAGTTGTTTCGCTGTTACTACTAAAGATAATCAAGCTGTCAAGCAAGCAAATCATGTGGCAGTTCCTACAGTCTAATATTTATGAATACTGTTTCTCTTCTTTCAGCCATAATAACACAACTGACAAACATTTCATTATTGTGCATCTAATTTGTTATACCCGGTACACATTTTATACTGAACATCAACAACATAAGCGGCAAATATTGTTCTAATTGCTAAAACTTGCATGCCGGTAACAACAGCGTACATGTATATCATCCAAGATAATATTTCATTGTCTTTTACAACAATTAGTGAAAACTTTAAAGCTACCAGAAGTTCCATGAGTTGTTCCAGCCTTTTGTAACCTTTTACCTTGCATGTTTGCTTATTTGCTGAAGATGATAGAGATTTGTGCAAACCAAAACAAATAAAAAATAAAAGTACATATGCTCGCAATTTCACGCACTGACAGTCAAAAGAGGTAATGGTTTTTTAACTATACAACTTTAATACACACAATATTCAAATTATGACAAAATAATTAAATGTATTTTATTTGATGAATGTCATAACATTACAAGAACATTGATTCTTGAAATTTATATTTAAAAAAAAACTGTCTTGTTTTCATCCTCAACTGATTTTACCAGATAATCGGCCAAACATGGATTGTGTGTATATTTTATAAAAGCTACACATCTGTTTGTTATGTTTTATGGAATAATTTTATATGCATCATGCTAACAGTTAGATTGTACCAACTAACTGGAAACTGTAACTAATTTCAAGAAAAGCATAACAAGTGTTACATTGAGTCTTACTAACTGAAATGTATGATTCATGAATGTATATTTGCCCACTTTTTTAAAATTGACTTGTTTTTAAACTTCAAAAGTATCAATAACTGCAACATATTAGCACTGGAATACATCTGCCAGCTGGATAAAACAAAATCAACAAAACAAAATAAAACAATTTTTATAACAGCACTTCTGTAAATATTATATTCACCCCCCCAAAAAAAATTTCTTTTAATTTTATGTTGATTTTCTCCAGATAAGACCGGTAATTGTTGTTTATTCATAATTTACATTATTACTATATATATAACCCATTCTTCCCATAAGAATTAAATGTTCTGTGGGATATGTCTCGGATACTTAAAATGTTGAACAATACTCTTTCAATTCCAACAATGTGAAGTTCTGGCTTCTGTGTTATACATTATTTGACAAAAGTCCAACATTTTTTGGAAGAATATACTGAAACATTAGTAATGATACTCAATTGTGTCTAGGTTATTCATATTTTTATGCTGTTATTTCTTTCAATGATAGTTTAATGCAAAGAGTCCTTGTTTTATGCACTGAAAATGTAAAATGCATATCTTAATATAAAGTTAGTATTATAGATAAAAAAATAAGACAAAAAATAAAATGGTGAACTATTTCAAACCTTTTAAGAATGTAGTAAATGTTGTAACCATGGCAACACAGTTTGCTTGCTTCTTCATAAACACAACTCTTAATACATGATTCTATTTCACATTATATTGTATTTTTTAATAAAAGCAATAGTGCATTAGGTGATTCCTGATGCATTGTATTAGGATTGTTCTATTTCAATATCTGTATTGGTGTAAGTAAAATGTTGCTGTGAGGTGGTGTAATTTATCTGTATCTACACTCACCAAAGGATGTCGTTTTGTGTTTATTTTTTTTAAAGGACATTTATTTAACTATCAGCATTCAATTCTTAAAGAACATATTAGTTATGAATAAAAAGAAACAAAAACCTTAAAAAATGTTCTTTTTAGTTATTTTTATTGTTACCATGGTAACCATGGTAACTGATTGATAGTAACGTTCCTTTTTTTTCATCAGTTGGGAACGTCATCATATACCCATTCTACAGTTCAATTTTTGTGTAAATTGTACATGTTATGTTAATTTTGCAGCACTTTTAGTACACTCATAGTATTATTTATGTTTGTCATAAAACAATTCAGCACTGGCAAATACTACAGTTGAAAACAATTCAGCACTGGCAAATAATACAGTTGAAATCAATTCAGCACTGCAAGGGTTAAGACAAGTAAACTTAAATTCATAAAATTCCTTAAGTCTGTGGCTGTTTAATGAATAGGTCATTTACATAAAAATGTTTCTAACTAGTAGTAAATGCATGCATACCAAGATGTTTTATAATTTTAAACTTGTTTTAGCTCACCTGAGCTTGAAGTGCTTTTTGAGCTATTGGTATAGAGGACCTCTCCGGCGTCGTCTATCGTTCGTCGTCAATGTGACATCAACAATTTGGACCGTTATTGCGATGAAGACTACATTTTTTATTAGCTCACCTGAGCACAAAGTGCTCATGGTGAGCTTTTGCGATTGCCCGTTGTCCGTCGTGCGTGCTTTGGTGCGTGCGTGCGTGTGTGCGTCGTCAACTTTTCATTCAAATACATCTCCTCCTAAACCGCTTGGCAGATTTTCACCAAACTTTGCAGGAATGATCCTTTGGTGGACCTCTTTCAGAGTTGTTCAAATCTTTCCGGTACACTGAATATGTAGGTCACCAGAGCTAAAAATAGATTTAAAAAGTGAAAACTTTAAAGATCTTCTTCTATGAAACCGCAAGGCTCAGACCTTTCATATTTGATATGTGACATCCTCTAGAGGTCCTCTACAAAGATTATTCAAATTATGCCACTGGGGTCAAAAGTGGCCACGCCCCGGGGGTCACATGGCTTAAATAGAATATATAGCAAAATGACTTTAAAACTCTTCTCCTCTGAAACCACAAGGCCCAGAGGTTTCATATTTGGTATGTAACATCCTATAGTGGTCCTCTTCAAAGATTGTTCAAATAATGCCCCTGGGGTCAAAACTGGCCACGCCCCGGGGTTCTCATGGTTGGTATAGAATATATAGCAAAATGACTTTTAAAATCTCCTTTCTGAAACCACAAGGCCCAGAGGTTTCATATTTGGTATGTAACATCCTATAGTGGTCCTCTACAAAGATTGCTCAAATGATGCCCCTGGGGTCAAAACTGGCCACGCCCAGGGGTCACATGATTTAAATAAACTTATATACCAAAATATCTTAAAATATTCTCTGAAACCGCAAGGCCCAGAGGTTTTGTATTTGGTATTTAACATCCTATAGTGGTACTCTACAAAGATTGTTCAAATTATGCCCCATGGGTCAAAACAGACCACACCCCATTGGTCACATGGCTAATATAGACTTAAATAGCAAAATGTCTTTAAAATTCTTCTCCTCTGAAACCACAAGGCCTAGAGGTTTCATATTTGGTATGTAACATTGTATAGTGGTCCTCTACAAAGTTTGTTCAAATTATGCCCCTGGGGTCAAAACTGGTCACGCCTGGGGGGGTCAAATGGTTTGTATGGACTTAAATAGCAAAATGACTTTAAAAATCTTCTCCTCTGAAACGGCAAGGCCCACAGCTTTCCTATATTTGTTACGTAACATTGCATAGTGGTCCTCTCCAAAGATTGTTCAAATTATGCCCCTGGGGTCAAATCTGGCCAGCCGCCGAGGGGTCACATGGTTTATATAGACTTAAATAGCAAAATGACTTTAAAAATCTTTACCTGAAACGGCAAGGCCCACAGCTTTCCTATATTTGGTACGTAACATTGCATAGTGGTCCTCTCCAAAGATTGTGTAAATTATGCCCCTGGGGTCAAATCTGGCCACCCCGAGGGGTCACATGGTTTATATAGACTTAAATAGAAAAATGACTTCATAAAAATCTTTACCTGAAATCGAAAGTCCCAGAGGTTTGTTCAAGGTTGTTCAACTTATGCCCCTGGGATAAAAATAAGCCACGCCTTGGGGATGCAAATTCCAATTGTGTTACAAGGTCTCAGTAGAGCGTCCTAGGGCCCTCAGGGCCCTCTTGTTCAATCTTTATTCAACCTAACTTGCACAGTTTGTGTAAGACCTTAATATATCAGATGGGGTTGTTATTGGGTCAGATCACACCAGTAACACCAGAGTTATTGCCAAAAAAAGTGCACAAGTGCCTTTTCCAACGTAGAGACTTTATTTTCCATCCAATCTTAACCAAACTTGCACAGTTTGTGTATGACCATCAGATCTCAGCAGATGTCAAAATGGGCCAGATCGTGTTTCAAACACCAGAGTTATTGCTCTTTGTTTATTAAAAAAATATACAAAAATGGACATTATTCAGGATAGAGAGAGACATTTTTCATCCAATCTTCACCAATCGTGCACAGTTTGTCTATTACTATGAGATTACAGTTGAATTTGAATATAAGCAAGATCGGACCAGAAACACCAGAGTTATTGCCCTTTGTTTGTGAAAAAAATATGCAAAAATGAACATTATACAGGATAGAGACTTCATTTTTCATCCAATCTTTACCAATCTTGCACAGTTTGTCTATAACCATAAGATTAAAGGTGAAGTCAGATATAAGTAATATTGGACCAGAAACACCAGAGTTATTGCTCTTTGTTTGTGAAAAAATAAGCAAAAATGGACATTATTCAGATAGAGACTTCATTTTTCATCCAATCTTCACCAATCTTGCAAAGTTTGTATATGAATGAAAGACTACAGGTGAAGTAGAATATAAGCATGATCGGGCCAGAAACACCAGAGTTATTGCCCCTTGTGTTTTCGAAAAAAAACATCAAGAGGTTATCAATGATTGGCTTGCACACCAAATTTTCAATCATTGTTGACCAAACTTACACAGTTTGCGCATGACCATAAAAATAGATTGATAAGACTTGCATGCAGTTATTTGTACATGCAACTTTGATGTCTTCTGAGCCTGCATTGACATCATTTATCATCATTGGAAAGAAAATAATCAAAGAAAAAGCAAAACTTTACCTGATAGCACAGCCATCAAAATTATCGCATTGCAACTAGTTTTCCAAAACTGTTGGCGAAAAAGACATCAAAATCTACTGTTTGTGCATTTTCCAGAATTGTCAATGACTTAATGAAAAAATTGTCAGGTAAGAATATAGAGAAAAAAGATTTGAGAACCATTAGCAAAAAACGCACATCCACTACCCAACTCATACTTTAGTTAGTGAATATCGAGAAAAAATTATTTGAGAACCATTAGCAAAAAAAACAATCCAATACCCAACTCATACTTAAGTTAGCCCATTGCACTTACCAATGTTTTATATCAAAATTTTTCCTACCCCCACTGTGTATTGTTCAGATACCTTAATTTTCAAACATGTCACAACAGTATGGTCTTCATCTGTACCAGTGCTCAGGTGATCGCTTTGGGCCATCATGGCCCTCTTGTTTAAACAGAAATGATAGGATTTCTCATTTTGAATTTTTTTTCCCACATTTTCACTTGAGTTAAGATTGCCTTAAGGAGCTTTGCATTCCCAGCCCCTGGCATCATTGGTCATTTCTTATTTCGCCATTGCTCCTTCTGAGCAGCGCAATATAATGTAGGATGGCCACCAACTCTGGAAAACAGGGAACAAGTGAAACATTTTGCCTTTAGGAAAAAATCAGGGAATTAGAACATTTGGAAAAATTCAGGGAAAATTCAGGGAATTTAACCAAAAGTGTTATATCTCCAAAATGAAGTATTGAAATCTAGAATTTAATAAATATTTCAACAATAAACCAATAACATTATCATATTTGTTTAGAATAAGAAGTTAACAATAGTAAAAATGGCTAAAAATGGAAAATAGTGGTCATAATTATATTTTGATAATTTATGTACACTATAACCACTTTGCACTAATTTTATGGTTAATTTGACAATAAATGTCATGGAGAAATAAATTCCGGTCAGGAAAAAAATAAGGGAAAAGACAGGGCATTTTATTTCGAAATTCAGTGGCCACCCTGTTCATGTACCATTTATGGTTCTAGATTGTTCCCTTCTTATATTTCTAATGAATCTACTAACAAGTATTTTCTCAATGGGCAATATTTTTCTTAAATCCACTTTTTAGCTCGACTATTCGACGAACAGATGAGCTTTCCTACTACCCCCGGCGTCGTTGTACGCATCCATGTCTGAATTTTGGTTAAAGTTTCTATTCAAAAGTCTTGTAGCTGCAAAACTACATAAGTTATTCACTTGAAACTTGGAATAAACCTTTGTCATCAACTCCAGTGTCAGGGGCAACATTCCCCATAACTCTGTTTTGTATTTTGTCAGAGTTACGCCCCTTTGCAATTAGATTTTCTGGTTAAAGTTTATATTCAAAAGTTTTGTAACTTTAAAACTCAAAACTACATAAGTTATTCACTTGAAACTTGTAACTAACCTTTGTCATGAACTCCAGTATCAAGGGCAACATTCCGTATAACTCTGTTTTGTATTTTGACAGAGTTATGCCCCTTTTTCACATAGATTTTATGGTTAAAGTTTATATTCAAAAGTTTTGCAACTTCAAAACTACATAAGTTATTCACTTGAAACTTGGAACAAACCTTTGTCATCAACTCCAGTGTCAGGGACAACATTCCCCATAAGTCTGTTTTGTATTTTGACAGATTTATGCCCCTTTTTCACTTAGAATTTCTGGTTAAAGTTTATATTTAAAGTTTTGTAACTTCATAACTACATAAGTTATTCAGTTGAAAGTTGGAACTAACCTTTGTCATCAACTCCAGTATCAAGGGCAACATTCCCCATAACTCTGTTTTGTATTTGACAGAGTTATGCCCCTTTTTCACATAGATTTTGTGGTTAAAGTTTATATTCAAAACTTTTGTAACTTCAAAGCGACATAAATTATTCACTTAAAACTTGGAACTGACCTTTGTCATCAACTCTAGTATCAGGGGCAACATTACCCATAGCTATTTTTTTTATTTTGACAGAGTTATGCCCTTTTTTCACTTAATTTCTCACCTCATGTACATGTATTTTTGGACATTTAAAAAATTGACTTATAAAAAGGCATATTATTCTAAGGTACTTCCCATAAATATTAACTCATAATAAAACAAGACCATTTTTCTCGAATGTATTTTTCTAGTAGCAATAATTTATTGATAAAATCATAAAAAAATATATAATACAAAGCCAATTAATTTTTTTATACACGGTTCAAACTAAGTTTTTTTAAGCCAAATGTTCAAATCTGTAGACACAAGATCGGCTTATTTAGTGAATTGTTCTGATATTCAACAATTATATGTTGTTGTTATTTTCTTGTTTTATTTTATTTGATCAGTTCGACCCATGTGCGCTACTACAGAGGCCCAACCTACTCTAGTGGGTCATGGAAGACTGCTGCAGCTATCGGAACTGTGTACGGCCTGATGAGTTACCGACACAGAAGCCTCTACTTGAGATACCCGGACAGAGGTAAGTCACAGCTTCATAGACTGTGACATAGATAAGCATTGATTTTTATGCCCCCAAAGGAGGGCATATTATAATGGTACCGTCTGCCCGTGCCTGCGTCCCTCCTATCTTCGTTAGTCTGTCCTGCTAAGGTTGAAGTTTTTTTATCATATCAAACATCTTGAATACTACATGTATCAAAGGTATTTAGTTGAAACTTGAAATATTTCTTTACTATCAATGTGGACCAGGAAAAGCAAGCCCCATAACTCTGTTTTGTTTTTGACAGATTAATGCCCCTTTTTTAACTTAGAAATTTTGGTTTAAGTTTTTCATAAGTTTTTCCAGAGCAGCCATTTTGACTGAAATAATGTTTACAGTGTTCATTCACTTTTTAGCTCACCTGAACACGAAGTGCTCGGTGAGCTATTGGTATAGGGGACTTCTCCGGCGGCGTCCATCCTTCCGTCGTCAAGGTGCCGTCAACAATTTGGACCGTTATCACGATAAAGGCTACATTTTATTTTTGTTGTAATTGTTTATGAAAAAATATACAAAAATGGACATTATTTAAGGATAGAGACTTCAGTTTTCATCCCATCTTCACCAATCTTGTACAGTTTGTCTATGACCATGAGATTACAGTTGAAGATGTATATAAGCAAGATCGACCAGAAACATCAAAGTTATTGCCCTTTGTGAAAAAAAATTGCAAAATGGACACAATTCAGGATAGAGACTTCATATTTCATCTAATCTTTATCAATCTTGCACAGTTTGTTTATGACTATAAGATTACAGGTCAAGTTTAATATAAACAAAATCGGGCTCGAAACACCCGAGTTATTGCCCTTTGTTTTTGAAAAAAAAATACAAACTTGGACATTATTCAGGATAGAGACTTCATATTTCATCCAATCTTAACCAGTCTTGCACAGTTTGTCTATGACCATAAAATTAAAGGTGAAGTTAAGCAAAATCGGGCCAGAAACACCGGAATTATAGCCCATGTTTGTGAAAAAAATATACAAAAATGGACCTTATTCAGGATAGAGACTTCATCTTTCATCCAATCTTCACCAAATTGGGCACAGTTTGTTTATGAATGTAAGATTACAAGTGAAGTTGAATATAAATGTGTTCAGGCCAGAAACACCAGAGTTATTGCCCAGCCATAGCAATTATCGCATTGCAACTAGTTATCCAGAACTGTCTGCTAAAAAGCATCAAAATCTACTGTTTCTGCATTTTCCAGCATTGTCACTGACTTAATGAAACAGGGTCAAGTAAGAATATTGAGAAAAATGATTTGAGAACCATTTGCAGAAACACTGCACATCCACTACCCAACTCATACTTCAGTTAGCCAAGTGCACTACCCTTTGTTTTAAATTGTTCCGATACCTTAATTTTCAAACCTGTCGCAACAGTATGGTCTTCATCTGTACCAGTTCTCAGGTGAGAGCTGTGGGCCATTATGGCCCTCTTGTTTTAAACTTTATTCCCAATTAGAATGCAAAAATCCCAAATCAGACAT
Source organism: Congeria kusceri (assembly GCA_027627225.1). Lineage (NCBI taxonomy): Eukaryota > Metazoa > Mollusca > Bivalvia > Myida > Dreissenidae > Congeria > Congeria kusceri. The sequence goes on along the minus strand of CM051040.1, from coordinate 30,991,882 downwards.
CCCAATATCCGAAATACATAGGGAATGTGAATTGAAGTTATAAATTGTGCAATGACTTGCGTGTTTATGGATCTAAACACTTACAATAGCAAATTGAACCAATATAATACTAGTTTTAGTAATTTGTTAATTAAATTACTTTCTTTAATGTTTGCCAATTAGCATGATTTCATGCTGCAAAATTCCCAATTAGATGGGTAGTGGACCCATTCCCAATGTTATGAAAAAAATGCTGATAACTGTATACTCGAGAGGTATGCCTCAACCTCAGATACCCTGGCAAATATAAGTTTGACTTCCGATGCTTGTGCTGTGTTGATTAGGCATCTGATGCTGATCTGGTATGCAATTATGACAAGAATATTAATTTTTGTTAAATGTGAAATTTAATAAAATCAAGTATACATTTCAACATTATTCATCATTGACCAGCCCAGGGTGAGTGTTAGGGGGGCATCAGCCCAGGGGAAGTGTAAGGGGGATCAGCCCAGGGGGAGTGTAAGGTGGATCAGCACAGGGGGAGTGCTAGGGGGATCAGCCCAGGGGGGTGTTAGAGAGGATCAGCCCAGGGGGAGTGTTAGGGGGCATCAGCCCAGGGGGAGTGTAAGGGGGGATAGCCCAGGGGTGTGGGTGGGGGGATCAGCCCAGGTGGAGTGTTAGGGGGGATCAGCCCAGGGGGAGTGTTAGGGGGACCAGCCCAGGGGGAGTGTTAGGGGGGATCAGCCCAGGGGGAGTGTTAGGGGGATCAGCCCAGGGGAAGTGTTAGGGGGAATCAGCCTAGGGGGAATGTTAGGGGGATCAGCCTAGGGTGAGTGTAAGGGTGGATCAGCCCAGGGGGAGTGTAAGGGGAATCAGCCCAGGGGGGTGTTAGGGGGGATCAGCCCAGGGGGTGTTAGAGAGGATCAGCCCAGGGGGAGTGTTAGGGGGAACAGCCCAGGGGGAGTGTTAGGGGGGATCAGCCCATGGGGAGTGTTCGGGAGGATTAGCCCAGGGGGGAGTGTTAGGGGGGATCAGCCCAGGGGGAGTGTAAAGGGGTGTCAGAAAGTAGCAGGATGGTTTGTCATCATGTGCTGGAATCAGGGTTTTGCATAAACGGTAAATATTAGGTGTCACCAGGAGTCAGGTGGTTGATATTTAGTGGTCCTGTCAATAAAAGTATGGGTCCCAAGAGTTTTCCAGCTCAAGTGGCTTTGTGTAAAAGCAGACAGAAGATTATTATATTTACTTAATTTTTGTTATAAAAACAACTTAAACTGCTGTACAAATATGAATAACAGCAGTTGTCTCCCATTACACACAATGGTATCGATACTTCAGAAAGAATTGTGTGCCAAATAATACGCAGATTAAAAAAAACAACACGACGGGTCCGGATCAACAACTTAAATAGCCTCCCGTAAATCCCTGCGGAATGTATGCTATCATCTGCGTTTTCCCAGAGCTCAGAGGGGTGTCGAAGAGGGACCAGGGATTAGAAAGGTTGCGTAAGCTGTCGTGCTCATTGGATTGTTCACTAATGGGCTTTTCATCTGTTTTGTTTTCAGAGCCCACAGTTTGCTACAATGGGCGGCTGTGTGAGCTGTCTTGCTCATTGGATTGTTCACTAATGAGCTTTTGATCTGTTTTGTTTTCAGAGCCCACAGTTTGCTACAATGGGCGGCTGTGTGAGCTGTCTTGCTCATTGGATTGTTCACTAATGGGCTTTTCATTTGTTTTGTTTTCAGAGCCCACAATTTGCTACAATGGGCGGCTAAGAGGGACCAGGCATTAGAAAGATTGTGTAAGCTGTCTTTCTCATTCGATAGTTCACTAATTGGCTTTTCATTTGTTTTGTTTTCAGAGCCCACAATTTGCTACAATGAGGTGAATTTAAAGAACAGCACCTACGGATACTTCATCTGCCCGGAGGCCAACATGTCTGATAATTTCGACAAATGCTGCGGTGACAGTGATGAACAGAGTTGTTGCACGTTGGCAGCGCACCAGGAAGAACGAAAGTATAACCCACATTTTTCGGAACTTTTAATATTTTCTTACATTTTATTAAAGATTGTTGTTTTGTAATTTAAATGTACCAGGCCCGAAGCATAAATACTGCCTATTCATTATTAGTTACTTTTGATGTTTGATTACCTGTAAATTTTATAATACAACCATGTTAAAAATATAGACTCTACATTTATTGTATTTGGTATTACAGTGTATTCAATATCATTAAAAACTTGACTTATTGTGAATATTACTAGAAATGTATTTCCAAGGAAAGCTAACATTGTTGGAATTGCTTGTGATTTATTAGTGGCTGCATTGATATCATGTAAGCTCACTTTGCTTCAGTAGAATTTTTTAACATAAGAGTTTGAAATCATAAATGTACCTAATATTACAAGTCATTTCGGTTCTTTTCAAGGCAAGCCAACATCATTGGAATTGTCGTTGGGGTGGTTTTGGGCTGCATTGCTATCGCGGTGATCATTTACTGCTGCATCGTCCGACGCAGACGACGCGCTACGCAAGGGCAGGTCATCCAGAAACAACAAAGTATGTGGATGTTTTATTAATTATTTGGTTAACATTACTAATCAGAATTCTCAGAGGTAATACACTTAATCCCCACTTACACTTAATCCCCAGTTTAAGACCACCCTGATTCTATGACCAAAGCAGACACTACCAATTGTTTCGTATATTGCAATTTGTCACAGTCCGACTACACAGGCTACCCACTATTCTGTTTTAAGACCAGTAATCCCAGACCGAAAATAATGATGATAAAAAAATGTGATTGAATAAAGTTTGAATATTAAATATAAAGGTGTCTGTACGATCTTACAACATATGTAGTGGCATTAATACAATTAACAAAATTAAGTTATTTAACATATATTTGCTTGCTAAACGAACAATAAGCTAGTTTTTAATCACCAAAAAGTTTTCGTTTGTCGAAAGTCAAATACATGTATGTACGTTGACTTGACAGTTGGTTTAGGTAACATAGCACTAATAAACGATGCAAAAGTAGACACTAGTGCCTATTGATTTGTTTCATATTGAAGTTTTCCTTCATCATTTTTATGTTTTTATGTTTGCTTTCAAGTTTTATTGTCACTTTTATCTGCTTATTTTGAAAATAATTGATACGAAAGATCGTACATACACTTTTTAGTATGTGTGATAAATAAATGTCAATTGTTTTTACACATGGTTTTACCAATTATATCGTTTAAACACTTGTAATCATTTGTAAATTTCTTAAACGTGTAGAAAAACAACTTTCCTCCACATAACACATAACATCACATTTAACAGTATCAAACTAGCAGAGTTGTAGTTATAATATTGATCAGGGGCATAGCTTCCTTTAGGCACGTGCCTATACATTTTTTCGAGGGATGAAAATTTTAAATATGCCAAAAAATGCAATAAAAACAAGAAGTTGGATGGGGGTGAGGGGATCTTTCTTGGCTGTGTTTCATTGTTTAACGCGTCGATTACGTCAATATGAAATAAATTTCATGAAACACACGCTTATTTTACAATTATTTTGCAGAATCGGGGTTTAGCTGAAGTTAGTTGTTTGTAGCCACATAAACACTCCTAGACCAAATAATCGCTTACAGCGTCATTTTGTAGATTCCACCTATTGTGCCTATTCATTTTTTTGAACCCAAGCTATGCCCCTGTTGATGGTGTTTGGTACACTACCGGTAGTTAACTTCCTTGGTCATTTTTACAATTACATATCTATGTTCCATAATTGCCATAAAACATTTGAGGCATGTCGTTGGTAAACTGGGAACAGGCTAATCTGGAACGACACTTTCCGCTTTTATGGCATTTTCTGTTTCCATGAAGTCTCTTTTAAACATAAATCCACTGTAGGTGGAAGTGTCCTCCTGGATTAGCCTTTGCGGACTGCGCAGGCTAATCTGGTATGACACTTTACGCACATGCGTTAAGCTGGGTTTTCACACGACACTCCTCATTTTAAGAAAGCAAACTAACTACTACATATAGCATATTATGCTAGTATGGTTTTGTGAGAACATTTATCAATCTCGTTGGTTGTGTCAAGTCGTATCGCACGAGAGGCGCAGCCTTGAGTGCGATGCTACTTGACACAACCAACGAGACTGATAGATGTTCTCAGAACACTGTAATATTCCATTTATTATATACCTTTTTGGCATATTATTCCTTAAAAAACCAAAACGAATCACCAACTCTTTTATGTCACGTAAAGAATTTTTTTGCGGGAATTAGTTGTGTATTGATGACGGCATTATGTGACGTCATTTACAACTGGGTAACAGCATTAGCTCCAAATCGATTTGTGTTGCTTTGTTAAGTGGATATTATAATTATTATTTCATTTTATTTGAGTTGGATTAAATACACAATAAATCACCATCGCTGTCTGTTATTCTCTTTGCCTTTTATTTAATGAAGGTGAAATTGAATAATACTTGATCTAGTTGATTGTGATGAAACAGCAGTGAACTTTTGTGTTTCTGGTTATGTTGAACGATGAGTGACACCTGAAAAAATGCAGAAGAAACGTTAACTGGAGTTAAGATTATCAACTGCTTTTATTTATGTTGTGTTTATTTTACAAATGTATATTACAGACTAGATAACTAGATCTACACATACTTTATTGAAGTTGTAAATAAATATGCATTCATATTATTTCCAAATTCGATCGCGTGCTTTTGACATAAAGAGTAGTCCGGCTACTAGGGTGATACGGGATGGGAAAACGCTAGTAGCGAATTCGCATTCTGATATTTGAATGTTGAATACAGTACGTATATTAATAGCAGAAAAACAAAAGGTATATAATGAAAGACAATATCACTTTGTTACACCCTCATCTGTTACAAACTTGGAAACTAAGTCATTTACTAAGGTATTTTTCCCGAAAGTGATATAACTTTGAGATGCATATATTACCGGAGTGCGTTCTTTAGTAAAACAATTAAATGATTTATTTCTCATGTAATTTGGCCTGTATCTTCGTCCATCGCATTAATGGACTGTTCTGAACGGGTGAAACAAGACTACTTGTTACTTATTAACTATGTAATGAAGATACCTTATTTGTCTACCATACATGTATATATTTTTAATAATTTATTACATTTACATTATAATAGATAATTATAGCATTCCAATAATATCTGTAAAATAGTTACAGGTGCGGAGGTCTTTTTTTGTATGGATACTTGCTAGGTAAATAGTGAAAGTGCGTTTTTGTGTATTTTATACATTTGTAACCTCTAAAAACTCATTCATGTACATACATATAGCTCAGACATATTAACCTGTCACTGACCTTTATGAATGAACATATATTACAAATCTGTTTGATGAATATATTCATCAAGTTAAGGCCAGTCCGGCTAGCTCAGTTGGTAGAGTGCTGGAATACAAATCCGAGCATCGCGGGTTCGATTCCCAGCCCGGCCACATAACTTGTGTGTTTCACTGAAAATACAGTTATGGTATCAATAAATATGTGCAACACGTGCACGAACTAAACCAAGTATGAATATAAGAAATGATTCTAGTGCATAATATTTCAATTTATTTCATGCTATGTGGTGAATGAGTGGAGAATACCAGTGAATGATAACCCATTCATTTCACTCTAGGTCGAGAGAAATGATAACGTTTGATCATTTTACTCTTGGTTATATGGAACTATTTTTAACTTTGTTTTTATGTTTATTTTTTGAAAGTATGTGATTACCCTCATCGTCAGTGTAAACATCGGCCTTTCGAAACAACCGAAAACACATAACAAAATTCAATACAAATATAATTAAACGACAACGACACAGTAAGGGTGGCACTATTTTCCCACCAAAACAGTGATCAACAATTTTGGAATCATAATGACGTCATGTTTTTGTTATAATAAAAACTTACGACACTTCAGCATATCTCGTGAACTTTTTTATTTATTGTTTAAAAGCATTAAATTAAAAGAACACTTGTTTAATACGGTGTAAGATCGTATTTTATTTCATGTGTGGTCATATAAACTAGATATTTTCACTTGTGGCTGCGCCACTCATGAAAATATTGTTTCTATGACCACTCATGAAATGAAATATGATCATACACTGCATTAAACAAATATCCTCTATATATTATTATATTATTTGCTAATAGAGTTATTTAGTGCCAGGTTAAATTTGTCGGAGCTAAATAAGTTACTATCAAGGGCCTAAACTAGGTGCTGGATTTAATACAATACCGCCAAGTCATTGTATGTCTAGGTGTCTAAATTTTTGGCGCATTGACGGAAAATGGCTCATTTGCAGGGATTTATGTAACTAACTAACTTCAAATTCTCCTAAAAGAAAATGATATTACTTTTCTTTGTTGCTATTCATAACTGCAGTTCTGTTGCTACAGGGCTCAACATTAACGGTAGTCTGACTGTCCGGGACAAGCAAATTGTTGGTCCGGACAAGTTAGAAAAGAATCTGCTAGTCCAACGGGACAAGTGTTCTTTATCTCTAATTACCTAGTAACAAAATTGGTTAAAAAATCCAGTAACGCTGAATTGCCTTCGAAAATTTCTAGTTTAGATTCTAACGATAAAGAGTGAGGTATTCCGCTACTTACATGTTTTGTGAATAATTCTGGGCCAAGTGAGAGGTTCGTGTACACATAAACCGTTTTAAAGCCCCAATGCTTTGCATTGGCCGTTCCAAGGCGGTGACCCCAGTTTTATTCATGTGTGTTTTGTGTTTGTTGTGTGTTTTTGTGATGTCCTGTGTATTGTTTTTGTCAATTGGTCACTTGCCATAAATAAAGGACTTCCGGCTGCTGGTGAGAGTTCTCTCCTGCTGTCGCAACTTGAGTTTCACTTTGTTTATATTTACATGTAATACTACACCGTACTGTTGACAAGGGAAATAAATCTTACATGTTTTAATTCACCGCACTGACACGGTTACTCCCCTTATAAATTAAATTTACGTCATCATTCTCACTTGCGGTTTATTTACGTTAGTTACACATTCAATTACCATTTCGTCTGCTTAAAATGTCAGGTTTATTTTCGTTTGGTTTTTTCTCGTCAAAATCAGCAGAAACATCCAAAAAAATCCCGCAAACGTCGAAAAGAAACAAAATGTAAATATGAAAAAAAGAGAAAACGCGAGTTTGTGCCTAAATGGCTGGAAGAATTTGAAAGATTGTATAATTACATTTGAAGGTCAGGACAAGTAACTTTTTGGTCAGGACAAGTGAAATTTTTGGCTACTAGTCCGACCGGACAAGTGGTTTCAAAAGTTAACATCGAGCCCTGTTGCTAGTTACAACTGACTACTAAACAGGTGTCATTTAATCGTTATCGAGGGTTATATACACAAACTGTAAGAAACTTACTGCATCATTGAAACTGCTGCATGTATGCTGTTCTTGTGTAACATAACTGTTTCTTATGGGCCAAGATTCATGAAACGTCTTATTTCAACTAAAGTAAAAAATTTGCACTTGAACAAACTGTTTTCTGTTCATCTTATATAACAAAATTAATGACATTTGTTTGTTAATTTTGAAATTTTAAGTAGTATTTGACCAAGTACATGTTAATGTGTTTGAGAGAGTTAATCACTTTCTAAATACTTATCAATTATGTGAATACATAGTATTTCTTACATAGTGATTTCAAAAAACATTGCTCTCTATATATTTTTTTTATAGTAACAACTTAAATACATGAACTGGTATCTGATTTTTTAGCAGTAACAACTTCAGATGCTTTGTGGATTCTGGCCCTTGGAGCACATGCTTATATAACAATTGAGGCGCGTCGTGGGAAAACCGGACTTAATGCATGTGCATAAAGTGTCGTCCCGGATTAGCCTGTGCAGTCCGCACAGGCTAATCCAGGACGGCACTTTCCGCCGACAGAGGATTTATGTTTAGAAGAGACTTCCTTGAAACAGAAAATACCATAGAAGCTGAAAATGCCATCTCGGATTAGCCTGTGCGGACTGCACAAACTAATCCGGGACGACACTTGACGCACATGCTTTAAGTCCGGTTTTCCCACGACGCGCCACATATAATCTTCTGCTACTCTAACCGTTGTAGCTGCTACGTTTCATACTGCCCAGCCTCCACCACGTGATCCAAACTTTCATCACTCAGGTACAGTAACTGGGTAGATTTGTAAATATTTCTGCATGGAGAAGAAGGTTGTTTTCCGTTTTGTATCCATATGGCTCCCTAGTAACGACTTGTAGTTCTGATGCGAAGGAATTGGTTAGCCTGAGTGGTTTAATAGCCACGCATCAGTATGACAAACAGATGTTTATTGGCTGATAAACAAAGATAAAGGGAAATTATTTTGATTCTAACATGATTTGACAATACAATAAACAAACTTTCTAATTTTGCCAAAATTCAATAAAGCATGACATTAAGTTTTTAGCTCACCTGAACACAAAGTGCTCACGGTCGGCTTTTCTGATCGCCCGTTGTCCGTCGTGCGTGTGTACATGTGTGCGTGCATGCGTGCGTGCATCGTCAATTTTTCATTCAAACAACATCTCCTAAACCGCTTGGCAGATTTTCACCAAGCTTCACAGGAATGATCATTATGTGACCCTCTTTCAAAGTTGTTTCAAATATGTAGGTCACCAGAGCTAAAAATATATTTTAAAAGTGTAAACTTTAAAAATCTCTGAAACCGCAGGGCCCAGAGGTTTCATATTTGGTATGTAACATTGTATAGTGGTCCTCTACAAAGATTGTTTAAATTATGCCCCTGGGGTCAAAACTGGCCACGCCCCGGGGGTCACATGGTTTATATAGACTTAAATAGCAAAATGACTTTAAAATTCTTCTCCTCTGAAACCGCAAGGCCTAGAGGTTTCATATTTGGTATGTAACATTGTATAGTGGTCCTCTACAAATATAGTTCAAATTATGCCCCTGGGGTCAAAACTGGTCACGCCCTGGAGGTCACATGGTTTATATAGACTAAAATAGCAAAATGTCTTTGAAAATCTCCTCTGAAATGGCAAGGCCCTCAGCTTCCTATATTTGGTACGTAACATTGCATGGTAATCCCCTCCAAAGATTGTTCAAATTATGCCCCTGGGGTCAAATCTGGCCATACACCAAGGGGTCACATGGTTTATATAGACTTAAATAGCAAAATGACTTCAAAAATCTTAACCTGAAACTGCAAGGCCCAGAGGTTTGTTCAAGATTGTTCAAATTATGCCCTTGGGATAAAAATATGCCATCCCTCAGGGATGCAAATTCCGATTGGGTTAGAAGGTCTCAGGTGAGCGTCCTAGGGCCCTCTTGTTTTTCAATTGAGTAGGGGGGAAGTTATACAAATAAAAATAAATTCTATTTTTTACAGCAATAAAATAAAAAATATATATTATAATTAAAAAGAGGAGCATTTCTTTATTTTGAAATGGAAGGCTAAAAACAAGCTCTTTAATGACATGCTAGTTTCAAAGTTAATTCATTAGTTTGAAATAAGTATTTGAACAGAAACAACTATTACTTCATACTTTTCCAAATATTTATTTGTCCTTGTTACTAGTACATGTGCTATGAATAAAAATACCAAGTCGGCGGTGAAATTATAAATAAAATTCACAATGGTTACTTTTATTTTTATTTTTTTTTTGGTGAAAATTTGGGTAGGGATTCCCGTAAAAACAAAAGATAAAAAATGTTGGCCTTATAGATGTTCAGAACACTTGCCACTTCTAAATGCACACCAGAAAACAGCTGCACTTCTAACATCTTTATATTTTAATATAAAGCAGGTCAAGACCCTGGGACAATCCCTCTGAACTCTTACACGGACAACCCACAGCCTCCAATGGGTGGGGGCGGGTTTATACCCACACCCTCAGGAGGGTTCCAAGATGGAAGTGGAATGGCGCAGGGCCCGAATTATGGTTGTAAGTTCTATTGAAATGCCTTATAACTTGTACCGTCAGCTTTTGTTACCGTTCTATTACTTCCGAGAATTATGTTCTTTTCACAGGGACAGTTGGAAGATCTTTAAAATATGTATACCGGTAATGGGAAATTTTCACATTTGTGTAATAATTATGGCCTTTCACATCTGTGTAAATAATGAAATTGTAATAAGTTCAGATCCAATCATATCATGGTATGTTTGTCTGATGCATTCATAGTATTGTTCTTATTAAACTTATATAATTTGCCCATTTGAGATCATGTTTCAGTCTCATTCAAGTAATTGTATATCAGATCCTTTCATATCATAGTTCATATTTCAGATCTGTTAATTTCATGGTTATATATAAATAGCAAACCCCATAGAGGTTGATACAACATATTGTCAACCGTAGAATGGTAACGATTATGTCAACAAACAATAAAACCAAGCTCCTTGCAAGGGTGACATAATACTGTCACATGGGACATTATATAAATATCACACCCCATAGAGGGTGATACAACGTATTGTCAACCCGAGAATGGTAATGTCAACCGAGGCGTAAGAGGGTTGACAATACGTTGTATCATCCTCTGTGGGGTGTGATATTCATTTTATTATACCGAACAATAGAGCAAGGAAACTTAGGCCTGATTACTTAATTTATTGATCTACTTTTTTTAAAATGCCCTTTAAATTCAACTAATAACCTAAAAGTGTTAAAGTTAATTTACCACGGATTATTTTCATTATTTAAGATGTGTATCTATATGAAACATTTATGGTTCCTTCAAAATACAATAGTTATACAATTCTGCAGAAACAGCCTTCCGTACTTTCAAACAATTTGCAAAGTGTACCGGCATTACCGGTGAGTGTACAGTGCAGTTATATTTAGATGTGTGATGCTTAAAAGATTGCGTGATCGATAGGAAGTTTCTACAGCGCGTTCGTTAAAATCAGTAATATACATGGCGAAGTACGGGCGAAAATTATTGTTAGATGCAAAACGAAATATTATAGTTGATGCGAAGTGTTTAATGGATATTCAGAACACTTGAACGCTATAAATGTGTACAGTAGAGTAGTGCAGTAACTACACAAACCAGTTTTCATTCGATGGACATAGGATTGTGCAGAGTCGTGTTAGTTTGTGTTTAAGCACTCGCGTAACACATAATTAAAGAAACCATGCATCGGCGATATCTAAACTTATATTGGATGGCAATACGGATAATCAGATACAGGTTTGGAGACAAAATATGATTTAAAATATACGTTCTGACCAGTCATGGCGATTTCAAAAACAAATCATGTTTCTGGTTAGCACGGTTCGCATGAAATAAAATATGGCACAACTTTGTGGATACTTGAAAATGAATTGCAAACGCAATTTGGTGGATATTAACTGTAAAAGCAGTTGATTTACGTCAGCATTACTATAAAAGGTAAACGTTGTTTTGTTTTGAGAAACTGTTGTTCTATTTTTAGCTCCAAGTGAGGGTGACAGTATACTGTCGCATGTGACATTACGAATTGTTTCATGATAGGTATATGGAAATTTAACATGGGCTAGTCATGTTAGGTATAATAATACAAATTGTTTGATTCGTGAAGAATGGCTCTCGCATGCTAGTTTGCAACTGTTTTATAATATGATGTCATCAAAATCTACTTACGATATATTCTCGCTTGCAAACTATCTATACAAATCCTTCGAGCTTAGAAAACAATTAATCCAGTGATGAAGATGTGTTTTAAAAACGAAAGACGTTCAATAGACATTTATACGGTAGTATATTGGACACAATGTACAGGCTATACAAAATTAATACTTCAAATTTACTTGGTTTTGTTTTCCTTCTACAACTTTCAAATGTGTATATTTATATGTACGTATTTTATTTTTATTTATCAGTGCATGATTGTGTTACTGTGTACCGATTCTATAATTATGTTTTCTCGGTTACGTACTTATGACACTCCTAAAATAATATACTTGCTTAATATATTTCTTTCTATTTATTGTTAATATATAATTGTATTATTTATATAAATGCGTGACGCACTGTACAACTATTATCATGTATTCTGGACTGGTGGCCTTAACTTACAATGAACGATATGTCATGTTATTAACAGGGCTAGTCAGGTGAGGTATCATTATAGCATCCTATTTCAGATGCTGCTGGAAGCTTTCAGTCTAGCTATCCAAGCCCCTACCCAGCAGGAAACCAGTCTGTTGGATTTGAAGGTAAACTAGTTTATGTTTATGTTTTTGCATTCGAGCATTTGTTACGGTGATTTTATTAGTTTCTGTATTGATGCCATTTTAAATGGACGTTAAAGTATTCAACTGAAAAAGTTCAGTTATGGTGTAAATAAACACGTGAAATGCACGCTTAAACAAAACCATGTATAAATATAGGAAATAATTCAAGCATAAAAGTATGCTGAGAGAGTTTATGAGTATCATGTCCGAGCTAAACATATGTGGCGTGTCGTGGGAAAACCGGTCTTAATGCATGTGCGTAAAGTGTCGTCCCGGATTAGCCAGTTCAGTCCGCACAGGCTAATCCGGGACAGCCATTTCCGCTTTTATGGTATTTTCTGTTTCAAGGAAGTCTCTTCTAAACATAAATCCACTGTAGGCGGAAAGTGTTGTCCTGGATTAGCCTGTGCAGACTGCACAGGCTAATCCGGGACGATACTTTACGCACATGCATTTAGACCGGTTTTCTCACGACGCGCCACATATGTATAAAACATACTGTGTTCACAATGTTACCGCTACCAGTAGCCAAAATAACCATTGGCTACTAAACTTTGAAATTCGCTACTTAAGTTTCCGAAAATATTTGACAATAAAGGTTATTTTCACACTTTCTGGGTATAATATTCCTAAGTAAGAGGTATAATTTATATTTCTCAGCGCCAAGCTAGGTTCAGCAAAGTCTTAAAAAATACATCATAAATACTTTCAGACATGGGGAAAGCTGCCCTGCCAGAGGGTGAAGTTTCTGGCCCCGCCCCCTCCCAGCCTTACCCTCCCCCTCATGGGGGAAGCTACCCACCCCCTGGGGGGAGTTATCCACTGACTGGGGCAGGCTATCCCCCACCTGGTCAGCAAGGTATGGTTATAATTGCTTTATGCTTTTTGTATACCAGTAACCATGTTTGTGTTGTTGCTATTTTTATGATGAGTTCTTCTGTATTACCATGTTTGTGATGATGACAATGAGGGTTGTAGTGGTGATGATGATGATTATGATGTATGATGATGATGACCATCTTTATGGTGATGGCTGTTATGGTTGTGGTAAATAGGATTATGATGGTGATGATGATGATGAGGATGGTGATGATGACCACAGTGGTGATGATGATGGTGATGAGAATGATGATGATGATGATTATTAGTATTATTATTATGATAACCACAATGGTGATGATGGTGTTGATGAGAATGATGATGATGATGGGGGTGATGATGATGATGATGATGTTGATGATGATTGTTATTGATTTGTGGCAAAAAATATCCATGCATATAGGTGTTGTTTCAGTTATGCCAATATTTTCATTGCAGGTGTTAACCACCCATACCCAAATGCCCCTCCGCCACCTTATTCTGGGTAATTCACTCATCAGGAGTTGCTGGGAAACACTCTGTATACACGAATAGCTTGTTACCAATCAGAATCTTGGACATGTAAACTGTTAACCAATCAAAGCCTTTATTATACAATAATAGCTTGTAACCAATCAGAATCTTGGACATGGGAAAATGTTAACCAATCAAAGCCTTCATTATACAATAATAGCTTGTAACCAATCAGAATCTTGGACATGTAAAAATTTTAACCAATCAAAGACTTCATTATAAAATAATAGCTTGTAACCTATCAGAGTCTTGGACACAAAACTATGTAAAATGTTAAACAATCAAAGACATTGTTGTGAAATAATTGTTTCAGTCAATATTGTAGTTTTTCCAAAAGAGATATCAACAAATATGTATTTCAAAACAAGAATGCATGTACATGTAGTTGTTTCAAGTACCACCCTGTGAATTTTGGTTCCCAAAATGTTTTTATCTATTGTAAAATACATGTAATTGTCTTCAATCAGTATTGTGTAGTTTTTTTAGAAATGAACAATCAAAAAACATTAATTTAAAATAAGAATGTATGTATTAGGGATTTTTCTATCAAAATCTTTACACCCACCTATGTTTTATTATCTGCCGAGAAGGCATTTTCACTTTATTTTTGACTACAGTTTTTGTATATCATAATTATTGTTTTACAATTAAACGTATTACAGTGTGTAATATGTAAGCTATTCTACTATGTTTTTGAAAATGTATTAAGTCAACTAACTCAACATGTCAACTGTGATGTTTTTATGGTTACTATGTTTTATGAGCTATTAATTAGCTATTTAAAACAATCTGTATGTCAGCTGCATTACACAATCTGTATGTCAGCTATCTTACACAGTCTGTATGTCAGCTGCATTACACAATCTGTATGTCAGCTGCATTACACAATCTGTATGTCAGCTGCATTACACAATCTGTATGTCAGCTGCATTACACAATCTGTATGTCAGCTGCATTACACAATCTGTATGTCAGCTATCTTACACAATCTGTATGTCAGCTGCATTACACAATCTGTATGTCAACTGCATTACACAATCTGTATGTCAGCTATCTTACACAATCTGTATGTCAGCTGCATTACACAATCTGTATGTCAGCTGCATTACACAATCTGTATGTCAGCTGCATTACACAATCTGTATGTCAGCTATCTTACACAATCTGTATGTCAGCTGCATTACACAATCTGTATGTCAGCTATCTTACACAATCTGTATGTCAGCTGCATTACACAATCTGTATGTCAGCTGCATTACACAATCTGTATGTCAGATATCTTACACAATCTGTATGTCAGCTGCATTACACAATCTGTATGTCAGCTGCATTACACAATCTGTATGTCAGCTATCTTACACAATCTGTATGTCAGCTGTCTTACACAATCTGTATGTCAGCTGCATTACACAATCTGTATGTCAATTGTATTACACAATATATATGTCAGCTGTCTTGCACAAGCTGTCAGCTGTCTTACACGATCTATATGTTAGCTGTCTTACACAATCTATATGTCAGCTGTCTTACACAAACTATATGTCAGATATGTCTTACACAATCTATATGTCAGATAATGAGTTATGCTTCAATAATCTATTAAGTAGGCCATGTTTTTCAATCTGTCGAGTCAGTTTTGTTTTACAATCAGTGAAATCAATCACATTTATTTTACAATACATTGAGTTGTATTTATACAAAACAGTCCTACTTGGTAGTGGGCATTGCTTTGCCTGCATATACTGTAAAATCATTTTATTTCGCGGTGTTTAAATTTTGCGCATTCTTGAAAAACGGCTAATTTGCGTGATCATAAATTCGCGCATTTTCCATCTTTCACAGCATATTTTCTAATAATCATACACAAAAGAAAATGTATGCGGGGTCTTAAATTCGTGCTTTGATTGGTCAGTGAAATACGCGAAAATGAGACCACCACGAAATAAAATGATTTTACAGTACCTTATTAGCATTTTCCCAACAATGTATGTACAGTCGACTCCTGATGGCTTGAAGTCGCAGGGACTGGCATGGAAATTTTGAGCCATCGAAACTTCGAGCCAAACAGAGTTTGAGAAATTGTACTTGGACATGTACGAATGTTATCCATCTACCTTATTTTCAAATCTCCAACTGAAGAGTATTCAAATAACTATCATAGTTTATTAACAGACGTCAAACATATATTTATATATATTGCTTTATTATTATTATTTTTAAGTTTGTGAAAGCTGTGAAATCAATTATGGCGTTTTCTTAAACACTTGTTACTTGTTATGGTATGTTATAAAGCGCATCTACTCTATTAACGACTCGATGCGACCGAAGCATGCTCGAGCCAAACAAACTATTTAATGTGTGAAAACTGTAACTGGGACCGCGACAAACTCTTCGACCCTCGCAAATTCGCGCCAAATTGACAGAAATTTATATGAATATTTAGCAATAAAATATAAGCCTTGAAGAGACTTCGAGCCAACAGGAATTTGAGACATGTGAGTTCGAGGGATTGGGAGTGGACTGTATTGCAGATTGGCTTTTGTGTTGTCTAAACTATGAAAACACTTTAAAATATTTTCTTGTAAATGGTATAATGTTTGCAATATTTTACCATTCTTGCTGATACTTTGCTAATCTGTGGTTTGTGTTATATACAATGCAAGTATGTTGTTGTTGTTGTTGTTGTTGTTGTAGTCATGGAATTGGTTGTTATAGAACATACATGTAGTTCCACTTTTTTAATTATAAGTTCTGTTGTAATTGGTGATGTTAAGTATTATGTAATTATTAGGTTAAATATTGTAATATCTGTAGTTTGTAATATATGTAATAGTTGTTCTCTGCTATAGACAATATATTATATATCATGACATTTTTGTTCTCCTTTCTGTAGTTAAAAGAACCTATTGACAAGGCCAATTCTAAAATTGTTGTGACCGATTCCGAAATGGAAAATTCATTGTATATAAGACAGTAAAATGACATTTCAGGACACAAAAATATGAATTTGAAATAGTGTGTCATTTAACAATAAACATCAATTGAAATGGCAAAAATTATAAAGCATTTATTACAATTTTTTGCTTAAATATGACTTAAGTTAAGAATGTCCTTAGGAGCTTTGGGAATATGGGCCCAGGGCTTGGATTTATAAAGAATCTTAGTCAAAATTTAAGAAAAAATCGTAACATTATGAAAGTTTATGTTTGGATTTTCTGAAAAAGAAATGCATTGTTTGAAGAATTTTGTGACTCAGTTGCAATATAATTCCAAGTGTATTAATATTTAGTATTTGTCATGCACTTGGTCCAAAGCATGTTGTTTGAAACATATTCAAATTTCGACTGATTTTCAACTTAAGTTAAGAAGAGCTTAAGAAGCTTTATAAATATGGACCCAGGTGAAGATATGCCTTATGTCATTTGCCAATCTCATTAAAATCAGATCCTAATATTGTAAAGATCTGAAGCTATCAGATAACAGGTCACGTTCAAATGACCTTCCGAACGATACAAATCCCAGCCCAGCTGCGCCCAATGAAATTGCTTTTTGCACAGCAAAGTGGATTACAATGGATATAACAATGGATATAGTGGTACCTTAGGTGATTACACATCCAAAGTTAATGTTAATTTCGTGCATAGTTTTTCTGGTTTATATTATAAAGTTATACCACAACATTTTGAAGGCAACAATTTGATTCGCTCCAGAAAAGGTCATCTTAACGTGACCCCTAATGTGAAATCATCAGATCCAGTCAGCAGATAATATAGTAGCTTCAGACTGGAGATGAGTTTAATAAGATTGGTCATTTACCAATGTCTGACACTGACCTTCATATTTTGAACTTCAAGCGAGATTTTCAGTAGTCTGGCTGTTAATTCATTGCTGCTCTAACCAATTCTGCTCATTTCTAATACTACACATCAATGTTAACGGTCTAATTCTTCATTACATTTTAAAGGCATAAAACTGGCTCTAATGTGTCTTGTGCCTGAAGGCCTCATTGCATCAAACATGTCTGTAAATAATTAACATTTCAGTTAAACCACTTCAAAAGCCTAAATATACCACTAATTACATGATTTTACAGTTTTTAGTATCAAAGGCCTAGATACTGGATGATAATGTTATTATGCCTAATTGCCTTATTTTGTAAATCTTTCTTTTAAACAAGAGGTAACTAAAACCAGGGGTTTGGAAATCATATGCCCGACTTGTCCGACACGGGTAATTTTACTGCCCTACAAGTAAATATTTCCTGTCTACTTGTCCATGGACAATTACGATTTCAGTTTGTGAGAATGATGTAAAAGTTGGAAGTTAATTATCATATTATGATATACTTACATTTGAATAACGTTGTGTTTTATTTTTTATCTAATGAAAACATATATCGGGAATGCATAGTATAAAGACTGTATTTTTATTCAGACGAGTGACTGTTGCTTGCGGACTAGTAGATTTTTGCAATGAACTTGTCCATGGACAAGTAAACCAGTTTGATATTTCCACACCCCTGCTAAAACAATTCAGGGAAACTCCTCCAAATTATGTATTAACATTTGATGGGGCTTCATTCCTACATTTCCTGGTAAATGCAAACTTCCATCCAATACCGTGATAAATGCTTGTCATGATATCGTTCGAACACATAAACCTGACACTCGTGGACTCAATTAGCATAATTACCTGCTTTTATTATTTCCTATATTTATACTTCGTTTTGTTCGTATTGTGTTTCACATGTTTAACTAATGTGTTACATGTTATCATGTGTATGTTGTATTAATAATTCACTTTGTCAGGTAATTATTTCTGTTGCAAACATTTGTATGCCCCCGGCATCTTGATGCGGGAGGCATATAGTGATTGTCCTGTCCATCCGTCCTTCCGTCCATGACAAGGTTAAGTAGATTTTACCGTTTCGTCTAGCACCAACACTGCTTACTACAACACTTCGATATTTACACAGTTGTTGCTTATGACCATTCCCTATCCACCCATATTACCCAACCTCACTTTGACCTTGACCTAATTTGCACTTAGAATAATTCAAATGGGCTGTTTCTTGGCTAACTAGATAATACCGTTTTGTCTAGCACCAACACCGCTTGCTACAAAACTTGGATCTTACACAGTTGTTGCTTATGACCGTCCCCAATCCACCCATATCACCCAACCTCACTTTGACCTTGACCTTGACCTTATTTGGACTTAATAATAATAATAATAATTCAAAAGTGCCATTTCTTGGTTAACTAGGTTTTACCGTTTTGTCTAGCACCAACAACGCTTGGATATTTACACAGTGGTTTACTTATGACCGTTCCCAATCCACCCATATCACCCAACCTCCTTTTGACCTTGGCCAAATGTTGACTAAGAAATTTGCTATCCAGCACCAACTGGTGGCCTGCATGTTTATCAAACACAGAATCTTGTTTTTTATTAACAATTGTAAATGTTTTTTTTTTCATAAATGTTGTAAATCATTATGAGTCTTTTCTGTATTAATCTGTAAAATGATATTTAAACTCAAAACATACTTTTGATTAATAGTTCTTTTGAACTGTTTTATTGATTGTTATATTCTTTGTTACTTTTATGAACAAATTTTTGAAGTTTTTAAAAACATTTTACAATGTTGTTCCTCAAGTGAAATGTCTGAATAAAAGATCATAATTATTTGTCAAAACATTGTGTTTTGTAATGTCTTTCTCTTTTGCATTGGCTGTGTATAAATTGACGAAAGGTAAAATACTTTTATTATTTTTATTTGAATCTTTTGCAAATTTATAGAATGTTTTCAAGATACGAATTAAAATTTTATAGAACTATTTTTAGTGGATGCAGGTTCAAAGAATTTTATGAAAATAAAATCAAACAAAAGAGCAAACTATGAAAAACACTCCTCTCTACTTTTTACATTTCCTGACCATCAGTTGATTCTATCTCAGTCAGAATTTAAATGAGGCATGTCGTAGGAAAACCGGCCTTAACGCATGTGCGTAAACAGTGGATTTATGTTTAGAAGAGACTTCCTTGAAACAGAAAATACCGTAAAAGGGGAACGTGCCGTCCCAGATTAGCCTGTGCGGACTGATTGGTAATAAAAACGAGACCCATGTTTTAAGAAGTCATTTAATAAATACTTCTTAAAATATAATTTTATTTTTGAAAATATTATACTGTGTTAGCCGTCTGTATGCCCATTTAAAAGCAGTTATGCACTTTCGTAAAACGTGTCTCCTCTTTGCCACAAACACTGTATGTTGACAATACTATTTTATTGTTTGGTTATAAAAACAAGACCCATGTGATGAGCAGTCATTTAATAAATGCTTCTTAAAATATAATTTTATTTTTGAAAATATACAGTGTTAACCGTCAATATGCCCCTTTAAAAGCAATTGTACACTTTTGTAAAACGTGTTTATTCTTTGCCACAAACACTGTACGTTGACAACACTATTTTATTGTTCGGTTATAAAAACGAGACCCATTTGTTAAGCAGTCATTTAACAAATACTTTTTAAAATATAATTTTATTTTTGAAAATATTATACCGTGTTAGCCGTCAATATGCCCATTTAAAAGCGATTGTGCACTTGTGTAGAACATGTCCCCTCTTTGCCACATACACTGTACGTTGACGTCATTTGTTGTTTATGAACTGCAAGGTTTAATGTTTGTGGTGTTAATCATGTAAATTGTATTAGTTTCAAATTTGGTTTTATGTAAATAACAGATATTTCAAATTTGGTATGTAAATAACAGATATTTCAAATTTGGTATGTAAATAACAGATATTTCCCATGCAGGTAGTGAAGTTAGGTTGGAATTTGATTACAATTGTCCATTTACTGATACTTGTCCACAAACTTTTAGTAAGCCCCTTTGTACTGTGCATCTATATATAATTGTTCACAAACTTATAAAACATCTAATAATATACTTTTGTAATCATGTTTCAAAATAGACATAGTTAGTTACGGTTTGTTATTATTATTATTATTATTATATATTGTATTTACAATGTTTATAATCGTCTGACTATTTTTGTCGTCATAGCTTGGCTATTGCCATGTGTCACTTTGTGGTTAAGGTTGTCCAGTTCGAATCTGGTATTTTTTTTACAGTTTTGTTGTTGGTTAGTGCAATAATTTTGTGGAGGGGACATACATTTCTGATGGGCTGGTGATTTCTTGTTTCTTGTTGTCGTTAAACTACATAGTTGTGGATGACTGTTATCTCATTAATTTGTGTTTGGCATTTATTGACGTAACAGACATTTGTTCCCCGTAGACCTGTACACGTGTGTTTCTTTATCCTATCTACAAAGTTTGGAGTGGAGGGGTATTAAATATGGAATTAATGCATGGTTTTAGTTAATCCGCTACATACCGGTACCATCTTCTGGAGAGATTACATTATTCTTAACAGGTATCAGAATATTCCTCTTTTAACCTGATTTCCTCTTTTTTTTTCAACTGAAAATCTTCATATGATGATTTGTAGCACATTGTCAGATATCTGTAAAACAGACACAATTTGAAGGGGGGGGGGACGGGGGTGATTGCTGTTTTTCAAAACTTTCATTTTCCTGCCAGCTCTAAAGGGATTCTGTTGAATCCTATTACAGTCTGTACATGGTCTTCATCGTGTGTGGAGTTTTGTATTACATAATTGTGTTCGATTTGAGCAAGGAGTTATATATGTACCAGGGGCCATATCCACAAAGCTCACTAACAGGTTTTCATTGCCGGCTAGCTCAGTTGGTAGAGCGCTGGACTACAAATCCGAGGATCGCGGGTTCGATTCCCAGCCCGGCCACATAACTTGTGTGGGGATTGGTCATGAAATTATTTCTACGGCCATTCTTCCCCTACCTCTGAATCAAGTAGGGCAGTTGTCAGTTACTGGCATAAGTATGTGCACTTAGTACTGGTAAACCAGCTTACCCTTGAAAAGTGTGAGTAGGTAAACTGACCGCCGGTATATGACTGAAATACCGTTGAATACGGCAAAAAATCCAAACAAACAAACAAACTGTATGCCAACTTTAAAGGGACAGTTCCACAGTTTGGGGTTGGAGAAATACATGTCTCAAAAATGGAATTTTAAACAAGATATGTGTAGAATCTATCGAAACGTTTTGATCGTAATGCTGTTTTGGTTGCAAAACATAATTATTTTTGATATTTATTATGCTGTTTTTGTGTGTGTAAAAAACCCACTTTGGTATGTCTTTGGTAGCAAATTTTTTACGCTAAAAAAAACAGATACTCGTCAAAAGTTTAACATTGCAATGTCCTTTTCATACTTTGAAAAATGAACAATCTAATGTATTATAGAAAAGGAAAGGAAAAAGTTTTAGAAAATTATTCTCACTGCCAAAAACTGTGAAACCGCCCCTTTAAAGTACTTTAAAAAGTATCCTTACTATAAACTGCCCCTTTAAGGTACTTTAAAAAGTATCCTTACTATAAACTGCCCCTTTGAAGTACTTTAAAAAGTATCCTTACTATAAACGACGTTGACATTAAACAAACTAATTCATGTTTACTTTTCTTATATAAGTATAATGCTTTGTATGTGATCAATGGGACACCTATATCTTAAATTCAGTGTCAAAAGATCAACTAGTACATTAATTTTGTCCTACTTTTTTATCAACAGGGTTTTGAGACATAGTGTTCTTCTTTTTCAAGTTTTCATTGAACATTTTTTTTTTGTATTTGGTTTAATAGATATGGATATATATGGTGTTGGCAAATAAGAATTTTGTGGTTAATTTTACCATTTGATGTCTTGAATGTAGCATGTACTTAGTATAATTATGCTGTAATATAGACATAGTTCTTGTGTGCTCTTGCTCTTTCGGGTATAAACCGTCTTATGATTACCTATAGACATTACATTGTACTCTATTTCTGTATTACTATATATGTGGCGCGTCGTAGGAAAACTGGTCTTAATGCATGTGCGTAAAGTGTCGTCCCGGATTAGCCTGTGCAGTCAGCACAGGCTAATCCGGGACGTCACTTTCCGCTTTTATGGTATTTTCTGTTTCAAGGAGGTCTCTTCTAAACATAAATCCACTGTAGGTGGAAAGTGCCGTCCCAGATTAGCCTATGCGGACTGCACAGGCTAATCCGGGACAACACTTGACGCACATGCATTAAGTCCGGTTTTCCCACGACGCGGCTCATATGTATATTTTGATTCATTTTTTACCTATTAAATATTACACGAATTCCAAGTGTTTTAGTTTTAATACACATACTGACACTTCTAAGCTGGATGCAATTAATTTCCAAATACGGTAGATATACATGGATCTATTCCTAATTCTATAGAAATTAAAGGACAATGCTTTAATTTGTGTATAAAGATTTTAATGGTTTAAGTTGCAATATACGCATATATTGCTAAAATTTGACTACATAGGGCCGTCTTTAATAAATTGTTCATTTGGCCTTACCCTATCTACTCACGAAAATGGCCACTACCAAAAAAAAAAAATCAAGCAAAAAGTGAAAAAAAAAAAGTATTTTATGAATGACAAGTTTTATATTGTCTTAAATATGTTGAAATGTTCTTGTTAAAATTTGTTTCAATAACAAAATATGAAAGGTCTGTGTAAGTTTTTCAATTTTAACACATTTATTAATCAATAAAACTTCGGTTTTACAAGTTCAAAGGTACAACGGTCACATACGAAGTGTGAACTATATATTCAATTTACACCAGTGAAATATTTTTTTCAGCTCACCTGAGCACAAAGTGCTGAAGGGTGAGCTATTATGGTCAGTCTGTGTCCGTCATCTGTCATCAACATTTTACTTCAAACAACTTTTTCTCTGAAACCACTGAGCGGATTTTAACCAAGTTTGGCAGGAATGTTCCGTGGATGGTCCTTTACCAAATTCCTTCAATTTATTAAAATATATTGAACACTCTGGTTGTCATGGCAACCAAAAGCTTAAAAACCGGAAAACTTAAAAAATCTTGTCAGAAACCACTGACTGGATTTGAAAATAGTTTTCACAGAAATGCTCCTTGCGTGACCCTCTACCAAATTCCTTTAAGTCATTTTGATTTTTTTTAAAACATGGCCACCAGGGGGCGGGGCAGTTTTCCTTATATGGCTTCTAGTATGAAACCATGGGCAGGATTTCAAAATATTTCACAGAATTGGTCCTTGGGTGACCCTCTACCAAATTCCTTGAAATCATTTTGATTTGTTAAAAAACATGGCTGCCAGGGGACGGGGTAGTTTTCCTTATATGGCTATATTGAAAACTTTAAAAATCTTCTAGTCTGAAACCACTGGCTGGATTTCAAAATAATTTCACATAAATGTTCCTTGGGTGACCCTCTACCAAACTCCTTGAAATCATTTTGATTTGTTAAAAAACATCGCCACCAGGGGGCGGAGCAGTTTTCCTTATATGGCTATATTGAAAACTTTGAAAATCTTTTTGTTTGAAACCACTGGCTGGATTTCAAAATAATTTCACATAAATGTTCCTTGGGTTTCAGCTGCCGGTGTATAGCTGTTATAATATTAGGCATTAATTAGCGTCCAGAGAATCATAAGAGCGTAAATTTCAATAAATGGGGAATTGATGTTTATAAACTTACTGTGCATGTTAATTGGAAATTGAATGGCGGTTGCGTTCTATTAAGCTCTAAATAGAATTGCACATTTCTATCAACTTCTCCAGTATATGTGAATCAACCTATAAAAAGATATTCTTCAATAAATAAAATGTGGTGAAATAAATAACCGAATAGGTCGAAATGTTATTCATGTTACTTTTACTTCATTTTCGTAGCATTAATACATTATTTGCAATACCAATTATACACAGAAACCCTTGATACATCATATTCCTACCGAATATAATTTTAAATCGCCATAGTCGAATGAAATTTTATGTTTGTGTTATCAAAAATGGAAGTCATTATTTCAAATGCGCTGAATGTTCTCTAAAGATTGCTTTTCATAAAGATACACAGTATAAATGATTAACTGACTTCGAAATGTGTATGTATTATGCATAGATAACTTCCAAGCTGACAAATTTATATAATAATGATGTTAACGTAGATTATTTAGGTTATTCATGTATCGCTGGTTAAAACATGGGGAGGTATGATCGGTTTATTCACGGTACAAATATTAATAATTATTGAATTAATCACACATTAAATTTGGTATATGAGAAGTTTTCTTTTGGTGCTCAAAAAATCTGGGGTCCGAGAAGTCGCCTTGTCTAGGTGGGGACCGAAAACTCTGGGGTCCGAGAAGCCGCGTAACCGATCATCTTGGGCCTCCTGTATTATGTTTAGGGTAAAATGATATCTCATTGTTAATGTCAACGCCGAAGGACATTTCTTGTTTAATTTAAACCTCTAATTAGCATTTGGTGTTTTTAGATTTAATTGAATAGAAATCAGGATAAATATAATACACGGTAGGTGCCGGGAAGGAGAAAGTTTATCCGGTTCGGCCCGAAAACAAAAATAGGGCGCGCTAAAGCTTGCTCTATTTTTATTTTCTAAGCCCCACCGGATAAACTTTCTCCATCCCGGCACCAACCATGTATTCTCTATATTTTGTGTAACATCAATCTGACATAATTATCATCCACAGGACGTGTAATATGCCTTCACATTATTATGGATGCACAATATAAAAAAGTGTCAGCTGAAGAGATTGAGACAATCCTGTTATCACATACTAATGATTTTAATTGAGAAACTGGGACCTGTGCATTACTTTAGCAGATTCAAAATCCGCTTTAAAAGATTTATACGCTAACCGGATAAGCCACTAGCTTATCGGGAATCGAACCAATTGAAACAGCATCAATTAAGATTTTATCCCAAATTGGTTATTCCATGATATCCAAAAAATGATTGTTAATGACTAAAATAAATTAAAAGAAAATAGTTATATTACAAGGATTGTGGCTATAAATTGCGCGATAAAATATCAAACAGCCCTAATATGTACATCTTACTAGATTAAGGGAAGTAATTCACTGCTGTAGCAGTCACTTCCCTTATGTAAATACTCCAAGGGAGGTAATTTAAAGTATTCCTGGCAATGCTTAGCCATGAATTGTGTGCGTGATTTTTTTTTTGATGTTTCGCCGTTGTTAACAGTATTTCAGTCATATCACGGCGGTCAGTTAATCTACTCACACTTTTCCTGGTAAGCTTAGCCGATCTAAGCGGTTTACCAGTACTAAGTGCACATGCTCATGCCAGTAACTGACAACTGCCCTATCATGAGGTAGGGGGAGAATGGCCGTAGAAATAATTTCCCGACACAAGTTATGTGGCCGGGCTGGGTTATTTGTGCACAATTTCAAAATTTAAATTCATTATTGAAAGAAAATTGAATGTACTTCAACATAACGGAGTCCAGGGGTCGTATTAATAAGGCTCCTTTGGTAAATCTTAACTTGTGTGGCAATATCAGATAAATAACCTGTTTGTATGTACATAGTTCTTGATTCTTGTATCACAAATACCAATATCGTTAACATTATGATAACATAATACATTTAGAGCAACCAGTTTAAGAAAAAGATTTTTGTGTAGAGCAACCCTGTAAAAAATCATAGGCTTTTTACCTCCGCCACGGACGTTTTTGTCTATAATAATACATTATGATTACCAGTATGTATTTTTGTCTTTTTTCTTGGTCTAAGTCGATACAGTTTGCTTTAACTCTCCATGATTATATGATATACGGTCAGTGATACATTTAGTAGACAAAATTAGGTACATTTTACAAATAACAATTCATATTAAGATATTAAAATAAGAGGGCCACATGGCCCTAAGGCGCTCAGCTGAGTATAAAGGTGGGCCAACGGTTTCAGAGTAGATGATTTTTTAAAGTCATTTATATTTAAGTCTATATAAACCATGTGACGCCTGAAGCCTGGCCAATTTTGACCCCAGGTGCATAATTTGAACAATCTGTGTAGAGGACCACTATTCCATGTTACATGCCAAATATTAAACCTCTGGGCTTTGCGCTTTCAGAGGGGAAGATTTTTCAAGTATACTTGCCATAAAAGTCAATAGAAACCGTGTGACCCCTGGGGCGTGGCTTCTTTTCACCCCAGGGGCATCATTTGAACACTCTTTGTAGAGGACCACCGTACAATGTTTCATGCAACAATATTAACGCTCTGGTAGTGCGGTTTCAGAGGGGAAGATTTTTAAAGCGTACTTGCCATATAGGTCTATTAAAACCATATGACTCCCAGGGCGTTGCCACTTTTTACCCCGGGGACATAATTTGAACAATTTTGGTGTGGACCAATATACAATGTTACACAGTGCATAGCTAAATTCTCTTGGCCTTGCGGTTTCAGAGGAGAAGATTTTTAAAGTCCAATTGCCGAATAAGTCAATAGAAAACGTGACCTCGGGGCGTGGCGTCTGTTCACATCAGAGGCATAATTTGAACAATCTTTGTAGAGGACCACAATACAATACACCATACAATGTCTCACGTCATGAATTTTAAAGCCCACTTGCCATATAAGTCTGTTAAAACCAAAGACCCCAGGGCGTGGCCAATTTTACCCAGGGCCATAATTTGAACAATCTGTGTAGAGGACCACTATACCGTGTTACATACGAAATACGAGACCACTTGCCATATAAGTCTTAAGAAACCATGTGACCCCTGGGTATGGCTTCTTTTTACCACAGGGGCATAATTTGAACAATTTTGTAGAGTACCACTATACAATGTTTCATGCCAAATGCGAAACCTCTGGGCATTGCGGTTTCAGAAGAGATTTTTAAAGCACACTTGCCATATAAGTCTGTTCAAACAATAAGGCACCAGGGGGTGACCAATTTTACCCCAGGGGCCAAATTTGAACAAGGACAGAGGGACATGGCGCTTGGCTTGGAAAAATGGCTTTTTGTGCGCGATGACTGTGTTAAAATGGGCATATTAGGGTTTACAAGGTTTTTTCTTGAAGTAATATTTCCAAGCAATTTTTAATTTTTTTTATTTATGTACGGACTAATTCATTTTATCTGTTCAATGACTTTTTTAAGTCAATATATTAACAAAATTTAATTTTTCTATATTAGTGCTTCTTGTTATTATTAAGTTATATTATTGCAAAGATCAGAACATTTATTTTTTATTCGTAAGTATTTCCATTGTGCAAAGACAGTTGTCAATCATTCATGAACACACATTGACAATTGTCACACTTTAGTTGTTTATGGGCAAATCAAATTCATGCTTATTAAAAGTAAAAAATTATAACTTGGTATTATTTTTATTTCTCATCGTTTTTATTGTATCAAATCTTTTAATTTTCACCATTATGGTTTATATGTCGTTACTGTTCATGATGAAATTGCTACTAATATTTTTAATAAGACTGGCAAGTTTAAAGGTCGTCATACTATGTAATTTTCTCACAGATTGACAAAAACTGCTTATTTCGTTGTAGCATGCCACTAAGAAAACTTTATCCAGCGTTCTTCATGCCAAACGGAGCTGGCCCCGTAGCCCTAAAGGACTGGCAAGTTTCAAGGTCGTCGGCATGGCCGTTCGTCGGCAGTGTGGAAAAGAGCACTTTCTGTCGTTAGACGTCTTTCGCGCAAATTCTTAGCTACCAATTGCCCGTTTCGCTGTTGCATTCTGGTAAGAAAGCTATACAAGGCATTACTGGTGCCACACGGAGCGGGCTGACTAGCCCTAAAAGACTGGCCAGTTGGAAGGTCGTCGGTATTGCCTTTCGTCGGCAATGTGGAAAAGAGCATTTTCTGCCGTTTTGTACTTAGACGTTTTCGCGCAAAATTCTTAGCTACCAATTGCCCGTTTCGATGTTGCATGCTGGTAAGAAAGCTATACCAGGCGTTATTGGTGCCAAACGGAGGGGGCCGAGTAGCCCTAAAAGACTGGCAAGTTTGAAAGTCGTCGGCATCGCCGTTCGTCGGCAATGTGGAAAAGAGCATTTTTTGTCGATTTATACTTTGTCATTTTCTCGCAAATTGACAAAAACTGCCTTTTTCGCGGTAGCATGCTACTAAGAAAACTTCACAGAGCGTCCTTGGTGCCAAACGAAGCGGGTCGAGTAGTCCTAAAGGACTGGCAAGTTTGATGCTCGTCGGCATTGCCGTTCGTCGGCAATGTGGAAAAAAGCATTTTCTGTCGTTTTGTACTTGGACGTTTTTCGCGCAAATTCTTAGCTACCAAATGCCCGTTTTGCTGTTGTATGATGGGTAAGAAAGGGATACCAGTCGTTATTGGTGGCAAACGGAGCAGACCAACTAGCCCTACTGGCAAGTTTTCAGGTCGTCGGCATTCCCGTTCGTCGGCAATGTGGAAAAGAGCATTTTTGTCGTTTTATAATTTGTCTTTTTGAAGGTCGTCGGCATTGCCCTTCGTCGGCAATGTGGAAAAGAGCATATTTTTTGTCGTTTTAAGCTTTGTCATTTGCTCGCAAATTGATAAAAATTACTTATTTCGCTGTAGCATGCTACTAAGAAAACTTTACCGAGCGTTCATGATGCCAAACGGAGCAGGCCGAGTAGCGCTAAAGGACTGGCAAGTTTAATGCTCGTCGTTCGACGGCAATGTGGAAAAAAGCATTTTCTGTCGTATTGTACTTAGACGTTTTTCGCGCAAATTCTTAGCTACCAATTGCCCGTTTCGCTGTTGCATGCTGGTAAGAAAGCTATAACGGGCGTTATTGGTGCCAAACGGAGCGGGCCGAGTAGCCCTAAAAGACTTGCAAGTTTGATCCTCGTCGGCATTGCCGTTCGGGGGCAATGTGGAAAAGGGCATTTTTTGTCGTTTTATTCTTTGTCATTTTCTCGCAAATTGACAAAAACTGCTTATTTCGCTGTAGCTTGCTCCTAAGAAAACTTCACAGAGAGTTCTTGGTGCCAAACGGAGCGAGCCGAATAGCCCTAAAGGACTGGCAAGTTTGATGCTCGTCGGCATTGGCGTTCGTCGGCAATGTGGATAAAAGCATTTTCTGTCGTTTTTTACTTAGACGTTTTTCGCGCAAATTCTTAGCTACCAATTGCCCGTTTCGGTGTTGCATGCTGGTAAGAAAGCTATACGAGGCGTTATTGGCTCCAAACGGAGCGGGCCGAGTAGCTCTAAAGGACTGGCAAGTTTGAGTGTCGTCGTATTGCCGTTCGTCGGCAATGCGGAAAAGAGCATTTTTTGTCGTTTTATACTTTATTTTCTCGCAAATTGACAAAAACTGCTTATTTCGCTGTAGCATGCTACTAAGAAAACTTTACCGAGCATTCTTGGTGCCAAACGGATCGGGCCCTGTAGCCCTAAAGGACTGGCAAGTGTAATGCTCGTCGGCATTGCCGTTCGTGGGCAATATGGAAAAAAGCATAATCTGTCTTTTGTACTTAGACGTTTTTCGCGCAAATTCTTAGCTACCAATTGCCCGTTTCGCTGTTGCATGCTGGTAGGAAAGCTATATCATGCGTTACTGGTGCCGAACGGAGCGGGCCGATTAGCCCTAAAACACTGGGAAGGTTGAAGGTCGTCGGCATTGCCGTTCGTCGGCACTGTGGAAAAGAACATTTTTTGTCGTTTTATACTTGTCATTTTCTCACAAATTGACAAAAAACGCTTATTTCGCTGTATCATGCTACTAAGAAAACGTTACCAAGCGTTCTTGGTTGCCAAACGGAGCGGGTCGAGTAGCCCTAATGGATTGGAAAGTTTGATGCTCGTCGGCAATGACGTTCGTCGGCAATGTGGAAAAAGCATTTTGTGTCGTTTTGTACTTAGACGTTTTTCGCGCAAATTGTTAGCTACCACTTGCCCGTTTCGCTGTTGCGTGCTGGTAAGAAAGCTATACCAGGCGTTATTGGTTCAAACCGGAGCGGGCCGAGTAGCCCTAAAGGACTGGCATGTTGGAAGGTCGTCGGCATTGCCGTTCGTCGGCAATGTGGAAAAGAGCATATTTGGTCGTTTCATACTTTGTCATTTTCTCGCAAATTGACAAAAACTGCTTATTTCGCTGTAGCTTGCTACTAAGAAAACTTCACCAAGCGTTCATAGTGCTAAACGGAGCGGGCCGAGTAGCCCTAAAGCATTGGCAATTTTGATACTCGTCGGCATTGCCGTTCGTCGGCAATGTGGAAAAATGCTTTTTCTGTCGTTTTGTACTTAGGCGTTTTTCGCGCAAATTCTACTAATTGCCCGTTTCGATGTTGCATGCTAGTAAGAAAGCTATACCAGGCGTTATTGGTTCCAAACGGAGCGGGCCGAGTAGCCCTTAAGGACTTGCAAATGTGATGCTCGTCGGCATTGCCTTTTTTATGCAATTTGGAAAAAAGCATTTTCTATCGTTTTGTACAACGATATAAAAAGTCAAATTATGTTGAAAATTGCACTGAGTTGCATTCAGTAAGTAACACGTAATCCTTCCAGATCTGGAAGGATTTTACTTGTGATGGCAGTGGTTACTGTTAACCGATAGGGGAGGTAACCGCTGCGAGGAGTTTGATAATTTATGACCCAAACCTTTACTCTCCATTAGCCAGTCTGGCACAGCTGCCATGTGTATTTCGATTCGGCAATAAAGTATCATGTTTTATCAAACTTGTGAAAACACAACAAGCTGTTTGTCAGCATTCATTGTCTTATTATAGATGATTGCTAGCAAGCTCTCGTAATATCAGCAGACACAACAGTTAATTAAAGGATTATCTTGTTGATAAAGAACGTGTGAAATTGGATGTCTGGAATATGTCAAATACACTGATTATCGGGTATGTTTACATTTTGGACAGTTTTGACCATCGGTTTGTCCTTGAGTTCTTACTTGTAATATCCACACATATAAGTTGTTTTTGACATGTCCATTTTATAAATTCAACATATCTGTTTGGTGTACATTTGGTTCAGATTTTATATATTAAGGTACATGTAACAGGGCAAGCCAAAATCATTATGTTAGTTATTAATTTCAATTTATTTATGGCTATATTTTGTTAACATCTTGCAGATATTTTAAGAGTGGATGTTGAAATAAAAAATAATTATCCAAGTTTACTGCAATGAACAATTAACAAAAATGTAAATATAAAAATCTAAATATACTAATGCTTGTGTTAATGCCATACTGGCGCAGTGCCTAAATCCGCCACAGCCACTTGCCTAAATCCGCCACCCCATCCGAATAAGCGTTTTTTTACCGGCTATTTCTATTTTGTTAATCTCAGTCAATCAGATACTTTCCCTTAACAATGCTGACGAGTTTTCATCTTGATTTGTGCTAAAATAAATATGTAATCCAATTATTTTGTACATAACCCCTAAATGCAAACAAACTGCATGCGGGGAATCTATTTCATACTGCGCATGCGCAGTTTTGAGGCCCCGTACGTGTCCATGTTGAAATTAAATTATCGTGTTTTAATATTATGTCCGTGTGAGCATGTGCAGCATACAAATAACCATTATTCATTGGCATTACATACAATACAATGCGGAAAAAAACTGCATATAAAGAGCGCAAATATCTCGCTACTCAAAACCCTCATTATTTTTCCCACATGCACGCATGGCCTCAGTTTCAGAGCTATTTTTATAAAAAAAACAAATGAGTGTTTGGAAGAAATTGAAACATTGTAGTAACAACAGACAACAAGCTGCTTAATATAGAAAATTAAATAAGAACAATAGTCAAATGTGGAATAAGCATGTTACGGTTCCTTATCTCTACTATTTTCACCTGGCAACTTTTTTTTAACACTAGAAAATGAACCTTAAATAAACAAAAGTGGGAGTTTTGTCAATAGGAGTCAACAGAAGTTGCTTTGAAAACAGAATTCATAAAACATTATTATTTTCGAGCAGTTTGAACATTTTAAAGAGGGGTGGCGGATTTAGGAAAAATTTGCGCGGTCATTTTTTACACTGTTTAGGCCTTCAATATCTATAAATATTTTTCATTATGAAAGTATTTGAAATGTAACCAAAACACGCCAGCAAATGCACATTAAATCTAACTTGATTTATTTAAATTTTTATGTCAATCGGTAAACAACTTTTGAAAATATCGTACAAATACCCCCCAAATGTGGCGGATTTAGGCACTGCGCCAGTAATGCAATTAATATACAGCACAGTACAGTATAATTTTAACAATTAAAACAATAAGATATAACCATTCCCCGACATGGAAACACGCAACGATGTTGCGAGTCGATTACAAATTGGCTCAAGAAAAATAAGAGCCAGTGCGAGCCGTAGTTTACGGTTTAAAAAAATGGTGGCGTCCAGTTGTTTCGTCATGTCATTTAAAGATACAGAACTTATTCTAGTCGTTCCTAAATTGATTTGAGTTTATTGTATGACATTTCATATTCATGTTATTAAACTGTTGGTAGTGAATGACTTGGTGTATCAAATATATATTTTGATAATGACTGCGAGAGACTAAGATTGGCAGAAACCACATGCCATGTGAGGAGATATGAGTGGGCTTCTTGTGTTGGTTTTCTTTGTCTGCTAAGACAATAATTTATAATTAAAATGATTAAAATGACAGTTCGACCGAGCTATACCCTCTGCTAGTGTCTCTGTTGTTGTTAAAATAAACAACAGACAGGCAATTCCAAGGTGAGCATGGTAATATATTTTCTTTGGTATCTCATAATTGTCAGTTTTTTATGAGAGAAATAATTGTTCTTTATTGATAGTATTTCCTAATATTTTCTTAGTACATTTTTTGATACTCAGTTAAGTTTACATTTTTTGGTAAATGGCAGGAAAACCACACATAATTTTATATGTAACTTGATTGCTTTGATATATGTGATCGGTATGAATGTATATGTATTCATAAGATGTTGTTTGTATATTGACATTTATGACCTTTGTTAAATCATGTATTTTTTAATATAATGCACGCGTTTGATTGAATGATATGCTATGTTTAGGTAACATTGTTACTTTCAGATAACCGTCTTTATAGTCGTCTAATGACAACGGCTTGATAATCGTCTTGAATTCAACATCATTTAACAACCAATAACTTCGTCTTTAACACCTGTTGACGACATTCCATTAATGAAGCGAAGAATACTTTAAGACGCGTGTGTTGCCTTGTGTCTTAACCCCCCAAAGATGACCGTGACACTGAAAGCCAAGTAAAAAGGGCATAGTTATATGCCAAGTGCAGCACAATGACAATTACCTTGTATAAGGTTTACTTTGTTATAGTTAAGATATGGCTATTTAGTATTTACTGCCGGGTGTTAATTTAATAGCAAAATCACTATTGAGGACTTGTTGCACAAAACCCTTTGCAGGACATGGTCGAAGAAGAAATGGAGAAATTAGTTGCTTAGTTTATTACATATATATTGATTTTGACAACAATTTATGGACCAGAGCAGATGAAGAGAAAATTATTGACAAGATATCAAGATATGATGGCGTTTGGCAGTAATTTTTAATCACTATGGTCAAGAAAGGATTTTTTTTTTATTTTGCGCTTTTTGCTCGCCTCCGATTTTATTGAAAATGGAAAAAAAATAGTGTTATTTTTATTTCGCTCGCTCGCTCAATTTTTTTGGGACAAAATCCGTAGAACAACTGATCAATTTGTTGTGGCCTTAGATGTTTTTCGCGAAAATTCTTAGCTACCAATTTCCCGTTATGCTTTTGCATGCTGGTAGGAAAGCTATACTAGGCGTTCGTGGTGCCAAACGGAGCGAGCCGAATAGCCTTAAAGGACTGGCAAGTTTGATTCTCGTCGGCATTGCCGTTCGTCGGCAATGTGGAAAAAAAACATTTTCTGTCGTTTTATACTTAGACATTTTTCGCGCAAATTCTTAGCTACCAATTGCCCGTTTCGCTGTTGGATGCTGGTAAGAAAGCTATACCAGGCGTTATTGGTGCCAAACGGAGCGGGCCGAGTAGCCCTACAAGACCGGCAAGCTTGAATGTCGTCGGCATTGCCGTTCGCGGGCAATGTGGAAAAGAGCATTTTTTGTCGTTTTATACTTTGTCATTTTCTCGCAAATTGACAAAAACTACTTATTTCGCTGTAGCATGCTGCTAAGAAAACTTCACCGAGCGTTCTTGGTGCCAAACGGAGCGAGCCGAGTAGCCCTAAAGGACTGGCAAGTTTTATGCTCGTCGGCATTGCCTTTTTTATGCAATGTGGAAAAATGCATTTTCTGTCGTTTTGTACTTAGACATTTTTCGCGCAATTTCTTGGCTACCAATTGCCCGTTTCGCTGTTGCATGCTGGTAAGAAAGCTATACCAGGCGTCATTGGTGCCAAACGGAGCGGGCCGAGTAGCCCTAAAAGACCGGCAAGCTTGATGTTCGTCGGCATTGCTGTTCGTCGGCAATGTGGAAAAAAGCATTTTCTGTCGTTTTGTACTTAGATGTTTTTCGCGCAAATTCTTAGCTACCAATTGCCCGTTTCGCTTTTGCATGCTGGTAAGAAAGCTATACCAGGCGCTATTGGTGCCATACGTAGCGGGCCGAGTAGCCCTAAAAGACGGCAAGTTTGGTCCTCGTCGGCATTGCCGTTCGCGGGCAATGTGGAAAAGAGCATTTTTTGTCGTTTTATACTTTGTATTCTTCTCGCAAATTGACAAAAACTGCTTATTTCGCTGTAGCTTGCTACTAAGAAAACTTCACCGAGCGTTCTTGGTGCCAAACGGAGCGAGCCGAATAGCCGTAAAGGATTGGCGAGTTTGATGCTCGTTGGCGTTGCCGTTCGTCGGCAATGTGGAAAAATGCATTTTCTGTCGTTTTGTACTTACACGTTTTTCGCGCAAATTCTTAGCTACCAATTGCCCGTTTCGCTGTTGCATGTTGGTAATAAAGCTATACCAGGCGTTATTGGTGCCAAACGGAGCGGGCCGAGTAGCCCTAAAAGATTGGCATGTTTGAAGGTCGTCGGCATTGCCGTTCGTCGGCAATGTGGAAATGAGCATTTTTGTCGTTTTATACTTTATTTTCTCGCAAATTGACAAAACTGCTTATTTCGCTGTAGCATGCTACTAAGAAAACTTCACAGAGCGTTCTTGGTGCTTAACGGAGCGGGCCGAGTAGCCCTAAAGGATTGGCAAGTTTGATACTCGTCGGCATTGCCGTTCTTCGGCAATGTGGAAAAAATAATTTTCTATCGTTTTGTACTTAGGCGTTTTTCGCGCAAATTCTAAGCTATCAATTGCTCGTTTCGCTGTTGCATGCTGGTTAGAAGTTATTGGTGCCAAACGGAGCCGGCCGAGTAGCCCTAAAGGACTGGCATGTTTGAAGGTCGTCGGCATTGCCGTTCGTCGGCAACGTGGAAAAGAGCATTTTTTTGTCGTTTCATACTTTGTCATTTTCTCGCAAATTGACAAAAGCTGCTTATTTCGCTGTAGCATGCTACTAAGAAAACTTTATCGAGCGTTCTTGGTGCCAAACGGAGCGGGCCGAGTATCCCTAACGGACTGGCAAGTTTGATGCTCGTCGGCATTGCCGTTGTTCGGCAATGTGGAAAAACGCATTTTTTGTTATCGTTTTGTACTTAAACGTTTTTCGCGCAAATTCTTAGCTACCAATTGCCCGTTTCGCTCTTGCATGCTGGTAAGAAAGCTATACCAGACATTATTGGTGCCAAACGGAACGGGCAAAAAAGCATTTTCTATCGTTTTGTACTTAAACGGGTAGCCCTTAAAGACCTTGTATGTGCGCTGCTTTTTATCTTAGTTCTATTTCTTCAAGGATTTACCATACGCGCATGCGCACAGGTTATCGTTTTTTTCTTTATAATATATTTTTTAAATGCAGGGTTCAAGACACCAATACCTCACCGAAAGAGAAATATCAGGCTGACCTGTAAGGAAACATTAGCAATCTGTCCTCAGTGCACCATCTTCCTACTGGAAGATCTGATGACGGCCTGTTGAATTACGTCTTCTCGCAAACCTGGAATTCTCAAAAGGCTATATATATTTTAACCAACATGTTTGTTCCTTTCGAGAAGCATTACGTCGTTTGTTTATGTAGTAATTTACCATTAGATGTATTATTTTCCATTGACATAAAATATATATTACTACAATCTACCACAAAGTGTTCTTATTTGGCGTATAACCCACAAATTGCCACTAAAATTGTTTTTGCATGGTAAAAAGAACTATACGTTGGAATCCCAGCTAATTTCACTTTTACTTTCAAAACCATGAAAGCAAGGGACTGATTGGCTGACTGAAACGTTGTCAGAAGACTTTTTGCAATCCTCAAATCCTAATGCGAATCGTATTTTAGGATTTGATTTTAATCACATTGGAAGCATTAGTGTATAGACTACTTCTGTCGATAGGAAAATTTTGGGGAGTCCAAGTTAGTTTATTGCTAATTTTAATTACTCACTATTTCATCGTGAGTAAATCAATTATTCCCTAATCAAAATTGTTTCAACCGACAAAAAAACAACAACAAAGCAAATAGGTATAAGGTCTGTTATTGGCAGCAATTCATACATAAAATCGATTCTTGATTTTAGTCGGCCCAATCGTCTAACCGCAATGAACAGTGGCTTGGTTGCTGGCCGGAATGGAAGAGTGCCCCATGTACTGCTGCCCTTCCCACTAAGAACGCGTCGAATGTGCTGTGTTTGAGTAAAACATCTTGTGAACTGAAAAGATACCAAAAGCAATTCTACAGCAAATGTCTTAAATTGTATAAAAATAACAATAATATCTTCAAACAAACGCCATCCCATTTTGGAATTCTGCAAACAAAGAAAAATATATAAATAAAATACGATCCTTCGTCAAACTCTCTGTTTAACATCATTTCCAACTCGATTCACTTTTCAAGCATACATACACGTAAATAATGAAAACAGAGATATAATAAAACATTATTCGACAAATATCAGCAGAACGCAAAATTCAACTATAAACTCATGAAATAAAATAATTCTTAATAAGATATTAACTAAAATAAAAAGTAGAACCATTAAAACAAAACAAGGTGTGTCGGCGGGCAAACGACAGTAATGGCTGCCAACAAAACCTCGAGTGAAGAAACAAGCCGTCTAGCGAATATATATCACCACAAATCCTTGTAATGCATGAGCAATTTTCCGACTCAATCTATTCGTATGTTACGACAAAGCTCAAACGAAACCGAAATCTATAAATAGAAACAATTTAGAAACGTTAATAATTTTATATTTCCGATCTAATTTTGTCGATTGAACGTGATCAAAAATACGGCCAGGGATTGAATTTTTATACAGATATTTAATTGTCTTGGACACACATGTATACAAGTTGGAAATCGACAGAAGACCATGTGGTTAACTGCGCGATACTCTGTCCCAATATGTACAGCGAATGTCCCAATATGTACAGCGAATATAGATAACACCAAACTGCTTCACGGTCTGTAATCACTGGCGCCACCTCTTTCCGGAGATGCATTGGAAAAAGAGCCAATTATACTTCCGAGGTGGCGCTAATGACATTAAGTAGTAGGAAAAAGTAAAAAGGTTATAAGGTGAGTTGGTTTTATATGTTTTATGACAATTTTAGACACTGTTTTAAAAATCGGACAATGTAGTGCTATTCGGAAACAATGTTACCTTCCAACAATGCAGAGAAGTATGAAATCACAACGCATTTCAAAACGCGAGGACTTTTATATGTCGTGACATGGTGGAAATTGAACCAGCTAACTGATGAATTTGAACATGTTGAAACATAATTTCCACACAATCAGAGCATTACTAGCATAAAACAATTCCTTTCGAAGAGTATTATTTGCTGCGTTATCAAAACTGTTGGTTTGAGGACGATTAAACATATTATTGTGCATGTTCACGTAAGAGTTGGAGCCAAAGCAATGGAGATGGCGCTCAGAACAGGAGGTGGAGCCAATGCATATTATACAGTGTGACGAATTGACATATTTTGATTAACGTTTCATTCTACGTTTTGTGACTATGAGCAGGATTATCATATTGACCGTTTATATTGACCGTTTTAACTATAACTTAAGCAATCCCTTTTGTAGTACATGTATACAGTTAATCGTAACAAGTCTGCAAATTCAAGTAAAGTGTACGGCTCGTTTAGGATTTGTAAATGAATAGAAATCGAACCTTATAAACATAATTCCTACGAAGAGTCGTATCATTTTCCAAACGTTGTTTTGAATACTATACGAAATCTTATAATATATATAAGTATTATTTTTTATTATTTGTAGCAAGAGTATTTAAAAAGTCGTGGCATTTTGGAAATTGAACCAGGAAATTTACCAGTTTAAACGTGTTAAGACATAATTTACACACACTTAGAGCATTAATGGCATAAATAATTCCTTTCGAAATGTATTATTTGCTGCATTATCAAAAATGTTGGTTTGTGGTCGATTAAACATATTATTTTGCATTTTCACGTAAGAGATGGAGCTAAAGCAATGGAGGTGGCGCTCAGAACAAGAGGTGGAGCCAATGCACGATATAATCTTTTTCTTAATTCCAGCACGTATATATTCTTTTTTTCCATAAAATACTTCCATTTGTAAAGAATAAATGAACATGTAATACTGACACAATATACAAGATAATCCAACGGGTTGTTACCATTTTCTTCCTACTAACAAGTTATATGCACGTAATATATTCGATATAGCGCAGCAAGCAGTTGTGACAACATTTCTTAATATAAGCTACAAATGTCCCCATAGCAATGTCGGGACGAGCAGAAGCTAATACACCGACATGTGGATTGGCATTATAAGTTTGTTCCTGTTTTATTTGTCTTTTTTCTAACACGGAAGATAAAGATTACATCGAGTTAAAACACCCGTTTTTAGATTAAGTATGCGCTATGATACCCGTCGACAACGAGTCGGGAAAATGTACAAATCAGAAAGTAGTGTCCCAGCTGTTAGCGGAAATCTTTCTATAAATGTTAAAGGGACCCGTTCACAGATGGACGAATTGACAATTTCCAACTTTTTGTCACAGATTCGAAAAATAAAAAAATAATGTATAAAAGGAGCGAAATAACACTACGGACATGGAAATATACCGTTTCGTTAATGAGTAATGATCAGTTGAAATTGATACAATAATAAAGAGTTTGCAACGCTTAACGATGGAATAATTTGGAGTGTTTCTGTTGATTTCGTTAAAACTTTTGACAACACGTGGATCACTTACATAAAGTAAAAAATGTCTGCCTGGTTACACATAGAAATCGGAATCGGATGTGGTTAAGGCGTTTGCCTTTTGATCCGGAGGTCCAACGTTCAAACCCCGGGGGGAGGGGGGGCAACTTTTTTCCTTCTTTTTGTTGGTTATCCTTTTCTTGTTGTTACACTGAGCTCTTTAGTTCTGATGTTTATATCTGGCTAGTTTTGATGTTTATATCTGGCAAGTTAAGACATGCAATGGCATACTTCAAAAATGCAAAACTACAAAAGAGAAAAGTTCGCAGTTTTGGGGGAACACTAGGGATAACTGACAAGTAACTACATCAAATAACTTGATATTGTCTTGTATATAAGCTGGTTTATTTATTTTGTGAAATACACACATGTAAATGAACATAATAATAAATAACGGAGAAACAAATCAACACCAACAACGGTTACACTCGTATTGTTCAGTCTAAAACAATTTCGTATGCAACAAATAACTTCCATCACAAAATGGAAAGCATATACCGAAAATCTCAAACTGAAGCCTAGGATGTACATGCATAAATGGGTAAAACTAATTAAACGATTATGTTAGTACATACATGTAGATCATATTGTTCAACTCTCGGCATATTCAAAGAAAAGACTTTTGTACCATTTGCAGTCTGACCATGTGTTGCATAATACAGGTATTTGCAATTCACTTATGAATCACTAACAATTAAAAACAAGACGACCAACATGGACCTAGGTCGCTCACCTGAGTGTAAAGCATCATAATGGATTTTCCGAAGAAGATTGTTTAAGATTTCAATATAGCCATATAAGTAAAACTGTCCAGCCCCCTGGCGGCCATTATTTTTAACGAATCAAAATGATATCCAGGAATTTGGTAGAGGGTCACCCAAGGAACATTTATGTGGAATAATTTTGAAATCCAGTGGTTTCAGACAAGAAGATTTTACAAGTTTTCAATAAAGCCACATAAAGAAAACTGCCCTGCCCCCTGGCGGCCATGTTTTTTTAACAAATCAAAATGATTTCAAGGAATTCGGTAGAGGGTCACCCAAGGAAGATTTCTGTGAAATTATTTTGAAATCCAGCCAGTGGTTTCAGACAAGAAGATTTGTAAAGTTTTCAATATAGCCATATAAGGAAAAGTGCCCTGCCCCCTGGCGGCCATGTTTTTTAATGGATCAAAATGATTTTAAGGAAGTTGGTAGAGGGTCACCCAAGGAACATTTCTGTGAAATTATTTTGATATCCAGCCAGTGGTTTCAGACAAGAAGATTTTTTAAAGTTTTCGATATAGCTATATAATGTAAACTGCCCCGCCCCCTGGTGGCCATGTTTTTTAACAAATCGAAATGATTTCAAGGAATTCGGTAGAGGGTCACCCAAGGAATATTTCTATGATATTGTTTAAAATCCAGCTAGTGGTTTCAGCTAGTGGACGCCGGACATAAAATCCAGCTAGTGGACGCCGGACATAGACTGACCACAATAGCTCACCCTTGAGCACTTCGTGCTCAGGTGAACTAAAAAATATATATAAAAGATATAATGACTGCAATGCATCTGAAAAAATCATTTGCATCTTACTCCTTATGACTTTAAATGGGCAAAATTTTATTAAAATGATACCACCGATTTTATTCAGAAACAATATGAATGAAAATGGTACGATAGCAACAAGCTAATACTAGTAATCTATGACCCAACCATATCAATATTTCTAGGTAATAAATCTAAGTACAGTTCTATAGCGGAGTATGTACAAGAAGAAAGCAAATTTGACATTCCCATGATAGTATCTAGAATATTTATACATGTACAAAAGGGTTAATAGAAGCCATAATGCATAGAGTAAATAACATGGCAATGTACACATTTATCACCTAAAAACCATGTCATCCCACTACATAATAACTTGCCAAATAGTTAGGCATTTCCAACTTTCCCAGCCTATACAAATTCGGAATAGGTCCAAGTTGCTTTGAACCAAAAATGTCACTTGTGAAAGCAATATACACATAACAACACACCAAATGGAAAAGGAGTGTTGTATTTTCTTTATTTATATGAATTTCAGCTTGATATGTCAGCTATGATTGTTTAAGTTTTACATGCCCTGTGTTCATACCAAACTACTGGAAAAAATATGAACGAATTTCGTGTTTACCATGGCGCAGCTGAAATTTGTATAAATAAAGAAAATACAACAATTTCGATTTGGTGTGTTATAACTTTTGTTGAGTGTACTCATTTAATGCATTCTACAAAGAAATTTTATTCTACAGTACTTGTTTTCACACATTTTTTTTTTTCATTAAGTTCATAGAAGATTAGTGTTTTTTCCCCAAACAGTATTAAAATTTTAGGTCACTTTTTCCAATGCCATTACAACACATACAATTTTGCACAGAATTTATTGCACAGAATACATGCATAGTTAAATGTTAATGTTTATTATCACTTCTAAAACGTATAATATCACATTCCAATGCCCAATGTTATATCCCCTTACATGTATAATTCTTCAGTTCCAGTCGGCAAGCTTTAAAGGTGCAGTTTCAGTTTTTGGACGTGAGAAATAATTTCGTAAAAATGACAATTTTCCTGTACTATAATACATTAGTTGTTCATATTTGAAGGTTTGAAAAGCACACTGCTCATGCAAAATTGAACTTCTCACGAGTATCTGTTATTTTTCGAAAAAACAAATGCTACCTGGTAGACAAACCCTAATAGTTTTATACAAAAAGGCATAATAAATATCAAAATAATTATGTCGTGCAACCAAAACAGCGTAACCGACAAAAAGTTTCAATAGATTCTACCAATTCCTGTAAAAAATCCATTTTTAGAGAAACAATTTCCAACCCCAAACTTTGATGCTTGCCCTTTAATGTTCATTTGTATAATGATATACATAGCTAGAGAAGGTTCCATCTAACGTAGATCTCCATTTTGTCTTTAAATTTGGCTAGTTTCAAATAATGTTCCTTTCCTTAATAACCTAACCGCGTTCTTTGCCTTAAGGACCTAACAATGTTACTTTCCTTAATGACCTTACTATTGGCCATCTAACTTAGGTCTACATTCAGTAGTTTAATTTGGGAACTTCTTTTCCTTAATAACCTAACCACGTTCTTTGCCTCAAGGACCTAACAATTTTCTTTTCCTTAATGACCTAACAATGTTCTTTTTCTTAAGGACCTAACCACGTTCTTTGCCTTAAGGACCTAACAATGTTCTTTTCCTTAAGGGCCTAACAATGTTCTTTTCCTTAATGACCTAATGTTTTTTTTCTTAAGGACCTAACCACGTTCTTTGCCTTAATGACCTAACCATTTTTTTGCTCAATGACCTAACAATGTTCTCTTTCTTAATGACCTAACAATATTATTTTTTTCTTAATGACCTTACTAGTCAAGTGGCCATCTAACTTAGGTCTACATTTTGTTTTTGTTTTGTTTTTTCATTTGGCAAATGCAGTGGTTGGTACACTAACTTCTCATCTAGGCTGCCCGGGTTCGATCCCCATTTGGCGCAAGCGAGT
Organism: Congeria kusceri; assembly: GCA_027627225.1. Lineage (NCBI taxonomy): Eukaryota > Metazoa > Mollusca > Bivalvia > Myida > Dreissenidae > Congeria > Congeria kusceri. Next base: position 30,948,480 of record CM051040.1, on the reverse strand, counting down.
TTGGTTGGTGGTCACCATACCGGACAGGTGGGGTTTTCTCCGGGTACTCCGGCTTCCCCCCACAGCATAAGACCACACCAAAATTAAAAAATATTTCAGTAAAAGATAAAAAGCTTGATATTTTGATGAGTCTCTAAAAATAAATTACACAGGGATGCTGGGACACACCCAAGGTCCTCACATAATGCAGCTTCGGCGTGGAAGGACCTCATAAAATTCGAAAATACAAACATTCATACATCTGGCAAATTTCAAACAATGTTCCTCTCCTGATTGACCCAACTGGTATTAACAACATCTACTGTAGATCTAAGTCTACATTTTGTACTTTAATTTGGCAAGTTTCAAACAATGACCAGATATTGTTAAATTTAGTATGAACCAAGTTTGGTTAGAATGAAGCGAATTATGATTAGCGATGATTTAGTTAGTTCGTAAACTAAAGATTGTTGTTGTTTCTATTATAGATCACCAAAAAGTCCAATATCTCTTGTAAACGTCATTAAAAAGGAACTCTCAACAATCTTCGAGATTAGCTACCCGTATATATAGATAATAATTTTATAAATAAGCCTTTGAACAAATCTAGCGTCACTTTATATATCTGCTAAATCTGTTGTAACAAAAATCGGCACCCAAAGTAGAAACAAAACTAGCTCCATATTTGACCAGCGTATAACAATAGACGCTTCCACAAATGTTAATCATATTCAAATTAATCTGCAATATTATCCAATGTTGGATATCATGCTATTTCATCCAAAATAGCATGTGCATAATGATTGTGATTTTCAGATGAGCACGTGGTAATGTTTGTGATATTCGATGAATGGAAATTAATCCTTTAACAATAGCTGAGTAGGAATTCGAACTATTCGTGGCAAAACCCGGATCATTATATTTATGCTACTTATGGTACATATGGACAATTAACATACGGCATAGAGTTTTACAATCCAATCATGGTTGTAATTAATCTATTTCAATTATCAAATTGCTTTTTCATACAAATTTGAATATTTCTGTAAGAAACGATATGCCAGCTTATCAAACAGATTTTCATGCGAATTTCTGTTTTGATTATTGTTTACAGTGAGTTCAATGGAACGATGTGAATATACTCTAAAAATGACACTTTGTTGTGCTTTTCATATAAACACTCCCCAAAAATATGAAAAAAATAACAAAAATAACTATTGAAAAGTCGATTTTCTTGACTGTATTTTGGGAATGATTGGCCTTTCCTTTTTTAAATAGAAAGCATTATATCATTGTTAATCATCCTTTTTAATAATCATAGCTACCACTCAGCAGATTCAAAATCCGCCTTAAAAGATTTACACTCTAACCACTAAAGCCGTTAGCTTAGCGGGGATCGAACCAAATTTAGTATCATAATTCATCCTTTTATCCCCAAAATTTTATTCCATGATATCCAGGTAATAATTGTAAAATCTGATTTTTAAATACACAAAAATGGTTTCTTTTGTCAACTGTCACTTTAAATTGAATAATATAACATAATAAAAATCCTAGAAAATGTACATTTGATTAAATTAAGGGAAGTAATAGTGTACAGTGGCAGTTACTTCCCTTACATTTGCAAAATGTATAGGAGTTTATGAGGTTTTTTTCCAACAAGCGTCATACTATTAAATTTATTATTACTTAATTTTAAATAAAAAAGCAGTTTTTATACTGAAAAAAAAAATGTTAAATTGTATCAGATATGAATCAAATGACAATTCTGGTAGATGCAGATGTTTAATTATATATATTATGGTTAAAACCAATCGCATTAAAATAAAATCCTAACATTGTTAGGATCTGAAAACATCGTATAATAGGTCACTTTCAAATGACCTTCCTGTGGCGTATCCGTGGTCTAGTGGTAACGCACTGGCTTCACAACCCAGGGGTCGCAGGTTCGAGCCCCCGCTACACCCTAACCTACTAACTCGTCTTTCGCATGAGACATAAAACCGAGGTGCAGTGTACTAGGTGCTTCACACCAGGCACTAAAAGACCCAGTGTCGCCTCTGGAACGAAGCGTCTCATGTATCTTGCACTATCCCCACTAACCCAACTAACAAGTCTTCTGGGGGCAATGGCCATATGGGAGAGAATCCCGGTGCACTCGATAAAAAATGTACTACACACACACACACACATTCCTAACAATAAAATATCAGTCATGCTGCGCCCAATGAAATTGCCTTTTGCACAGCAAGGTTTGGCTACAGTTTATGAAAAGTGATGCATTTCCAGCTGTTCCTCGGGAATAAATCATTTACAGTTAATTTTCACGGGGATAACAATGGATATAGTGGAACCTTAGGCGAGTAAACATCCAAAGAACACGTTAATTTCGTGCGTAGTATTTGTCGTTTATATATGAAGTCATACCACAATATTTCGAAGGCAACAGTTTGATTGGCTTCTGAAAAGGTCATCTGAACCTGACCCCTAATGCGAAGTTATCAGATCCAGTCAGCGGATACTATAGTAGCGTCAGACAGGAGATGATTTTAATGAGATTGGGTTAAAACAGTAAACTAAAATCAGTAAGGATTTTACCATTATGTACATCTATAAGCAATTAACACTAAACTGCAGTAAAACATTTCAACTAACTCAATATAAATTGGATCTAATTATCAAATTGAGAAACATACACAATTTACAATTCCATTCTAAATCCATTCAAAATATTGCTAATAATAAGTTCATGTATCAGAACAACAAAAAATGTTGTGACAAGATGTTTTACATTACATTCAAATAAGCCAGTACAGTAAGTAGCTCAACATATACAACTGTAAGCCTGTTTCTAATACGACAATGACTCTTATAAAAATATTTAAAATACATATGAGGCGCGTCGTGGGAAAACCGGGATTATTGCATGTGCGTAAAGTGTCGTCCCGGATTAGCCTGTGCAGTCCGCACAGGCTGATCTGGGACTGCACTTTCCACTTTTATGGTATTTTCTGTGTCAAGGAAGTCTCTTCTAAACATACATCCACTGTAGGCGGAAAGTGCCGTCCTGGATCAGCCTGTGCGGACTGCACAGGCTAATCCGGGACCACAATTTACACACGTGCATTAGGCCTGGTTTTCCCACAACGCATCTCATATTATGTAATATAACATAAACATAAAACCGGTTTCATAGTTTCGTTGTCTGTTCTTTCATGTGGATAAAGTGTTTTCTATGAGTTAGAATGACTTAATTCACCTACCATAAAAAATTGTATAAAAATGACATTTATGTATTTTGATCTTTAAAATCACAATACAACGATCGGCAAACAGCTGTGGGACTAGTTTCTAGTTTAAAGTGACCTATTCACAGATTTGCAAATTCACAATTTTCAGAAAAAAATATTGTCACAGTTTCCAAAAACAAAAATAAATTCTATATACCCAGTCAAGAATTGAAATAACAATTCTGACAGTAATATATTAGAAATAATGTGTCGTTTTTGGAAAAACATCAGTTGAAATGTATAAATCGATATTTTGGAAACTATGTGTACCACTTACAACGAAGTAAAAAGACACATTTATGCATACAAGTTCAGCTGATCTTATGGTTAGTGATATTTGATCCAGAAGTCCGATAATCTAGGTTCAAACCCCCGCAGAGGCAACACTTTAAAAAAAATATTTTCATTATATGAGGCGTGTTGTGGGAAACCCGGGCTTAATGCATCTGCGTAGTGTCGTCCCGGATTAGCCTATGCTCAGGCTAATCCGGGATGACACTTTCCCAAAAAAGTAGATTTATGTTTAGAAGAGACTTCCTTGAAACAGAACAAAAACATAAAAGCGGAAAGTGCCGTCCTGGAGTAGCGTGTGCGGACTGCAGGATGACACTTCATGTGTGGCGCGTCGTGAGAAACCCAGACATAATACATGTGCGTAAAGTGTCGTCCCAGATTAGCCTGTGCAGTCCGCACAGGCTAATCCAGGACGGCACTTTCCGCTTGTATGGTATTTTCTGTTTCTGCACAGGGTAATCCGGGACGACACTTTACGCACATGCATTAAGTCTGGTTTTCCCACGACGCGGCTCATATAATGTTTGGTTTTGTTAGTCCAGATGCTCTAGTGTTTGAGTTAAGATATTTACTGACATGTCTTGAACAACATGCAAATCTGTGAATAAGTCCCTTTTGCCATAAACATGAATAAAAAGAGTAAAAAGTAAAGGGTGAGGTATTATTAACAAAAGAGTTTATAAAAATAGTAAATGATATAGGGACAATGAACTTGTTAAAAGAGTGTCGAAATAAAACACATACGAAAATAAAAAAATGACTTGTTTAATTTCTGTACACAATCACACGATCAAAAAGAGGAATTATTACAATTTGAACGGCTTACTTTGTGTGCAATTTTAAGCAATGTTCAATGCATGCAAAATTGATATCGGATAAAAAAAAAATTGAAAATTGAATTCACAAGTTGCCATTTTGGGATCAAAACTTAGGCAGCTGCAATAGTGTCTAGAGGTCGAAAATTAGACACAAACAAAATCTTGTTATTTTAAAGTACAAACAAACCACTAGATTTATGTATAAATAAAACAGCAAAAACAAGTGTAATATAATAACAGGGCAGGCCTTATATATTTGTAATAGTAAACTTAAAAATACAATAAAATATGTATAACAGATCCATTATTATAATAATCAATGCCATAAATTATGGCACTGTATAAGAACTGTTGGGCACTGTTTACATTGTTGATATGTTTAGATTGCCACTTCAATACAAAAATAAAAACTTACATAAAAAATTTGTGACATCAACATTTCATTTTGACTCAGAAAACTATTAACAAAACAAATAGTTACATACTTTTAACAAACCTAAAACATTTATAGTTCCCAGCAGTAACTGGAAATTCTCATACTCCACACAATTTAGGTCATCACTTATTCATCGGAGTCTTATCTGTATTCCTAAACTGTTAGGAACCAAATGAGGCGCATCGTGGGAAAACCGGTCTTAATGCATGTGCGTAAAGTGTTGTCCCGGATTAGCCTGTGCAGTCTGCACAGGCTAATCCGGGATGGCACTTTCCGCTTTTATGGTATTTTCTGTTTCAATGAAGTGTCTTCTAACCATAAATCCGCTTTAGGCGGAAAGTGTCGTCCCGGATTAACCTGTGCGGACTGCACAAGCTAATCCGGGATGACACTTTACGCACATGCATTAAGTCCAGTTTTCCCACGACGCGCCACAAATGTTTTCCATAATTTTAATGGTTATTTCCCAGATATATGTTCATCATTATTTGTTCATATCTTTGAGCTGTGACTTGCTCTCTAGAAAACAAATTAAACCAATACCCACCCCGTCAATCAATATACGTATATGTATATAGTACTACCCTCTTACCTACTGCAATTAATTAACGGAAAGAAATGATCTGTGTATTGATTTCACCGTAGTCATCACACAGAATAAACAGGGGTTTGATTGCAAAACACCAACACCACGGCCCCTAAAAGAATACACTGATATCCAAATATTATTTCTTTACAGACCCAGCAAAATTTAGAATGATTTGCATGCACAAGAGACCCACAGTGGCCCTGGGGCGCCAACCTGAGTTACATACCAAAATTATTTGAAGTAAAATTGTGACAAAGATTAGTTAAAACTGCAGTCCAGAAATATTTTAATAAAAATAAAACTTTGCAGAAATCGATTCCGATGAACATCTAACCGATCAAAATACAAAAACCCGCATTGAAATCGGTAAAATAATAACGTTTCAGTCTATTTTAATCGTATAGTTTCTGTATGCAATAGCTGGTGATGCCTCTGGAGTAAATCAGTATGTACACTATTGTCTATTCTGTTCGTACCAAGCGTTTTCCAACATAGACATTATAAAATGCCTTTCGTAAATAAGAAACAATTTCTGTCAAATAAATATCATTAATGTTCATTAGATGTATTGCCAATTTATTAAATATACCCGATGTATTCATTATATTTTATGGACTGTGGCTTTAATTTCAAAGTTTCTATGGAGAAGATGTTTGAAGTAAACTGTGGACGACGCACAACCATTTATCATAAAAGCTCATCCTTCAATGTTTCTTGCTCAGGTGGGTTAAAAATAGTTGCCACTCAAAAGGGAGTAAATTAGTTGACAGGAGCAAGAATCACATCCCATGTTAACAAAAATAAATGAGGCATGTCATGGGAAAACCTGACTTAATGCATGTGCGTAAAGTGTCATCCCAGATTAGCCTGTGCAGTCCGCACAGGCTAATCTGGGATGGCACTTTCCGCTTTTATGGTATTTTCTTTTTCAAGGAAGTCTCTTCTAAACATAAGTCCACTGTAGGCGGAAAGTGCCGTCCTGGATTAGCCTGTGCGGACTGCACAGGCTAATTCGGGACGACACCTTATGCACATGCATTAAGTCTGGTATTCCCACGAGGCACCTGAAATATGTTCCAGATCAACAGTAGTCTGCAAAAATTAATAATCACAGTCCAGGCATTTGCTACCAAAGTTTAGGAATGACCATTTTCTCGAAGGCATGTTCTTTTCTGCTCTCCCAGTATTTGCTGTCATAGCTGTACACATCTTTGCCACTGTGAACTTCATGCCTGAAATATAGATGATGGAAATGCAGACAGAGAAATTCCATAGTACAATTCCATGATATTTCCCTGACTAAATATTAGCCAATTAAATCCAATGCTGTACCAACATTTTTGTGGGCCAATACTGAAGATTTAAACAAGTTAGTATGAGTCTTTCAAATTCAAAGATTAACTGAACTGTTGAAATCTGGGCCTTTTTACTGAACTACTCAATCCGTAGCTTTTTTCTATGGATGTCAACAGATATCCAAGTATCCAAAAACTGCTATTAACAGTTAATTAAAGCATCAATGCCTTGTCAAGACATATGATAATTCAGTTGATCTATGTGTTTATCCAGATACTATTCTGATACTTGATATGGAAATGCAGATGCAGAAATTGGCATCTTTAGACAGTCCTTCTATGATAAAGGACTATTCAATCTAGACCTATTTAACTATTCAATATGGGGCTATTGATTACCAATAGGGGGTAACTTGTTACCAGAAGGAGGTAACACATTACCAAGAGGAATTAACTTAATACCAAGAGGAGGTAACTTATTACCAGAAGGAGGTAACATATTACCAAGAGGAGGTAAGGACTATTCAATCTAGACCTATTTAACTATTCAATATGGGGCTACTGATTACCAATAGGAGGGTAACTTGTTACCAGAAGGAGGTAACACATTGCCAAGAGGAGTTAACTTAATACCAAGAGGAGGTAACTTATTACCAGAAGGAGGTAACATATTACCAAGAGGAGGTAAAATATTGACAAGAGGAGGTAACTTATTTCCAAGAGGAGGTAACTTCTTAACAAGCAGAGGTACATTTTTACCAAGAGGTAACTTATTAGCATGTGAAGCTAACTTATTATCCAGTGGAGGTAACAAATTACCAACAGAAGCTAACTCTACCTGAACCAGATAGGCCTGTACTCAGCCTTCTGGGCCTCGCGTTGCTTCCCGCGGTCCCTCTGCAGACCCTCAATACGAGATTTCTCCTTCTCCGCCTCCGGTATGCAGCCTTCCTCTAGCAACCTGTAATGGAGTCGTATTGAATGCTGTGGTGTTCCTACAACCTGTCATAAATGATGGTTCACAAACCCCCTGTGTTTTCTATGCTGCAGTGCTCTCACTACTTATCATAAATGGGGGTTCACATACCCACAGTGCATCTTTCCAAAATGAAAATTATACGTGAAATCTGAATTTTACGAGGCTGTTAATAACAACTGTGGGTTGCATTAATAAACCTGGTGGCATCCCACCCTCAAATGTGGGTGTCATCACACCCCCAAATGTGGGTGTGTTTGGGAACACTGTGCTTTATTCCGCATTTGTGTGTTGTAACTATGCTCATAACAAAATATGAATGGAGCATATATACTGATAAGGTAAGTTGAATTCACTGGTAAGACACAAAAATAAAGTTTTGATATTAACCCTGAAATACTATGTAAGCATTACCACTATCCAAAATACCCGTGGGACACAACAAATTTTGATTTTTTATAAATAAGTCATTTTTGTGGATAAATATATCAACAATGACTTAAGTAATTTAGCAAATATGTGGCTATTAAATATTTAATAAATAATTTTCGATTTATCAGCCAATAAACAACGATTTGGAGTTCTGATGCGAAGGAATTAAACCACAAGGGCGTTAGCCCGAGTTGTTTAATAGCCACGCATCTGAACGACAAAGAGTTGTTTATTGGCAAATAAACCAAGAAAATGCAAAAATTAATTTGATTCTAACATGATTTGACACATACTTTTTGCAATTGTGATTGGAACTTCTTTTTACTAGGCTCCGCTCAGAATCAGAACTTCTTGTTACTAGGCTCCGCTCAGAATCAGAACTTCTTGTTACTAGGCTCCGCTCAGAATCAGAACTTCTTGTTACTAGGCTCCGCTCAGAATCAGAACTTCTTGTCACTAGGCTCCGCTCAGAATCAGAACTTCTTGTTACTAGGCTCCGCTCAGAATCAGAACTTCTTGTTACTAGGCTCCGCTCAGAATCAGAACTTCTTGTTACTAGGCTCCGCTCAGAATCAGAACTTCTTGTTACTAGGCTCCGCTCAGAATCAGAACTTCTTGTTACTAGGCTCCGCTCAGAATCAGAACTTCTTTTTGCTAGGCTCCGCTCAGAATCAGAACTTCTTGTTACTAGGCTCCGCTCAGAATCAGAACTTCTTTTTACTAGGCTCCGCTCAGAATCAGAACTTCTTTTTGCGTTGTTTATTCGGTATTTTAACAACAATAATTTTGTTCTTTGTCTATACAAAAATTAGCGAGTATCATGTTAGAATTGTTCTTCGTGTCAAACCAGATTAGAATAAATCTTTTTGAATAAACTAGTACTTCCAATATAGTGAAATGCTCAGAATCCATAAATAGCAGATGCAATTTAGTTGGGTCGTCATATACTAGATTGTCGTTGGTCTATTACTGAACATGGAACAACCAGAAGTTTGAGTCTATATGTAGTAAGTGCTTCATTTGACAAAATGTACTTTGCTGTATACAGATAAACAGAGGGCCATGATGGCCCTATATCGCTAACTTGAAGGGAGCTAAAATTCTTTCACATCTTAACAGCAGATAATTGCCTAACGCAAAACTATAATCTATATTACATAAAAGTTATCTCAACTTTATGTTGAGTCATCGGAATCTCTGAAGAAAAAAGTGATTCCTAACCTCTGATCTGGCCGAAAGCGGGAATCCGTGTGCGGTAGAAACGACTCCTCGTCGGGTAGAATCTCGTTGAGCTCCATGGCAAACCGGGAGAAACCGTAATACAGTTCGTAGTCTTCTGGCATCGTACCTTTGTGAATAATCATGATGTGTTTATAAGTATTTAATCAAATACATACAACTTTATACAGTAAAAATTGTCAAAACTGAACCATGAGATAATCAAACCACTGTCACAATCAAATCACTGTCAAAACTGAGAGAAAGCATCCTACAGTTCAGTCTTCTCACATCATAGCTTTGTGAACATATCAATATTTAGTATTGAATGATATATATTATACACATTCAGAGCGATTTTACCTAACATAGTAGGGACCTTATACAGGCTGCATCCCAAGCAAAAATTCTTTAAAATAATGCACTTCTTCCAAATATTAGATGTTTGCATCTGGATATAAACAAAATGCCATCATATTCAACAATTCTTTAATATTAATTCTCTGTAAATGAACATTATTTTTGCAAATTTTATTGTCCTTCTACCATCGATAAGACCCTTCAATTATGATATTTGTGAACATTCAATGATAAACCAGCAGTTTGCCAACCTGGTCTCCATATACATCGAGCCGATGGGGCGTGTCCACAGTAGAGGGCCTCGTTCCAGCGGCCAAACAGGTTGTGTACCACCTTGCCCTCCCCGTTCTCTATAGTGCCGTGCACCTCGTGACGTTTGTCAGACTGGTAATAGTGGCTCGCCTGAAACAAATAACTCTATAGTGCCGTACACCTCGTGACGTTTGTCAGACTGGTAATAGTGACTCGCCTGAAACAAATAACTCTATAGTGCCGTACACCTCGTGATGTTTGTCTGACTGGTAATAGTGGCTCGCCTGAAACAAATAACTCTATAGTGCCGTATACCTCGTGACGTTTGTCAGACTGGTAATAGTGGCTCACCTGAAACAAATAAGTAGGCATGCTTTCTATAGTGCCGTGCACCTCGTGACGTTTGTCAGACTGGTCATAGTGACTCGTCTGAAACAAATAACTCTATAGTGCCGTACACCTTGTGATGTTTGTCTGACTGGTAATAGTGGCTCCCCTGAAACAAATAACTATAGTGCCGTACACCTCGTGACGTTTGTCAGACTGGTAAGAGTGGCTCACCTGAAACAAATAACTCTATAGTGCCGTACACCTCGTGATGTTTGTCAGACTAGTAATAGTAGCTCGCCTGAAACAAATAACTCTATAGTGCCGTACACCTCGTGATGTTTGTCAGACTGGTAATAGTGGCTCGCCTGAAACAAATAAGTAGGCATGCTTTCTATAGTGCCGTACACCTCGTGACGTTTGTCAGACTGGTAATAGTGGCTCGCCTGAAACAAATAACTATAGTGCCGTACACCTCGTGATGTTTGTCTGACTGGTAATAGTGACTCGCCTGAAACAAATAACTCTATAGTGCCGTACACCTCGTGATGTTTGTCAGACTGGTAATAGTGGCTAGCCTGAAACAAATAACTCTATAGAACCGTACACCTCGTGATGTTTGTCTGACTGGTAATAGTGGCTCGCCTGAAACAAATAACACTATAGTGCCGTACACCTTGTGACGTTTGTCAGACTGGTCATAGTAGCTTGCCTGAAACAAATAAGTAGGCATGCTTTCTATAGTGCCGTACACCTCGTGACGTTTGTCAGACTGGTCATAGTGGCTCGCCTGAAACAAATAACTCTATAGTGCCGTACACCTCGTGATGTTTGTCTGACTGGTAATAGTGACTCGCATGAAACAAATAACTCTATAGTGCGTACACCTCGTGACGTTTGTCAGACTGGTCATAGTGGCTCGCCTGAAACAAATAACTCTATAGTGCCGTACACCTCATGATGTTTGTCAGACTGGTCATAGTGGCTCGCCTGAAACAAATAACTCTATAGTGCCGTACACCTCGTGATGTTTGTCTGACTGGTAATAGTGACTCGCCTGCAACAAATAACTCTATAGTGTCGTACACCTCGGTGATGTTTGTCAGACTGGTCATAGTGGCTCGCCTGAAACAAATAAGTAGGCATGCTTTCTATAGTGCTGTACACCTCGTGATGTTTGTCTGACTGGTAATAGTGACTCGCCTGAAACAATAACTCTATAGTGCCGTACACCTCGTGACGTTTGTCAGACTGGTCATAGTGGCTCGCCTGAAACAAAGAACTCTATAGTGCCGTACACCTCGTGATGTTTGTCAGACTGGTCATAGTGGCTCGCCTGAAACAAATAACTCTATAGTGCCGTACACCTCGTGACGTTTGTCAGACTGGTCATAGTGGCTCGCCTGAAACAAATAAGTAGGCATGCTTTCTATAGTGCCGTACACCTCGTGATGTTTGTCTGACTGGTAATAGTGGCTCGCCTGAAACAAATAAGTAGGCATGCCTTCTATAGTGCCGTACACCTCGTGACGTTTGTCAGACTGGTAATAGTGGCTCGCCTGAAACAAATAAGTAGGCATGCTTTCTATAGTGTCGTACACCTCGTGATGTTTGTCAGACTGGTCATAGTGACTCGCCTGAAACAAATAACTCAATAGTGCCGTACACCTCGTGACGTTTGTCAGACTGGTAATAGTGGCTCGCCTGAAACAAATAACTCTATAGTGCCGTACACCTCGTGATGTTTGTCAGACTGGTAATAGTGACTCGCCTGAAACAAATAAGTAGGCATGCTTTGATTTCACTGAGTCTGCGCGAAAGTCATCAGACCTCAGACAAAAGCCAGTAAAACTGTACGAGGTCCAGTTATAATGACCAGAACACTGGCCCTCCTGTCTGGTGAAAACTTCTAGTCAAGTGCCTTCTTGTAAGCTAAATCTTTCGAGTGGCCAGTAAAAAAAAGCTCGGGTAAGTAGTAATTAAAAGATTACCAGACCTTGTGGCCAGTAAGGGATTTGGGACTTTCGCTGACACTGTTTCACTGCTTTGAAACAAGCAATAGATTCTTGTCATGACATATCAAAATAGTTATCGATGCTTTTGATAACCAATGTGATGTCGTACAATAGCATTTGTGTAACATTACAGCTCCAAAATAAGTGAACAAGTGTTTCTGTCTTACAAAAAGTAAGTTTGTCATAATCTCAAATCTTCATTTTATTGATCAAGTTATTTGTAACTAGAATAGTGCGAGTGAGTCTAACTTGGAGCCATTTATTATGTATCTTTTGTGGTTGCAAAAAGCTATGGATGCAAATCTGCCCACACAGACTTATCAATATTAAAAAAGCTGTTTCAATTAGCTTGGCATGTAGGTATTTATTATATTAGCTTGATTGTGTCGAAAGCCTGAGGCTTATTGCGACACTTTTAAGTTTGTTTCCTGGGTAGAACCAGTACTTGGTGTCTTTTGAGAAAGATCATTCAAATGCTCCCCGAGCAGAGATCAAACTCGCAAACTTGAAATAGCAAGGCGCACATCATATCCATTACACCACTGCAACCATTATTTTGTATTTATATTTAATACAACATTTTTTATTTATTAAAACTGAATGACCCCTGACCTTTGTAAAGGTCAGTTTGCAGATGATCTTCCCGTTAGTGATGGTCATCTCTCCAAACTGGTCCACCCAGCGCTGACCTCCGAGAATGTTGTGAACACAAGTGGTGACCTTGTTCCACCGATAGTGATCCTTGAATCTGTAACGATGATAAACAATCAGAATGTTTGTATGTTTGATGGGATTTTCGCCGTTTTTAACAGTATTTCAGTCATATCGCGGCGGTCAGTTAACCTACTCACACTTTTCCTGGGCAAGCTTAGCCTATCTAAGCGCTTTACCAGTACTTAGTGCACATACCTATGCCAGTAACTGACAACTGCCCTACTTGAATCAGAGGTAGGGGGAGAATGGCTGTAGAAATAATTTCATGACCAATCCCCACACAAGTTATGTGGCTGGGTTGGGGTTCGAACTCAGGAATTACAGTCCAGCGCTCTACCAACTGAGCTAGCCGGGCCCACCAAGCAGAATGTAACAAGAAGATCATGTTACACATAATTAATCACAGACATGCCAGGTTTTGTTTTGCTTGTGTAGGCTGTTGCTAATGTTAGCCATTGGATGCAAAATTGAATATTTGGCTTTAAAATTTATTTTGTTCCTCATTAAACTCTACATATAGGATCTGACACGCGCTGTCATTTAATACCATACATGTATTTCATTAAACGAGTGCAGAACTTTTGTTAGTAAGAAAGGCTCGCTTACTAACAAATTTCCTGGACGAGTTTAATAAAATATGGTATGAAATGACAATGAGTGTCAGATCTTTTTATCACATGCTTTTAAACAAACAAAAAAAGCTTACAATTTACCAAAAGATGTAGATAAATCCTAAAAGTTGTGTATTGACATGAAGTCATTTCATGTTGACGCCATTTCACCAAAATAATGTCATGCGATTGGTCAGTCAAAGATTATGTAGCCAATGAAAACGCTCAAAATGTGTAAGATAAAAATATTCATAATGGTTGTATTACACGGAAAACCAGGTACAGCATGTGATAAATTAGCATTTAGAATGAGATTTCAACAAATATATAAATTTGGCAGAACAAAAGAATTCAGTAAGTGTACGACATTTCATCATTCTATTGATAACTGCGTATAGCTCAATGAAGAAAACTTTCACTTATACAAGCTGGATTACAATGCTGTTTCTTTTGTGAAATAGCATTTGTTTCTGCTCAGTCTACTAGACAGAATTTGAGAGAGAAGCTTAAATATAAGCATGAAAGGCCAATGTTTATCAGTAGATACAAATTATAAAGATAATCATATGAAAACGAAATATATGAGGCGCGTCGTGGGAAAACCAGACTTAATGCATGTGCGTAAAGTGTCGTCCTGGATTAGCCTGTGCAGTCCGCACAGGCTAATCCGGGACGGCACTTTCCATCTACAGTGGATTTATGTTTAGAAGAGACTTCCTTGAAAAAAAAATACCATAAAAGCGGAAAGTGCCGTCCCGGATTAACATGTGCGAACTGCACAGGCTAATCCAGAACGAAACTTAACGCACATGCATTAAGTCAGATTTTCCCACGACGTGCCTCATATAAACAACTAAAGGTTGATATTCAATTTATTTCATCAACTTACATGCACATTCATCAAAATGGGCAGTTTGGCCAAGCAAGCCCCAATTCTTATATCATAACTTAAGAGCAAGAAAATGTTACAAGCCTCCCTATATATTGAACTGAGAATCTGAGCAAGCCCAGTTACAAGCTAGTGCCAACTGTTTGTTTGTTTTGTTGGGCTTTTACACCGCTTTTAAAAGTATTTCAGTCATAACATGTCGGTCAGTTAACCTACTCAAACTTTTCCTGGGCAAGCTTAGACGATCTAAGCGGTTTACCAGTACTGAGTGCACATACTTATGTCAGTAACTGACACTGCCCTACTTGAATCAGAGGTAGGGGGAGAATGGCCGTAGAAACAATTTCATGACCAATCCCCACACAAGTTATGTGGCCGGGCTGGGGTTCGAACTCACGATCCCCTGATTGACAGTCTAGGGCTCTACCAACTGAGCTAGCCGGACCCGGCTTATCATGCAAGAAAATGTTACAAGCTTGCCTATGTATTAAACTGAGGACATGAGCAATCCCAGGTTATGGGCTTGTGCCAATTTCCAATTTACGTTTACAAGTCACTTCCTTAAACAACTTCTTAATGTGACGTACTTTGGCAGTGTGACATTCACGATGCCTATCGGCTGAATCTCCATGGACTTGCCCCAGAATTTGGACTTTATCTGCACATCTGTAACAAAAGCAATACAAGTCATTGGTCTATCAATAGCAGAAATACAAGTAATTTGTCTTTTCTGTAGAGTTTTTTAGTGCACAAATAACAGGAACAGAGGTATTTGTCTATAAAATTGTGAAAACAAAATTGTCTACATGTATGTATTACCATTAGTAAGGACCTACTCAGTAAAATCCTCTTGGTAAGAAGAGGTCGAGCGAGTGCTGCATCAATAAACAGCCAATTTGTGCAGAAAATTATACATGAAAACAGTGGATGTATATTCAAACTACTGGTATTAATGCTTCTATCATGTATCACTTTATCAAATAAGGGCCCTCATTCCCCAACCCATTCTTAGATTTAAGAATAAAAAATAGACTTAGACTCAATAATTAATACATGTGCGTTCACAAATATACATATATAAATAATAATAAATAATTCTAAAAATAAGCGTTGGTGAATACCGAGCAAAATTCAAATTAACATCTTTTTAAGAACAGAACAGTTTCAAAAATATTCTTTATTCTTAAGATTTGTAGACTTAAGAAAGTCTACGAATCGGTTGGTGAATACGGGCCAAGATCTACAACTGGTTATTTCTGTACCTTGCCATAAGGTGAAGTTCTTTGATTCACAGTAACATGCTGATATCGGTGGATGGTGGCTGACCTAAAAAGACCATTGTCAAAGTTATCATAACATTGCTCTCGTTTTTTTTGTATTACTCAAAAGTTTTTACGAATGACGTAAGACAACTTCTACATTTTTTAATAACACAATATTTTAAAAAAGATATTAAAACTCTTGTTTGTTGATATGTTATTAAGATGAATCTCACCTGTCTAGATATGTTATTAAGATGAATATTACCTTTCTGGATATGTTATTAAGATGAATCTCACCTGTCCAGGGCTGAATCAAACCTAAAATGATATCAACCTCACCTATCTGGATATCAACCTCACCTATCTGGATATCAACCTCACCTATCTGGATATGAATCTCACCTGTTCAGGTTTGAATCATACCTGTTTGGATAAGAATATCACCTGTTCACAGACGAAATCCCACCTGTTTAGAGATTAATCTCGCCCTTTTTGGAGATGAAACAAACACACCTATTTGTGATAAACCTCACCTGTTCGGAGATGAATCTCACCTGTTCAGAGATGAATCTCACCTGTTCAGAGATGAATCTCACCTGTTCAGAGATGAATCTCACCTGTTCAGAGATGAATCTCACCTGTTCAGATGAACCTTACCTATCTGGATATGAATCTCCCCTGTCTGGCTATGAATCTGGAGATGAACCTCACCTGTTCGGAGATGAATTTCCAGCCCCTGTCCTCTCGGATACTCTCGTAGGTTTCTCCAAGCAGAGGGTTGAACGGCTTGTGACCGACCCGGTAACATGAACTGGCATAGCTGCTCACAGCAAACGCAGCTACATACATCTGCAAATGAGGAATTGTTTCTGTTTGAAATAAACTGTATAAAGAAAGCAAAAGAAGGGTTGATATGTTACTGGATATACAAATATGCTTTGTAAAATGAGAATATCTACAAAACAAAATTATTTAGTCAAGGCTAAATAAAACAAGGCTAGTGCTTAATTTTATGAAACCAATTTTTTCTTCCTAAATACTCGTATTACATGTAGTTATCATTAAAAAAGATAAGTTTTAAAGTTGGTGGCCATATAACAAAGAATTAATATTTATTTCACCTACCAGGAAATAATGAATTCATTAATAAAATTGTTGAGAAATGTTTAAATATATCAGTAAATATAAGTAAACCAGAAAAAGAGGAAATAACAAACATTAATTTTGAGGTACACAGTTAGAGGGAATAACAAACAGTTGATATTGAGATAAACAAGAAAGAGAGGGAATAGCATTTAATTTTTAGGTAAAAAAGAAAGAAAGGGAATAGATCTACATGTAACAAACATTTAATTTTGAGCCTGAGGTAAACAATCTGTTGTTTGGTAAACAAGATAGGGAATATTTCACTTTTCAATTTAAAGTAAACAAGAAAGAGAGAGGGAGTAACAAACATTTAATGTTAAGGTAAACAAGAAAAAAAAGTAAATAACAAACATTTAATTTTAAGGTACGCAAAAGAGAGGAAATAACAAACATTTAAATTTGAAGTAAGCAAGACAGAGATGGAATAATGAACATTTAATTTTGAGGTAAACAAGAAAGGGAGGGAATAACAAACATTTAATGTCGAGGTAAACAAGAGAGGGAATAACAAACAATGAAATTTGAAGTAAACAAGACAGAGAGGGAATAACGAACATTTAATTTTGAGATAAACAAGAAAAGGAGGGAATAACAAACATTTAATGTCGAGGTAAACAAGAGAGGGAATAAGAAACCATGAAATTTGAAGTAAACAAGACAGAGAGGGAATAATGAACATTTAATTTTGAGGTAAACAAGAAAGGGAGGGAATAACAAACATTTAATGTCGAGGTAAACAAGAGAGGGAATAAGAAACAATGAACTTTGAAGTAAACAAGACAGAGAGGGAATAACAAACATTTAATTTTGAGGTAAACAAGGACAAGAGGGAATAACAAGTGTACATATAAACAGACACCTATCAGATCATTCCATATGAGTGCATGCATGTTTTACAGGTTGTCCTTTGAAAGCCAGAAGGGGTTATAAGCCTTCTTTGCATATATGATGATGACACGTTCTGGCTTTCATGGGACAAAATACCCACCATCCTGTCGAAGGGGCCATCACAAAGGTTGGCCTTGTCCAGCAGATCACTGTATTCCAGCTCTTCACACAGTCGCTGGAGGGAAAAAACACAAGTTCAAGATTAACATATTAACATATTTTGTCTGTTTGAAAAAAGTTCAAAAGATCAATTCTCAGTCCAACAAGCTACCAGACATACATGTTTTATCTACTATCATACAGCAGACTTTTGACTTATATGTCTAACTACGTGTATGTGTAGTATTACCATTTAGGTTTAACCTTATACATCCTGCAAAACAATAGACATAAGCACACATATCTACATGTAATACAGTAGAAAACTACTTACTATTCTTTGAAAAATATTTATGTCTTGAAAATTTGCTCTCAAATCTCTATTTCCAAACGAATACTTCTAACGTGTTTTTAACAACTCCTGTTTATCTCCAACTGATTCATCTGACAACTCAAACTATTAACATCTATCTGATACTTTCGACCGCTCAAACCATTAATTGCTAACAGATTGTTTTTTGACAACTGAAGTTGAAAATTATACTTATAGCTCAAATTGATAATTTCTAATTGATAATTTTAATGACTCTAGGTCAGAGTGACCTACCTGAAGCATGCTCAAAGGCTCATTAAGCGTAATGTGTATATCTCGCTCAGAAAATTGAAACTGTAAACCAATGATCTTGAACGGTTTCGGTTAGTTTGATCTCTGCTGCCATCGTTAGTTAGGGCAGTGTGACGTACAAACATTTTAGCAACCAAATATACACTATAGTAGCCAATGGCTGTTTTGGCAACTTTCGGCCGGATCAGAGGTGACCTACCTGAAGCATGCACAGTGGATTGCTGAGTGTGACCTACCTGAAGCATGCTCAGTGGATTGCTGAGTGTGACCTACCTTAAGCATGCTCAGTGGCTCGTTGAGTGTTACCTACCTGGAGCAAGCTCAGTGGCTCGTTAAGTGTGACCTACCTGAAGCATGCCCAGTGGCTTGTTGAGTGTGACCTACCTGAAGCATGCTCAGTGGCTCGTTCTGTGTGACCTACCTGAAGCATGCTCAGTGGCTCGTTCAGTGTGACCTACCTGAAGCATGCCCAGTGGCTTGTTGAGTGTGACCTACCTGAAGCATGCTCAGTGGCTTGTTGAGTGTGACCTACATGAAGCATGCTCAGTGGCTCGTTGAGTGTGACCAACCTGAAGCATGCTCAGTGGCTTGTTGAGTGTGACCTACCTGAAGCATGCTCAGTGGCTCGTTGAGTGTGACCTACCTGAAGCATGCTCAGTGGCTCGTTGAGTGTGACCTACCTGAAGCATGCTCAGTGGCTTGTTGAGTGTGACCTACCTGAAGCATGCTAAGTGGCTTGTTGAGTGTGACCTACCTGAAGCATGCTCAGTGGCTCGTTGAGTGTGACCTACCTGAAGCATGCGAAGTGGCTCGTTAAGTGTGACCTTCCTGAAGCATGCTCAGTGGCTTATTGAGTGTGACCTTCCAGAAGCATGCACAGTGGCTTGTTGAGTGTGACCTACCTGAAGCATGCTCAGTGGCTTGTTGAGAGTGACCTACCTGAAGCATGCTCAGTGGCTCGTTAAGTGTGACCTACCTGAAGCATGCTCAGTGGCTCGTTGAGTGTGATCTACCTGAAGCATGCTCAGTGGCTTGTTGAGTGTGACCTACCTGAAGCATGCTCAGTGGCTCGTTTAGCGTGACGGGCATGGAGATCTTGGTGAGATCCTTTCCGATGTTCCTGAACAGCAGGTTCCAAAGGGACACGTCCCCCGTGTCCGGTCTGGGAACCGGCAGCTTGGAGCGCCGGCCAGTCTGGAATGACAGGATGTTGTCTTCCGACGCTGAAAACAAGGACAGTGGTTTTATCTGTATGCCTGTGAGTTTACTGCAGGAATACATTGTTAAATTATCATTCGTGATCCTCGAGTAGCGCAAATTTAAGACCCTGTAGCTTGGAAGGCCTACCAGTCTGGAATGACAGGATGTTGTCTTCAGAGGCTGAAAACAAGGATAGTCACTGTGTGGCCCTAGAGAAGCGGAAATTTAGCTTGGAATGCCTACCAGTCTGGAATGAAAGGATGTTGTCTGCAGACAAGTACAGACACTTGTTCAGCATGCTTGTGAGTCTACTATATACTGTAAAATCGTGATAATTTTTTTGTGGTTTTAGAGTAGCGTGAATTTAAGACCATCTAGCTTGCGACAACCACCAGTCGGGAATGACAGGATGTTGTCTTCAGACGCTAAAAATAAGGATAGGAATATTTACATCACGCCTTTGAGTATTCATACTTGTTTAGCGCTCCCGCCATTGCACATATTTATGACCACCTACAATATATACCGAATTAATAATTAAAAACACATGCCGAGATGTCATAAGTAGGTAGAAACATCTTCTGTGAATGCTGTCATAGAAGCCTAGATTAGCGTTCTTACCAGTCGGGTGTTACAATGATCAATTGATACGTTGTTTTTTTTTGTAAAACACAACTGACTTCTTTTTCAAAATCGCATATGCGCGAATTTAAGACCATGCGAATATGTCCGCAATCACATTTGCGCGAAATGTGTACCCCGCAAATTCAAATGATTCCACAGTGAGTAAAGATTGGACAGAACACTAGATAAATCTGCATATGATTGACATACAGATATGCCTAAACGTGATATTCTTGAGTATTTAACGTTAATGTCTGACTTTTGGGAAAAGGGAAGGAGTGTTTACATTAACTGCTGTGGCTACTCACCACTATGCGCGATGCTCATTTCTGTGTCATTGTCATCACTAATTTCTGATGATATCTCTTCATCTGATCTCTGGAAAAACAAAGTGAACTTTCTATTAATTCTTTAATAACAGCTGCATTTCTTATTATTCATTTCTGCGGTACATGTTTATACTGTACAATAAATTATTTTGGACAAAATAGCAAGGAAATTATACTTCGTTTCGGTAATGCAAACAAAACAAATTTATGGCATTTCTACTCATATATTAAAGGTGCAATACCACTTTTAAGTATTTCATTTTGTTAGCTCACCTAAGCACAACGTGCTCATGGTGAGCTTTTGCGATCACCTTTTGTTTTTCTTTAATCTTAACAAAATTAAAAAGTTCCAAAACACACTTTATTAGTGCAAACTAAAACAGTCTAAAAGGGGCATATTGACGGTACTTCCCATCAATATATACACCTATTAAACAAGGCACATTCCAATTTTTTTCCTATACACTTTTCTAGTAGCAATAATTTGTTGATGGAAGGAAAAACTATATACAAAGCCAAACAAAATGTTTTTGGTAACATGGTTCGAGTAAGTTCTGAACTCACGACAACAAAATCACTTCAGAAAAACTGTCCTAAGTTAGGCAGTTTATCCATTTTGCGCATGTGCGTAACTGTACTTTATGCACAGTTCATTCATTATGATTTTACTAGTACTATGCATTTTTCCAAGCTCGCAAGTGTCATCAATGACCACTCTATATATATCAAAATTAAAAGATTTGTCAACTGTTTAAAGAACCAAGACCTTCGTATTTATCAATACTTCAACATTAATTCTTTGTAAATAAATGTTATTGTCAATTTACTGTCGATATGCCCTTTTAAGAGATTTGAACACGGCATTCACACCTCTGACGAAGAATCGCTGAGTGACTCCAAATTGTTCTCTTCCACCGCGTCGTAGTATTCTGACATCGAGCAACTCTCCGCAGAGAATGACTGCGTCAACCCAAGGATCTGAAGCAAACCATACCAAACAAATATTTATCACATGCTATACCTTGTTTTCAGTGTTTTATTAAACTCGTCCAGGAAATTCGTAAGTAAGCTCGCCAAAGGCTCGCTCACTAACAATATTCCTGAACTTGTTTTATAATATATGGTATGAAATGACAACTCGTGTCAGATCCTATATTTCAGAACCATATGGTGAAGTTCTGTTTTATCATTTTTCAATTATTTCCACGTGTTTCTTAAAGTTCATTAATTTCTTAAAAGATACCGATCAAATACACCAGATTAAAAATATTTTTAAGATGGAAATATTGAAGTTTAATCTTTGTTTTAGGGCTTGCCTATGTTTTTTTATCATGTATTACAGAAAAATTTGTCATATAAAAAAAAACTCTTTATCAGTGTCCAAGCAACAGTTCATCTAAATGATGACAGGCAAAAACATGGTCGTTGTAGATCTTAAGTTAGACCATTAAATACACTTGCAATAAAGTTATATTTCATACGCAATCCATGCTATTGATGACAACATTGCTATGCACAACATATTTTGTACAAGTCTAACTTGTTGAAGAAATAATATTACAAAATAAATATACAAACAGTATACATATTTTGTATTATATATGTGTTAAAGTCATATTGCACTACAACATACCCTGCGTTCTATGGGGCTGCCAGGTGGACTGGACAGGAGGTCACCCAGCGCCGACTCCGCATGAATGTGAGCGAGGCGGGCTTTCAACGTCTTGTTTTGCTGGCATACCTGATTCAAAATATTTAAAATGAGTCTATAAAATTTTTCATATAAATGATTTTCACAATAGACTAGACAAACATGACAAAATAACTTGAAGTCAGATACAATAAAATAAAAGATTACGAAGAAAACACTACAATATCGTAAAAAGTAACCAAACATGTTTTACAACTATTACATTGTTTATTAGTGTTTTGTAACCTAAAACAAATGTTGAGTATGCATATACTACATATCAGACTTTTCAACTGTACAGACAAAAACTATTTTGTTACTAAAAAACAGTGAATTTTGCGATTTACAGCAAAAAAGCTGTTCTTTTTAAATCAAAATATATGATAATTAACTTTATGTGGTTATTTTTCATTGATGCCACTATGTCTGTTGTAGGATCATCTACACACACTTTAGACAAGTGACACAGCAAATTAAATTCAAAGACTGTTGGCTATAACGGTACCTCAGCAAGGGTCTGTTTGAGAGAAGCCACTGCCGCACTGGTTGTAGATGTGCTCGATGTAACCGTGGTAACATTGTTCATATCAACCGTCTGTTTTAACCTGTCTCGTTCGGTGGACATCGAATGGAAGAGTGTTCGTAGTGTTTTATAAACTGAAAATGGCAGTGAAGAGGTCACAGCAGAGTAATGAACACGGTGACTGCCTTGCCAACGGGAGGTCGAGAGAGTTCAATCCCTACTCTGGGAGTGTTTGAATGATCGGGAGGTCGTGAGAGTTCAATCCCTACTCTGGGAGTGTTTGAATGATCGGGGTCGTGAGAGTTCAATCCCTACTCTGGGAGTGTTTGAACGATCGAGGTCGTGACAGTTCAATCCCTACTCTGGGAGTGTTTGAATGATCGAGGTCGTGAGAGTTCAATCCCTACTCTGGGAGTGTTTGAACGATCGGGAGGTTGTGAGAGTTCAATCCCTACTCTGGGAGTGTTTGAATGATCAAGGTCGTTAGAGTTCAATCCCTACTCTGGGTGTTTGAATGATCGAGGTCGTGAGAGTTCAATCCCTACTCTGGGAGCGTTTGAACGATCGGGAGGTCGTGAGAGTTCAATCCCTACTCTGGGAGCGTTTGAATGATCGAGGACGTGAGAGTTCAATCCCTACTCTGGGAGCGTTTGAATGATCGAGGTCGTAAGAGTTCAATCCCTACTCTGGGAGTGTTTGAATGATCGGGGTCGTGAGAGTTCAATCCCTACTCTGGGAGTGTTTGAATGATCGAGGTCGTGAGAGTTCAATCACTACTCTGGGAGTGTTTGAATGATCGGAAGGTCGTGAGAGTTCAATCCCTACTCTGGGAGTGTTTGAATGATCGAGGTCGTGAGAGTTCAATCCCTACTCTGGGAGTGTTTGAACGATCGGGAGGTCGTGAGAGTTCAATCCCTACTCTGGGTGTTTGAATAATCGGGAGGTCGTGAGAGTTCAATCCCTACTCTGGGAGTGTTTGAATGATCAAGGTCGTGAGAGTTCAATCCCTACTCTGGGAGTGTTTGAATGATCGAGGAGGTCGTGAGAGTTCAATCGCTACTCTGGGAGTGTTTGAATGATCGGGAGGTCGTGAGAGTTCAATCCCTACTCTGGGAGTGTTTGAATGATCGGGAAGTCGTGAGAGTTCAATCCCTACTCTGGGAGTGTTTGAATGATCGAGGAGGTCGTGAGAGTTCAATCCCTCCTCTGGGAGTGTTTGAATGATCGGGGTCGTGAGAGTTCAATCCCTACTCTGGGAGTGTTTGAATGATAGAGGTCGTGAGAGTTCAATCCCTACTCTGGGAGCGTTTGAATGATCGGGAAGTCGTGAGAGTTCAATACCTACTCTGGGAGTGTTTGAATGATCGGGAAGTCGTGAGAGTTCAATCCCTACTCTGGGAGTGTTTGAATGATCGGGGTCGTGAGAGTTCAATCCCTACTCTGGGAGTGTTTGAATGATCGAGGTCGTGAGAGTTCAATCCCTACTCTGGGAGCGTTTGAACGATCGGGAAGTCGTGAGAGTTCAATCCCTACTCTGGGAGTGTTTGAATGATCGGGGAGGTTGTGAGAGTTCAATCCCTACTCTGGGAGTGTTTGAATGATCGGGGAGGTTGTGAGAGTTCAATCCCTACTCTGGGAGTGTTTGAACGATCGGGAGGTCATGAGAAGTTCAATCGCTACTCTGGGAGTGTTTGAATGATCGGGGAGGTCGTGAGAGTTCAATCTCTACTCTGGGAGTGTTTGAATGATCGAGGTCGTGAGAGTTCAATCTCTACTCTGGGTGTTTGAATGATCAAGGTCGTGAGAGTTCAATCTCTACTCTGGGAGTGTTTGAATGATCGAGGTCGTGAGAGTTCAATCCCTACTCTGGGAGTGTTTGAATGATCGAGGTCGTGAGAGTTCAATCCCTACTCTGGGAGTGTTTGAATGATCGAGGTCGTGAGAGTTCAATCCCTACTCTGGGAGTGTTTGAACGATCGGGAGGTCGTGAGAGTTCAATCCCTACTCTGGGAGTGTTTGAATGATCGGGGTCGTGAGAGTTCAATCCCTACTCTGGGAGTGTTTGAATGATCGGGGAGGTTGTGAGAGTTCAATCCCTACTCTGGGAGTGTTTGAATGATCGAGGTCGTGAGAGTTCAATCCCTACTCTGGGAGTGTTTGAATGATCGAGGTCGTGAGAGTTCAATCCCTACTCTGGGAGTGTTTGAATGATCGAGGTCGTGAGAGTTCAATCCCTACTCTGGGAGTGTTTGAACGATCGGGAGGTCGTGAGAGTTCAATCCCTACTCTGGGAGTGTTTGAATGATCGGGGTCGTGAGAGTTCAATCCCTACTCTGGGAGTGTTTGAACGATCTTGCTCAAAGCCACCAAGTACTGGTGCTACCCAGAAAACGGACTCGAAAGTGTCTCAATAAGCCTCAGGCTTTAGCCATTATCAAGCCAAAATAATTAAGTTTGAAACTAAAATAAAAGTTCAAATTCAACATTAGATATTTTAGCATCAGATCTGTAAGTTCTTATTATGTAAATTATGATTGATAAAGACATTTCCAATCACACACAATTATGTCTAGTGTTTTACAATTAAGTCTAGTGTTTTACAATTACGTCTAGTGTTTTACAATTAAGTCTAGTGTTTTATCCGATCACTGCACTCAGAGATCACAACTGTTACCCTAGTTTATAGAAAGGTTAACATGGTAAAACTAGTCATTTAAAGACGATTTCTGTAGTTTTTTCTGCGCATCTTTTCGCGCATCAGTGAGGTTGATTTAAATCTTCAAAATGTGAATATTATGTACACTGTAATTATCAACTAGAATCAAGTATATTCATAATAATTGCCATGATTATAGTAGGAGTGTCTTGTGACTCAATTATTTCTGAAAGTCTGTTAATACACTGAAAACGAAAGTAGGAACACGCAGCCTGAATATTGAACTCGCATATATCGGTGCACTTGCTAGCGATTCATGTGGAAGTGTTTTCGCTGTAATAACTTTTTGTACATAGTTATAATCAACTGCTGCTACTAAAATAATTATTTATATATATATATATATATATAATATAATAAATAATTAATATAAATAATATATCTATTAACTTTTATAAGTGTATTGTTATAAATAATGACTGTCATTCCATCCTGTTTTCTACTAAAAAATATCCAATACGCACATGTAAACTATCTATTTTTTCAAGAAAACAAGTACAGTGACCCCCTGTTTTCTGTTTTCCAGTCTATTAAGAATAATTATGTATTCTATCTAAATATCAAAATTCAGGACATTGCACGGAACATATTTTTTAAAAATAGTCAAAACCAAGCTTTTACATGATTACAAAATGTAGGTATTTTTCCGCAAAAAATTAGGGATGGGACCGAATACTGAAATCAATATTTGAATATTCGTTTTAGGTATTCTAATATATTTGAATTTTTTTTTTCGTAAATACTACTATAAACGGCACTCTGTCAGAATATTTACCTATCCTAAATATGTAAAATACTATGTGTACGTAGTTGTTTTACCTCGTTTCAGTGGTAAATGAGCGATATAACTTAGTGAGTGTTAGGCAAATATAAAGAAATGTAAGATATTGTTAAATTTATTGTCAATTAATTTGTTAATCGTTATGTTTTTTTTTCAGAACGCCATTTCACCTGGTCAACAAATTTAAATAACAATGCCACTACATGGCAGCAAATAGGACTCAGAGAAGCCAACGAAGCGATGTAGGCCATCTAGATGGTTCAGTAATTTAGATGTGGTTCCTTTGTACACAAATTTCTCATTACATAGATTACACGTTGCCTGGGTTTTGTCTAATGACCGCGTAAAGTATTTCCAAGCCAGTGATGGTGGCATTGTTTATTAATCAAGACTCTTGTATAATATATGGTGTTGAGATAATGGAAAATAATTTACAAGTGACGTATTTTAAGATTGACCAGACCATGCTAATTTTGTTAAAGAAATTGATTGGCTGATAATGGATTCATTTTGATTGGTTTACTTACAGAGTAATTGTAATTTTCTGTAAACAAGTTAACCGTATAGATGTCACTTAAGGACAATAAACAACAATGTACGCCTTGTGCAACCTGTGAAACCGTGATCACAACATGGCCCAGTTTTGTTATTTGTGGATACAATGCGTCATATTCGCGCCTCCTACAAACCGTTAATTCGGGGCCCTTATAAAGACGTGGCCCCCTGCCAATTATCAATTGTCGTTAATTGGACATGTTTGGCATGTATTGTAAAAACATAACACTGCCCCCGCCCACCTGCTAGGCAGGAAATACGACTGGAATTCATGTTTATTTTGCAATCAAACTGGAAAAAAAAATGATTTTTTAAAAGAAATTTTGTTCTTTAAATAAATTGGAAAATCGACTATTCGTATTCGTTTTTTATATTCGAATATTATCCGATATTCCAATATTCGGTCCCATCCCTACAAAAAATGGATGAAAAATAATTTTTGGCAAATATAATATTATTTTTTCACTGTGTAACAGGTTGCTTTCTAACAATAAAGCATTTCAACAAATAGAAGGTCAACATGTTTTTACCAATCAATGGTCAATACTATTTTTTTGCTAAAATAAAAACAACACAAATAATTCCTAAAATGCATTTACGGGTAGGTCATTTACATGCATATTCCCAAAAATCTAATTTGGTGACCCTCATTTTTTTTGGTTTCATTGTACATGTATTAGACATTGAACGATCTGCAAAAAATGTAGAAAATTGTCTTTTACATATAAAATCTAAGTTATACAAAGATAAAACTTTGATATATAGAAATACAATTTGTATTAATTATATGCACCATGTAAACAAACTTCATCATTTTAAAAATAATTGAGTACTGAGTCTGAGTGATTTAATTGAGAACTTAACAATGACTTTCAGCCATTAACATTAACTGATTGTTGGAAATACCCAAACTGATTAAACTATAGCACATTAATTCCATCAATATGCCTACCATTTTACACCTTTGCAAGAATGTGATCAAAATACTATACGTGATATATTTAGCTTACATTGAAAGCTCATATTTTCACTATATGACTTTTAGTATTTAGGATATGAATTGAGTTATGTCAATCATTATTTTTTTTTATAACTTGATTAAATGTTTTTTTCCGAATTGGGTATTTACGCAAATACGCGCCTTATCTGTTGCTCTAAAACAAAACTAACACCGTACCTTGTTCAGCATTGGCCACAAACGTTTCCTTAACCTTCATGTCCTCCACGCTCGTCTGCCGCGCGACGTTCGTTCTACTGAGGGGGGCGCTGGTTGGACGGGGCCGGTCCTCAGAGTGGAGGTTTGGGTTCGAGGAACTCGATCGCAGATGGTCCTTGGAGAGACGGAACGGGGACGGGGGGTCCACTAAGATCTGGGGGGTCGGGGGCTGGGAGGCAAATGGCTGTAAGAAGGTTGAAAATTAGGTCAGTAGGTCAAGGATTTAATTTTGTTGTATTATTTATAGGCAAAGGGGCAAATTAGGTCAGTATGTTAAGGCTTTTAATTTAATTTTATTTTTTTTATGGGCAGAGGGGCAAATTAGGTCAGTAGGTCAAAGCTTTTCATTATGTTTTATTTTGTATGGGCAGAGGGGCAAATTAGGTCAGTAGGTCAAAGCTTTTCATTATGTTTTATTTTTTATGGGCAGAGGGGCAAATTAGGTCAGTAGGTCAAAGCTTTTCATTATGTTTTATTTTTTATGGGCAGAGGGGCAAATTAGGTCAGTAGGTCAAAGCTTTTCATTATGTTTTATTTTGTATGGGCAGAGGGGCAAATTAGGTCAGTAGGTCAAAGCTTTTCATTATTTATTTTTTATGGACAGAGGGGCAAATTCAGTCGGTAGGTCAAAGCTTTTCATTATGTTATATTTTTTATGGACAGAGGGGCAAATTCGGTCAGTATGTCAAAGCCTTTCATTATGTTTTATTTTTTATGGACAGAGGGGCAAATTAGGTCAGTAGGTCAAAGCTTTTCATTATGTTTGAATTTTTATGGGCAGAGGGGCAAATTCGGTCAGAAGGTCAAAGCTTTAATGTTGTTTTATTATTTATAGGCAAAGGGGCAAATTAGGTCAGTATGTCAAGGCTTTTCATTATGTTTTATTTTTTATGGGCAAATTAGGTCATTAGGTCAAAGCTTTAATGTTGTTTTATTATTTATAGGCAGAGGGGCAGATTAGATCGGTACGTCAAGGACTTGACGCTTACTTTTGCTTTAATTTTGATTCACTATTTATAGGCAAACAGCTAAAATAGGCAAAATGAATTATAAGGTAAGTAGGTCAACACTTTATTTTTATGTTTTATGGGCAACAGAGCTGCAAATTAGGTCAGTAGGTCAAGATCTTAGTTGTTCTTTAAGCTTGTTCATGAAATGGATTCGAGAACTACTGCTACCCATACATATGTATACTCTATGAGCTAATGGTCACCCATACAATGACTAGTATATATAATGGATACAGAAATAACAAGACTGAATATAATTTGCAATGTAACTGCAATGTATGATATTTATGACCATACTAAATTACACGTATACCATGTGTAAATATGTGCAATAATACATACCAGTGTACAAATGTAGCGAGCTCTTCATTTTATATTTGATACAAAATCAGGGTAAAATGCTGATATATTACAAAATCTATTACATATTTTATTTAATTGTTGACTATTAATGTTACAATTATCACTCATAATATAAATAATTTATATGATAAATATTAATATATATCATAATTATGAACTATAACTCTGCAGCAAAGTTTTAACTTTACATGACACGAACATCTATTGTTAATCAGTATTTAATATAATTGTAATAATGCAAACATTTTGAGAGAAGATACTTATTTAGACAGGTGCAAATAGTAACATGTGATGCTATAGGTCTAGAAAACAAGATGAAGATGTGCACAGATTAGGGTAGGAAGGAACACAAAATGCAGTGCTTTACCTCTATGTAAATTAGATAACAGAAAAGAGGTACCATTCCCAATCTGATTTAGCTACTAATTTTCCCAATTTGAGGTTAATAAATTCCCAAATCTCTCAAGAAATAATTAAGACCAAAGAGATCCGCAACAATCGATGATTTATCTGTATTTAACTTCAATTTTATATCCCTAAAAACATTTATTGTAACTTATTATGTATACATCCTTTTTGGCAGTTTTTGATGACACTGATAAAATTCTCAATTTGGTTGAAAATGATGCTAATTTTCCAAATTTCCCCAGTATGGGTGATTTTCCCAAAGTAGTGAGGAAAAGCGCTGAAATGTCACAAAAGAAGAGTACAGAACAGTAACCTACCCATGTATTTGTTACTCTTGGTGTATGTTTGTGCAAATGTCTTACAGAACTGTGTCAAATACAGATTTGTGTCCTAGGCAATGCATGTGGGCTAGCTAGTCAGAAGTTGGCCTAGCCAAGAATGGAAACTAAACTGAAGTTAAAGGGACCTGTTCACTTATTGGCAAATTGACAATTTCAAAAATGTTGTAGATTCCAAAAAGAAATTATACATTATATACAAACAAGTGTAAGAAGTTAATAACTCTCATGACTAAGAAATATATTGGAAACATTGTTTTGTATGTGAATAATCATCAATTGAAATGGATAAAATTATAAAGCGTACGCTTTTCAACCGTATTTTGGAAAACATGTGTACCACGTACATAGCGTTAAAAAATAACTACCAAATAGCCGAGTGGTTAGCGCATAAAAATTTTACCTCAAAAATCCCGAGTTCGAGTTCTGGCGATGGCAAATTTTTTAATTTAACTCTTTTTTTTTTTAAAATAGTATATGCTTTAGATTATTCCAGATGCTGTAGTGTTTGTGGTAAAGACATTTAATGACATTTTTCAAAAATACAAAAAATATGTGAATAAGTCCCTTTAATGCCTCGAATGTGGCTTTGAAAACGTAGGAGGGGCGTCGTGGGTAAACCGGTTTTAATACATGTGCGTAAAGTGTCGTCCCAGATTAGCCTGTGCAGTCCGCACAGGCTAATCCAGGACGGCACTTTCCGCCGACAGAGGATTTATGTTTAGAAGAGACTTCCTTGAAATAGAAAATACCATACAA
Source organism: Congeria kusceri (assembly GCA_027627225.1). Taxonomy (NCBI): domain Eukaryota; kingdom Metazoa; phylum Mollusca; class Bivalvia; order Myida; family Dreissenidae; genus Congeria; species Congeria kusceri. The sequence goes on along the minus strand of CM051040.1, from coordinate 30,917,453 downwards.
GAGGACTGCACAGGCTAATCCGGGACGACACTTTACACACATGCATTAAGACCAGTTTTCTCACAACGCGCTACGTATGCCAAACTGAAAACATCACTGGTGCCAATAAAGGACTATGCCTGCAAGGGTTCTGTCCATCTCGGACCAACCTGAACGACAGTGGGTATACGGTCTTCCTGCAGACTCGAGTTTCGTTTATGATCCTTCTTCTTCGGTTTCAAGCCACCGAAACTGCGGTTCTTGTTTTCATCCTTCGAATCACTATCACACAGCTAGAAGAAAACAAAGCATTTAGCTAGCATAAGCCACAGGTTGAATGGACTATCACAGAGCAGAAGTTATATGCTTGGATTATAAAACCATGGGTCGACATCAGAAAACTATCAACACATTTCACACCAGTTTTACCAATTAAGTATGGTCATTTTTTTGTGATGAGGTATTATTCCAAAATAATGAACGATTCAGTTTGCTTAACAGACTTCTACAATGTTTTGCAATAAAATTGTACATGTAAATGCATTTGTAATACACTTCAAACAAAACATTTATTTGCAACGTCTAGTAAAAATATGTTTCAATTCCATGTACATTTTTTTCATTCCTTGGGTTATTTCTTGTTTTCAAGTTCTTTTCATCGTTTGAACAACATACAATAATATCCTATTTTTTTAATAGAAAAAAGTCTGTTACTCTGTCCAAAATATTTCCGAATACCTATTTTCTTAGTTTAATTTTTAGTTTAAATCTATTTATTTTAGCAGATTGCAACGAAAGCCTTAGGCTTATTGAGACACTCTTGAGTCCGTTTTCTGGGTAGAACCAGTACTTGGTGTCTTTAGGGGAGATCTTGAGTATGCTCCCAGAGTGGGGATCGAACCCTGGACCTCCCGATCGCTAGGCGGACACCATATCCACTACGCCACCGCAACCTATTTCTTGCAGATCAGGCCCCAAGACATTGAATATTTTTGAGCTAAATCTTTGTCTAAAACAGCGTTTTTCCTCACTTCTTTGGGAATTTTTGTTCGTTTGTTTGAATTTTTCACTGTATTCAACAGTATTTCAGTCATATAACGGCGGTCAGTTAACCTACTCACACTTTTCCTGGGTAAGCTGGTTTACCAGTTCTAAGTGCACATACTTATGCCAGTAACTGACAACTGCCCTACTTGAATCAGAGGTAGGGGGAGAATGGCCTTAGAAATAATTTCATGACCTATCCCCACACAAGTTATGTGGCCGGGCTGGGGATCGAACCCGCAATCCTCTTTACTTTGGGAATAGTACCGCTAACGGTCAAATTGGGAAAATAAGCGTCCTTTTCGACAAAATTGGGAAATGTATCACTTTCAACAAAAACTTCAAAAAAGGATGTAAACACAATAAGTTGCAATAAATAAACTCTAAAATAACTTGTTCCATTGATTCTTTTACTTGTATTCATTGTCTGGAGGTGTTGAAAGATAATTTTGTTGCAGGAACACTGTCAATCTTTTCTAAATGTCTTTATTTTGTTCAGAGATTTGGGAATTTTTTTAATTCAAATTGAGAAAATTGGTGTGTAAATCTGATTGGGAATAGTACCATTTTCCAGTACCAAATTTACATAGAGGAAAAACGCTGTAAAATTTTAATATTTAAACCAATGGAAACGATAGCTCAGATGCAACAGGCATTTTCATTGGTTGATATTTTAAGTTGAGACTATTTTTTGAAGATTGGGAACATTCATAGTCATGTTTCCAGAATGAAAGTTCTGAAGTAAACCAATGTAGCTGTCAGACTGTCAGAATTAGTGCAAACAGAAAGCACTAGCAATTTAGTACCAAAGGAAGTTTGCTTGATTTTCAAAGAAAATGCAACATACCATAATAGAGGTTCCACAAAGTACACTTACCAGTGAGTAAAACCTTGTCAAGTATTAGAGTTTACAAGGATTGAACCCAAAATTAACCTTATCGTAATGCACTACACACACCAGATTAAGTATCGAATTGGGTCTTGTGCTGAATTATTTTATGACAAATGCTTTTATTTTTTTGTAAATAAGGGTAAGGCATGCAATTTTCTGTTTTACAAGATTTCTTATTATCTTTGCATACCGCATTGTTAATGATACATTGTAAATTAACAATTTGGCCCAAAGAAAAAATCTATGCCACTAAATAAATATTTCAATAAAAATATCTACATGTAATAGAAAGAATACAATCTGACAATTGCACAAAGATGAGTACCAAGACCAAATATAAGACCAATTATAATACTGCATCCAGAATTTTTGTATTGCAAGATTTATGAACATCATCAAAGTAAAGAGAAATACTGGTATAACCTGGTAATGCTACCAATTAAACCAATTAAAGGGACTAATTTGCAAATTTTTGTAATAAAAAAAAAATTGTTTAAACAGTTGCAGAAACTTATAACTGTGAAATCTGTGACACCCATTCAAAATTTCGACCAAGAAACGTACAAAAAATGAAAGTACTTATCTGCCGCCTGTAACTTAAAATCTTGACTTAACAGACAGAAGCATAATGCTTCATCAAATAACTTCAAAATTCAAAGTTACATTTACCCTGCCTAACTCGTCACCTACGTTCAGTAACTCAATATCTCAATGCAAAATCTAAGCCCTTATTGAGTTCTTGAACTAAGGTGACAAACTGTCATACATGGAATTATATGAGGCGCGTCGTGGGAAAACCATCTTAATGCATGTGCGTAAAGTGTCGTCCCGTATTAGCCTGTGCAGTCCGCACAGGCTAATCCAGGATGGCACTTTCCGCCTACAGTGGATTTATGTTTAGAAGAGACTTTCTTGAAACAGAAAATACCATCAAAGCAGAAAGTGCTGTCCCAGATTAGCCTGTGCGGACTGCACAGGCTGATCCGGGATGACACTTTACGCACATGCATTAAGTGGGGTTTTCCAACGATGTGCCTCATATCAATTAAGACTCTGCCCTACCCAACAGTATTTCAGCAAACAGAGCATTATGTGTGTGTCTAATGTAACCTGAAATTTAAAAAGTAAACAAATGTCCAACAGTTATCTGCGACCAAACACCTGAGCAATGTTAATGTGTGAATTAGTTCCTCAACAGGACTTACACTGTCTTTTGTACAAAATCATAAAAAGATTAACAAATAATAATCTAAATTTGCCACAAATGCCAACAATTCCAAGTTAATAATATCCCTGCAGAACAGCTACCAATATGGACATTATTAAAATGTTAAACTCTGTCTGGTTGCCAGGTTTGTGTGTGTATAACCCTTAGGAAACCCACCTGTCTGGTATGGTGTCGACCAACCAAACTCACTTGCACTGGGACTTGGAACTGAACCCTGATTGCCTCGGTGAGAAGCGAGTGTACCAACTAATGCGCGACCTGGACAGCCTCTGGTGACCATGCCAAAATGCCTAATTTATATTGTTAGGGGGTTAAACCAGTCATGGAATTCACCAAAGCCGTTTATCTTGGGATGTGCCTACTATTGCATCCTCATATGTACTGGTATATCGCTCTTTTGTGCAAACACTTTCAAAAGTGAAAGTAAAACCAGTCAAGGATTTCACCAAAAGCTGTTTATCTCGGGATGTGCCTACATGTACTATTGCATCATCATATGTACCGGTATGTCTCTCTTTTGTGAAACACTTCCAAAAGTGTGAGTAAAACCAGTCAAGGAATTCACCAAAAGCTGTTTATCTCGGGATGTGCCTACATGTACTATTGCATCATCATATGTACTGGTATATCGCTAATTTGTGAAACAACTTCCAAAAGTGTGAGTAAAACCAGTCAAGGATTTCACCAAAAGCTGTTTATCTCGGGATGTGCCTACATGTACTATTGCATCCTCATATGTACTGGTATATCGCTAATTTGTGAAAACACTTCCAAAAGTGTGAGTAAAACCAGTCAAGGATTTCACCAAAAGCTGTTTATCTCGGGATGTGCCTACATGTACTATTGCATCCTCATATGTACTGGTATATCGCTAATTTGTGAAAACACTTCCAAAAGTGTGAGTAAAACCAGTCAAGGAATTCACCAAAAGCTGTTTATCTCGGGATGTGCCTACATGTACTATTGCATCCTCATATGTACTGGTATATCGCTAATTTGTGAAAACACTTCCAAAAGTGTGAGTAAAACAAGTCAAGGAATTCACCAAAAGCTGTTTATCTCGGGATGTGCCTACATGTACTATTGCATCCTCATATGTACTGGTATATCGCTAATTTGTGAAAACACTTCCAAAAGTGTGAGTAGAACCAGTCAAGGAATTCATCAAAAGCTGTTTATCTCGGGATGTGCCGACATGTACTATTGCATCCTCATATGTACTGGTATATCGCTAATTTGTGAAAACACTTCCAAAAGTGTGAGTAAAACCAGTCAAGGAATTCACCAAAAGCTGTTTATCCCAGGATGTGACTACTATTGCATCCTCATATGTACCAGTATATCTCTCTTTCATTTCCAAAACCACAGATCAGTGTGAGCCCTGTCGTTACGCAATCACTAGCTTAGAGTGTCATATACACTATACAAGCAGCATCACTACCACAACCCATGCGTGCAGACACATGCATACAGCGGTTAATACGTACTTGGGAGCCCCTAAGGGACGTCAGATTCTTGTTGAGTTCATACAGCAGGCTCTGCGCTTGGGCCAAAGCTGGAACAATACAGGTTAAAGTCACATGCATTATTTAGTAATTATATTAGTAAAATTTACAAAGATGAACTTTGTTATCCATAAGTCTCGGGGCATTTGAACTGACTGTTTGAAGTTCGACTTGTCCCAATACCGACTCTATTACAGTTTTGGGGTACAAATGATTGAAAAATCATACTATACAATAGCAACAGAATACGCATTAAATTACGAAATAATTTGATTTATCTTCGTTTATGGGCCAACAAACAACGATTTGGAGTGCTGATGCGTAGGAATTAAACCACAAGGGTGTTAGCCTGAGTTGTTGAATAGCCACGTATCAGAACGACAAAGAGTTGATTATTGGCCGATAAACAAAGATGATGCGAAAATTATTTCTAACATGATTTGACACATACTTTTGAAATTGTAATGTAATTGGAACTACTTTTTACTATGCTAGGCTCAGAATCGGGACTTCTTTTTGTGTTATTGGGTAGATTAAGACAAATCAGCGTCATGTTAGAATGTACTATGAAAGAAGGACCATTTTCTCAATTGAATGCTTTATCACTAGAACCTGGGAAAAGAAGTGGTAATATGTCCGCATGTGTCATAAACTTGGACCAAGGTATTATACTTAATGCAACAGGCGTCAACACTTACAATAGAACATACTATTTGGGATATATTATAGAGAATATTAGGTGAGTTGTGGATAAAGATGAAGTTTATCATGCGAGGCTTAGAAACAGATGAGCGTGAGGCTTAAGTTGGATTTTTTATAACTTTTTTTTAAAGACACATTTGGTCAAAAAGCATTGAAAATTATCTAAAATCTGACAAATACAGATTTCACGGCAAAACAATTGTTGTAAAAACTTTAGGATTTGGGGTTTTTCGCTAGGTAAGGTCAGGTTGCTAGGTAAGGTCAGGTTGCTAGGTAAGGTCAGGTTGCCCGAAACACAGAATTTATTTTTTGTGGCCTAAGTGTACAATTACCCAAATACATTTTGGTTTGAGCATACATTCAGCCTCTACACAAACTAATCTGGAGCACTCCTGACAAACCTTTGTTGCAATGTTCAAAACCCTGGGTGTCAAGTAACCAGGTGGCCACCCGGTCCTGTCCCTTCCCACTCGGGTGTCGGGAAAGCTCCCGGTGCAGGGAATTGTCCCGAGCTTTATCTGCCAGATTTACATCTGAAACAAGACATTCCTATCAAATGAGATCTTTCAACAAAGTTTCAACATAGTTGTGAACAAGATTCTGTGTTTGATGAACACACTTGCCCCCGGTTGGTGCTGGATAGTTCATTTCTTAGCCCAAATTAGGTCAAGGTCAAGGTCAAAGTGAGGTTGGGTGATATGGATGGATTGGGAACGGTCATAAGTAACAACTGAGTAAATATCCAAGTGTTGTACTAAGCAGTGTTGGTGCTAGACGAAAAGGTAAAATCAAGTTAACCATGAAATGGCACTTTAGAATTATTAATGGATTTGGGATGGTCATAAGCAACAACTGTGTAAGTATCCAAGTGTTGTAGCAAGCAGTGTTGGTGCTAGACGAAATGGTTACATCTAGTTAACCAAGATACAGCCATTTTGAATTATTCTAAGTGCAAATCAGGTCAAGGTCAAGGTCAAAGTGAGGTTGGGTGATATGGGTGGATTGGGAACAGTCATAAGTAACAACTGTGTAAATATCCAAGTGTTGTAGTAAGCGGTGTTGGTGCTAGACAAAACGGTAAAATCTGGTGAACCAAGAAATGGCACTTTTGAATTATTCTAAGTCCAAATTAGGTCAATGTCAAGGTCAAAGTGAGGTTGGGTGATATGGGTGGATTGGGGATGGTCATAAGCAACAACTGTGTAAGGATCCAAGTGTTGTAGCAAGCGGTGTTGGTGATAAACAAAACGGCAAAATCTAGTTAACCAAAGCCCAATTGGATTATTCTAAGTGTAAATTAGGTCAAGGTGAAGATGAGGTTGGGTGATATGGGTGGATAGGGAATGGTCATAAGCAACAACTGTGTAAGTATCCAAGTGTTGTAGTAAGAGGTGTTGGTGCTAGACGAAACGGTAAAGTCTACTTAACCTTGTAACGGACGGACAGACGAAAGGACGGACGGAAAGGACAATCGCTATATGCCTCCCACATCAAGATGCCGGGGGCATAAAAAGATGCATGTATGTTTCAAAAATGATATCAATAGAAAATACTGCAAAAGCACACACTTTTATGAGATGTTTAAATTTAATGGTCTCTTTTAAAGCCACGCCATTTAGCAGCACAATTAAAGTTAAAACATGGAAGACTTACTGGATGTAAGATTGGCCAGGTCGTCAGTTGGCAATGCAGAATTTAGTTCGGTGAGTCGTGGCGATTCCTTCGTGCCATAAGCTATCTCATGCTGCCGATATAGACGGTGCAAGCGAAGTCGGGACAGCCACTCATCAAACACTGACCTCTTGAGCTACAGTTTGCGAAAAGAAATAAAGCTACGCATCATCATGCTTGCATTGACATAAAAAAACACACTGTTTAATGAACTGTGCTTTATTTCAACACTGGGGGAGAAAGCAAACACAAGCAGTCTTATGATGTCATTTTTTGTGATGTCATTATATGATTTTTTGGAATATTTCGTGAGTTTTCTTTCCTTTATTATCAAAATAAATACACACAATTTTAAAAGCATTTTCTTAAGAGTGACATACATACGATGATTTGCTTGGCACTAAAATGTGAACCATTTGCAAGGCTTGTGGTTCAGGTTTTCAATGTGAACCATTTGCAAGGCTCGTGGTTCAGGTTTTAAATGTGAACCATTTGCAAGGCTCGTGGTTCAGGTTTTAAATGTGAACATGTGAACCATTTGCAAGGCTCGTGGTTCAGGGTTTAAATGTGAACCATTTGCAAGGCTCGTGGTTCAGGTTTTAAATGTGAACCATTTGCAAGGCTTGTGGTTCAGGTTTTCAATGTGAACCATTTTGCAAGGCTCGTGGTTCAGGTTTTAAATGTGAACCATTTGCAAGGCTCGTGGTTCAGGTTTTAAATGTGAACCATTTGCAAGGCTCGTGGTTCAGGTTTTCAATGTGAACCATTTGCAAGGCTCGTGGTTCAGGTTTTAAAGGTGAACCATTTGCAAGGCTCGTGGTTCAGGTTTTAAATGTGAACCATTTGCAAGGCTCGTGGTTCAGGTTTCCAATGTGAACCATTTGCAAGGCTCGTGGTTCAGGTTTTCAAAGACTCGCTAACTAAATTTATCTTTATTCAACACTAACCTAGTATTCTCCATAAATGAACCTTATTTAAACGACAAATATATATAAGTGTAGTAAATACTTTGCACATTAAGGGTTCAGCGTTAGACTATTGTATCTGATATAGAAATATTAAGCAAACATAATAGTTTCACACACAACCTTCGATTTCTTGAACGAACGTTATGAAGCAAAAACATAGCAATGCAAAGAATCCATTTTGAACTGTATAGCTACAACTGTACATCTTCAAAATACTTTTAATACTGTTTGATGACAAAATGCAACACAAAGTCAAAGATTAATATGCTGCACATTTGCCAAACTGAACTAATTGCAATAAATGACACAAGAAAATTCTTCATCTTTATCTATTAACTACTAATATTTGTCAGGCATAAAAAAAGGTTGTTTCAGGTTACAAACCCCCAAAAATAAGGGTACGTAGGTAGGGATTTATTATTTTTTATTTAGAAAATGGTCAACTTGAAGATTATAAAACTGAACAAATACTCAAAACATATCAGTCATATCCTTAAACATTGTTGATAAGTGGATGCAATCAAAACAAAACACTTATTTATAAAAAACAACAACATTTAATTATTGAAAAAAATAACTAAAACAAAAAAATATCTGACAAACCCAATAAAATGCTTTAGGGTCTGGGCATTTATTTAGGGTAGGTCGGGAAACCTGTAACAAACATTTTTTTTTTTTTACACTGTATGTAATAGTCCTAAGAAGGCAAGGTTCCAAATAGCCAACCAAAAGCCAGAAACAGCGCAAATGAAGCACATCTCTTAATTATTTCATTCAATGCGTGAACACCAGCCATTTTATTTGTCTCAAAATGTACATGTAGGCTATATTTTAAATAGAGATAAGAAGTTTTACAATTAACAAACATTTTCGCCTTTTCTGGCAGATTACAAAGAAAATCATTGGTGAACCTTGGTCACCTAACAATCTGAATAATTGTTTATTCCTAACTATTATGAACTGGGTTTACTGTCATTAGGGAACGATCTAGAGCGAAATAGCAGGGTACCCCCCTGCTGTCCCTCTGGGCTGGTCAACACAGATATGTTTAATATCTTTTTGAATTTCAACATACTTTTGCAAATATTCAATGACAAAAAATAGACCATGCTGAACAGCCTAAATCAGGGCTGGTATTCACAAAGCATCGTAAGTAATTTCTTAAATATTTTCACTTAAGTGCAAAATCTGAATGTATTATATTTCTTTACTTAATAAACGGATGCATATGTTGTTGATATTGCTCAAATAACACGTTCATATTGATGCTATTTTAAAGTGTTACCTAATGCTTAACTGTTTCTTTATGGAATTATACAGGTGATGAAATTTCCAAATTTAAGGATAAGAATAAAATTTAACCTAAGATGCTTCGTGAATACCACCCCAGAAGCATTAAACTCATGAAAACCCTGGATTTAGGAAATAAATGAACAATGTTAACAAACTGGTCCAGTTTTCCACCCTGCTCCTTTTTAGCAGCACCCTGTACCTTCTTTGATCCTAGATCTTTCCCTACATCATACCTTGATATGGTAGACTAACTCCTCACCATGATATGGTAGACTAACTCCTCACCATGATATGGTAGACTAATCCTCACCTTGATATGGTAGACTAACTCCTCACCATGATATGGTACACTAACTACTCACCTTGATATGGTACACTAACTCCTCACCTTGATATGGTACACTAACTCCTCACCTTGATATGGTACAATGGTAGACTAACTCCTCACCTTGATATGGTACACTAACCCCTCACCTTGATATGGTAAACTAACTCCTCACGTTCATATGGTAGACTAACTCCTCGCCTTGATATGGTAGACTAACTCCTCACCTTGATATGGTACACTAACTCCTCACCTTGATATGGTAGACTAACTCCTCACCTTGATATGGTACTCTAACTCCTCACCATGATATGGTAGACTAACTCCTCACCTTGATATGGTAGACTAACTCCTCAGCATCTATGTCTATCCGGTGGCGATTCCTCTTGAAAGCCAGAACGGACAGACCGATATCAATAACCCCATGGTATTTCCCCTTCTGGATCTGTAACGGACAGACCGATATCAATAACCCCATGGTATTTCCCTTTCTGGACCTGTAACGGACAGACCGATATCAATAACCCCATGGTATTTCCCCTTCTGGACCTGTAACGGACAGACCGATATCAATAACCCCATGGTATTTCCCCTTCTGGATCTGTAACGGACAGACCGATATCAATAACCCCATGGTATTTCCCCTTCTGGATCTGTAACGGACTGACCGATATCAATAACCCCATGGTATTTCCCCTTCTGGATCTGTAACGGACAGACCGATATCAATAACCCCATGGTATTTCCCCTTCTGGACCTGTAACGGACAGACCGATATCAATAACCCCATGGCATTTCCCCTTCTGGACCTGTAACGGACAGACCGATATCAATAACCCCATGGCATTTCCCCTTCTGGACCTGTAACAGACAGACCGATATCAATAACCCCATGGCATTTCCCCTTCTGGACCTGTAACGGACAGACCGATATCAATAACCCCAGGGTATGTCCCCTTCTGGATCTGTAACGGACAGACCGATATCAATAACCCCATGGTATTTCCCCTTCTGGATCTGTAACGGACAGACCGATATCAATAACCCCATGGTATTTCCCCTTCTGGATCTGTAACGGACAGACCGATATCAATAACCCCATGGTATTTCCCTTCTGGATCTGTAACGGACACACCGATATCAATAAACCCATGGTATTTCCCCTTCTGGATCTGTAATGGACTGACCGATATCAATAACCCCATGGTATTTCCCCTTCTGGATCTGTAACGGACTGACCGATATCAATAACCCCATGGTATTTCCCCTTCTGGATCTGTAACGGACAGACCGATATCAATAACCCCATGGTATTTCCCCTTCTGGACCTGTAACAGACAGACCGATATCAATAACCCCATGGTATTTCCCCTTCTGGACCTGTAACGGACAGACCGATATCAATAACCCCATGGTATTTCCCCTTCTGGATCTGTAACGGACAGACCGATATCAATAACACCATGGTATTTCCCCTTCTGGATCTGTAACGGACAGACCGATATCAATAACCCCATGGTATTTCCCCTTCTGGATCTGTAACGGACAGACCGATATCAATAACCCCATGGTATTTCCCCTTCTGGATCTGTAACGGACAGACCGATATCAATAACCCCATGGTATTTCCCCTTCTGGATCTGTAACGGACAGACCGATATCAATAACCCCATGGTATTTCCCCTTCTGGATCTGTAACGGACAGACCGATATCAATAACCCCATGGTATTTCCCCTTCTGGATCTGTAACGGACAGACCGATATCAATAACCCCATGGTATTTCCCCTTCTGGATCTGTAACGGACAGACCGATATCAATAACCCCATGGTATTTCCCCTTCTGGATCTGTAACGGACAGACCGATATCAATAACCCCATGGTATTTCCCCTGCTGGATATGTAACGGACAGACCGATATCAATAACCCCATTTTATTTCCCCTTCTGGATCTGTAATGGACAGACCGTTATCAATAACCCCATGGTATTTCCCCTTCTGGATCTGTAACGACTAGCTATGAGGCAGTGTCTTGTCAGCCTTCGGGGGAATGCTGGCAGGGCACATTAGACGGGGATGTTTTTTGAAAAAGAATTAAAAAATAATTTTTAATTTAGAGTTGTTTATCGGCTAATAACAAGGTTTGGAGTTCTGATGCGTATGAAATATACCGCATCAAAACAACAAATCAGTGTTTATTTGCCGATAAACAATAATAATGCAAAAATTATTTCGATTCTAACATGACCTGACAACATTTTCTGCAATAACAATGCAAACTATATTTTACAGTTTCTGAACCATTTTTTCGGGTTGTATATTGATAGTATAACAACAGTGAATTTTGTTCCTTGTCTAAAGAAAACTCTGCGCTTGTCATGTTAAAAGGAAAATTTAGCCATACAATAAAACAATGCCTTTAGCAAGATTTGTTTCATATTACTTTTATCTACCAGCATGTAAAACAATTATTATCACTGAAATTAATCTGTCCCCACTGAAATCGTGTCGGACGTTGAATAAGCGGTTATATCATATGTCGTTGTAAAGAGAGGTGACTGTAAATTGAAATTGTCCAAAACCATATTGCAATATATTGCAATATATTAAAAGGCACATAAATTGTTTGGACACTGTCATCGCAGAGATGTGAAGATAAGTAAATGATAATAACACAATTTATTATTTCATGTGTTTTGCATGAAAATCAAACTGTGCTTACTTTTATATTTTACATATAAGCTGCAGTAGTTCTGCAATAAGGTGCAAGCAAATGACATCTTTCATTGAACTGTTTACAAGGTCGATTTTATTGCACTAATACGTTAAAAATCATGGTACGGTAATTACCATTACTTGGCTATTAGGTCAAAAGCCCATCATGTAAATAAAACATTTAGTTGTTGTCATATGCACTAAACAATATCCATTATTTACAATGCACTTACGTCACTTGGTGATTTGCTGTAGTAAAGAATTCCCTTCTCCAGTTGGAAAAACCTCTGAAAAGAAAAGTTAATCAATATTTTAATAGTCATCCAATTATCTCACTGTAACTTCCATCACAAATCAATCATACTAATTGCTTAATAGGTCACCAGAGAACAGTTGTTTTTGGATGTGAACCTGTTAAACTGGTGAAACCAAAATTCCATGATTTTTCCATGACATAGCTCAGTTTTCCATGATACAATCCAAACATATTAAAGTCAAAATAGTACACTGATAGTACACTGATAGTACACTGATAGTACACTGATAGTACACCGATAGTACACTGATATCCACATTGTATTTGATCTACATAATACAATTATTTATCTAGGCTGATTCGTGCCCTGTCCGATAGATGTATGTCCATCATTACACTCTTGATGTTTATTTTTTGTTTGATTACATTTCAATGGATTTGATCATTTGTGTGCCTTTACAGCAATATTCAAGGATACTTTTCAACTTTCCATGACAATTTATCAAATTTCCATGATATCCCCATGATAAAAAAATCCAAATTATCTAGATTCAATGATATTTCCATACAAAACCCATTTTCTGAGACTTTTCCAGATCCCTACGAACCCTATAACAACAACCCTACCAACTCTTACAATTTACCATGATCACTTACCTTTTGCCACCTGTTTTATATGCCAAGGAAAAGCTTGAACACATTTTTCATGGGGCAATTTCTTGAAAACAAGAGGGCCAAATGGCCCTGGGTCGCTCACCTGAGTTTCATTAGTCGAACAATTTTCCATGTGTTAGATTTTTATACAGATATGGATACACTGATACGGACTGATGGAAATGCGGCCTTAATCATCATGGTTTGAAAAACTTAACTGACAACAGACATTCAAAATTTGGGAACTACATATTGAAATTAAAGCTTTTTCTTTAATTTGACATAGTGACCTAGTTTTTGATCCCACATGACCCAGATTCGAACTCGGCCGAGATACCATTGAGACAAATGTTTTGACCAAGTTTCATGAAGATTGGGCAAAAAATGTGACTTCTAGAGTGTTAACAAGATTTTTCTTCAATTTGACCTAGTGACCTAGTTTTTGACCCCACATGACCCAGATTCGAACTCGGCCAATATACCATTGAGACAAATGTTCTGACCAAGTTTCATGAAGATTGGGCAAAATATGTGACTTCTAGAGTGTTAACAAGCTTTTTCTTCAATTTGACCTAGTGACCTAGTTTTTGACCCCACATGACCCAGATTTGAACTTGGCCGAGATATCATTGGGTCAAATGTTCTTACCAAGTTTAATGAAGATTGGGCAAAAAATTTAATTTCTAGAGTGTTAACAAGCTTTTTCTTCAATTTGACCTAGTTTTTGACCCCACATGACCCAGATTCAAACTCGGTCGAGATATCATAGGGACAAATGTTCTGACCAGGTTTCATGAATTGGCAAAAAATGTGACTTCTAGAGTGTTAACAAGCTTTTTCTTCAATTTGACCTAGTAACCTAGTTTTTGACCCCACATGACCCATATTCGAAATCGGCCGAGATATCACTAGGACAAATGTTCTGACCAAGTTTCATGGAGATTCGGCAAAAAATGTGACTTCGCGAGTGTTAACAAGCTTTTTCTTCATTTTGACCTAGTGACCTAGTTTTTGACCCCACATGACCCAGATTCGAACTTGGCCGAGATATCATTAAGACAAATCTTCTGACCAAGTTTCATGAAGATTGGAAAAAAAATGTGGCTTCTAGAGTGTTAACAAGCTTTTTCTTCAAATTTACCTAGTGACCTAGTTTCTGACCCCTCATGACCCAGATTTGAACTCGGCCGAGATATCAATAAGGCAAATGTTCTGACCTAGTTACATGACGATTGGAAAAAAATGTGACTTCTAGAGTGTTAATAAGCGTGTTCTTCAATTTGACCTAGTGACCTAGTTTTTGACCCCACATGAAACAGATTTGAACTTGGCCGAGATATCATTGGGACAAATGTTTTGACCAAGTTTCATAAGATTGGGCAAAAAATGTGACTTCTAGTGTTAACAAGCTTTTTATTCAATTTGACCTAGTGACCTAGTTTTTAACCCCACATGACCCAGATTCGAACTCGGCCGAGATATCACTAGGACAAATGTTCTGACCAAGTTTCATGAAGATTCGGCAAAAAATGTGACTTCGAGAGTGTTAACAAGCTTTTTCTTCAATTTGACCTCGTGACCTAGTTTTTGATCCCACATGACCCAGATTCGAAATCGGCCGAGATATCATTAAGACAAATCTTCTGACCAAGTTTCACGAAGATTGGAAAAAAAAAGTGACTTCTAGAGTGTTAACAAGCTTTTTCTTCAAATTTACCTAGTGACCTAGTTTCTGACCCCACATGAACCAGATTCGAACTCGGCCGAGATATCATTAAGGCAAATGTTCTGACCAAGTTACATGATGATTGGACAAAAAATGTGACTTCTAGAGTGTTAATAAGCTTGTTCTTCAATTTGACCTAGTGACCTAGTTTTTGACCCCACATGATACAGATTCGAACTTGGCCGAGATATCATTGGGACAAATGTTTTGACCAAGTTTCATGAAGATTGGGCAAAAAATGTGACTTCTAGAGTGTTAACAAGCTTTATCAAGTTTTCAATATAGCCATATAAGGAAAACTGCCCCGCCCCCTGGCGGCCATATTTTTCAACGGAGAGCAACCATTTTCGAACTCGGCTGAGATATCATTAGAACAAATGTTCAGAGCAAGTTCCAAGAAGATTGGGAAAAAATGTGACTTCTAGAGTGTTAACAAGCTTTTTCTTCAATTTGATCTAGTGACCTAGTTTTTGACCCCACATTACCCAGATTTGAACTCAACCGAGATATCATTGGGTCAAATGTTCTGACCAAGTTTCATGAAGATTGGCCAATAAATGTGGCCCCTAGAGTGTTAACGAGGTTAAAGTGATGACGCACGATGGACGACGAACGAAGGACAAAAGGCAATCACAATACCTCACCATGAGCACGTTGTGCTCAGGTGAGCTAAAATATCTTAAATGTATATATTAATACTGACATATAATAATGGTTAAAACGGTATATATAATGGGAAAAGAGTGTACGTATTCTCAGATAAAAATCTATTTATAATATGGGTTGTGTTTGTTTGGCCCTTTTTCTGTTTACATTTTGACATCAGAATTGTGAGCGTTTTGTTAACCATATTTTACAAACGACTCCTTACCAAGCATGATAGCGCAGTTGGTTAAAGCGCAATCTACTGTCATTTCTTTGTATGGCTCCTAAGTCGTGATTTCGATACATGCTTGGGGTTTTCATTTCTCAGGCGTTTTTGCTTATATGTTTTTATCAAATATCTTATTGTATATTATATAATTTTTATTTAATGAATGCACATGACTTAGTAAAGCGCATTCTTATCAAATAATATAATTTATAGTGCAATAGGAAGCCAATTTTTCGTTGGCATAGTCCTTTGAAGCACACCTTGAAACTCTTAAAATTTTCATGACAATCTTTAACTGTCATCAATGTCATTGTTTTCACTCGGAGAGAACAATTTTTTAACGATATGAATCATCCCTACCTATCTCAACATTTTCATTAACCAGGGCTTTTTTGGGGCCGATTTTATAGCCATTATTCGGTCATATTCCCAATGGCAAAAAGTATCTTTTTTTCCCAATTCGAATACAAAAATTCCCAATCGTCCTGAAATTTATCTTTTTTTAAATCGGTTAATTTTTTACTTATTTTTGTCCATAATGCGACCTTTGTACGACGTATTGGGCTGAATCATATTGAGTACGAACTGCAGTAACCCGGCTATTATCGTTACTTTAATGTCCCAATGTAAGCGTCTTATGACTGAGACACTTTTAGCATGGCAAGATGTCGCACAACAGCAAGTATTACAGAGAAAAAAAACAACACTAATCGTAAAAAGATCGATGTTTTGCTCAAACAAGCGTGTCTGGCGGCGACACCAACAGCAATTGAGCAGCAACCTACAAGTACAACTTGCAAAGAACAACTGCCAACTTCAACAGAAATTGAAATTTCTACTGGTGACAAGGCCTTAGTTGAAAATCAAACCAACTCCGTAATCGACAACTTCAAGAACATGAAGACAAGGAATCTTCTGTTATAAAGTGACTGTGAATCAAACTGATAGTGTTAAATGACACATATAGATCTAATTTTTTCTATTCCAACTGAATAAACACGTGACAATGATAAGAAAATTGCAGTCTGTCAATAATTATTCAAATTTAACATTAAAACATACACTTTCAACATTGATCAAACTATTATAACTTTTTCCCAATTTTAGGCAAATTGACCCTAAATTTCCCAATTTCACGAGTATAGGTCATATTCCCAAAATGGTGAAAAAAAAGCCCTGTCAACTGACACTAACCCGGGCTGAAAATTTACTTTAGTCACATGTACCCAAATTTGTAGGTAGAAGTGAGGCTAATGTTCACTTTTTTTTATAACTAGAAATGTGTCCACAGACACAGATGCCCTTAACTATGCAGCCATTTCTACATGATGCCGCTTTGTCTGTATGCATACAAACTATTTTGCAAAAGGAGAATTGTACTTTTATATTGTACTTTCTGCTAATGTATTCTCTTATTCTGTAAAGTAATTTGAGGTATCACAAAATCGTTTTAGTCCTGACAAAAAATCATTAAAGGGTAGTAATTAAAACTTTTAGGTAATTATGAGTTATGGTTCTTCTATGCTTCACTTACTCTTGCTTTCTTAAATCATTCTGTGCAAAATCAACAATATGCCTTTTATCATTTTTGAATTATGCTTTGCACACTCATGAATAAAGGGAAGTAATTCACTAACTTCACAAGTCAGGTTCTTGCATACAACACATCATATGGTGATTGTGATCATTTCTGCCAATTAATCTAAAAATCCCTGCATGCATGACAATATTATGCACAGGAAAATCATTTGACCTTGGACCTTGAATAATGACCATGACATTTCAGCTACAGACCTGGTTCTTGAACGCCACATGCGTCTCATAACAGGGCTTTCGTTAGCGGGCCTACGGACGTAATTTACGTCCATAAATTTTCGCTGAACGTCAAAAATTTTTATTGGCAAGTCCATTTGTAAACATGCGAATGTATCGTCTTGATAGATTTTGACTGAGATATTGCCCATTCACATACATTTCCCGACTCTATCGATTACCCAATAATCCTTTATTCACGGCTGCCATTTTTAAAAGCGAAATATGACCAATGTTAATGTGTTTACAAATTACATAAACACAATCGTTCGCCATTTTTCATAATGATTTCGTGAGTTTCGGGATATGTTACTATTTAAAGGTTTGCTATATTTTACGACCAACCGAAACGGGGGGGATTCCCATTGAACATGCGTAAATCACGTACAGTGATGTGCGCGCATCGGGCAAAGGTCATATTTTTAAAAAGCGACCAATGTAGTAAATAGTATTTAAATTTAGATGGAATGTGGGTATAAACCATTTTCTGAACATGGGGGAATTGTGATTTACTGCGCAAATAACCATTTGTCTGTTGTTTAATCTTCTGATTTACTTATATCGATGTACAGAATTGTACAGTAATTTATTAAATCTTGACCTGATTGCGTGATTTAATTCTGCCCGCTAAATGTACTGACATGTATACAAAACGTTGTTTTGACAGATGACACGCCGCACTTGCTGTGTTCGTCACAGATCGATTGTAATTTTAAGGGCACACCAAATTAACACGTTATGTGTAGGTAGGCCTCTCCATCGTAAACAATACAGCTATCTTCTCAGGGATCATGCTGGGTTCTATTTCAGTATTATTATGCATTGTATATCATTATGATTTGCATTCTAATATAAAATGCACCAAGAGTGCAGCTTAAAAGTTTATTTATTCAATACTGATGTGTTCTTATTTATTGAATCTGATATCTATTTCTGTTTATTTTTTTTATAGTCCATTGGTCATTGGTAATGATATTGTCTGTAATTAAAAGTAGCAACAAATCTGTGTTGTTCTTGAATTTATGCATTATTAAGCTGGGAGTGAAACATATGACTAAGGTAAAATAATAGCTTTAGAGTAGTGATATATGCTGTAAGAATGGCAATGTACAATACTCATATTCATGTCGCGCGATATTGTCAAACTTCCAAACATTATGAGCAAAACTTCCCAAATCAGAGGCCAGGAAGTTCAAACTTCCAGTTTTCAAAAGTTAACGAAAGCCCTGCATAATGCTTATCACTTCTGCCAAGTTATTTGAAAATTCTTCCATGCCGGACAAAATTATGCTCCAGACAAAGTCCATGGACTTAATTCTTATACTTGACCTTTGACCTTTAAGTGTGACCTTGACCTTGGACCTAGTTTTTGCGGGCGACACATCTTCTTATAATGGTTATCACTTCTGCCAAGTTATTTGAAAATCCTTCAATGCTGGACAGAGTTATAGCCTGGACAAGAATCTTAACATATGTACACATAATTGACCTTAAAGTGTGACCTTGACCTTGGACCAAGGCACCTGGTTCTTGCATGTGACACCGCTACATAATGCTTATCACTTATCTGAAGTTGTTTGATAATCCTTCCCTGCTGGACAACATTATGCTCCGGACAGGGTCTATGGTTTAAATTTTTATATTTGACCTTTGACCTTTAAGTGTGACCTTGACCTTGGACCTAGGGACAGCCTGACACACTGTCTCATTACGCTTAACATTTCTGCCAAGTTATTTGAAAATCCTCCAATGCTGGACAAAGTTATTGTCCGGACAAGAATCCGAACATATGTACATACGTTCACACATACATACATACGTACATACATACATACATACATACGTACGTACCCACTGACAGGGTGAACTCTATATGCCCCCACCCCTATCATTGATGGTTGGGGGCATAAAAATACTCTTGCAGCAAAACAGATTTTTTTGTAACCAAACCCCGGTTTTGGTAAAATGTAAAGCTTCACACACACACACACCCCATTTATTAATTTGGAGGATGGCAGTGTGAGCTCTGAAGTCTAACCTTATGCCAGCCTTTCATAGGCCAACGTTTCCGCTTGGACATGTATCCCTGGTATTTGTCCGGCAGGGTCTCGCACTTCTGACCGTCTCTCAGTCCCTCCATTATCTCCCACTCGTTTCTCTGTGACCGAGATTTCCTGCCCTTGCCGCGCGGTTTGGCGGGCGTGATGAGCTTTTGGGTCGGTGGGACGCCATCTGATGGTCGCTGGGGGTCGGAAACAGCGGTGACTGCTGAACGATTGTCCTCACTTTCTCCATCCTACAATAACACAATATTCATGCTGTAAATAAGGGTTTATACATAGCTCAGACTAATTAACCTGACACTGAACTGTATGCATGAATATATTACAAAATGATTATGATGTACATACAGATATTGGTATTTCAGTGCAAGATCGTATTTTATTTTACAAGTGTTCAAAGAAAATGTTATTTTCACGAGTGGCGCAGCCACTAGTGAACATATCTATTATCTATTAATACGAGTGAAATAAATTAGTTTCCATACTGGAATTGTGCTTAATCAATGTAAGAGTACTCCATTGAAAATACAGATATGGTATCACTAATTCATGCACTAACAAAACCAAGTATAAATATAGGAAATAATTCAAGCGTTATCTTTGCTTCTAGAGTTCATGAGTGTCAGGTCAATTTGTCAGAGAGTACCAGGGCATTTCGTCAGAGGTTGGGAAATTGGCAGTCTCTAGTGTTTGGGGTAATATATCATCATACATTTGGTAAAAGGAATACAAACTTTGGGAGTAGTCTAAATACAAAGAAAATTGCAGAATTAAAAAAAATGTATTTGGGGATGACATTTTCATAAGTCTTCTATCACTGAGGAAAAACACTATCTGAGGAAATACACTATCTGCATTAATTTTTATTCAAAAAGCTTATTGTCTGTGATACATTAAATTTATAGAATTTGTACTGAACCATTACATGCTAATAAAGGAATATCATCATACGAAATACATGTTTCTGAGGCAAATAATATCTCAAGTACAATTTATTGACTTAAACAATGATGTAAAACATTTTATGCACAATCCCATTTGCCAGTTTTTAACATTATTTGTGGCACGTCATGAGAAAACCAGTCTTAATGCATGTGCGTAAAGTGTCATCCCGGATTAGCCGGATTAGCACAGGACGACACTTTCCGCCTACAGTGAATTTATGTTTAGAAGAGACTTCCTTGAAACAGAAAATACCACAAAAGCGGAAAGTGCCGTCCTGGATTAGCCTGTGCAGACTGCACAGGCTAATCTGGGACAACACTTTACGCACATGCATTAAGACCGGTTTTCTCACGACGCGCCTCATGTGGACATGTGTAAGAATTAATTGTTTTCACAATTTTTGTCACTGATTCCAAAATTAAAAGAAAACTGTATACAAAGGAGCAAAATAACACTACTGTCATATAATGTTAAAAATAATGCTTCGTTGATGAGTAATCATCAATTGAAGTGGCTTAAATTATTAAGCATTTGTAATGCAAAAGAACTTAATATTTTGCAGTACTTCTGTTGTTTTCGTGGAAATTATTGAAAGTACATTGTATGTAAATCACTTACATAATGATAAAGTAATATTACACTGACATAAATCAAGTTGGCCTAGGGGTTTGCAATAACCTGAATGAAAGCATGTAAATCACTTACATAATGATAAAGTAATACAACACTGATATAAATCAAATTGGCTGAGGGGTTTGCAGTAACCCGGATGATTTATGAGAACGTGATGGAAATGTGTAAACTTAATTGTTGTCTTCGATCAGTTGACTATTAACCACAATTTAACAGCATGATTTACTCCATGTAATGGCGCATTATATAAAAGATGAAAAATAAAATTTATGCATTCTGATACAGCTGATAGTAGGTCAAATATGTTTTTTATTTTTATTTTTAGGTAAAACTGAGGGATTAATGTTGACAGATTACCCAGTAAACACAGAATTCAAGATTGCATTGCAAGTCAAATAGAAATTTACCTCATTTTCTATGATAAGTCCGTAAATATACAATTGCCCCAACATCTAACACAAATTGTTTAACAAAATCTTATTTCCGAGGGTATCAAAACACCTAGCACACTCATCGGTCCATGTATTCATTTCCATTTCAGCATCTCTTTTATCATGAATATAACATGATGCATATTGGATACATTAATTGACTATTCAGCGATACATTACATATGTCATAAAAAAACAATTAAGTACTTACAGGAAAAACACCCATCCCTGTGAGAAAATACACTAATAGCAGATATGCATACTGCACTCTAAAGAAAAAAGTTCATTGATGCATATGCAATACTTTTTTTTTTTCACAAAACAAACTATTACATAAAGGGACAACAGTACATTTACCATACAACAATACCCACTAATTTCTTATTTCTGAAACATCGTTGTGTTCTGCAGGAAAAGCAGTACAAATTTTATGTTCAGTTGCATTTTCTGGGTCAATAGCTTAAACTTCAGCCGAGAGCTAAAGCTGTTCTTTGGGGGGGTTTTGCCAAAAATACCACAACTGTCACTGTATTTACATGTAACATGGACCAAATTTCGACTTGCATACTCGCAAAATTCATGAAAGCTTACAAAATCTTTAAATATGCGTGGTCAGTAGAATACCAGTATCCAGCTTGTGTTGTGTTATTGAGAAAGGAAATTCATACATTTTTTGGCAATTTAGCAAAATGTAATAAAACCCTGGTACAGTCATATTTTGAGATAACATTTCACAGTCACCTGAAATGAATGTGTATTTTGTGAGTTCAATTTGTCATTTTGCAAGTTGCCACAAAAATAACACGCAAAATATTAGCAGTTTTATACGCAATTTCAGTGGGGTTTTTTAGGGCCAATTTGGGGTCGAAGTTCGGCCACATTCCCTGCTTAAAAGATATATATTTTTCCCCTGTATCTACCTTAAAATTCCCCTTAAAAATTTCTTTTGAAAAAACAATCCCAAATTTTTTTCATCAAACCAAGTTAGTGCATAATCTAATTTATCATTTGTACCAAAACAATTGATTATTGTTTTGTAACGAAATAGAATAAAAACATGTAATAATGCTTTTCTAAAAAAATAATTCCCCGTTGGCCGTAAAATTCCCCTTAGGAAGGGCCCTGCCACCCTTCCCCAAAAGGTGAAAAAAAAACACAGAATTTCTAACCCTGTGAAAGTATATTTTTCAAGTCTCTCCCCTTTAATGATTGTTATTGTTTTTCCAACATCAATAGTCACTCTGCCCCAGCCAGGTTTTCCTCCCTGGAGGGACCTCGGTGTACCAACACTACATTAGTGTTCAATTGTTTTCATCAGCTATCATTCCATACGAATATTGGCCAATGTTGTCTGCTTCTATTTATTCATGAGGAATATCAGGAAATGTTTACAGCACAAAAACACATAATGATCTACACACACTGCTACATTCTAAGTTGACCTTCACAATGGAATTTAATGAATTAATTATATATAAAAATTAATACAACAAAACAAATTAATCATTCGCCAAAAAAAACACTACAATTATTTGTTTATTTTTAGTTTCTTGTATCTGCTGCCCCACTATTTTGGAAAACAGACAAACAAACTTCGAACACAACAAATATTTTTTGAAAATAATAAACCAAAATAAATATAATTTATTTTCACTGATACTGTATTCTTTATGGATATTTAAAGAGAGTTTTCTACTCACAGTTATAATGTAAAACACAGTGAAAGATAATTATATGAGGCGCGTCGTGGGAAAACCGGTCTTAATGCATGTGCGTAAAGTGTCATCACAGTCAGCACAGGCTAATCCAGGCAGCACTTTCCGCCTACAGTGGATTTATGTTTAGAAGAGACTTTCTCGAAACAGAAAATACCATAAAAGTGGAAAGTGCCGTCTCGGATTAGCCTGTGCGGACTGCACAGGCTGATCCGGGACGACACTTATCATTTTAAGCATTTTTTATTATGCACGCTACTTTAACAAATGTTGCATTGTATAATTATTATTATAAGGTTTGTCAAATGTTTTGAAACAAAACCACTGTATTTAACCATTATTCAAATATAATTATCGGCAAATGAACTTTACTTTGACAAAATTTAATGTCATTGTCGACCTACCATCCAAATTCCCCTTGAAGTTAAATATAAGTAAACATAAATCAAATTTAATAAGTAAGCATATATCACGCTTAATAAGTAAGCATATGCCTATCTGTCTTGTTTGTTTGTTGGTTTGTTTGGATTTTTCGCCATTTTTAACAGTATTTTAGTCATAACATGGTAATCAATTAACCTACTCACACTTTTCCTGGGCAAGCTTAGCCGATCTAAGCCGTTTACCAATGTTGCGAATTACGCGAAAGTTTATTATGTTAATGAATTCTTAATATATGTATAGCAGACGGAGCAGGCAGCGTTGAGTGGCGTTGTTTGTAACTTCTCCTTCTACTGCCGGAGCAATAATGTAACATGTGCATTTCATGTTTCATTGCATTATTTTTTCATGTTATGTAGATTCTCAATTATTTCATGCATTTATGTCTGGCGGAGCACGGCATTATATATACTCTTGTTCTTACAATTTATGTCAGAATTTGAATTCGTAATACAAAGATGTAATTGTTAAATTTTGGACTAAAGATAAAATTCATTAAATACTCAGTATAAAAAACTTTGTGATTTCATTTTGTGGATTTATTTTCTGGTCACTTGGATTACAAGTTGTGAACTGTTTTTTCGTTGTTATACTACTTGGGAATTCTCAGACAAAGATAAAACAAAATCAGATTTCCAGAGTGGTTGCATTGTGGTCTTGTAATTCAGTCCAAGACAAAATAAATAAAAGAAAACGTCGCCACATTGTTTGGTGCCGGAACCCGGGAATAGAGCGGGATAATACAGTTAAACAAAATAAACTGTGCAAGTGGAAACAAGTCACTGCAGTTTGAAGTACACCAATGGCTTCATTAACGCACCTAAAGGGTGTCAGAACAAGACACAGAAACAGCCTGGATAGGGAATTACAGTGTTGCCAGGAAATATTGTGTCATGATGGGGAGGTCATTGACAGGGAGAATGAAATTGCAAATGCAACAAAATGCATAAAAATGCTTCAGTCCTACAGCGAAAAGGTAGAAAGTCAAAGTGAAAAATATATAACGGCTTTGCAAGATAGTGAGCCTGAAGATGTGGATAAAATATTGGATGAGGATTGTAGCATATGTTGTCAAGCAATGGAATGTTGTGCTGAACTGGAAGAATACAGGGAAAAATTACGGCGTGCCAGTGAAGCAGATGTAAAATTCGAAGACACTCATTTAGAGCATGTGCGTGCTATGCAGCAACAAATGCAGACATTCATAGCGGAACATAGTGCTTGTAATCAAGGTGAAATAAAAGACCAACAATGAACAGTGAAACTACCTACGCTTGAGTTAAAGTCATTTAATGGTGACAAATTAAGATGGCTAGAATGGTCCATTCACAATAACAAGAAATTGGCTGACAGTGAAAAGTTCAGTTACCTACAAAGCAAGCTCGTCGCGGAAGCAAAATCCTCAATATCCGGATTATCGTTGAGCAATGAGAACTATAACGCTGCAGTGTCACTATTGAAAGAACGCTATGGGAAAAAGCAAATGATTATAGACTGCACTATAAACAGATGACGAACCTTGCTCCACCTAGCAACAAAACCAAAAGTTTAAAGAAATTTCTGGGTAACACCTTAGAAGTTTGGATGTTATGAAAGAGAACACGAACCAAACCCTTTTCGTGTCAATTATCAAATAAAAAATCCCAAAGGACGTACTCCTTCACCTGGAAGTACAGAAAGGTACTGACCATGAGTGGACTGTTAAGGAATTACGAGAACGTTTGCATGCGTATATTCTCGCTAAAGAGCGATCAGAACAGGATAATGATAGTTCTGACCGATATACAACTGTGCAAATATAAAGCAAAGTGGCAACAGATCAAGTTACAGTGCAGCAAAACAAACAGGACTGTCTGACACTAGGAATCATACTGCACGACAACCAATGTCTTCAGAAGCCCTAGTGTCTACAGACAAAACTACTCCTGCAAACAGTTATGCCAATAAATGTAGATATTGTGCTTGTCGTCAATGGAGCGACGAATGCGAAAATTATAAGACAATGGGAGAGCGCAAAACGTCTTTTGAAAGATTCATGTTTCACATGCTTAAAAGCTGGACATAAAACCTAAAAGCTGTACACAAAAGAAACTGTGTCCATTGTGGTGAAAAGGACAACCACCACAGGTGCCTGTGTCCTAAAAAATTTTATTTGAAAAGACTAAGTGAAATCGTCCATGTATCTGAAGAAGCATCAGATGAAACATTTGATAGTGCAAATGAGAGTATACATAAACAAGAAAATGTGCTGGTGTCTTCCTGTGAAACAGTTCTGATGCAAACAGCTACAACGGAATTATCAAATACAGACAAAACGAAGAATACACACGTTCGTATGATTCTTGACTCTGGTTCGCAAAGAACGGAGCAACTGGCACACTTGGACTACTAAAAGGAGAAGAGCAGGAAATTAGATTAGTGACATTCGGAAGTAAACGGGTGCAGATCAGTAAAACACCGTCAACAAAATTAGACATTAAACTGAATAACGGCGAATACCATCAGTGCTAACATAGTGTCATATATTACAGGAGCAATAGAAAGGAAATCCATTTACTTAACAAAAACAGAACACATTGATCATTTAATGAAATCATTGGACATGGCCCACACAATTCCAAATGAAAGTGAGCACTCTACTGTAGAACTACTATTAGGAAATGACTACTACTTGGACATTGTACGACCACATAGAATAGAGTTGCAACCAGGTCTTTACTTGCTTAGTTCGAAGCCTGGATGGATACTTACTGGTCGAACGAGTGAAATTGCTGATGATTTGACTGACAGCAATATGCTAGTTTTTACGTACGGCACAGAGATTGGAAACAACAGTATATTTATATCAGTTGATAAGGCAGTGCCCCGAAAACCAGACCTTCAAGATTTTTGGAATTTAGAGTCCATAGGTATCTTGGACGACCCAATAACGAGAGACGACGAAGCAGCAATTACAAACTTTAAATATACGTTGCAGTTCGACAATGGTCGCTATCAAGTATCTTGGCACTGGAAAACTGAGACTCCAAACTTACCAGTGAATTGTGATCTGGCACTGGGACGGTTAAAATCTACTGTTGCTAGAATGCGTGATAAGCAAGAGATAATGGAGAAGTACGCGGGTGTTATACAGGACAAACTGAACAAGGGAAGATACGTGTGGTGAATGACGCATCTGCTAAGTCACGAAACAGCAACATCAGTTTGAACGAATGCCTCTACAGAGGACCAGTTATGCTTAACAATCTTTGTGGTATAATGATCCGATTCCGTACACATAATGTGGCTGTTGTGGTGGATATTGAAAGGGCATTTCTTCAAGTAGGGCTACAGAAGGATCAGTGCGATGTCACATGTTTCTTGTGGCTAAAGAACTATAAACAACCAAAGACAGATAATACAAACATTCAAGAATATCGTTTTACGCGTGTTCCATTCGGCGTAACTGCAAGTCCGTTTCTTCTTGGTGCTACAATAGAATGCCATCGAGATAAATATCGAAACGACATTGCCGAGAAAATAAAGAATGACATATATATGGATAATGTCATAACAGGAACAAGCACTGAAAGCCAAGCAATTGAACTATACAAGACAACAAAAGCAATATTTCACGATGCAGCAATTAATCTTTGTGAATGGGCGACCAACAGTGAGGTCGTTAATAGCGTCATACCTGGAGGAGACAAAATTGATTTGTAAATAATGAAAATACTTGGTCACACATGGAATATAAAAAGAGATACTTTGTCACTTAAAACTACCAACATGTTAAATGAAACAAATGTACCTACAAAACGCAGTGTTTTGAAAGAACTAGCGTCAGTGTATGACCCTCTTGGTCTGTTTTTGCCAGTACTTTTAAAGGGCAAACTGTTGCTACAGTCTTTGTGGACAAAATGTCCACTGGGATGATAAACTGGAAGAAGCGGATGTAAAACTGTGGCAATTAATCAGAGAAGATTATATGAAAATTCATACAATTGAAGTGCCTAGGGGCATTACGTTGCAAAACAGTAATCGACCAAAATTCAGGCTTTCCTGTTTCTGCGATGCTTCCACCAATGCGTATGCAGCCGCAGTCTATTTACATCAGGAGAATGGAGAAGATTCAAGAGTTGATCTAGTGTTCTCTCAAACGCGACTGGCACCGACTAAGAAATTAACCATTCCTAGACTTGAATTAATGGCAGTGGTCATTGGTGTTAGATGTGTGAAATTTGTCGAAGAACAGTTGAAAACTCCACTTGAAGACATTTACTTGTGGAGTGATTCACAATGCGTGTTGCCTTGGATTTCATCTGAAAATGAGTCATCTGCTATTGTTAGCAATAGAGTAAGGGATATAAATAGTCATAAAGACATTGTCTTCAATTGCGTCAGTACAAAGAAGAACCCGGCTGACCTAGCGAGTCGTGGAACAACTGTACAACAGTTATGTAACTGTGGGTTGTGGTGAAATGGGCCACAATGGCTTACCAAGACTGCACATGAAGCAAATGAAAGAGGACTGGCTGAAACAGAATCAAAGATAATTATAGAAATTGATACAAAATGTGAATGCGATGAGCCAGTTTTTATTTCAAACGAAAACTCAGAAACAAAATGTGTTATCGAATCGCCATTTGGGATCAGCTGTAAAAGGTACTCATCAGTTGCAAATCTGATACGAGTTACTGCGCTCGCTCTGAGATTCGTAAACAAACTTCGCAAGAAGAAAGTTAACAGTGGAGTATTAGCAAGTAGTGAATTAAATGACAATGTGGATCTCATATGTGCAAACAAAGAGTTTTAGTGGTGTGATTGATTCGATCGCAGCTCAAAAACCGAACAATTTGCAAAGACAACTTGGTATTTTCATCGATGAGTACGGCCTGCTTAGATGCAAAGGACGATTAGAACATGCTGAACTTTGCGAAGCGGTAAGACGACCATTACTTCGACCAAAAAATGAATATTTCACACATTTAATATTACAAAGAGTCCACGGAAAAGTTCTTCACAGTGGGGTTTGTCAAACGCTTAGCAGTTGTAGTCACAGATATTGGATACCATGTGGACGGGGGACAGCTAAAAGTGTGTTACGACAGTGTTCAATTTGACACCGATATGAAGGCGGAGCATATCAAATGCCAAGTAAGGCTCCTTTGCCTAGAGGGCGTGTGGCAGAATCAACACCACTTTCAAGGATTGGTCTGGACTATCTCGGCCCACTGTACGTAAAAGGCACTGCGGAGCAACCAAAGTGTGTTACGACAGTGTTCAATTTGACACCGATATGAAGGCGGAGCATATCAAATGCCTAGTAAGGCTCCTTTGCCTAGAGGGCGTGTGGCAGAATCAACACCATTTTCAGGATTGGTCTGGACTATCTCGGCCCACTGTACGTAAAAGGCACTGCGGAGTAACCAAAGTGTGTTACGACAGTGTTCAATTTGACGCCGATATGAAGGCGGAGCATATCAAATGCCTAGTAAGGCTCCTTTGCCTAGAGGGCGTGTGGCAGAATCAACACCATTTTCAAGGATTGGTCTGGACTATCTCGGCCCACTGTACGTAAAAGGCGCTGCGGAGTAACCAAAGTGTGTTACGACAGTGTTCAATTTGACACCGATATGAAGGCGGAGCATATCAAATGCCTAGTAAGGCTCCTTTGCCTAGAGGGCGTGTGGCAGAATCAACACCATTTTCAAGGATTGGTCTGGACTATCTCGGCCCACTGTACGTAAAAGGCGCTGCGGAGTAACCAAAGTGTGTTACGACAGTGTTCAATTTGACGCCGATATGAAGGCTGGAGCATATCAAATGCCTAGTAAGGCTCCTTTGCCTAGAGGGCGTGTGGCAGAATCAACACCATTTTCAAGGATTGGTCTGGACTATCTCGGCCCACTGTACGTAAAAGGCACTGCGGAGCAACCAAAGTGTGTTACGACAGTGTTCAATTTTACACCGATATGAAGGCGGAGCATATCAAATGCCTAGTAAGGCTCCTTTGCCTAGAGGGCGTGTGGCAGAATCAACACCATTTTCAAGGATTGGTCTGGACTATCTCGGCCCACTGTACGTAAAAGGCACTGCGGAGCAACCAAAGTGTGTTACGACAGTGTTCAATTTGACACCGATATGAAGGCGGAGCATATCAAATGCCTAGTAAGGCTCCTTTGCCTAGAGGGCGTGTGGCAGAATCAACACCATTTTCAAGGATTGGTCAGGACTATCTCGGCCCACTGTACGTAAAAGGCACTGGCAGAGTAACCAAAGTGTGTTACGACAGTGTTCAATTTGACACCGATATGAAGGCTGAGCATATCAAATGCCAAGTAAGGCTCCTTTGCCTAGAGGGCGTGTGGCAGAATCAACACCATTTTCAAGGATTGGTCTGGACTATCTCGGCCCACTGTTCATAAAAGGCGCTGGCGGAGCAACCAAAGTGTGGGTGCGTCTCTTCACGTGTTTATCTACACGTTCCATTCAGTTAGAAATTATGAACTGCCTGTGTTCAGATGAATTTTTATTAGGACTGTGTCGATTGATAGCGTGAACAATTCAAATTAGCAAGTAAAGCACTAGATCTAAGATGGCAAAGACTATTAAGATGTGATGATACACAGAGTTACGTGTCCGAAAAAAGAACCAAGTGACAATTCATCGTGGAGCTCGCCCCCTGGAGCGGTGGGTTTTACGAAAGACTTGATGGTTTAGTAAAAAGATCCATGCGAAAGGCTATAGGTCGAAGACTTTTATCACAAGTACAAATGCAAACCATAATAAAAGAAATTTAAGCTGTTGTGAATGCAAGACCACTGGTCTATGTTGGAGATGATATTAACCCTAGGATTACTTTTACTCCAAGTAGCCTTTTGGTGTTGAATCCAAACATTGGTGTGCCTGAAACAAACATTGATGGCGACGATGACTACAGTCTGTATGAATATTCTGCTCAAAAACTTATAAAAACATGAAAGAAAGGTAACATAATTCTGAATTCATTTTGGCAAATATGGAGAGATGAATATCTGTTAAGTCTCCGCCCGCATTGAACTATAGCGGGCGGAGCTACGTTACTTGCTGCATGAAATTTGTGTTTCTCGTGCACCATTTGCATTGAAATTAAATAATTCTTTCAGATTTTCTAGACCGGATAAGACGTGTTTAAAATGGTTTACAACTGTGATACATGTGGTTGGAACTACTCCAATAAAAGAAATTTGAATCGTCATATAAAGGAGAAACATTATAATGACAACTTGCATTTCAAGTGCACAGTAACAGGCTGTGCTTCAAAGTTCATCCGGCGGAGTTATTTGACCAAACACTTAAAGAAACAACATGGAATGAACAGGACAGGAGCAAAACAAGTTGTTAGAGAATTAGTGTTGCAGGCTGTTTGTGTAACAACAAGTTCACAACAGCGCACTCCTTTAAACCAAGCATGTCAGTATGAGGACATCAGTGACGACAATCAGCCATCAACTTCCACTGCTCATACGCTACAGCGACCTATGATGAGGTGTCCGGCGACGAAATGGTTGAACAAAATGATAAACAGTCCTTTACCCAGAGTTCTTTCGGCAAACAGTCTGTCGATGTTCGCCGAAATGACTGTTGACCAAGTGTACGCTTCGTCAGAGGCAGAACTTAATGAACACGAGTTGGCAGTTGAAGCATTCAACCCCCAACAGTCAACAGGAACAGAGCGGAGGATGACGTCATAACAATTTCTGATGACGACGCTGATGATAACGCTGATGTATTAACGGAAGAAACAGAATTTTTTCATGTGACTCTAAAAACAAACACAAAATATTTGATCGGGCATATTATGGACATACATCGAACTGTATCAGTTGCATATTCAGACAGATTCAATCCAATGAACTTAGACCCTCTTGATGTTTTTCAACATATCCAGCGTGAATTCATGGATAATATAGACTCGTACAATTGTTGATATTTTAGCGAGACTTTGGTGTTTATTTGTATTTGTATTAATTTTAAGTTTTATCATTTTTCTCCGGTGGGGAAAGTTTATTATGTTAATGAATTCTTAATATATGTATAGCAGACGGAGCAGGCAGCGTTGAGTGGCGTTGTTTGTAACTTCTCCTTCTACTGCCGGAGCAATAATGTAACATGTGCGTTTCATGTTTCATTGCATTATTTTTTCATGTTATGTAGATTCTCAATTATTTCGTGCATTTATGTCTGGCGGAGCACGGCATTATATACTCTTGTTCTTACAATTTATGTCAGAATTTGAATTCATAAATACAAAGATGTAATTGTTAAATTTTGGACTGAAGATAAAATTCATTAAATACTCAGTATAAAGAACTTTGTGATTTTATTTTGTGGATTTATTTTCTGGTGATTTGGATTAAAAGTCGTGAACTGTTTTTTCGTTGTTATACTTCTTGGGAATTCTCAAACAAAGACAAAACAAAATCAGATTTCCACTGTGGTTGCGTTGTGGTCTTGCAATTCAGTCCAAGACAAAATAAAAAAGAAAAAAACGTCACCACAACCAATACTAAGTGCACAGACCTTTGCCAGTAACTGACAACTGCTCTACATGAATCAGAGGTAGGGGGAGAATGGCCATAGAAATAATTCCATGACCAATCCCCACACAATGTGGCCGTATCCTTTATATTGCCAAAACTCATTTGACATGGTTAAACATTCATGTATATTGATTTATCCTCAATATGTTTGCTATTAGTATGGAAGTGGAACCCTATGTACATGCCATACATTACTGAGCAGTATGGCCCTACAAAGTTATAAGGCACACTGACTGCAAAATCAAATACGGTACCAAGTCAGTTGAGTTGAAATCTTTCAATATTCTAAACTCACACTATTATTTTATTTAAAACTTATTTTTGTACCCCCCCCCCCCAAAAAAAAAAGCTGAACCGCAAATTAAAGGCACCAGTTGCTTCACATTTCTATGTTGTATACAGCTACATATGATGTCAATTGTTGGTTCTATCAAAATGTAAATAGCTGAGATATATTAACAAGAGCTGTTTGTAAAACAGTTATGCCCTCTCTAGGTTAAAATAGCTAAAAGGCTAATTTTAGATAATTATGGGCCATAAATCCACAGTTACTGGGATGATTTTATTGATTATCGAACTTAACTGAGATAATACGCCCACAAAGATTTTCACTAAGTTTGGTGAAGATCGGCTGTGAACTGTTGGACTTAGGTAACAGAAATGGCTAAAAAGGCCAATTTTATATAATTCAAGGCCCATAACTCCACAAATCCTGGGCTGGTTTGACTGGTAATCAAACTTCACCAAGATATTATTATAACAAACATTTTCATGAAGTTTGGTGAAGATTGGATGGAAACCGCTAAAAAGGCCAATTGCAGATAATTCAAGGGCAACAATTCCTGGGGTGATTTGGCTGATTATCGAACTTGGCCTAGATATTGTTATTACGAACATTTTCATGAAGTTTGGTGAAGATTGGATGAAAACTGATGAACTTGGAGAGCGGAAACAAAAGAGGTCTACCGACCAACAGACCGACATTAGTAAACAAATAGACCCAGCCATCTTCGATAATAATAGAAAGTTTAGACTAGAACACCGCGAGTCAGATGATTTGCCTGACAGGGCATAACTCAAGTACGATAAGAGCAAATATGCAGAAAACTGAACTTGACCTTTTTTTATTATTATGAACACATTTCAAAAATTATATGATGATTGAACAAAAACTTTCAGTTATTGTCTGCACAAGACTTATTTGAACTACTTTTTTTATTTAAAGGGGCATAACTCAACTACGATAAAAGCAATCATGCCGAAAACTGAACTTAACCTTCCTTTTATGCATACTAAAACATCCCTAAAGTTTCATAATGAATGCACAAAAACTTCTCAAGTTATTGCACAAACTAAAGGAGATGCCGCCGCAGCAAAAGTTACCCCTATGTCGCCTTTTCCCGCAACACAATAAACACTGTCATAATGGTTTAATTGCGTGATCTTTTTTAGCTTTTTGAAGAGATTCTATAAATGTATTGGGTTTTTGTGCAACATAACATGACACAAAAGCTGATAAACTTAAATCATTCTATGCTTACAATGTCTTAAGTATCTCTAAGTTATTATGAGCTTTATCATAGACATTTGTTTTCTCTCTTTTTTTAAGATTCTGGCAACAACGAATATTTGGGTTTGTTATTGCAGATCAAGAGATGTTTTATTTTTTTAAGTAAAGACATTTTTATGAAAGTTTAAGAAAATCTGTGAATAAGTCCCATTATATGCCCGCCGCTCCCCCCTGGGGGAATATTTTGATAGGTGCATTACTTACAGATTCAGACTCAGGATCGCTGTGTCTAAAGTGGTACTGCTTCTGGAGTTTTTCTGGAGACCGCCTCGCCTGTGCAGCGCCACGATTGGCTGATGGATCACTAGCCGACATTATAGTGGGCAGTTAGCAGTTAAGATGGAAGAAACAATGTCAGGATGTTGCTTGGTGCATTGTACTGGAAGAAAAACAAAGAAATAGCAGACTCTGCGAAACCTGTCAGACAATCAGACAAATATGACAAAAAATTACAATGTCTGACAAACATTTGGGGGCCGTAAGACACAATGTCTGACGAAAAATTTGCAAATGTAACAGGTGGCAAGCATGTGTGTCTGACAGATTGACCAAATGTCTGACAAGATTCAAACCTTAATTATATGACAATAGCTCTGACAGGCGCTTCAGAGGTTTCGCGGGGCCTGAAATAGTGTTCAAACCTGCAAGAAACAATTACAAGGCCATGTAACTGTTAGCGCTACAAGCCCAAATAGCCAATGATGGCTAACATTTCTGAAATTATATGAAATGGGGCATATTTTCACATGAACATCACAGAAAATATTTAACACAAACAGACATTCTTCAATCTTGCAAAACAAGACTGCAGTTTGTGGATAACAATAGTAACACTGGGAAGAATTGAAACGGCAAATACATAAATAAAATATTTAAAGTGAACTAGAGATATCACTGATTAATACCCCCACATACCTCTTTGACACAGATGAAGAGGTTTGTAGTTGGGGTGCTTTGAAACAGATTTTTTTTTATTCACAAAATAACCTTCATAAACGGAAAAATGAGCTTGAAATGCGAAAATAAGTACTAGATATGCCGTGGAAAACTATTTTGACCATTGACTTGAAAAGTGACCTTTAGCATTTTGTAGGTAGAATACATGGTCCGAACACAAATATTATTTCTTTTATTTTATCTTTGGTGTGAATGTGACTTTTAATTTGAAACTAAAACCCTGATATTTCGCGTGGCATACCATCTCATGGTGGTGATCATTGACATGTCTGCCAAGTTATTTGAAAATACCTCATGCCAGTAAATAATATGCTCCAGGCAAATATTTGATCTTTGACCTTAAACTGTGACCTTGATATCTGACAGAAAAGCATGTTTCATGTATGCAACAAATCATCATGTCCTGGGAAATTATAATACAAGAAACGTGGAAATTCCATCAAAACAAAAT
This sequence comes from Congeria kusceri, assembly GCA_027627225.1. Taxonomy (NCBI): domain Eukaryota; kingdom Metazoa; phylum Mollusca; class Bivalvia; order Myida; family Dreissenidae; genus Congeria; species Congeria kusceri. The sequence continues at coordinate 30,882,039 of CM051040.1, read as the reverse complement.
TTTTCGAACGAAATGCATAAAAGTCAGCGCAATAATGAAAGAAAGTTTTGCGTGCCATATGCATTCCTAAGCGAGGTCTCGTTATAAGGTATCTATGTATGAAGTTTCATTAAAATATCGCAATGCATTCTCAAATTATTGAGCAGAAACCGTTTTTGTATTTTTAGGAACATTGACCTTGACCTCACCCACCCCATATGCAATCCTAAGCGTGGTCTAGATACAAGGTATCTATGTATAAAGTTTCATTCAAATATCTTGATGCATTCTAAAGTTATTGAGCGAAAACTGTTTTTCTATTTTTAGTAATGATGACCTTGACCTTGACCCCACCCACCACATATGCAATCCCAAGAGAGGTCTCAATATAAGGTATATACGAAGGTATATATGTATGAAGTTTCATTTAAACATCTTGATGCGTTCTTAAGTTATTGAGCAGAAACCGTTTTTCTATTTTTAGTAATGATGACCTTGACCTTGACCCCACCCACCACATATGCAATCCCAAGAGAGGTCTCAATATAAGGTATATACGTATGAAGTTTCATTAAAACATCTTGATGCGTTCTTAAGTTATTGAGCAGAAACCGTTTTTCTATTCTCAATAACGGTGTCCTTGACATTGACCCCACCTCATATGCAATCCCAAGCGTGGTCTCGATATATGGTATCTATGTATGAAGTTTTATTAAAATCTTTTTATGAATTATATAAAATTAATGAACGGAAACTGTTTTTCTATTTTTAGTAACGGCGACCTAAACCCCACCCACCCCATATGCAATCCCAAGCGAGGTCTCGATATAAGTTATCTATGTATGAAGTTTCATTCTCAAGTTATTGGGCAGAAACCATTTTTCTATTTTTAGTAACCTTGACCTTGACCCCACCCACCTCATATGCAATCTTAAGCGAGGTCTCGATATAAGGTATCTATGTATGAAGTTTTATTAGAATATCTCAATCCGTTCTTGAGTTATAGAGCGGAAACAAGAAGTTGATGCCGCCACCCCACCCGCCCGCCCGCCCAACCTCATACCCCTATCTAATAACCAAAATTATTCTTCAAAAAATTTGGTTAATAAAGTTATATATGAAAATCTGTACAGGCATTTAGAAGTTATGGAGGTTCCGATCGGAATATATGCAGAACACTTTTATATGTAACCTTTGACCCCTTAATGTGACCTTGACCTTAACCTACAGGCCTCATTCATGCTTATATTGTCACAGATACATGGTTCAGCTTACAGCTCACTGATGTCAGGCATGAACCCACTAATGTTGCTATGTATAATAATGAAAATCGAATCAAATTTCTGGGCAGGCAGCAGAATAATATATATATGTTTGAATATCTTATCAAAATATCATGTATGGTAATGTAAATTACAAATGAAGAAATATACCGGAAGCTGGTGAACACTAGTCGCAATGGCTAACAAGAGTTTTAAAGCACAGGGCCACAGGTCCATTTTTACTTGCAGGGCCAGTATTCACAAAGGTCCTAAGGAAAATCTTCACTTAAGTTGTACTTGAGTGAAAATTTCAGATAAAAATGTGAAACCCAATGATTTCTGTACAAAGAAGGCTGCAATACGAAACATATGAGTCATATAAACAAGTTTACAACATTTTAATGTTACAAGACCTATACATGAAACAGCCAGAGACTTGAGGAATTTTATGAATATACTTAAGTTTTCCCAAAGAAGCTTTGTGAATATGGGCCCTGGAGTAGAAAGTGACAATTTCACCTTGCTAACAGCAAGCCGTTTACAACTAATAAGCGTCCAATTAGCGCCTATTAAAGCATCTATTCATAGTGAAAGGCAAACACTGGAATTGCCAAGACTACACTCCTTAATTATTCATCACCTTCGTACACCTATGTCTTGCATTCACATGACCCTGACTTTTGATACCATTAATATGAAGAAAAAAAACGAGTGTTTGAAATTGAGTCTGAGTGAGAGGCGGACAATCTTACTGCATCTCTAAAGACTTAGCTCAACAGAAGGGCAGTTGGAAGTCGCTCCAAGTGTGCCTTATATGCCAATCACTACATCACCTCATCAGTAAGCTTTTAACAACCTGTTGTGATTCACAATTACACAGGGCTGGTACACTTCATCCTATATTGGTAAGCATGGACTCTGGTATGATTCCCAACTACACAGGGGTGGTACACTTCATCCTATATTGGTAAGCATGGACTCTGGTATGATTCCCAACTACACAGGGGTGGTACACTTCATCCTATATTGGTAAGCATGGACTCTGCTAATCATCGTTCTGCAGTGTACCCAAACCTTTTCAGACATTTCCCCTGATACGTTTCCCAAATGGCTTGAACACAATAAATAGTAAGTCTTCAAAGGCTATTCACTATTACGGGCAAAAGCCCGCCGCAAAGCGGCGGGTGTTGATCGCTTATACTTATCTATTTTTGGATATACCTATGCAACCCAATTTTTTCCTAACTGAGCCGTGACACCGGTTTGCAACCTTCAGTTTGGGTTTCGAATTTCAGTAAAACAAGGGACCAACAGAGGCCAATTTTTATGTGTATACATACGTACGATACAAATTTACATATTTTCGCCTGTTTTGTTCCGTATTATCCTCAATATTTCCGTAAAAATAGGTTTTATCGCGCTTTTCTCCATGTAAACAAATGACCAGTTCGCCAATAATAATAACAAATTTGCCAATAATTTCCATCAAACACAACCAGTATACCAGCGCGCAGAATTTTGAGTGACGTCACTGAGGTCAGAAAACACTAAATCAAATCCACATACAGCAACATTTTCTGGCATCGCTAACCACTTTTCTTTGGTTCTGGTCTCTTTGGAAAAAAAGTTTTCTCTGCTTACCAAATTTAAAATAAAAAGATATGTTATGCTACGTCTAAGAAAACTAATTGCACCTAATTGTTATCATCCATAAGAAAAAAAGAATGCACTCACGATTTCGACACAAGAACATGTCTGTAACGGACCAATACGGTCAAAACACTGTCAAACTTTTACAAAAATAGAAAATGCAATTAAACTGTTAATATGATCGTTTATACTTATACAATTTATTGTTGTTTTTCATGATGTCTGAGTGGAAATAAGTTATGCATTTTAAGAAAGTAGAAGCTAAAATGCACTGATGGAAAGCAAATTAAAACTGCCTAAAAATAAAACGGCCCAGACTGGTTGAAAACTGATCCAGTTAATTAAAACATGTGGTCAAAACGGCTCCATTTGTAGCTGTTCTCAGAGTTAATTTTAGCACAAACAACACAAAAATATGATGTTTGTTTATTTTAGTAAATAGTTTATTACATAACAAGTGATATGATGCACAACACAAGAAGAATACAATAAAGTGAAATGTAAACTGTAGAATAATTATATTATAAAAATAAATACATAAATAATCATTATTTATTTAATGCTAAGTAGTGAAATATAGAAAAATATCAGTGAGATATATTCCTATATCACTCAGAGTTAGGGACTACTTTTTGGGGTCCCGATTTAATACGGTAAATGTAACGGACCGTCATTGATGCCGGGCTCAAAACTGTGAAATGGCATCATTATTTTGACGTCACGACGTTATGATTCCCGTGATATTTTCCAATAAAGTGTAAAACAAAGGTTAATAAAGCATTAAATAAAAAGAAAATGTGTTTGTTTTTGGTGTGATAACGGGTTATATCATCACCGAAAAGAGAGACATTTTAGATATTTGGCTTGTGAAAATATTAATTGTCTCCCTTTCCGGTGATGATATGGCACGTTATCACACCGAAAACAAACAAATATCCTCTATTTATTTATTTGTTTTTTGTTTGTGGTTTTGTTGCTGCTGTTAATTGCTAAATATTGGTGAGCAACAAATACAATTTGTTTTTTTGATCGATATATTTAGAAAATAACAGCAGCAACAGAGCCAATGCTTATTGTTGTCTTAACAATACTGTTAATGGTTGATAAATATAATTGTTTTCATCATTACATCTGCTAACTTTAATCCTAAATGTCTGTGTCTTTCTACATAATTTTCTCTGCCAAAACACTGACACATTTTTGTGTGTGGCACAGTTCTTGTGTATGGATAAAGTAAATATTTGGCTGAAAGAATACACTGGCTCAGAAGAACAAAACTATGCATAAACTGTAAATTCATTATATTGCACAGTACAATATACTTTTCATGTAGTTGCATTTTGCAAGACCATGTCGAATACTGTTATGAATGGTTTGTTCATGAACATTTAGATAATTGATTATTGTTCGGTATTGATCTTGATGCAAGATTCTTATTATGTTTGTTGTATTGTTAAAAACACAAAATAGATTTTATTTGTGTTATTAATATTCAGACAGTAACATTCTGTGGAAACATTGAAGATGTTTGCATAACTGAGATGAACTTGCAGGTATAGACTTCTACTGTTTTCTTCCTTCTTTCTTTTTCCTATTTTAACATCTAGGATCATTTCAAATAGCAAAAAAATACATGTGACATTGTCTTGTTATACTTTAGCATTGAAATCCCTATCCAGCATCATTTCGATTTATTTATGTCCATTGAATCCTGTCAACTCCAAGTTGGATAGATCAACCAAATGACGAAAATAACTATATTATGAACATCATAGGCACTTTGTGATTCTTGTCCTACTTTCCTATGGTCTAGGTACTATAAATAGTTGATAGCATTTTTATACAATCAACTCCTGTGATAAATTTCAGTTCATAAAATACGACTTTGTTTTTCAGATCATCTGATCAATTTAAGTAAACAGCAGCAATGTTAAAATTTATTTAAATATGTCCTCCATCTGAGTATGTAGATCTTATATGTACGCTCATTAATAAGAGGTGAAACACATTAAGTGACAGCTGTCCGGCTAGCGCAGTGGTTGACACTCTCGCTTCACATATCGCGGTGAATAACAATAAAATTCACATAAATCTTCAATTCCTCACAACAATTTTTATTTCAAATACTATTTAGATGCTTTTGCCCATAAACTAGGTAGCAGCTATATTCATATAAAATGTATATTATTTGACAGGAATGTTTAATCATTTTAGTAGCAATCATCGAATCGGTCGCCAAGACAGGGACTGTGGCTGTTTACATAAAATGAAAAAATTATCACACCTGGATACCACAAATTGAGAACATATGAAATACTTAAGAAAACTATAAATTCGGATAAATATTTACCCCAAACGTTGTGTAAACAAGACAGATTACTAAAAAATATTCAATTAGTCATATTCGGTCATCATAGTCTTCGAGACGTTTGATTAAGCGCGTAGCTGACACGGACTGATAGGCAACGTTACACTAACATTTTTAGGTCGCACACTACTCTACATGTTTTGGGATCTAGTCTCGACGTACCATTACCAAAACGTAAACGTACCGAAAATAAGTCATAATTTGCCTTTATTTATCACACATTTTTTAATACTTAAGTAATCTCTTTCACAGAACACAATGAAAGATTTATTATCGACGGGTGTACAACATAAAAACAGATGTTTCAATGCCTAGAAATCTAGACTTTACAGAGAAAAATATTCTTTATTTTAGATTGTATTATGGCAAATACATAAAAACATATTTTTCAATTAGTTAAATGGAATTTAAATTTAATGTAGTTATTACTTTTTTCCAACAAAACCAAACCAAACGATGCTCCTCATTTTTTTATTTAGAGATCGTGCAGCTTCAATGCCGGGCTGTGATTATTAAAACTCAATTCGTTTTCCCATTGTAAAATCCCATATACCCGTCCCTGTATAATTTTAATATGCAATGGCATTGGAATGTAATATGAAATTAAGCACTTTTTTCCTCGTTGCATTTACACCGATTGTCTTTCCGTGATTAAATTTTCTTTACTGAGTAACCCCATTTTTGGTTCCTTGTAAGCATGTTCGCTGAACGTTATTTATCGTTACTGAAACATGGAACCTATGCATAAAATCTGAAGCACTATATAGGGGCATATTTTCGCAGCTGACCCAAAAAGATCCTTATCGCGAATTCATAAAACCGCTTTAGTAACATCGTAGCACCGCAGACCAGCGGGTAAAAAGTCTAACTCGGTGCTTTAAGATGCGTGTTGCTTCTGGAAGATTCCGACATACTAGTATTTAACTTAACAATCGCTTTAAACTCACTTTGGGTCAAAGTAATTGTCACAGAACTCGAAAGCGTGGAAAATCACTTTAGCCCCCATTTTCAGTTACCTAAGTTAAACTGAAAGTAATTATTTTGATATAGAAAAGTTATCTATTTCTCGATTTATATCTTTGAAACTAACTCCTTAAAAGGACCTGTCCATAGATGGGCAAATTTACCATTTTCAAAAATTTAGCAATATATCCCAAAAATAAAAATACATTGTATATATTATAAGCAGGCGAAATAATAATTGACAAAGAAATATGTTGGTAATATAGTGTCTCTAATGAAAAACCATCAATTGAAATTGATACAATTATAAAGCGTGTGTAACAATTTCATCAGTATTTTGGAAAACACTTACATATAGTTAAAAATTCACTACCATAACTTCTGTCAGAATGGCCGAGTGGATAGCGCGAAAGATTTTTGATCGCGGCGATCGTAGATTTGAGTCCCGAAGAAGACTTTTTTTCCATTTATATTATATTTGTTTTTGATCAGTCTAACTGCTGTAGTTTTTGCCGTTAAAACATTAGATGCGACTTTAAAAAAAAATACAAAAAAACTGTGAACAAGTCCCTTTAACAGCTTAATAGGATACTCGCTTAAACAAAGACTTTTGAAGATTCATTAAGTGGTCCGAATTGCATCAAACGTTCCCAATGGTTCGTGCCCCCCCCACCCGGACAGTCATGTCTGGATCCGGCATGAAATAACAATAAAAAATAGGCACTCCCGTTATCTTTAGGCGGAAAAACCGCTGTCGCACTTCGACCTTGGTTTTCCCGTAATATACCCCGCATATTCAAGAAATAACTTTTATTTATCATTGTTTATCGCCCAATAAACAACGATTTGAAGTTTTGAGGCATATGAATCAAACCACGAGGACGTCAGAGGACGTTAGCCCGAGCTGTTTAATAGTCACGCATCAGAACGACAAAGAGGTGTTTATTGGCCGATAAACAACGATAATAATGCGCAAATTGTTTCGATTCTAACATGATTCGACATAATAATCAAGGGTGTAGCGCCCTATACGCACAATACGCATGTGCGTGATACAAAAATGCGGGGTTAAAAATAAGAGAAAGAATTTGCTGGAACGGTGAGAACAGAATGGCGAGTCGAATGTGTGTATACATTTTTTTAAATACATTTTCTGACACAAATGACCTTGTTATTGCTCATGTTGGGAGCCAAAACGATAAAATTTACAGTTTGAAGTCATCAATAACATACCTATGAGTTTAAAGTTGAAGCTACGGCCATTTGGTCTCGAAACATTATTAGTATATGAACCAATTTTTCTAGTTCATCGTAGTAATTAAAGCACACATCGCATATTGACAATATATGTATGTGCGTAGTCTAGAAAATTTAATATCTCGCATGTTTGGCTTAAATATTTTGGACCAATTATGAATTTTCTTTGACGCAAAGCATTGAAATTAAATATTGTCGGAATGTGCATAATGTTTAATAACGCTGTTCTAAAATTAATCTCATAAACACCCAGGTTTTCAGAATTTAATACGCACAATTATTAAGCTACTGCACGAATTTACAGAAATTAAACGCACGAAAAGGCATTTCAAACCGTCACTACAGGGGCAACCGTCGATTCTGAAAGCATTTAAATCGAGCTCTCAGCGTTCTATTTTTGAAAGTATTAATTGTTCACTTTCCAAATCAAACCCATCTGAAGCCAATAAATTTAGGTCTTCTGATCGACACCGTCGTTTAATGTTAGAATGACTGCGGGCACCAGCGCGCAAGGTGGTGTAAATTCTACATCTTTGCAAACACCAGTAGCGATTAATATTTATGCTTGATTATTGTTCCTTACGATAGGTTCTTTATTTTCATTTTACACTTTCGTAAATTAAATTGCTTTTGATTCTGTCGATAAAAATCCATGTATGTTACAAGATGAAAATAGGTCTACTAGAGAAACGAATTACTTCAAAGGCCAGAAAAGTTCTTCAAAATGCTCCAGAATGCACAATTCCTCCCTTATTTAATTTTTTCCCGGGGGGGGGGGGGGGGGGCGGGGGGTAATCGGCACTTTTTTGCGTTGTTTTGTTTATTGGGTAGTTTTACAACGATAATTTTGTTCTTTGTCTATAGAAAAATTAGCGAGTATCATGTTCTAATTGATAATATACCCCGCGCGTGGGCCTTAAAATAGCAACCCATGTTTTCCGAGAAATCTGAATTGGCTAATAATCCGTATTAGCTCTTCTTGGAGTGCAGTACTTACTATACCCCTTAAATGCCTATGGTATTTATATAATATCCGCAGATCTATTTAAACCGTGATTCCACGATGTTCAATATGTTAATACAAAATTGAATTTACTTGGAGGATCCATTATTGGCGTTTATGTATCGAACCCAACCGAATGTTTCCTGATTTAGCTTATAATTATACCACATACACAACCTTAAAGGGACCTGTTCACAGACTGACAAATTGACATTTTTCCACTTTTTGTCACAGATTCCAAAAATAAAAGAATAGTGTATACACGGGGGCGAAATAACACTACGGACATAGAAATATACTGTAAATACCGTTTCGTTTATGAGTAATCATCTTTTGAAATTTATAAAATTATAAAGCGTTTGTAACGCTTAACGATGGAATAATTTGGAGTGTTTCTGTGTTGTTGTTTTTTTCGTTAAAATTGTTGACAACACGTGGATCACTTAAATAAAGTAAATAATGCGAGACGAAATATAGAAATCGGAATAGCCGAGTGGTTATGCGGAGGCCCCGGGTTTCAACCCCGGGGGACCAAATTTTTTTCTTTTCTTTCCAAAAAAATCCTTGTCGTGTTATTATACCTGAGCTCTCTAGTTCCGATGCTTAAATCTGTCAAGTTAAGACATTTAATGGCATACTTCAAAACATGCCAAAATCTGTGAACAAGCCCCTTTAAGCTTGTTATAACTATTGTTTCACTTCACCGCACCCACTGACAAACAGCCGCCCCGCCCCACCCCTCTTTCTTACACACACAACAGGTACGGTCCTGAAAACTGGATGTTGAGACGAAAAAGTACGGAAATATCTGGGATCAAAAAAGGTACATGGTGCTGCTAAAAAGAAAATGGGAAAAAGCCGGGTTAATTATAAAATATTTTCTATTAATTCTGTAAATTCGACGATTTTATTAACGTATTGCTTGAGGTTTATTAAGCTTTTTAAAAATGCCATATTAATTGTTCATTGAATATTTCAAAACATACATTGAATTCCCAGGATATTTAACACATGTACTGATGTGTTCACTAGCCCAGAGTGGAAGCAGAGCGGTTGGGTTGGGGGTGGGGTCCAAAATTAGCAAAGTGCAGCACCCTGCTATTTCGCTCTGAATCTTTCCCTTTGACAAAGACAGTTTTCAGATGTTTATTAATCAACAACGAAATGCACGCGCAAATATATTTCGACAATTCAAAACACATGCGCATATTTGACACCACGTCACAGCGTGCGGCCGTCTTATCTTCAGTAACAGCTGTGTGATGTCACATGTGGTCAAACAGATGGCAAGATTTGCACTGTACATATTTGGATTAAGTATTGTGTACTTAAATTGTATTGCTCTTTAAACTGCTTTAATATAACTAATTAAATAATATAAGTAATTAAATAACTTATCGTGTATTTAAAAGTGGTACGCTTTATTCAAAATATATTTAAATTATTAATATTACATGGTAGAATTAACGAGGGGTTTCTTACAAAATAAAATGTAATAAATGTACTGAAAATGTATCTTAGCTTGATATACTAAACTACTACATTTTTATGTTCATTCTTTTTATTTTATTACTTTGCGAAGAGAACCTAAGAACCTGCTGGATAAATTAGTTAATCTTTCGTGCAATGATCTTCTTAATAAGAACGCTCGTCTTTTTAAATTCATTACGCATGAATTTTATTTAATACTATTATTATCAATTTTATTTATTTTAGACACGCGAGAAAAACACTGAACCAGTAATAATAACTTTGTGTTAACATTATCACAGTGTTATTTATAATGACAAATAAATTTTTATTTTTTTTTTAAATAAAAATACGAAATTAATACGAATTATTAAGCAAAATTTAATAATTGAGGCGCGTCATAGGAAAACCGGACTTAATGCATTTGCGTAAAGTGTCGTCCCGGATCAGCATGTGCAGTCCGCTTTTATGGTATTTTCTGTTTCAAGAAAGTCTCTTCTAAACATAAATCCACTGTAGGCGGAACGTGCCGTCCTGGATTAGCCTTTGCGGACTGCACAGGCTAATCCGGGACGACACTTTACGCACATGCATTAAGTCCGGTTTTCCCACGACACTCCTCATATATTTTAAACTTTTCATATTAGGGCCCGTCTTCACCAACCTATTTATTCTGAGAAAAGACTAAGAATAAAGAATATTCTTGAAACTGTTCTGTTTTGAGAGCGCCGTAAATTTGAATATTGCTTTGCGTTTACCAACTCTAATTAGGCCCCCCCCCCAAAAAAAATAAATAAATAAATAATAATAATAAAATAGTCCCGTTTCTGGTCTCCCGACCGACCCTTTACTTTTGCTGCCGAACGTACATATGTTTGGTCCAAAAATAATAAAGACTGAAAAAGACTGCAAAAGACTGTTACCGTCAACAACACAAACCATCATAAAAAATATTTAAAAAAAATAAAAAATTCCCTACCTACCGACCCTTATTTTTGGGGGGCAGGAGACCAGAAACGGAACTTTTTTTTGCCTTACATCATTCTTTATTTAAAACGATTTGTTGATGGTATATACGAGGAATATTAATAGATCTTAACAAAGTTTTGTATTTAAGTTACATTTTTAGAGAAATATTTGTCCACCCTAAACTGAGAAACTGTATTTTTAAATATAGATAGATTTAATGCACCTATTAATATTTTTCCCTCCCGGGGGGGGGGGGGGGGAGCGGCGGGCTGACCCAGGGGGATTTGACAAATTTTATTTTTTGGGGTCTAATTCCCTACCCTAGAGTGGCAGATGCTATTTGGCTATCAAATGGCCCGGGAGCCTGTATTAGCGGGATCTAAAATCCGACCAAAGTATATTTCCCCGGGACCCGGAATCATTCGGTGTGTCAATTTCCCGCCTGTCGGGAATCGCTTTCAGTTTAAAGTCCCGTATATGCCCGCCGCTCCCCCACATGTATATTGAAGGTAAACTTAATGGAAATATAGGGATTAGTGGAAAAGGAGTTTATACAATCTGACAAAAAAAATCTTTATATAATTTAAGTTGTGTTTGTTTGACCCGTTTTTTATGTTTAAATTTCGTCGCCAAATGGTGAATCTTGTTTAATTATAGTTTGCACATAGTTTGTTATTTCCATTTCGACGTGAGTTCAATACCCAGCCTGAGTTTTTGTTTTCCCGAGCATTTTTGTTTTATCGATAATCCCATAATTCAGTACTTTATTCATACTTAATTTAATGTAAACGCTTTATATTGCTCGTTTATGTAATATTTTAACATGAAACGCACAAATATCCGTTGTTAAATTGCCAATAAACAACTCGAACAAGTAGTTCCGAAAGTGTAATCAAAGAATATGCTGTCTGGTTATATAAGAATCGAAATAATTATCGCTTTATCGTTGTTTATCTGTAAATAAACTACGTTTTTTTTTCGTTCTGATGCTCGTATATTAAACCACTCGGGCTAACGCATCAGAACTCAAATCGTTGTTTATTTACAGATAAACAACTCAAAATCGAAAATTATTTTGTATTTTATAATATAATGACGTTTGCGTTGCTATATATGTTATCAGTTTATGTAGTCATTGTCCATTTAATTTATTAACAAAATTTAAACAAGCTTGTAAAGTATAGTCGTTTTTATATTATGTGTGTTTATGTTTTTATATTTATATGCAATAAATAGATGTTCTAACTTTTTATTTACTTTTACCTATATTTACTAATTACTATTCATTACTTTTACTGAACATTTATTTCGTTGTTTATGATGATTTAGGAGGGTATTAAACAATCGGGCTTAGTATCAACATCTAGAAAGTAGGTCTACGTATTTGTATCCCCAATATATTACCCATGTACATGACTATAACGCTTTTATATCACCCCAAGTCAAAATGTATAGTGTGAGCTCATCAAATAAATTAAGTACTGCAGTATATTGTCCACGAACCCGTATAATCTTGAAAGCCGAAAATTACACTTGTTGATCGTGTCTAGCATGCGGTTAATGCCCGCAAATTTACGGCGTACCTACCGATACTTCTACATCGCCCAGCGAGGTGTTACATATTGATGTTCACTGAAAACTTCTGCTCATCTGCCAAGTACAGACAAATGTTTGTCATTATCGGCAGACTGTCTAAGACTATTGTGCTAATCTTATTAATTGCCTCACTATGTTCGACTAATTACTTGCAACCCGCCATTATCTACACGCTCGCTGTCTAAAGGGTACAGTCCTGTCTTGCACGTGGTGCACGCGACCTCAGTCCAAGCAAGTGATGATTCCTTTTTAGTTCTTTAATTTATTTGCATAAATAGAGAATTCATGAACATGTCAACACTTTCAAGAAAATATGAAGCCTTTCGCGAAAAAATATTACAATCTTTAAATAGTTATCGTATGCAGTTCAAAGACCTAATGATACATTTTCCATTAAGTACGGTGACTGTAAGTGAAGTGGACAACGCAATGTTTTCATGAAAACTGCGTTTACGCAAAGTTGAAACTTTTCTTGAAAATTAGTCAAATTTTCATAAAAGGTATCTGGCTGTCTTCTGCCACCATACTAAATATGTGTATGTCTAGTTATGTAGGAAACAATTCGACAGTTGCGTTCACATAAATAACTTCGCTGCCTTTAGCCGAACTTAATGACAGTCCACACAATCAGAATTATTTATGTTACAACGAGGCCAAGTATAGTAATAATGTCAATACATGTCGAGTTTAAATAACCCACACAATAATTTACAATTGTATATAATACCATTTCCATACGTGCAGTCCGCACAGGCTAATTCGGGACGGCACTTTCCGCTTTTATGGTATTTTCTGTTTCAAGGAGGTCTCTTCTAAACATAAATCTACTGTAGGCGGAAAGTGCCGTCCCGGATTAGCCTGTGCGGACTGCACAGGCTAATCCGGGACGACACTTTACACACACACATGCATTAAGACCGGTTTTCTCACGACGAGCCACAAATAATGTTTTATGCAAATACGATTTGAGTAATTATATATAATAAAATTGCTATTATAATATTGTATGTTTAATAATTGTCCCGGAACATATTATTTAACAAAGCTTTTATTCATACAAAGCAGTCAGAAGAAAGAATAACTTCTGAGCCCAGTTGCTCAAAACTTTAACGGCCGATTAAGCTAACGTTAACGTTATTAAGTTAACGTTAGATGTAAATGCAATTAATATTACAAGCAACTGGCTTAGGAATGATTTGAATATTATTTGAGCATACCAATTTATTTGGAATAAACGCAGAGTTTAAAATTTTTACAGTTATTTTACATAAATAACTTAATCCAAAAGTTAACGGCTGTTAAGCTTAATTGGCCGTTTAAGTTTTGAGCAACTGGGATTGTGCTTGAGGTCGATTATAATGATTATTGAGATAGTAAATCATGCATTTAATACATTAATTAATTAATTAATTAAACGTTTATTTTGTTTCGAAACCTTCTGTGCGACCTGGATAAGCAAACATTTCATTGACAAAATATTGCGAAATGAATTTCAAATAACAATAAATTGCCCATACATAGAAGTTCTCCGATTATTTTTTGTTCTTTCTAAACGATATAATTATTATTATCACTATGTGGTCTCGTAATAAACTTCCCTATCAGATACAGATTTTGTCGAGGTGTGCAAGCCTTAGATTGATCCTATAGATGCAAGTAATTAATTCACTAAAATTGGTGTTGATCACGCGCCCAATAGCGATTCAATTAAGCGATGCTTATCTAGCATGGGTATAGTGGATTAGAGCGATGGTTTCTGCTGATATCATGTTTTTAGCAGGCTCCCCCGCGTCTATCTCCTAAAACAGAAGCGTGTTAGGTCAGCATGGTGTCACCTGATCGCTGATTGGCCAGCGCTGTCCACCAGTTGCACGCGCTCGTATCGATCAGCCAATCGCAACGTGTGGTTGCCGTGGGGGTCGCGGCTGCAACAGTCGTAGAAAGTCGGTAATTTCCGCTAATATACGTTTCTTTCTTACTTACTTCAACCGATAAGCCTCGCGATACGATCATCGGTTTACGGAAGGTTACGAGCGCTGGCGATCGGAAGATCCGGAAATATCACGTGGGGTTAAGCGATATTGAATCTTGTATAAAAGACGGAGCCCGGCCCCAAAATCATAAGAGCATCCGCTGTTTCACAGGCACAGGGTAAGTGGAATTTTGTTGTTCATGACGGACTTTTTATTTTCTTGTGTGCATTTTTTTCTCTCGTGTCTATACATACATGTTTCTGCGGAATAATTCTTGATCATGATCATGTATATTACTTGTATTTGGATATTAGAATGCAGACGGAGCTACTTTCTTGTAGCGTTGGTAGTTTTATTATTATAATAGTTTTACTATTTTTCTATTATTATTTCACATGGCTGCAGTTTATAGTGTTAAAATTGATTTCATTATATTATTAATTTTTATGCAACAGAAAATACACTGACAGAACTATGTATGTATATAGTATATAAATATGGTTTCCGATGTAGGCGATACCCGTAAATTAAATTACTAATGTCCAATAATGTTTTTGAAATTACAAAACGGGTTTATTTTCATAATTTCTGGTGGAAATATCTCAAAATGACAAGATGACATATCTCAAAATGACAAGCAGTGTTTCAAACTCTAAACTTAAGGAAATATTGTGAAATGGCCGGTTAACAACAACAACAACAACAACAACAAACTACTTTTTATTTCTTTTCGTCAATCTACGTTGCAATATTTTATGAATTCTGCACGTTTACACAATCATTTACTTTTCCAGTGAAAGGGACGTTCTTACAACACAGCTCTCCGAACTTCTTTTGTTTTTCGTGTTTACGGCGACGGGTAACCAGTAGCAACCAACATGTCTGACTTCTCAAGCGACCCCGACTTCAAGTACCTGTGGGTGGACCGGAAGAAGGTCATGCAGGTACGGTGTAAATATTTTCCATAGATTCTTTCGTTAAGCGCTGTCGCTATCATCCTCCCGATCCGTATTTATATGGTAGTATTCTTATGCATCATCCATCTAATTTATTAGCAACCATTATTTCAGAGGGTATACATTCCATAGGTGCTTGGTTGTTCAACAAATAAAAAATCATTTTCCTATATATATAAATGCACAAGGTAGCTCACTCGCCATTTTCTATCGTAACGAAAGTCGATTGGCTGGTTTCAATGTATAAAAATACACGTTTGGTTCCCGAAATCTACATAGCCCATGCATTTAGGACCGGGTACTACTTAAAATTATAACCAGTCAATCTGTCTCAATCAACTTCCGTTACGATAGAAAATGGCGAGTGAGCTACCTAGTGTCTATTTATTCTATACGGGATAGGATTATTTTTTACTGGATAAACAACCAAGCGCCTATGATAAATTCACGCTTTTCAAATTTTAATCAACCGTTTTCCATGGAAAGCATACGTCATTGCTAAAATAAAACAGAATTTCGTTGCATTATTTTATATACGTTAAGATTACGGGAATTTTTTTGGAATTTTAAGCAATGGGTTTGTGAACTAGGCAAGCATGCGCAAAGCCAAATATGATATACCATAGCTATAATTTGTTACTACGAATTTTATTAACCACTATTCTACTTGGTGTGCATCTATCAATGTGTACGTGCAGTCCGCACATGGCCTTTGTTTTCGAACGTACCGACTAGGAGATTCATTCATGACAGGAACATAGTAAACGTTAGTTTTCATTGTAATTGCAGAATTGCAGAAATATAAATTTTCGCCACAATTCTCGTTGTTTATCGACCAGTGAACAACTATTTGTTGGTCTCGTTCCGCGGTTATTAAACAACGTTGGCTTGGTCACACTTTGTAGTTAATATTAAGCTGCAGAATATTGCATGAACAATAATCTAATTTGAGCTAGATCTAATAGTTTTTCTTATTTATTGAAGACACAAAATTATTAATATTGCCCATTGCGCATGACAGGAAATGGCCGGCTTCGACGGCAAGAAGGCGTGCTGGGTGCCGGATGAGCAGGAAGGGTTCACGCGCGGAGAGATCGTGTCCTCCAAAGGAGACGACATCACCGTCAAGGTCCTCAGGTCCAACGAGGTAATCTCCCTTTACTGGTGTTTAAATTTAGACGTTTTGCTGATTTGTTTATTAAAAAATGTACAATATCGTAAAGCAAACTTCTAGTATCTTAAAAAGAATATTATACAAAACCCTTTGGTTGGTAATAATGACAAGCCGGCATTCTCGATAACACGAATCTCCGTTTTCAGGTATAGTTATAGTATAAAATGGTTTCAAAACTCTTGTCTAGAAATTTGCTATTGATAATTGTAGTCGGATTAAATGTAGTTACATGCCCATTCACTGTTACACGCATATTTCCTTATTCAGATATGATTTATATCAAAATGTCAACCTTTATCCGGACTGTATTAATTCGGATACAATTCCGCACCCTTATTCGGATATTTATTAATTCGGATACTTTATTTTCTTTTCACAGAGCAAGACCTTTAAGAAGGACGATCTTCAGCAGGTGAACCCTCCCAAGTTCGAGCAGTGCGACGACATGGCCAACATGACCTACTTGAACGAGGCCTCTGTGCTCAACAATCTCCGAGGCCGTTACGTCAACGGCTTTATCTACGTAAGTGACGTCAATTAATGAAATACTCGCATCATAGATAACGGTACAAATTGTATTTGATCTACATTGCGTTTTCATTAAAAATACATATATAAACCTTATAAAAAGAATACTTCACACAGTAACCACTATTGTTTCACATTATTCCAGATCGCTTTAAATAATGATATTTTAATGTTCAATAATATTATAGTGTATATACGTATGGAACAATAAAAATAATTATTACAAGTACCCGTGAACTAGTTTAAAGATAACAAAATATCACTCAACTGTTAATGCTTGCAATTTCGAGTGTCCGAGCTAATGTCCCTTGATATTGTGCAGACGTACTCCGGTCTCTTCTGCGTGGCCGTGAACCCCTACCGTCGTCTGCCGATCTACCTGGACTCCATTATCGCCAAGTACCGCGGCAAGAGGAAGATGGAAATGCCGCCCCACTTGTTCGCCGTCGCCGACTACGCTTTCCAGAACATGTTGCAGGGTAAGTAACTCAGTTTAGATTTATTTTTACAAAAATGCATTAGTTACTTCCCTTTGTAAGGTATTTTTTCCAATCGTATGTGGTTGCGGCGCTTCTAAGAAACTATAATTTCCTTTCTTGCAAAAAATAGAACTGGTACCAACTGACTTAATCGTATGACTTTTGTATGCTGTAGATCTACGTGTATGTATTTGTTTTGGCATTTCATTGCACAGATATTTTATCAAACTTCACGAAAATAACGCTCTTTCAGAATATTCGTTACTTTTATGAAAGGAAATATTTTAAATATGGTTCCCATAGGTATTACGCCTCCCTTATAGCCAATACTTTTCAGAATCTGTGCTCATCGTATTTTAGTTAACCTTGTTATTTCGTATGCTGTATGGTTAAATAGCTGTTAATATATCTGGAGTCATCAATAGAACATGTAACCTCAGCTAAATAAGCGTTGCGTAGCAACCACTAATAATTAGTACGCACGTCTTACAGTGATGTCATTTTAGTATATGTTCATTGAGCACAGTTAATGATAAAACCTTCATACCCGAGACATATGGCTAAGGTTATGCGTTTGGGAACAAAAGCTCGAAACAATTACGATCCGCAATAACGTAGTAATTAGGCCCGCCGACGTGGGCATATCAACAGGGTATACGCACTTACAGCGTAATTAACGCTAATTGCCTACACGTGGTCGTGGCATTTATTGTATCTCGTGGGAGTACAGTAATATAAATGTATGTAATGCAAAAATATAAACAATCATGAAGCTTTTACATGTATTCGGGTACAATCTGGTTACATCTCATGGCCGCGCTAGCTATCTCTGCCAGAGAACATACGAAATTAATTATCACTTAATTGATTGTGCGATGCGTAAATTATTTAGCAGATCATTAGACTGATGCAGTTTCTGTCAAATATCGAATTCATCATATATAATGTTACTTTTCTCCTACTTTGCTCTGTGTAATCTTGTCATTTTGATCTTGCCAAGACAGTACATGAAATCTCTCCCAAGGAAATGTAACTTGGTAAGATAAAACACGATAGGGATGTGTCGACCTTTACATTTCACATACAGTTTCAGCAGTTTGTTTTCAGGGACAAAAATTAGTCTATATAGAAGATCATATATGATAATGATGACAAAAAGCTTGATTTTGAATAAATTATTGAATTTAAATATACGGTTTTCAATAAAAGTTATTATTTGTTTATGTTTTATTATTTCCAGATCGTGAAAATCAGTCCTGCTTGATTACGTAAGTTATGCGAAGCTAGGGAAAGATCTAAGGCAAAATAGCAGGGCGCAGCACCCTGTTCCTTTTCGGTTCCCCCCTGCTGCCCCTCTGGGCCCCTTAACACAGAAATGTTGAATATCATTTAAAATTTAATATATTCAATGACGAGGGAATAGGCAATGCTTAAAAACCTTAAACATAAAACTCATTAAAATCCTGGAAGAAGCAAAATAATAGAACATGTCAACAAACCGGTTCGGCTTTCCACCCTGCTCCTTTTTAGCAGCACCCTGTACCTTTTGTGATCCTAGATCTTTCCGTACGAATACATATACTAATCAAACTTCTAACGCACAACATATTCACAGCTCATTTTAATACATAGGAAAACGCATGGGAAAAACAAGAGGGGTCACTGTTCCTTTGGACCACTTTTGTTCTTTCCATGCGTACTGAAGAGGGGGACATAACCGTTATTGACCTGTGTTAATTTTATTATGTCCCTTGTGTGCGTTATTGAGTCATTCCTCATTGTGTACACTGTTAGGCGCAGTTTTACTACTGGAACATGCATACTTATAACAATATCGTGTTTTGATTACCTGTAATTGAATGTTACTATCTTTGTTATGTAATATAAGGAGCTTTGAATATGTGATGCGTTAGGAGTTTTGAATAGAACAGAACAGAACAGAGCACGTGTTTTATTATGACTTGCACCACGTACAACGTCAATATAACAATACAAACAAAATATAATAGTAAACTAAGTCACGTTATACAAAATGGATGAATAGATCGGGTATATATAATCATACATCTTTATATGGAACATACATGAAAACATAATAGCACTATGCTATATTATTTGAATATATTTATCGATATTGATATTTTACGATTTATTTATTTGTATTAAAAATTCCTAATACTCAAAAATTTGAGTGATATTTGTATTTTATAAGGATGAACATATAGCTAGTGAAATGGTTTAGCTACTGTTATAACATTACACATTTAACATGAGATTTCTTTTATTTAAGTTGTATTTAATAAACAGAGAAATTTTGATAAACTTGGTCCTGTCGCTTACGTGCGACTTTTCGGTAATTCATATTTTGAAAAAGTAAATTTAACACTCATATTGTGAAATGTCTTTTTCTATGAGCATATTTATAGTTAACGTATAGTTTCTTTGATCGGAGGCATTTTCTATGAGCATATTTATAGTTAAGGTATAGTTTCTTTGATCGGAGGCATTTTCTATGACCATATTTATAGTTAAGGTATAGTTTCTTTGATCGGAGGCATTTTCTATGACCATATTTATAGTTAAGGTATAGTTTCTTTGATCGGAGGCATTTTCTATGACCATATTTATAGTTAAGGTATAGTTTCTTTGATCGGAGGCATTTTCTATGACCATATTTATAGTTAAGGTATAGTTTCTTTGATCGGAGGCATTTTCTATGACCATATTTATAGTTAAGGTATAGTTTCTTTGATCGGAGGCATTTTCTATGACCATATTTATAGTTAAGGTATAGTTTCTTTGATCGGAGGCATTTTCTATGACCATATTTATAGTTAAGGTATAGTTTCTTTGATCGGAGGCATTTTCTATGACCATATTTATAGTTAAGGTATAGTTTCTTTGATCGGAGGCATTTTCTATGACCATATTTATAGTTAAGGTATAGTTTCTTTGATCGGAGGCATTTTCTATGACCATATTTATAGTTAAGGTATAGTTTCTTTGATCGGAGGCATTTTCTATGAGCATATTTATAGTTAAGGTATAGTTTCTTTGATCGGAGGCATTTTCTATGGCCATATTTATAGTTCAGGTATAGTTTCTTTGATCGGAGGCATTTTCTATGAGCATATTTATAGTTCAGGTATAGTTTCTTTGATCGGAGGCATTTTCTATGACCATATTTATAGTTCAGGTATAGTTTCTTTGATCGGAGGCATTTTCTATGACCATATTTATAGTTCAGGTATAGTTTCTTTGATCGGAGGCATTTTCTATGACCATATTTATAGTTCAGGTATAGTTTCTTTCATCGGAGGCATTTTCTATGACCATATTTATAGTTAAAGTATAGTTTCTTTCATCGGAGGCATTTTCTATGACCATATTTATAGTTAAGGTATAGTTTCTTTCATCGGAGGCATTTTCTATGACCATATTTATAGTTAAGGTATAGTTTCTTTGATCGGAGGCATTTTCTATGACCATATTTATAGTTAAGGTATAGTTTCTTTGATCGGAGGCATTTTCTATGACCATATTTATAGTTAAGGTATAGTTTCTTTGATCGGAGGCATTTTCTATGAGCATATTTATAGTTAAGGTATAGTTTCTTTGATCGGAGGCATTTTCTATGACCATATTTATAGTTAAGGTATAGTTTCTTTGATCGGAGGCATTTTCTATGACCATATTTATAGTTAAGGTATAGTTTCTTTGATCGGAGGCATTTTCTATGACCATATTTATAGTTAATGTATAGTTTCTTTGATCGGAGGCATTTTCTATGACCATATTTATAGTTAAGGTATAGTTTCTTTGATCGGAGGCATTTTCTATGACCATATTTATAGTTAAGGTATAGTTTCTTTGATCGGAGGCATTTTCTATGAGCATATTTATAGTTAAGGTATAGTTTCTTTCATCGGAGGCATTTTCTATGACCATATTTATAGTTAAGGTATAGTTTCTTTCATCGGAGGCATTTTCTATGGCCATATTTATAGTTCAGGTATAGTTTCTTTGATCGGAGGCATTTTCTATGACCATATTTATAGTTAAGGTATAGTTTCTTTCATCGGAGGCATTTTCTATGACCATATTTATAGTTAAGGTATAGTTTCTTTCATCGGAGGCGTTAAACATTTTGCATGCAGTCCGATATACGTAAACTGTGTGGTGAATATGGCTTTTTTTTTTTACCCCCTCCCGCCCCCTCCTAGATTGTTTTGGAGATGTAAACGGAAACCAACACATTTTATTTGCCTAACTATCCAATAAACAAATTATTTGGAAAACCAGTCTTGCTTGATTACGTTAGTTCAACGAAGTTATATACAATGTGTATGTAACGAAATAAACCCGAACGCTGGATGAGCCCATGGCATATTTTCCCACTAAAAAGCGATTGCCCAACAGAAAACTAGCTAAATGAATTACATGAGATGTTTATTAATGCGTTTGTTATATGGAGCAGGCAATGCATTTGTCCTTAGTCTTTAATGCCCATGGTGCTTATTAACTTCCTTCTCAATTGTGACATGGCTTCTTATTTCCAGTTCTACGTGACAGGCCAGTATTTTGCTTATTAACTTACCACTTAGTCGCGAAATGCCGTCAGATTACTTATTTACCTGACAGTAGGTAGTCTTGTGCTTATTAACCGTCTAATTACTTGCTCTACCCGACAGTGGCGAGTCTGGTGCCGGAAAGACTGAGAACACCAAGAAGGTCATCATGTACTTCGCCAAGGTCGCCGCCGCCCAGCAGAAACAGGCCGGGGCAGAGGATCACGGCGACAGCAAGAAGGTAATGCCTTACACTCTACCCCCGGGATTCACGTCCATACCTTTGCATAGATATACGCATATATTGAGCGTACTTTGAATACAATATTGCATACAGAAAAGACCTTGCTGATACTGACAGCTATGATAAGACATTTAGTAAAACGTAATTTAAAGCATTCAGTATACTGTTTTAGAATGGTTAGAAATCCAATCTATGATCCCTTCCTCATGTTCGCAGAAAGATATTAATTACCTACCTGCTCACTTCCTTCTGTTGTCTGTGAGATATCCATTACTTACCAGTCAGTGTTCTGTTCTGTTCGCAGGGCTCCCTGGAGGACCAGATTGTGCAGGCCAACCCTGTCCTCGAGGCGTACGGTAACGCCAAGACCACCCGTAACAACAACTCCTCGCGATTCGTAAGTGACTCCTGCTACATTTGATGTGTCACACAGTGCATTGGCCCCTCCTATACCGCACTCTAACAAATGGCCTTTATATCTAAGCATAACACATTTCTAAAATACCTATGCTACAATATTTTGTATCCCGGTAAAATGGTTTAAACACATGAGATATTTATTTTATTGCCATGTTTGCATCTTATTTCACAATGGACTGCAAGAAACAATAAAAATGAAAGTATAAGCCTGCTGAGGTGTTCACTGATTAAATATGAAATTTTTAAGTGTGTCTACATACCCAGATCTTTGTTTGTTCATACAATATGTAAATTCTGGATCTCCTTTCCGACTTTTCAAAGTTTAAACCCTACTTTTCTTGAGCATCTGTTGCTATTCCATTGACTTGAAATCTTTTCAAACGTTTAACGATTAAGTACACTTAACTCAATCTGTTGCTATTCCATTGACTTGAAATCCTTTCAAAAGTTTAACGATTAAGTACACTTAACCCAATCTGTTGCTATTCCAGTGACTTGAAATCCTTTCAATAGTTTAACGATTACGTACACTTAACCCAATCTGTTGCTATTCCATTGACTTGAAATCCTTTCAATAGTTTAACGATAAAGTACACTTAACCCAATCTGTTGCTATTCCATTGACTTGAAATCCTTTCAAACGTTTAACGATTACGTACACGATTAAGTACACTTAACCCAATCTGTTGCTATTCCATTGACTTGAAATCCTTTCAATAGTTATCGATTACGTACACTTAACCCAATCCTTTTAATTTGTTTATTGGAAAGTGATATATTTATGAAATAATTTTCGAGTTATCGTTGTTTATGGGCCAACAAACAACGATTTGGAGTTTTGATGCGTAGGAATTTAACCACGGGGGCGTTAGCCACGCATCAGCACAACAAAGAGTTGTATATTGTATAAACAAAGATAATGCGAAACTTATTTCGATTTTAACATGATCTGATAAATATTATTGCAACTGTAAAGAGAACTACATTTTACTATGCTCCGCTCAGAATCGGGACTACTTTTTGCGTTGTTTATTGGGTAGTTTAACAACGATACTTTTTTCCTCTGTCTGTAGAAAAATCAGCTAGTATCATGTTAGAATATGTCTTATAATATGCTCCTGCACCTGTCCTCCTTACAAGGTTTATTTCCGTACATTTTCAAAATTTAAGTGCAATGCATTTCGTGGAAACGTTTAAAACCGAAATACTAGCAACGCTATTTCATTCGATGAGAAGTATACATTAACATAACTACATAAGACCATAAATATACGGCTTCAAATGCAACAAATGATAAATTATAGTCTACAATTTCACTTAAAGCACTTTTAAGCAACATTCCGTTGAAATTCCAATGCTTCTTAATGTATATAATACCGTAGAAATATTTGAGGCGTGTCGTGTGAAAACCAGGCTTAATGCATATGCGTTAAGTGTCGTCCGCACAGGCTAATCCAGGACGGCACTTTCCGCCTACAGTGGATTTGTGTTTAGAAGAGACTTCCTTGAAACAGAAAATACCAGGAAAGCGGAAAGTGCCATCCTGGATTAGTCTGTGCGGACTGCACAGGCTAATCTGCGATGACACTTTACGCACATGCATTAAGCCTGGTTTTCCCACGACACGCCTTATTTATAAAATGACATTGCCGTCATTTAGAACGTATTAAAGATGATTTTTCCATCAGTAAGAGTATATTTTAAATATAGAACGAAATGCAGGGCGTTTAAATGGCGAATATTGGTTTATTCCATTCCCTCTTATTCGACATATTCCTGTTGTTTGTAGCCGCACATACGAGGCAGCACGTGTCGCACGTGTTCTCTATGCACGTGAATGTGACCACGTGACGCGTAAGTACAGGTGTGCACGTTGTGGCAATGTTGTGGCGATATTGTCCATTGTACAAAGAACTGTTCAACAAAGTTGCGTCGCATATCTTCTTTTCAGTGTATGCCTTTGCTTAATATGTTTTGACACAATTATTGTAATAATAATAATAATAATAATAATAATAATAATAAGCAATTCATATTGGTGCTCGTAAACAACAGAAGCTACATACATTATTTGCTACTGATAATTGTTATAATTCTTGTGTTTAAGTCGGTTTATAAAAAACACTGAACGTAAAGAAAACACCAAGTTTTAAAGTGATTTAAAAACACGAAAAAGGTCCTATGTCGAAGTTTGTATACCGGTACTTGTATACAGTTAGTATGCGTTATCAATAAATTATTGCTAATTATCCCTTTTCCGACTACTCCAGGGTAAATTCATCCGTATCCACTTCGGACCTTCGGGCAAGATCGCCGGAGCTGACATCGAGCACTGTAAGTTCTCCTTGCATAATATATAACACTAATCACCTCCGCCACAGGGTTAAGTTTTTGTTACTGTGGGTATGTTTGTTTGTTTCCTGTTTGTTTGTAAGCAACTTTACGCAAACAGTTATAAATGAATTTGTATGGACTTTTCTGTTGGAAATGGGACAATGAACAAATGGTTAAGAGTTTGGTATCGATCCGGATCACCGTCAGGATCCATGATTCTTTATTATTGGAATATAAGCAAGGGAGATAACACACCATTGGCATGTGTAATTTGTTAATGGTTACCTGTCTTGGCGGAGGTCCGCGCTGTCCAAGTGCTTTCTAGTTAAATAATAATTCACGATCATAAATTACTGTTTAATCTCTATTCAACATAATATTCATGAACAACGTAATCTTCCGTATTCAACAAACAGCCAAACGCTAGTCTGAAATATGCTCATACATCATAAACACATTTGTGCACGTAAATCTGCCTCAGTATGGATACTTCTCGTTCCTAATATTAATAAATGTATACTTAAATGTATAACTATTCAGAAATTACATGTTAATAATGTCATGTCTAATATATATTTTATCCAGTCAGATTGGGCATTGGTCGTTGTGGCAGCTATTATCAGTCTGTAAAATTAAACTATACAAAAAATGAAAAGCAATATACCGTAGGCGTACGGAAAATTTACCCAACATTGTATCTTTTTTGTTAACTTTGACAATGTTTTTGACTACGATAATAGTTTTTGGCATTGATTATGTTCTTTAATGTCCTTCTTACGAGACAAGTGTAATTTTTACAGACCTGCTCGAGAAGTCTCGTGTGACTTACCAACAGTCGGCGGAGAGAAACTACCACATTTTCTATCAGATCCTCACCAATGTGTTTCCCAAGTACCATGGTAAAACACCTAATGTTTTGTCCTGCGTGCTCCGTAACGCCCGCACGCTAAAGGCTAGACCCGGTCGGGTGGCGATGCATTAAGACACGGCGTTACGTCTATTTGTTGTTTGTATTGTACGTAAACCCGTTTCGTTTTAAGATTTGCTGGAAAAGTCCAGAGTGACCTACCAGCAATCCGCAGAGAGAAATTATCACATTTTCTACCAGATTATGACACCCGTTTTCCCGAAAGTTCACGGTAAATTAATCAAATCAAATTATAAGATTATACACGTATTATAGTATTTATATACAAGTATTCTTAGCGTTGTATTGCTTCTTTTATTAATTCCATGCGTTATTTTGAATTAGCAGAACATACATAAATTAATAGAAACACCAGTACAAATGCCATACATTCTTAAAAATACATATTTTTTTTGTTTTACGTTGTATTATGGGCGTAAACTCTAAATGTTTTAAAACTGAATTCATTAGTAGGTCATTAATACATTTAAGCAACAATTACAGAGACTATTTACGTTTGTCTACACATGTTGTAGAAGCACATACAATCATTAACGCAACTGTGTACTTGTTTAACATTTAAATAAGACGGACTATTTTCCCTCCACAGAGATGTGCCTTGTGACCCCCGACCCGGGACTGTATTCCTACATCAACCAGGGTGTACTCACCGTCGACGGCATTGACGACACCGAGGAAATGAAGGCGACGGACGTAAGTTAAAGTTTTACTGGTTTTACACATCACTTGTGTTTTACATATATTTATAACTATATTTGCAAATACCGATATTTAGCTATACCAGTTTCACTGACGCAATTTCAACTTTACGCCGCCAAATGCCTGTAACATATCATTACTGTTTTACTTGTTTTTTCAATATATCGCAGCAAATAGTGAGTTTCCCACATACTGTGTGTATAGTGGTTTTTGTTTATGCAATTTCACTTCAACACACTTTACGCCGCTAATTGTTTTTTTGTAGTCAGCCTTCGACGTTCTCGGCTTCACCCAGGATGAGAAGAATAGCATGTACAAGTGCACCGCCGCCATCTTGCACTTTGGTGAGATGAAGTGGAAACAGAACCCCAGAGAGGAGCAGGCCGAGGCCGACGGAACCGCCCGTAAGCTGTTTAGTTATCTTATATTATGCAGCATATAAATTAAACCATTATTGGTTCCTTGAATACCATTAACCGTTATTGATAACCCAACCATCACATATTCTTTCTTTATAAATTACAAGGTTTTATACGGAAGTTTTTCCAAACATGTTACAATAAATATTATGTTTTGGTACATTTGTGTATATTTTACAGTCAACTACTTTTAGTTAAACAATTTATTCTTCTCATAATTCAGAAGCCGAGAAGGTTGCCTTCCTTCTGGGCATCAACAGCGGTGACCTGCTCAAGGGTCTGCTGAAACCCAAGATCAAGGTCGGTACCGAGTTCGTGGTCCAGGGCCGCAACAAGGAGCAGGTGACGTACTCCGTGAGCGCCCTGGCCAAGTCCCTGTACGACCGCATGTTCAACTGGCTCGTGAAGAGAGTCAACCAGACCCTTGACACCTTGGCCAAGAGAAACTACTACATCGGTGTGCTCGATATTGCCGGTTTCGAAATCTTCGACGTAAGCATGATTTGTGTTGTTGGTTTTTTGAACAGTTTAATTATTATGTTCGTTTTACCAAATATTATTTTCCAGTTGTCTTGTATTGACGTTGTCCTTAACAGTACAACACTCGTCGAAAAATGTTTCCAACGGTATAAATGTACATTGAAAGCTTTCATCCCATATTCACCCTTCTAAAGTTTGTGAGCACGTCATGAAAATTGATCTTTCTGCTTCGCAGTTTAACAGCTTTGAGCAGCTGTGCATCAACTACACAAACGAGCGTCTGCAGCAGTTCTTCAACCACCATATGTTCGTCCTCGAGCAGGAGGAATACAAGAAGGAAGGCATCCAGTGGGAGTTCATCGACTTTGGTATGGACCTGCAGGCCTGTATCGAACTCATTGAGAAGGTAAGATGCACTATTGAGATTGCACTTCGGCTTTAAATGTCTTAAGCACTTTGCAATATGTTGTATCATTACGTATGGTAATTCTTAAAGATGTACCTGGCCATGGAAGAAGTTTGTTATCATTATCAGCGGTTTATATGTATATATAACATATTTTAAAACATGTACGATTCGCAGGTGCCAGATATATTTCATCTTCAAGCCGTATGGTTTTTGCATTGGCGTCACTTTGATCGTATTGTATTCTGTGGTACTAGAAGATGACACTGAATGTTGACGGTGTAAAGAATCATTTGTTTTAAACTAATAACAGTTAACCTTTTAGTAATATATAGGTGTCAGAAAGTGATGCCTATTGTCAAACGCGGCAAACGAGACATCTTTTTCGTTTAATCTTAATTGTAGCCCATGGGTATCTTGTCCATCCTCGAGGAAGAATGCATGTTCCCGAAGGCCTCCGACAAGACATTCGAGGACAAACTGAAGACCAACCATCTCGGCAAGTCCAAGGCCTTTGGAAAGGTGAACAAGAACCGCAAGGGTGGAGGCAACGCTCACTTTGAGCTGGGCCACTACGCCGGAGCTGTAAGTGTGGCAATATGTATGGATATACGTAGTGTTTATACGTGTTATAAGGTTGATAAAAGTTATTTGTCATCGATTTCACACGTTACATTTTGTCATTAACATAGTTACTTTAAACGTTTGTTTGTAACAAAAGGTCCCGTACAACATATCTAACTGGCTTGAGAAGAACAAGGATCCCCTGAACGAGACTGTCGTCGCTTTGCTTTCCGAGTCCAAGGAACCACTCGTCGGAGTGCTCTTCGAGGCCCCCAAAGGTATTTCATTCCTAATTCATTCTTAGCTTCTAACGTCAATTGATAGATCACAATATTTAAAATGATATAGTACCGTAGCTTATAGTAATATTCAACGTACATTAAATCTAAATTTTATAAAAAGGACCGATACGAATTTGTAAATCATCGCTTTCTCTTAATCATTAAATCATAGTAGTATCCGTTTATTGTGAACAGAGGCCGAAGGTGGTGGCAAAAAGAAGGCCAAGTCATCTGCTTTCCAGACCATCTCCGCCACTCACAGAGAATCTCTGAACAAGCTCATGAAGAACTTGTACAACACCCACCCACACTTCGTGCGTTGCATCATCCCCAACGAGTTGAAGACCCCAGGAATGATCGATGCCGCTCTTGTCCTCAACCAGCTCCAGTGCAACGGTGTGCTTGAGGGTATCCGTATCTGCAGAAAGGGATTCCCAAGCAGAGTCCTCTACGCTGAGTTCAAACAGAGGTATATCATCTCTGTCCATAAACATACATTTCATTGTTACTAATAGAAAGTATAAACAAGGATTGTTTTGCTCTTAATTCCGACTGATGATAATCAAACACTGTTTAGAGATGAGCTTCGATTTTTTGATAAACTCATTATCATGTGTATACAATAAAACATAATGTGTGTTATCGCTAAGAACCATTTGTTAATTGTCAACGCATATGATATTCTTCAGATACTCTATCCTGGCTCCCAACGCTATCCCATCTGGCTTTGTTGACGGCAAAGTTGTTACCGAAAAGATCTTGACCGCCATTCAGATCGACCCCAATGAATACAAGATCGGCAGCACCAAGGTGTTCTTCAAAGCCGGTGTCCTGGGTAACCTTGAGGACATGCGCGACGAGCGCCTCTCCGGAATCGTGTCTCTCTTCCAGGCTCATATCAGAGGTTATCTCATGCGCAAACAGTGCAAGAAACTGAACGACCAGAGGACAGCCCTGGCCTCGATCCAGAGGAACATCAGGAAATGGATGGTGCTAAGGAACTGGCAGTGGTGGAAACTCTACACCAAGGTCAAGCCTCTTCTGAACGCCGCTCGTGCTGATGACGAGGTGAAGAAGATGGAAGAAGAGTTTGCCAAGACTAAGGAAGAGCTCGCAAAGGTTGAAAGAATCAAAAAGGAACTGGAAGAGCGTTGCGTCCTTCTGCAAAGAGAAAAAGAGAATGCGGTTCTTCAGCTCGCTGCTGAGGGCGACACCCTCGGAGACATGGAGGAAACCATCGAAAACCTCACCAAGCAGAAGTTTGAATATGAAGCTCAGCTCAAGGAGATGGAAGAGAGGATCGCTGACGATGAAGGAAACGCTGGCAAGCTTGAAGCCCAGAGACAAGAACTTGAGGCTCAGGCTGCCAAGCTGAAGGAGAACATCCAGGGTCTCGAAGATTCCCTCAAGAAGGCTGAGCACGACAGACAGGTAGGTACTAATATGAGCTATGGAATTTTTAATAATACCTGAAGATGAACTGTGAAGCAGTATGCGTTTTAACATTAAGTAAATGTTATTTGAAGTGTTTATTGGACCAAATGGTTTGATGAGTTAAGTTTATATAAATTTTATTACCGAATCTGCAAGGAGTCGTTACCACTTATCTGTATACGCTTATTTGAAATCATTTCTCTGTAATTGTGTAATCCAGGTGAAGGACAACCAGATCATGACCCTGCAGGGAGAGATGGCTCAGCAGGACGAGCAGATTGGAAAACTCACCAAGGAGAAGAAGGCCCTTGACGAGACCGTCAAGAAGACCCAGGACGCTTTGAAGGCCGAGGAAGAAAAGGTGAACAACCTGAACAAGCTGAAGCAGAAACTGGAGAGCACTCTCGATGAGGTACGTTTAAATTCTTGTTGGGCAGCTTATTATTATCCTGCAATGTTGTAAACATGTTCGCTAAAGACACTGGTTTAAGTTTAAGTAAGGCATTAAAAAATAAGTTTGTAAGATGTTTACTAAATTTATCACCGCTACATTTTCTACATTGTTCTTATCGTTACACTTTTTGTAAGTAGATGTCTATAAAGAGTGGTTTAAAGAAAGAGAGTACAAGGTTACTGCTATAAACAAATAATTTCTTAAGTAGGGTTATTAGAAATTGACGAAATTCGATATGTATATAATATCTAAAATGTCAGATATATCTGTGTGTTTCACTAATGTAGAAAATAACATATGTATTTTTGTATTTCACCCAGCTCGAAGACAACTTGGAACGCGAGAAGAAAATCCGTGGAGATGTGGAGAAGGCCAAAAAGAAGCTGGAAGGAGATCTGCAGGCCACTCAGGCAACGGTCGAGGAATTGGAGCGCGTCAAGTCAGGCCTCGAGGGAGACATTAAGAAGTACGCAGGTTTTGTCACCAGATTACATTATAGTCACAACACTTGAGAATATGATATTGACACAGCGATATGAGCTCACTTGTATAGCATGTTTTATTTTATAAAAATATTGGAACATTAAGGACACAAGATATTACTTCTATTGTACTGAATTATTGCGTTAGTTGTCATTTGAAACGTAGATGCTATATTAGTTCAGGCAAATGTAAACCGGACATCAAAAGGTAACATACATCAGTCAACATGTTAAATATGTATTCTGATAACACTGTCCATGCACCTTTTTATTTAAGTAAATTGTAAAACACTAAACGTTGATGTTCTGTTGTGTTCCAGGAAGGAGAACGAGATCAAGACCCTCAGCCAGAAACTGGAAGAAGAACAAGGTCTTGTAGCTCAGCTCCAGAGAAAGATCAAAGATCTCCAGGCCCGCATTGAGGAGCTGGAGGAGGAGCTTGAAGCTGAAAGGCAAGCCAGGGCTAAGGTCGAGAAACAGAAGAGCGATCTCGCTCGTGAACTGGAAGACCTGGCCGAGGCTCTGGACGAGCAGGGAGGTCAGACTGCCGCCCAGGTGGAGCTCAACAAGAAGCGGGAAGCCGAGGTACAGAAAATGCGCCGTGATCTTGAAGAACAGAGCATGCAGCACGAGTCCACCATCGCCGCTCTCCGCAAGAAGGCACAGGACGCAAGCAACGAAATGGCCGACCAGATCGATCAGCTCCAGAAGGTCAAGCAAAAGTAAGTTTTAATTTCTTTAATTCCGCAATTGCAGCATTTAACACATCAGTCTGTGATATTTCTTCTTTGAGTTGAGGTTTATCATTCGAATAGCAAAATGGATATGCAAATAATGTTTCAATTTTCTTCCAAAAATCCTCAAACGAATATAAAATAATTGAAAGTGAGTATTTTTTCAAGGTAACATGTAAGGTTTACTTATTAATTATTATGTGTGTTCTTGTACAGGGTCGAGAAAGAGAAGGCCCAACTGAAATCGGAAATTGGTGATCTTCAGGACCAAGTCGTCAATGTCTCTAAGAAGGGCGTAAGTACTTTACAAGTAATTACATTTCAAACTTATCGAGTATTAACACAAACACAATGAATTGTTCAGTTCAGCAGTTACAATTAAATATGTATATTACATTTCAATTTGGTTACCTTTCGTCTTAATTAAGACTTTCTCATCTGGACTCGTACAAATTTATCTGCAGTTATATTATGATTTGCGTGCTTAAAAAGGAAGTACTTTAAAGAGTTAATTAATTGTTAATTAAAACTTTTCTCGCTATTCCAGGGCATGTCTGACAAGATGAGCAAACAAGTAGAGGCTCAGATCGCGGACCTGAACAACCAGCTGGACGAGAGCTCCCGCAACATCCAGGAACTGAACGCCACCAAGAGCCGCCTGCTGTCTGACAACGCCGACATCATTCGTCAGCTAGAGGAGGCCGAGGGCCGCATCAACGCCTTGAACAGGGAACGTTCAAACCTCCTCTCTCAGCTGGAGGAGGCCAAGCGCAACGTTGACGATGAGATCAGGGTAGGAGGAGTGGAAATCACTTTGCAAACTGAATGTTCGTTGAAACTGTATTGTATTATACACATGTGAATAGAACGTCTGTGTTTCATTTTAGCAGTTAGTATGCTTTTTAGGGGTGATAAATATTAATTAAGTGACATGAAATGATTTCAGGCTCGCCAGAAACTGTCCAGCGACCTGCGCAACGCCATGGCTGACATGGACGCTCTCCGTGAACAGCTCGAGGAGGAATCCGACGCTAAGACCGACCTCCAGAGGCAGCTGTCCCGCGCCAACGCCGAGGCTAACGCCTGGCGCGTCAAGTACGAGAGCGAAGGCATGGCACGCGCCGAGGAACTCGAAGACACCAGGCGTAAACTGTCTTCCAAGCTCCAGGAAACCGAGTCTGCTCTCGACGCAGCCAACAACAAGATCAGTGGCTTGGAGAAGAACCGCAGCCGCATACAGATGGAGCTCGAAGATGCCGTAGTGAACTCTGACCGTGCCAGCGCTGCTATGAACGCTTTGGAAAAGAGGAACAAGAACTTCGACAAGACCATCGCCGACTGGCAGCTTAAGGTTCGCTCCCTGCAGTCCGAGCTGGAAAACACACAGAAGGAGTCTCGCAGTTACTCGGCCGAACTGTTCCGCGTGAAGACCCAGTATGAAGAGGTCATCGTCACAGTAGACTCGCTAAGGAGAGAGAACAGCAACTTGAGTGGTAAGAAAGTGATGAATTTCAGTTAGGAAAGAAAGTAATGACATATACAACAAATATACGTCAACTTTGGTAGTGGTCCAAACTGATTACATTTAGTTATGAATTTTTGTCCATATATCAATGTTATCAGAATTATTCAGATATCGTAATCGTCATTTATTTTTCAGCTGAGATCTCCGACCTCACCGACCAGCTCTCCGAGGGAGGCAGAAGCGTGCACGAGGTCGACAAGATCCGCCGTCGCCTCGAGATGGAGAAACAGGAACTCCAAGCCGCCCTGGAAGAAGCTGAGTCCACTCTGGAACAGGAAGAGACCAAGGTAGCACGTGCTCAGCTAGAGATCACCTCAATCCGCACTGAGATCGACAGACGTATCGCTGAGAAGGAAGAGGAGTTCGAAAGCACAAGGTTGGTTCGCCTGGAAAACTATTAGACTACAAAATAGGGACCTAACAATATGTCATCGTTATTAAAACCGTTTGAAATTAGTACATCGTACTTTGAAAGTATTAGTATGTTTAAAGAATCTTAAATTATATTACGTTGGTCAAGGCAAAAGATAAGCGATATAACATTATAATCGACTTTAAATTATAACAGGACATTAACAAAATGGCAATTGTGTTAACAATTATGTATCAATATATTAACGTATTATATATTTTTTTCTAGGCGCAACAACGCCCGTTCCCTGGAGTCCATGCAGGCTACATTGGAGGCTGAATGCAAGGCCAAGGCTGAAGCCCAGAGAGCCCGCAAGAAGTTGGAATCCGACATCAATGAAATGGAGGCCGCTTTGGATGCCGCCAACCGTGCCAGGGCCGACATGGAGAAGAACGCCAAGCGCTTCCAGGAACAGGCTCGCGAATTCCAGGCCGCCATTGACGAGGAACGCCGCAAGACCTCCGAGGCTCTTGAGAACGTTTCTACAGCTGAGCGCCGCGTGACCATTGTGATCAACGAGTGCAGTGAGATTCGCTCCGCCCTCGAGTCCGCCGAGAGAGCGCGCAAGGGCGCCGAAAGTGAACTGGTTGAGACCAGCGACCGTGTCAACGAGCTGAACTCGCAGATGCAGAGCCTGGCCAGCGCCAAGAGGAGACTGGAAGCCGACATCAGCGCCATGTCCGCCGATCTTGAAGAGATGAGCAGTGAAGTTCGACGCGCCGACGATAGCTGCAAGAGGATGACCATTGACACGAACCGTCTGGTCGATGAACTGAGATCTGAGAAGGAACACTCTTCTCAGCTGGAGAGAATCCGCAGAAGTATTGAGACCGAACTTCGTGAGGTCACTCTTCGCCTGAGCGAGGCCGAGTCCAAGGGTTTGAAGGGAGGCAAGTCCTTCATCACAAAGTTGGAGACTAGAATTGTCGAGCTTGAGACCGAGTTGGACAGCGAACAGAGGCGTCACGCTGAGACCCAGAAGAACGCCCGCAAGGCTGACCGCCGTCTGAAGGAACTCGCCTTCCAGGTTGATGAGGACAGGAAGAACCAGGAGCGTCTTCAGGAGCTTATTGACAAACTGCAGAACAAGATCAAGACCTACAAACGCATGGCAGAGGAAGCCGTAAGTAGCGTTTTGATATCAAGATGTTAAGTTTGCAGTATTGTTTCTATAACATAAGATATGAAACCAGCTTTATTTAATAGTAGAAGAGAAACACTTATTTTATTCACATCTATATTTCAGACAATAACATAACTTATGTGACATTAACAAATATAGTTGTTTATTAAAATCGAAATTTTTTGTATTTTTGAGCTGATTGTTCTGAAATCTTTAATGAAACAACATTGTTTTATATCACAGGAGGAGGTTGCCGCCATCAACCTGAACAAGTACCGGAAGGTCACAGACGAGCTGGAGAACGCTGAGGACCGCGCTAACTACGCAGAGAACACACTGCAGAAGACGAAACTCACGCAGCGCAGCCAGTCCGCCACTCGTGCCTCAAGCACTAGCACAGTGGTAAGTACATTGTTCATCTCATGCTTCGTAGTGAGAGTGACTTTTTTGTCAAAACTCTATGTGTTCTAAATAAAATCATAGAACATACAGCGAATACACCATTCGAGCTTTTCTACAAACCTCCACAACTATTGTTAAAGGAATAACTTTCATAATAACATTCTATTATTTCATCTTGGTTGTATGGAACTGCCTTGTATTTTGTACGGAGTGGTAGTTTCCATAAACGTCAATCATGATTAAATTAAGCGAGTAATTTATCCAGTAATTGGACTCTGTTATCAAATGATTAAATACTATCTTAGATTACACAAAATAGCTGGTTGTAATGTTTGTAACGCACCTGGTAAATTGGACATTTTCCTTCTAACTTTATATTTTAAAAATTCAATCGGTGGTTACTGACAAGAAGATTTTTAAAGTTTTCAGTATAGACATATAAGGAAAAGGCCTCGCTTGTCTGGCGGCAATGTATTTTAACTTTTCACAATAATTTGCAGTATATTTCTTGTAGCAAGATATTCAAATCCTTTCAATTATTTACGCACATACATAATGTCAGCATCCCGATAATGTAACAGGACATTCACTTTTCAGTTTATTAACTTTGCATGCTTATGTAGCACGATTCGATTGGTTGAAATTAAAACAAGTGAACTCTGTTTTCAGGTGAGGAGGGTTGTCATCAAGGAGGTGTAAACCACGTGACTGGACCACGTGACGACGACGAACAGAACAAAGGGTGTGTATTTTTTTTAAGAATGTTAAGCTGTAGTGAAATTGACACGTTGTTTTGTGATTATTCAGTGTTAATTCAGTATTTAATTTTATTGACTAGTTAACTTCCTGCCTTTGTCT
The DNA here is from genome assembly GCA_027627225.1 of Congeria kusceri. Classification (NCBI taxonomy): domain Eukaryota; kingdom Metazoa; phylum Mollusca; class Bivalvia; order Myida; family Dreissenidae; genus Congeria; species Congeria kusceri. The sequence goes on along the minus strand of CM051040.1, from coordinate 30,845,645 downwards.
GAAAATTCAAAACAATTAATGGAAAATGCTCAACTATATTTCAATGAGTTGCAAGCATGAGTATTCTATTAAGAAAACAGTATTACGCATTTGACTAATTCTGACCATAATTTTACGACTATTCGATAAATTAATATAATATTGGTCATTGCATTATTATTCTGAGCCGTCAAATGTGAAATATGTAAAAGGTACTTTGGCCTTTTTTGATTTTTTGTTTTGATTAAATATTGTTAGACGAATGTTTGCAGATAAGTTTGTATGTTTTCTTTATTTCAGACAAACTAATTTCTTCACCGTACCACCCTACCATATCCGTATCTTCAATCCAGCCAATGCCATTGAGGGGGAAAGTTCACTCATATTGTGTGATCTTGTAAAAGTATGGAGCACCATCAAAGCCATCTGTGAGATTTTCAACAAAAAGAACGCCACGATTTGGCCTCAGTGACTCAAGGAAAGAGACATACATATGCTATAAACAGTGTTACTTCACAGAATGTTAGTCATTTCGCCGATATCTAGATTCGTCTAAGGAGCTTTGAAAACTTAGACATTACAATTTCAAACAAAAACCTGTGCCTAAAATGATATGCTCTGACACGGACGGTGATCAGGATATTGGTGAACATTGACCTCACTCTGTGATAAAGGAAACGAGAATAACTATTAATTTTAGTGTTTCTAAGCACTGTTATTTAACAACTCCATATACTGACCGTATTAATACATGGTCATGTTAATGATCCCTCAATAAGCTGGAAAGAAAACTTACATAAAATAAAATTAAATAAATGAAATTATACTTACAATTAATATCTATTTATTAACTATTTATTTATTATTTATTAACTAATCTATTTATTATAACACCACAAATGAACATGGGAAGATGTTAGGCAGTTATATTTGGTATCAGATATATTGCATTGATATTTCTTTTTCTGTTACATTTGATATCTTACCCAAATAAACTGCAAAACCAGATACGGTATTTGTCATTTTTGTGTTGAGCGTTCATTGATATAAAGTGCTTAAAATGTGTGTTTTGATACATGTATACTTTTGCGCAAACAACACACAATAGTTCATGCAAGAAGAAATAAAATACGATGTATAATAAATGCATTTGAGTAAGATACAAACTAATTAAAATCAAATGCTTCAATACTCTACGTAATCTGACAAAATTGCACGGTATTCCTAGTGTACTTGAGGATATGCGTTAATCAGATTGCCCACTGCAGACGGTTTTAAAAAAAAAGAGCAGACTTATTTGCTGCGATATAAATAGCGTTTTTGAAAATTCCGACTTTTCGACTTTAGTCCGACTGAGTAAAATGAAAACCTGCAGCAGCTACGAAAGTTGTTTCGATATCTATTTTTACACACAAAAACACAAACAAAACTAACACGAAAAAGAGGTTCCGTTTAAGGAAAATGTGCTGCACAATACTTCTATTGTTGATGTTTTCATGTGTAAAGAGCAACGTTTTATAATGTCAAAATGAAAACGGTTTCCACATAGTTCGTCTGTTTGTGTTGAGGGTCCTCTGATATAAATTGGTTAAACAGTGTGTGTATTTGCGCGATAGACACATAAGTCATACAAGGTGAAATAGAGAAATAAGATACATATAAAACGCATTTGAGTATTAAGATACCAAGTAATTAAAATCAAATCCTAAAATACTCTACGCATTCTGACTAAAGTGCACGGCCTTCCCAGTGCAAAGTGTACTTTAAGATGTGATATAATTTTAATACCAACTACAGAACGCTTTTCGGAAAAATCTAATTTGCTGAGATGTAAATAGGTTTTTGAAAATTACCATTTTACGAGAAGCTGATTTAGTCTTTAGTCAGACTGAGTCAAATGACAACCTGCAGGAGCTACGAAAGTTGTTGAGATATCCATCTTTACAAATCACTAACACGAAATAGGGGTTCTTTTTAAGGATATATGTGTTGCACAATATTTCTATTGTTGAGGTCCTCATATGTAATGAACAACGTTCTAATATATATATAAACAATGAATATTATGACCATTCATCAGAATGAATAGAATCTGTCTGAAGCATGATTAAATTGAATGTAAAAAAACGAGATACATATCTTCTTTTCACATGATGTAGCATCATATACATGTAGTCGATATCACAAACATAGTCATGCAATAAAGAAAGGCACGACTGAGAGATTGCCTCTTTCATTCTTTGTAATATTGGCAAATTTACACATCTCATCATATCCATTTTTATTTATAATTTTAATTTTATAATGCAAATTCAAACGAATTTGCGACACATATTTAGAGGAAAATATAAACACCAATCTGTCGGAAATACGATAAATAAAACGATTTAAAAATGGTAATAATAATAATATTGGATTAATAATGGGAAAAAAATAAAATAAAAACATACATAAATAATTTTAATTGCTCACCTAAAACTACCATACAAGTCTTTGCCAAGTTTAAGCAACCAATCAGATGTACAATTGGGGCAAAATGTTTATTCTGATAACCCATTATTTGGGTGTTTTCCAGGTTATTTTAGTTGTTGTTTTTCCTAGCAGATAAACAAGTCATATATATCGTGCATACACACTTAAAGTCAATCTTGTGAATACTCCAAAGTTAGTTACGGGTACGTTAAATAAAATTATCAAATCCCATCATATGTACATTTACACGTAGATCTAGTGGGATACGATTTGAAGAAATATTTTGCGCAGTTTAATGATCATACACAATGCAAGGAAGGATTTTTTTTATTTATAATGCTTAATGCGAACCTACTTTAACACAGTATTTTAACTGTGTAAATTGACCAATAGCAGACCGTTTTTTGAAAATATTGGTAAAAACACCTAAACACCTTTTTTTCAAATTTTTATATGCTTTCCAATTTGATTTTTCACATTGTCAAACTTTTTTTTTGTTCAGGCATCCAAACACCTACCAGCCCGAGGACGCTGAACATAGAATCAAATTGCTATGACCTAACTCATTTAATGAGTATAACTACGCAGCAAATCAAACTTTATGTCTCTGGGTCGTCAAAATCGGTATTCCATTGGTATCTTGAGTGTAATTTGATATACACTATAGGGATAGTAAACGTTTTTGAGGTCGTTAACGTCCACAGAGATTCGAAAATGGGTTAAAGTCCGAGAGCGTTGTTTATAGTTTTTAATTTTGTATTACCTGGGTCGCGTTCAGCCGAGCTGGAATCGCACTAGTCACTAGTTAGTCGCCATTTTGTTTCAGTGTTTTCCTCGATTCGAATTTTATAATTGGATTTGACATGGGTTTCAGAGTGCATTTATATGTTTGGAGTAAAAAGTACATATCATTATATCGTGTGCTATTGATATCTACCAAAAGTACGAATTTGCAAGCGTTTAATAATGTACTATTAATAGTCACAAGGAGAGCCGGTTTATATGGCGTTAGTAAAACATTAAGCCGGTCGTTATTTCTGCGTGACTGTACTGAATAATACACCTTTTTTGACGAAAACCGACCGCTTTTTGTTCGTTAAAACACACCTATTACGGACTGAAAATGGACTTGATATATACTATATGGATCTAGATATATTCTGGTGAGAAAACAATTTTCATAATGTTTGTCATGTTTATTGTTGCACGGAAGTATTTCGCTGCTCGTATAAGGCTTTGACACCTATTGTTCAAAGCACGCAAGATGTAATTTGTTTCACAACATTTGGGTACGTCAGGAACATTCGTAATTTTGTTGTTGCTTTTTTCCCTTGATATCGTGCTTGTGTCGCAGTTAGGTTGTAGATTTCATCCATACTCTCTCTACCAGACACTCCTGAACTCTATTAGCATAATTATGCGCTTGAACTGTTTCCTAAATTTAAATTCGGCTCGTTCGTGCACGTGTTGAATGATACCATTGATCATACCATTGCTGGATTCTCAGTGAGATATTCTCTCATCGATTTAATTCGATTCCATTAGGGAGCCTAATATATTCATTCTGACGACTTTGCAATATATTCACGTAAGTTCAGTTTCAGGCTGATGTGGCCGAGCTATATAAATGTGGCGCGTCGTGAGAACCCCGGTCTTAATGCATGTGCGTGAAGTGTCGGCACTTTCCGCCTACATGCATTAAGTCCGGGTTTCCCACGACGCCCCTCAAATGTGTATAATCAGGGCCTGTATTCACGAACCAATTCTTAGACTGAACAATAAAAAATAGACTTAGACTCTATAATAATAATTGTTTGTTTGCACATGACCAATATTAATGTCGCTTATGGCATAAATAAATCATTCAGAATAAATAATGCTAAATTTCGCGTAAGTAAAGAACAAGTAAGATTCTAATAATCAGCGCTCTAAGAATACAAGTTTCAAGAATATTCTTTTTTCTTAAGTCTTAAGTCTAAGAATGGGTTGGTAAATACGGGCCCAGGCATGTTTAAGTTCGGCGCATACATAGTGCTGCACAATTGACCATACGAAGAGATTTAATTTACAATGTACTTAGCCATCCAGGGCCCAGTTGCTAAAAACTTTAACGGCCTATAAAGCTAACAGCCGTTAACTTTTGGATGAAGTTATTTATGTAAATTAAATGCAACAATTGTAAACACTGTGTTTATTCTAAATAAATTGGTATCCTCAAATAATTTTCAAATGTTTCATAAGAAAGTTGCTTGTAATACTGATTTTATTTACAACTTAGCTTAATCGGCCGTTAAAGTTTTGAGCAACTGGGCCCAGAAAGCTAGGACTTAATTGTTTGACGGAGATGTCTTGTAAAAACTTTCCAATACTAACAACAGTGTTTGTTGGAGTTTGAACTAGGAAGGCGTCATTATAAATCCTATGGTGAATTGTCAATTGGTTTGTTTTGATATTGATCAACGCTCATAATCATTAATTAACTTTATAATATTAAACGAGAATCTGATCGGGTTGTTCGCTTGATACAATGTAAATCTCGCCAATAACATCGTCAATAATTTTCAAAACTCGGCCAATACGGGAAAAACACGGCCAATATGGAATAAGGAGAATCAGCCAATCAGGATTTAGGTTGAGCTCGGCCTTATACGAGATGTGGTTTTTGCATGTTTTGGACGCCATTTTGAAAACGCTTAGCACATTGTGCACATTGTATTTGTTACTAAAAGTTTCCACATGTAGCACTCCCAGGTTTACCGAGACGCGGTCGGGATAACAGTGCATATCGATTGGTGGTGTTAAACCTTCTGCGACTTTCACGATAAGCAGATATTATGTTCTGAAAATTAAGTTAGCAGACGTCAAAGTTTTAACGCGAACATTTTACGATCTGTTTTGATACTTGTACTATTAAAACTGAAAGATGCTGTAGACTATTTTAAAGTTAATTAATAAAATTGTTATTAATTAGTTGAATACACATTGGCCTTGTTATTGGGCCCCAGGCCAATACGGCTGTCTTTAGCCCAATAACAAAGCCAATATGAATTCAACTTATTAATAACATTATATTATTACCACCGCCAGACGCGTACAAAGCAACACCAGCACGTATCATTTTGCCGCAATAAAAAATATTTCATAATAATAAATAACCATTCTTAATTAAAATATAACACGTAAAAACTAAAGAATCTACTTCACGACTTTATTCAGGGTAATATAAATAAAATAAATAGTTAAATAGAACAACCATCCTTAACACAAAACAGCAGTAATATCACGATATTAACACGTGATTCCTTCTGTATGTAGTCCAGAAATGGTTTCTTTACATACCAACAGTACACATAAATAAATTCCTATAGGAAAAACAACCACTGAGGTTTCATACACGGGCCTGCATTAGGTATACCGGGACAATACCTAATGCAGACAGTAGGGAGGCCATCTTGAGTACGATGGTGTCACAATCTCGAACACTTTATACCAAATGTCAAACACACGTGTATTACTTTCATGTAGTATAATTGTCACATGGTGTGTCCCAGAAACGCGTGTCCAATGATAAGCAGCGTCGAGTCGTCCGTGGTTATCAAATGAGTCTTGGCACATCCTCATTATCAATACTGTAGTGTCTCGCGTCGTAGACGGGCGAAACAGCGCTGGTTGTCATGGACACCGCTTCTGGCGGTCGGGTCAAGCCCTCGTAGTTACGAGTGTTTGTCAGTTTATAGTCAAATACCAGAAATGTGTGGTTGAATCTTCATTGTAAATACGGTTCTAAATGTTTGTCAGGTATCAGAAATAAGTGGTCTAATATTCAAACTGACAAATGCACAGTTTGCTTATAACTGTCAACGTTGATTCGGTCGATTGTGATTAAATAATTTTATATTGTATATAGATATTTAGATAGAGTGTTTCTGGCCACACTATTTAACAGAATGTCCTCCATACGTGCCGTAAAACTCCTCCTCAAAGGCTGGGGAGAATAAAGTCCGGAAGGAAGTAGGACTGGGGTCGCTACACAAATCTGAAAGCAGAAAGACATACAACATAATTATGATTATTTGGAAAACTGAAATGCTATACAGTGGGACAAGGGTCGCTACACAAATCTGAAATTAGATATATATATATACAACATAAACTTATTTGGAACACTGAAAAGCTGGTTTTGGAGTAGAACTTAAGTTTTTATCGTACATATCTGAAATCGGAAATACATATAGCATCTTATTATCTGCAATTTAAGATATACGAATCTCAAGCTGCACTAGCAGTATAGAAAGACTTCAATCTCATAAAAATCAAATCCAGCGTTGTTAGGATCTGAAGACATCGTATAACAGGTCACGTTCAAATGACCTTCCGAACAATAAAATATCAGCCCTGCTGCGCCCAATAAAATTGCTTTTTGCACAGCAAAGTTTGGCCACGGTTTTTGAAAAGGTGATGCATTTCCTGCTGATCCTCGGGAATAAATAATTAACAGTAAATTTTCACGTGGATAACAATGCATATAGTGGTACCTTAGGCGAGTAAACATCCAAAGTTCACGTTAATTTCGTGCATAGTATTTGTGGTTTATATATGAAGCTATACCACAACATTTTGAAGGCAACAGTTTGAAAAGGTCATCTGAACGTGACCCCTAATGCGAAGTCATCAGATCCAGTCAGCGGATAATATAGTAGCGTCAGACTGGAGATGATTCTAATGAGATTGAGAAAGCCTTACTAACATCGTAGGGTCATAAGGCGAGGATTCTATGTGTCCACCATTTTAATTTATACCATGATATCTAACTATGGTTGCGAGGAGGTTGGTGGTGTTAGGGCTTTGATTCGAGCTATGCCCGGCACCTGTTAAAACCTGTGTGTGCAGGTTGCTGAAATGCACGTACATGGTAATATCTTACCGTCAGTGTATCGGTCACGTAGCGAGCCTTTAAGCCTCGGAGACTACTGTCTTCTTGCGCACCTGAAAACAAGAATATATTTGATAAAAATAGTCCGGCCAATAATAAAATCTCATAATTATGTGAAAGTACAGAATTATGAACATACTGAAAGCAAATTACTTAAATACAGAAATTATTTTCTTTCATCATTTATTAACAATATAAACCTTAAAGTATCAACGGAAATGGTTTTTCAACCGAAAGTAAGGATTAAATTTAAACTATATGATGATAAGGCGTGCATCTAAATACCGAATTTGAGCTATATAGATATACATATTGTGAATATTTGTAATCGGAAGTGACGTACCACGGTGGTGGAGCTGGTGGCACTGGCGGACATGCTGCGGTTCGCGAGGCGCGCCTTCTGCAGAGTGTTCTCGGCGGAGTCGGCCCTCTCTTCGGCGCTCTCCAGCTCGTCGGCGACCTTCCGGTACTTGGCCAGGTTGATGGCGGCGACCTCCTCCTGCAACCACCGGAAATTGCATTACAATACTTACAACATTTACGGGCGCACTTTATTTTTGGGGGCAATTTGGTGGGCAGTCTACGGAGATTCTGACAACATTATTTAACAAGCTTGTATATCGCTCGTATACACTTTTTTACCTTCATTGAATAATACTGATTTGTTTATTGAATACGAATATTTTATGTCGAAAAGTCTTCATTACTTTATTATATCCGCGTCAAATAATGCTTAAACAATTAACCTAATCACAAACTAATTGGGCGGCTTCTTTGCAAAGTGTATATTTACCCGCATACCTTTACAATAACAAATAATTATTCATTCCAAAAATAAATTAATTATTACAAAACGTCTTTTATGTAGTATAAGGTAACTAACGGCTTCCTCGGCCATGCGTTTGTAGGTCTTGATCTTGTTCTGCAGTTTGTCAATAAGCTCCTGGAGACGCTCCTGGTTCTTCCTGTCCTCGTCAACCTGGAAGGCGAGCTCCTTCAGACGGCGGTCAGCCTTGCGGGCGTTCTTCTGGGTCTCGGCGTGACGCCTCTGTTCGCTGTCCAACTCGCTCTCAAGCTCGGTAACCTTGAGGAAAATAACAGGATAACTTAACAACTAACGCCAAATTCCCATATGCCTTTTGTTTCGTTTGAAGTCGGGGAACATTGGACCATATGTAAAATATCATTCAAATAAAAAACAACACTATTTTACCATGTTTCGATAAAACTAATTTCATCTATAGTTTCTATATGACGAAATTAAGTTACAAGACGTCAAACGTAAATGTGTGAGTAAGAAAGGCAAAAACGATGCATTAAAAAGTTTTCTAACCCTGGACTCCAATTTCGCAATCTGGGCTCGTCCTCCCTTCAGACCCTTAGCCTCGGCTTCATCGCATCGGAGAGTCACTTCCTTCAACTGCACCTCCATTGACCTGCGGATCTTCTCAATCTGCGAAGAATGATCCTTTTCAGACCTCAGCTCGTCAACCAGGCGGCTCATGTCGAGAGACAGCTTTTTGCACTCATCGTCAGCGCGACGCACTTCACTGCTCATTTCTTCAAGATCGGCAGTCATTGCACTGATATCGGCCTCAAGCTTTCTCTTCTGGCTAGCGGAGCTCTGCAGCTGAGAGGACAACTCGTTGACACGATCGGTGGCATCAAGCAGTTCACCTTCAGAGGCTTTTCTGACCCTTTCAGCACCCTCGAGAGCATTGCGCATCTCTTCACATTCAACCTGGATGATATTGACGCGACGTTCAGCTATCTGAACAGCCTCAAATGCCTCGGTCGTCTTGCGACGTTCATCGTCAATAACAGCTTGCATCTCTCTCAGCTGATCCTGGAATCGTTTGGCGTTCTTCTCCATGTCGGCTCTAGCGCGGTTGGCAGCGTCAAGAGCAGCTTCCAGTTCATTAATGTCAGATTCCAACTTCTTGCGAACTCTCTGAGCCTCAGCCTTGGCTTTGCTTTCGGCTTCAAGTGATGCCTGCATAGACTCGATGGAGCGAGCGTTGTTACGGCTGAAATAATGTAAGTAGTATACCGGTAAGTTACAAATTAGTAACGCAGTATGCATAACTACTGAAAGTAAATAGTACATCAAATTATTCTTGAAAGTTTGCTCTTCCTTAAAATTTACACATTTTTATCAGAACAGTAAATGTAATAAATAATCAAGTAAACTTATTTACCTGTTGATACAAGTAACAATAACCAAGAAATGCATTTAGCCTTCTTGAAAACTTACCGAGTGTTTTCGAACTCCTCTTCCTTCTCAGCAATGCGTCTGTCGATCTCAGAGCGGACGGCGGTGATCTCGAGCTGAGCACGTGCTATCTTGGCCTCTTCCTGCTCAAGAGTGGACTCAGCCTCTTCCAGAGCGGTCTGCAGTTCCTGTTTCTCCATTTCGAGGCGACGGCGTATCTTGTCAATCTCGTGCACGCTCCTTGAGCCGTCGCTGATTTGTTCAGTCAAATCATGGATTTCAGCTGAAAAATGTTAGTAAACATCTATATTCATGTACATGTAAACGTTACTAACCTTAAAATAGTCGAACACAATCCTTTGTATATTTGGGATGTATAATGTGGAAAAACAGTCACCGGTCCATACCTGACAAGTTTCCGTTTTCCCTTCTCAGGGAGTCAACAGTAGACTGGACCTCATCATACTGTGTCTTTGTTCGGAACAGCTCAGCAGAGTAGCTTCGAGATTCCTTCTGCGAGTTCTCAAGCTCAGTCTGAATGGCCTTCACCTTCGCCTGCCATTCAGCAACAGTCTTGTCAAAGGACCTGTTCCTCTTCTCAAGGGCATTGGCATTTGCGTTTGCTCTGTCAGCGCTGATAATCGAGTCTTCCAGCTCCATCTGGAGACGGTTTCTTGTCTTTTCCAGAGCATTGACCTTGTTGTTAGCAGCATCAAAAGCCGCTTCCAGCTCGGACAGTTTAGCAGACAGTTTGCGCCTGGTTTCCTCAAGTTCATCAGCGCGCGCCATACCCTCGCTTTCGTATTTAACGCGCCAGCTCTGGGCCTCAGCGTTAGCTCTGGACAGCTGCCTCTGAAGTTCAGCCTTTGCATCGGTTTCTTCCTCGAGCTGCTCACGGAGAGCGTCCAACTCTGCGTGAAGGTTTCTAATCTCATTGGCCAACTTTTGGCGGGCCTAAAATAATTGATAAAGTGAAATATTTTGCGTAAGTGGGGCCGAAACACAGAAAATACTGCACATGTTAAAAACACCAAAATATCCACTTGATTACCCTGCTTTCTTCCTCCAAGCTGCGCCTAGTCTCATCAAGCTGAGAGACAAGATTGCCTCGTTCTCTGTTCAACTGGTTGACCCTGCCCTCGGCGTCCTCTAACTGGCGGACCAACTCAGCGTTCTCGGACTGCATATTGGCCTTGGCAGCGTTCAGGTCGTTGATCGTGCGGAGATTATCCTCGAGTTGAGCTTTCAGGTCTGCGATCTGAGCCTCGACCTGTTTGCTCATCTTCTCGGACATGCCCTTCCAAGCAAGAAATTAGCGTAAAGATAAAAGTCTTAAAAATAACAAAAACGCATAAACAATACATCTACAAAAATATATATGTGAAACCCCAAAACCCGCTTAATTAATGTTCACGCTGACTAATACTAAATGAGTTAGTGACTTTGTGACAAATAAAAAAAAAAATCAGTGCGACAACACTTTTAGTATGAATAAATATCAAATCCAACTGCCTAAACATATTCCTGTCACATTAAATCACCTACTCCTTTCTTAGAAGAATTCGCCAGCTGGTCTTGGAGATCGGCAATATCGTTCTTCAGTTGTGCCTTCTCTTTCTCGACTCTGTTGAAAAGCAGACAAAACACAATTCAATTAAGTGTCAAATAAGTTATTATTTTATAGAAAAACTAAACTAGTATTTGATTGGCTTAAAGGTGTATGTAGTCAAAAACTTACCTCTGTTTGACCTTCTGGAGCTGATCGATCTGGTCGGCCATCTCGTTGCTAGCATCCTGGGCCTTCTTGCGGAGAGCGGCGATAGTGGACTCATTCTGCATGCTCTGTTCTTCCAGATCGCGGCGCAGCTTTTGCAATTCAGCTTCGCGCTTCTTGTTAAGTTCCAACTGTGCTGCTGTCTGACCACCCTGTTCATCAAGAGCCTCGGCGAGATCGTCAAGTTCACGAGCAATGTCATTCTTTTGTTTTTCAATCTTCGACCTGTTGGCCCTTTCGGCTTCTAATTCTTCTTCGAGTTCTTCAATGCGTGCCTGCAGTTCTTTTATCTTTCTCTGGAGCTGGGCAACAAGACCTTGTTCTTCCTCTAATTTCTGGTTGAGGTTTTTGATATCCAGATCCTTCCTATAAGAATAAATCAATCAAACGTAAAAGGTTTACGTTAAAAAATATGTCAATGACCGATAAACAGATCAGTACCTTATAAACAAATAACAACGTATGCATAATTGTGCCTCACTTTTTGATGTTTGCTTCCATATCAGCCTTGACTCGTTCCAACTCTTCGACATTTTCCTGCATTGCCTTCAGGTCGGCCTCAAGTTTTTTCTTAGCCTTTTCTACATCTCCGCGGATCTTTTTTTCACGCTCCAGATTATCTTCCATCTGTAACACACAAACCCATTTGATGAATTGAAATAACAGCAATAAGCGACAAATAAATCCTTCCCAGTTAAATGGGTGTAAATACACTTTTACATATTATTTTAGACGAAAGGACAACATAATTTGAAATCAGGTAGAAAAAGCAACAACATCGCAACCTCCAAAAAAAACACACACCAAAATATCGAACAAATAAACAAACACGTTTTTAGACTTTAACAGCGTACTTAAGTGTTGTGTAAAGTGTAAACACACATAAACACAAAAATAAAACGTAAATACTAAACTACAAAAAAGTGTTATATTTAGTAACAACTGTTACCTCATCTAGCGTAGCTTCAAGTTTCTGCTTCAGCTTGTTCAAGTTGTTAACTTTATCCTCCTCAGCCTTGAGAGCATCCTGGGTTTTCTTAACAGTATCTTCAAGGTTTTTCTTGTCCTTGTTGAGTTTTCCGATCTGTTCGTCTTGTTGAGCCATCTCACCCTCGAGCGTCTTTATTTGACCATCTTTAACCTAAAACCGAGTAAAACATAATGTATTTAAACACTTACCAGTATTTCCAAAACCAAAATGTCTCTAAAAAAATCACTTAAAAATGAAAAGATTGAAATGAAGTGAACTTTGTACTTCGTTACCTGTTTTTCATGTTCAGCTTTCTTAAGAGACGATTCAAGTCCTTCAATTGTTTGTTTCATTTCGGCTGCCTTTGCTTCCAGTTCTTTTTTGACAGCGTCAAGATGGGCTGCTGAGTCTTCTTCACTCAGCAGTCGTTCTTCCATCTCCTTGATTAGAGCTTCGTTATCAAACTTTTGCTGCATAAGGTTTTCAATCTTTTCTTCCATTTCGCCAAGAGTATCCCCTTCAGCCGCTAATTGAAGCATGGCATTGTCCTTTTCTCTTTGCAGAACAACGCATCTCTCTTCCAGATCTTTCTTTATTTTTTCAATCTTAGCCAATTCTTCCTTTGTTTTGGCAAACTCTGCTTCCATCTTTTTGATTTCATCCTCAGCACGGGCGGCGTTGAGAAGAGGCTTGACCTTGGTGTAGAGTTTCCACCACTGCCAGTTCTTCAGCACCATCCATTTCCTGATATTCCTCTGGATCATGGCCAAGGCGGTCCTCTGGTCGTTCAATTTCTTGTACTGTTTGCGCATAAGATAACCTCTGACCCAGGCCTGGAAGAGAGACACAATTCCGGAGAGGCGTTCGTCGCGCATGTCTTCGAGGTTACCCAGGACACCGGCCTTGAAGAACACTTTGGTGTTGCCGATCTTGTACTCGTTAGGATCGATCTGGATGGCGGTTAAAATCTTCTCAGTGACTTGCTTACCATCAACGAATCCAGATGGGATAGCGTTGGGAGCCAAAATAGAATATCTGAAAGAGAAATATAGCTTTTGCTTTAGAAAAACTAACTTTATACCAGTTATAAGTGAGAAAACAGAAGGAAACATTATTATCGTGGTATTTTATTTTAAGGGCTATAAAAACATGCGTTAACCTCTGTTTGAACTCAGCGTAGAGGACTCTGCTAGGGAATCCCTTTCTGCAGATACGGATACCCTCAAGCACACCGTTGCACTGGAGCTGGTTGAGGACAAGAGCGGCATCGATCAGTCCTGCGGTCTTCAACTCGTTGGGGATGATGCAACGCACGAAGTGAGGGTGGGTGTTGTACAAGTTCTTCATGAGCTTGTTCAGAGATTCTCTGTGAGTGGCGGAGATGGTCTGAAAAGCAGAGGACTTGCCCTTCTTCTTGGCACCGCCACCACCTTCGGGCTCTAAACATAAAATAGTATATATTTTTCTACATCATACATTATTTAATTTGTCCCTTATAATATCGAATATGGGTATTATGTAACATGAGCGGTGTTAAAGCAGACGATCCTTTGACCAGTACAGTGATGTAAAACTCACTTTATCGGCAAAATGAGCGTCCATGTTGTTTTAATAAAGAGCATACTTTATCGCAAATAATACAAAATATAAAAAAAGTGTTTCAAAACATTATTCCACTTAAAATGCAAACAATTGCGGTAAAAGAAATGTAATTGTTATCCATATATTTGCCTAAAACGAAATTGCGGGCATAGGGAGTAAGGAGTAATCATGAAGAGACTTATAACTCAGGCTGACCACTGACTCACGGAATTTGAACATCTTGAAAAAAGCAGGGAATTAAACGAAAAATGGAAGAAAAACATTCCAGTGAAAAATGTAAAATATAGAATTTAATAAATAAGTACATTTTTGCAACAATAAAACAATACAAATAGTATATGAAAACAAGTAAAATGGTACAGTGTAGTAAAAATGGCTGGAATGGGAGACTGAAGGCCATATATTTATATAAATTGTAATGACTATGCACTAATGGTACTGGCAATCTGACAACAAATGTCAGGGAAAATCACATTTAGGTCAGGGAAAATTCAGGCAAATATCAGGGATTTTTTTTTCGTAATTTAAGTGGCCACCGTGTAACTACGTGTTCATACCCTTAGGCATCTCGAAGAGTTGACCGACAAGAGGCTCTTTGGACTCGCTGAGCAGAGCGACTACAGTTTCGTTCAGGGGATCCTTGTTCTTATCTAGCCAGCCCGAGATGTTATACGGGACCTTTGAAAAAAATGAAATGTTACTCTCATTTATTGAGAATGCTTTTGAAATCGATGTATTATTTTGAGTAAGTAACTTTGAATGTGAAGATAATTGCGATAATGTACTACATGTTTAACAACACCTGTACATTTAGACATGTTTTTAGCTGATTAAAATATAGCGTATAAAATTTTATATACTTACAGCTCCGGCGTAGTGGCCCAGCTCAAAGTGAGCATTGGCTCCACCCTTGCGGTTCTTGTTGACCTTACCAAAGGACTTGGACTTGCCGAGATGGTTCGTCATTAATTTGTCCTCGAATGTCTTGTCAGATGCCTTCGGGAACATGCATTCTTCTTCGAGGATGGACAGGATGCCCAAGGGCTGGAGAAGACATTATCGATATTAACGAATTAATGAATACATGAATTACGATTACTGCTTTTATCTTAAATAAGGATGGGGTCTGTTTCTGTAAAATATCAATACTGACAGTTATTATGCTAGAAAATGGTTAAGGTAAACAGAGTGAACGGTCATGTATTATAAATGTATTATATATATTCATGTTCTTATAAACAATAATATACAACACTTAGTTACCAATTTTAAGAGCATAGGTCTTGCTTAAAATCCCTAAGAATATAAACAACATTCAAAACCAAAACCATACACCTTTTGCATTTGCATAATGAATATCAGAAAATATATCACTTACCTTCTCAATGAGTTCGATACAGGCCTGCAGGTCCATACCGAAGTCGATGAACTCCCACTGGATGCCTTCCTTCTTGTATTCTTCCTGCTCGAGGACGAACATGTGGTGGTTGAAGAACTGCTGCAGACGCTCGTTCGTGTAGTTGATGCACAGCTGCTCAAAGCTGTTAAACTGCAATCCGAAGAAACATACATATCAAGCAAGCTTATTCATTATCATTAGCTCACCCCATTCAAAAGTAAATATAACCATGTGTTAAAGACAAATGCCTGTGACATATAAAATCATTACTTTTATAACGTCTTTGTGCTTAAAGATACAAAGATAGAATTTGTACAATAATAATGCACACTAAAGCAACATAAGACAACAAATCATTGATAACTTACGTCGAAGATTTCGAAACCGGCAATATCCAGCACACCAATGTAGTAGTTTCTCTTGGCCTTGGTGTCAAGTGTCAAGTTGACTCTCTTTACGAGCCAGGTGAACATGCGGTCGAATACGGCCTTGGCCAGAGCGCTGACAGAATAGGTCACCTGATCTTTGTTTCTGCCCTGGGTGACGAACTCGGTACCGACCTTGATCTTGGGTTTCAGCAGACCCTTGAGCAGATCACCGCTGTTGATGCCCAGAAGGAAGGCAACCTTCTCGGCCTCTGTAAAATGAAATGGGAATGGAATATTTAGTTAACTCTATGCAGCTGTAATGTGTATCAAAATGATTGTTTGTAGTTTATCTGTAAACCATAAGACACAGGACCAGCGTTTCTTACTTAGTACTTGTTTATTATAAGTTAACAAACAAATTACCCGATGTTCCGTCGGCCTCGGCCTGCTCCTCTCTGGGGTTCTGTTTCCACTTCATCTCACCGAAGTGCAAGATGGTGGCGGTGCACTTGTACAAACTGTTCTTCTCATCCTGGGTGAAGCCGAGAACGTCGAAGGCATCCTAATTATTTATTAAACAACTATGTTGATCACAAACCATATTGTATAACAAACAATTCATCATCCAAAATTCGATTAACAAAATTCTTCTATTGAAGTCTGCATACGATATATTGTTTTTGTTTTTGTCAAGAAGAGAGCGAAACTCTTACGTCAGTGATCTTCATTTCCTCCTTGTCGTCAATGCCATCGACCGTAAGCACACCCTGGTTGATGAACGAGTAGAGACCAGGATCCGGCTGGACCAGACACAGTTCTGAACGCATTAACAACAGAAACATGAGCAACTGATGCAGAGCTATGGACGCAATCACAACGAAACTATGAACCTATAACAGTGTTACAGAGCTATATACGCTATAAACATCAGTAACATGAATAACCGATATGTGTTACAGAGCTATGTTCGCAATAACAACTCAACAAATACCAAACAAATAGTGCACGTGACAGAGCAATAACGCAATAACAAAGTAAAATATGAACAGCAGGTACTTATTAGAGAGCTACAACGCTTATATGAACAATATGTGCATGTGACAAAACTATGTACACAATAACAAGACAAACAAGACCATCCGATGTATCTATCTGGGCTATTAACACAAAACCACATCAACAAGAACAACTAATGTATATGTCAAAGCCTTGTACGCAATAACAATAAAATGATGATTACTTGCTTGCTAAGATAAAGCTCTGTACGCAGTAGCAAAGACAAAAAGCATGATAATCAGTTATATCAGTTACAGAATAAGAAACGATCATATTCCTGACAATAGGAAAAAAACAAGTGTGATGCCTTACCTTAAAAGTATAGTACAATGTGCAACCGGCATTCATATGCATTCATTGAAATATTTTTATTTAAAATGGTAATTTAGAAAGCAATGTCAACATAAAGACATTTAAGCCGATGTTTTATTCCATTTTCTTCATTAGTCGTTCAAAAACAAAATTAAATGTGCATTTCCATTGACTAAACGTCAGTGCACAATATTGTTGATGTGAAAAAATTACCGTGTATTTTGGGGAAAACGGGTGTCATAATCTGGTAGAAAATGTGGTAATTTCTTTCAGCTGGTTGTTGGTAGGTCACTCTGGACTTTTCCAGCAAATCTTAAAACAAAAGTGGTTTACGTACAATGCAAACAACACATGGTCGTAACGCCGGGCTTAAAGCATCGCCACCTGACCGGGTCTAGCCTTTAGCCTGGCGGCGTTACGGAGCACACAGGACAAAACATTAAGTGTTTTACCATGGTACTTGGGGAGCACAGGCGTGAGCAACTGATAGAAAATGTGGTAGTTTCTCTCCGCCGACTGTTGGTAAGTCACACGGGACTTCTCCAGAAGGTCTGTAAAAAGTACACTTGTCTCGTAAGAAAGACATTAATAATAACAATGCATGTGTACAATTTTATAATATACTCTTCATTTAAGTGTTTTGATCACTATAAGAATATTCATAAGACAATATTATTAGTCCAAAACAATTAATCTCTTTTCTCTTAATCTCTTTTCTCAAATATAATATATAAGGTACACATGTACGCAAGTGCCTCTTCTCTAGCGCCAAATTGATGATAAACAAAAAAGCACAAATAATTTAATTTTATTAGATTCATTACTGCACATATGCGTTGCTTAGAGCTTTCGGCAATTACTTATCGCTCAATTCTAGTTTTGGCTGCCACTACGATTGCCAATCTAAACAAAACTAAATCAAGTATACGAGTATGTACATAAAAATTAACCAATATCAAACAATTAAATTAATAAAACAAAAAAGTAGAAAAAATACTGATTTAGCTAAACATAATAACAAAATTAAATAATTAGCAAATATATTTAAAAATTATGATATAAACATCGATATAACTTTGGTATATTACAACAACTAGCATATATCGTAGGCGAAATATTAACACACATTAAAAAGGCGAAAAAACTTGTTAATAGTACATAAGGCATGATGCTAAAGGAAAATGTTCATAAAAACACGTACAATACGATATTCAAATATTCACATTAAAATAACTCACAGTGCTCGATGTCAGCTCCGGCGATCTTGCCCGAGGGTCCGAAGTGGATACGGATGAATTTACCCTGAAAGTTCAATTAAAATGTTATAACATATGTTACATCGATAGTTATCAACTGTAAAGAGACGAATTCACAAATCGATAGATTTCCAACTGTTAAACATGTGTTATATATTAAAAACAACAACAACATAATATAGTGTTTTCGATGAAATTTTGCGTATCTTACTTATGATCGAGAAGTAGCATGTTTCACCTCGGCTGGGACACAATTGTATTTTGAATAATTTTTTATGATTTCCTAATTGAGTACTTGCGGTTTTGCACACTAGAGAAATAGTTATAATTTAATAAATACAAAACATATGTGAATGAGGAAACATATGCATGTCGATAATATTCAAGCATTGTATCTATGTTCTGTGCCTGAAATAGTAGATCTTGGAAAACACATTTCAACAGTACAATTGTATAATAATTATAACACAACAAGGTGACTTGCCACAATTTAATATACATTCTCTTCCACATTCGGGTCCTATATTTTTTCTGTCTAATCGAATATGTTGTTACATAGATCTATTTGGCGTTTGTCATTCAAATATGACAATAAAGTGCTAACAACTTAAACATCAAGCGCAAACAATGTTAAACTCAATCAAAAATGTTAATTAAACGAATCCGGCGCCTACTCAACTTTCAATATGAAAAATACGAAAACAGATATTATAACAGAGATAGTATCTTTACATTTGACGTTTACGTAAAGAAGATCAAAATTACGACAGAGATAGTAACACTCGATATAAAAATCACGTCATAATGATTTCAACAGTATCAAATAGAGCGTAAAAATATTATTGTTTCAGGTTACCCGACCTACCCTAAAACAATTCCCCGACCCTAGAACATTTTATTGGGTTTGTCAGAATGATTTTTGTTTTATTTACATTTTTAAATATTTAAATGTGTTTGTTGATAAATAAGTGGTTTGTTTTGATAGTATCCACTTATAAACAACGTTTAAGGATATTACTGATATGTTCTTGAATATTTATTCAGTTTTATAATCTTCAAGTTGACCATTAACCAAATAAATAAATAAATAAAAAATAATAAATCCCGACCTACCTACCCCAATTTTTGGGGCCATGTAACCTGAAACAAACATACTTTTTTACGCCTTGAGACAGGAATTGAATGACGTGATAGACCGTTCCGTGGAAGAGATTTGTCTATTTCGTCCATACTTACGCAATACAGTTCGAGATGAAATCTCTTGTATTCACCAGACTCGGTGACTCAACCAGCGATATGCTAGAAGTAATAGGTTGGGTTTGAGGTTAGACAAGGTGACATTCTGGTGCCATGACAATTCATGTTACAAAGCATCCATTGACTAACAAGACAGACCCACACATTTTTACTTGTTATCAAAGAAACACACGTATTTTGATTTCCTACCCCCTTTAAACAAAACACATTCGAAATTTTTTCATTATTACCATACAACATACGTATATTATATAGTAAATGCTTTCAAATCGTCACAATTTTTATTCAAGTGGACCGCATGTTAACCTTATTCCCCATCTCATCTAAATAAACATTGATCGAATAATAATATAGTATATTTTTCACCGATTGGAAGTTTAGCGGCAAAACAGATATTTCAATATCATTAACGTTTTCAACTAGACATGCATTTCAAGGATTGGCTTATTTTATTACTAGTAAATTTAATCAGCCAATATTTTCCACCTTAAGGCTAATTGTGTCTTGTTTAGGGAACATGGATCAGTCTCATCATCATAAAAAAAAGTTCAAACAGCTAATACATGCACGTAATATACACACATAGTGGAGGCTTTGTAACATAACACGTGTCGGTTAGAGCTGGAAATTATTTCACAGGTGATCGTATACATTTCTTAAATTAAGAAGGAAGATAGGAGGATTTCGGTGGGAATCAAGGACACATAATGGTAACTCAGTAATATTGTGAAAAATTAGAAATAAATAGGTATGGTGCACTCTCGGTGGAACAAGCACATTGCTAGAATGGAACACACGACAGTTATTAAATTTGTGAAGGTCGTACATTTAAAAGAAAAACTACGCCATCATTGACGTAGGTCTCTTACTTACCCAGGTGTTACAAAGAAATGGCGATTAATATAAATATAGCTTTAACAGTTTAATATAAATTAAAATATTCAGTAAATTGTGGATTAATTATTTTACCAGTAAAATAAACAAATTTGATCGCACGCATGTAGGAATTATTTGAAATAGAAACAATATACTATATATACTTTTAAATAAGGTAAATTGATCCTTATGGTTTTATTATTATTTTATTGTTAACCGATATAATATGAGAGTTGTATTTTATGTTTAGGTATTAAGGACAATTGTTAGAGTGCGGTATGGGAGGGGCCAATTCACATCAAATGTAACAGGAGTCACTTACGAATCGCGAGGAGTTGTTGTTACGGGTGGTCTTGGCGTTACCGTACGCCTCGAGGACAGGGTTGGCCTGCACAATCTGGTCCTCCAGGGAGCCCTGCGAACAGAACAGAACACTGACTGGTAAGTAATGAATATCCGCCAGGCCAGACAATAAGAGGAAGTGGGCAGGTAAGTAATGAAAATCTCACAGCAGACAAGATGAAGGGAACAAACAACTAATCCGATGTTTGATTGGTACAACAAAGCGGGTAGTTTAGCCAATACGGTATACGCTCTGACATAATGACAGATACTAGCAGAAGGCTATATGTTTCAAAAGTCTCGTCTAACAGATGTTACGTTTTCTATTGGTAAATCGGAAGAAGTATGGTCTGTGTTTTTATTGTTTCTGAAAATTTGCTTTATTCTACAAAATCTTTTGCCATTGGACTGGAGCCAATACCTTCTTGGACTCATGGTGCTCCTCACCGGCCTGTTTCTGCTGAGCGGCGGCGACTTTGGCGAAGTACATGATGACCTTCTTGGTGTTCTCAGTCTTTCCGGCACCAGACTCGCCACTGTCGGGTAGAGAAAGTAATTAGACGACATGTCACAATTGAATAGAAAGTAAATAAGCACAAGACAAGACACTGGCCGGCCGGTTAAACACGCAAACTGACGGCATTTCACATTTGAGTAGTACGTTAATAAGCACCTGGCTCGCCACTACAGACCAGATAACATGTTCTGGGATACAATGCCAAGAGCTGATCGCTTGAAATAAAGTACGTGTACATAGCTGGTAAATACAATACTCCGCATTTATTTAAGCACAGTAAGCATTTGAGATCACACAGACAAGCATCATGCAACAAAATGTAAAACGGTTTAAATATATGTCAAGATTTGATGCCATGTTGATATTTTATTCTTTTCTAAACTGTTTATGAAAAGAAAATATACTTTCCTGCATACATAACAATAGATTGTCAGGTTTTAATTTATAAGAACACGATTCTGTAATGTAACATTAACACAAAATAAATACAGATAAGATAAACAGGAAACAATGCCCGAATAAAAAATGGGTAATAATGAAAAAAAACGCACACACAACTTGTTCAATATTGTATTGGCTGGATAATGGAGCATTTGGATTATTTGATTTGGATTAATGTAGGAACAAAAATGTATAGAAACGAACAAACATATTAGTATGAGGTGTTGGTAACGGCTGGAATGTACATGCCAATGAGAGATGCGCAAATAACAGTTTAACCATAAGACATAGATAATGATAAGTTATGAGACTCGCACAATACTCTTGATCTTACCAGACATTTATGAGATGTGCAGAAAATTACTTATAACCTTTGACAATTTTATAACAGAAATACATGCATAAATACAAGTAATACGCGTGATTTTCTGTGTGGGCTTTGTCTGTGGTCATCATCGGAACCAATCGGTATATATCGTAACTTCTTGGTGTGTGGTTCGTTTGTTTCCGTGGACATTCGGTTAGGTTTGAAACAACCGATTCTCAATACGAACAGCAACGAAATATTCCGAGAGGTTCTGACGATGTTTCCATAGGATAAGCTGGAGAAATAAAGGCATGAAAGTATGCTGGGCGTATGGGACTCGTGCCATCTTACTCCTGGAAGCGGCCGTCGCAGAATTCTCATCTTGAGGCTGGGGAATGACCTTGGCGAAGGTCAGTCATCGCTAGCACGAATCATGGACTTGTTAGATATGAACTCGTATTTGCACACACCAAATGCAAAAGAAAATTACTAGCTAGTCACTGTTCTAAAAGCATAAGCACAAGCAAATACGTACGTAAACATACAAACATTCATGACAAGTTATACAAACAATTACAGTAATAACATTAAAAACAACAACAACAACAACAATCATCATCATCATCATCATCATCATCACCACCATTATTATTATTATTATTATCATTATTATTATTATTAATTTTTTTTTTTTTTTTAATTATTGTTATTATTATCATTGGCTCTAATAAAATATTAATCGTAAATTTTTATAATTCAAAACAAATGGATTGT
Organism: Congeria kusceri; assembly: GCA_027627225.1. Taxonomy (NCBI): domain Eukaryota; kingdom Metazoa; phylum Mollusca; class Bivalvia; order Myida; family Dreissenidae; genus Congeria; species Congeria kusceri. The sequence continues at coordinate 30,822,798 of CM051040.1, read as the reverse complement.
ATAAATGCAAACTCACTATTCATTTTTTTATGTATACAATGACAAGTTATGTGGACAAACAATAGACAATTATGTTGACACAAAATAAAAACTTGTGTTGCCATATACTCTAAATTAACTTTGTTAACTTATGCTGATATACATTGTAAACCTATGTGGACATACACTGAACATAACATGTACATTAATATGCGCAAAACGTACTGCATAATTACTGTAATTATTAGTGTAATATCTGTACTTACGTAATAAGACAAGACTGATTTTCACGATCTGAAACAGACAGAAATTTAAAGATATACAACCCCGTAAAATCAAATAATAATAATCATGATAATAAAATAATAATAATGATAATAATAATAATAATAATAATAATATTGTTTCATCTGTAAAAAGACTGCATTGTGCGTCATTAAAAATTAATGCAGCCCCTTATGCAGACCAAATATGTTTTTGTAACTTCATCGTTTTTATTCTGGTATTGTACAGACGTTTTGTAAAAGAACAACTTACTAGTAATTGACAAATTTCTAACAAATATATAATTGAAAAGTACTAACATCTGTTTGCAAGAACAACCACGCCTGAAGGGTAAATGTTTTTTGTATAGTTTTTCTCGTGATTTGTTCAAACGTTTGGTTATAGAAGAGGAACGTAATTGGCAATATGCTGTTATCTAATTAATAATTAAAACATCTGTTTGGAAGAATAAATTTTCGGGGATTAAATGCGTGTCCACAAATGTCAATGGTTTAATGCTACGAATCCCAGGTAACAAACATGGGGAGAAGTAGAAAGAACGCGAAATCTGAGAGTTAAATGCGTTTCCGCAAATGTCATTGGTCTCCACCTACGAATCCCAGGTAACAAAACATGAGGAGAAGCAAACCGAACGCGACTGGCGCATGCATGCGCTAGCGAGAACAATTACCCAGGTGGGATTAATTATAGACTTCTTTCAAACCCTAGTTCGGAGAAGCATGAAAGACGAATAAATAAACAACGAGTGCTTGAACCGTCTTTGAGGTACACTCGGTAATGCAAAGCCAAGAAAAGCGTTTTATTCTTCTTTATTTTTTCTGATGGCAATTCTTTTTTAGAAAGCATAGTTTCGGGAAATGCAAAAACAAGAGTGCAAAATTATATACAGATGGTTGCTTTTGTCCTCATTATATTTTATAAGAGAGATGTTAAGCCGTTTTAACTGGATAAGTTGGCTATAACAACTCGTCGGCAAGCCTTTCTTTTTAACGTTTGCATGGTACCACAGGTAGTCTAGATTAAAGTTAATTTGCTATGACATTTTGCCGCAAACGATACAATGTGTTACTATCATAGATATCTGCAGAAGCCATGATGCCCGTTGAGCGGCAAGCAACGGCGATATGCCAATAACATAACAAACACTGAGATACTGAGTTACTTACCCTGCAACATATTCTGGAAGGCGGTATCGGCCACAGAGAACAAGTGGGGCGGCATTTCCATCTTCCTCTTGCCGCGGTACTTGGCGATAATGGAGTCCAGGTAGATCGGCAGACGACGGTAGGGGTTGACGGCCACGCAGAAGAGACCGGAGTACGTCTGTACAGAGATATACATGCATGTATTGTTTGATTTGAAATGATCAGTTGATTTATAAATGTTGAAACATAGCGTTTGCAGTGGCAGGGTTATCTTTTTTTTGTCTTATTAGCTTTGTGCAATGTCGCTACGACGATAACCATTAGCCCTATTTGCTTAGCAGTAACTGGCAAAAGACTGCAGTTGTTCTCTCTTACATGTTAGGATATTAATATTGGAATGTGTAATGTCAAAAATGAACAACTTAACGAAAATACCACATAACTGATAAAAGCAATAAATTGATGGATAAATAATCCATGCATATGTTTAGGTTTTATAGGAAATGTATCTTTTCTAGTTTTTGTTATGTTCAGAATATCGAATGTTGGAAAATTGTAGAGGGACGGACGCCGCTACCACCGCCTCATATTCCGCTAAAGTATGTAACTTAGCATATAATTTAGCAAATATTTATGTCGAATAGTATAGCTTCATAATCGAGGTAATGTACCAGATAATACTTACATAGATGAACCCCTTGTAGTAACGCTGACGAAGATTGTTAAGCACAGATCCCTCGTTCAGGTAGGTCATGTTGGCCATGTCATCACACATGTCGTACTTGGGAGGGTTCACCTGCTGAAGATCATCCTTTTTGAAGGTCTTGTTCTGAAATGAAAACCATTTGTCCCAATAAAGTGTTCGTCCGAAATATGTACAAATACACATGTTCGAATTGATGCGTATCCGAAAATTGCCCCCTTACAAAAACGAAGCATGCTAGTAAATCATTTGAAATTAATAGCTTTATGCATAAATCGAGTAAAGTTTATGGTGTCATGTTTTAGTTAGTTAGTTTTATATCAATATCTACTTTGTGATTAAAATAGACATATACTTTTATAAATGGTTAATTATAACAAACAAAACAACAAACACACTGATTGCAGTACTTTTATTTGATCTGACAGAGATGTGTACAAATACGGGAAATATATCTTAGGTATTGAATATACAACAATGTGAAAGTAAAAGTACATAATCAATGAGTGGTAATTTTCATGGACAGTTTTTCCGAATACAAATACGAGATACACTTATGCTAAAGCAAGGCAGATTACCTCGTTATTCCTCAAAAGCTTGACGGTGATTTCCTCCCCTTTGGAGGAGACGATCTCGCCCTGCGTAAAGCCATCATGCTGATCCGGGACCCAGCACGCTTTTTTGCCGTCAAACGTGCCCGTCTGCTCCTTCAGGAGCTTCTTCCGGTCCACGTAGAGGTACTGGAAATCCGGATCGTTAGAGAAGTCCGACATGACGTCACTACGTTAGCGTCTCAAAACGAAATGACAGAGTGCCCGTGTGTGACCGTGTGTGCGCCTGTACCAAGAATAAAACAGCTCTTTCAGCTGCAAAAAAAAACACATCAAGCGTTTATATACTGCGCGGCATTTACTTGTTGGATTGAAATTGAACGATAACATTCCGTACATACACTCTCACTTTCATTTGAATGTGCTTCCTTTAAACATTAGATGTAAATGTATTAATTATAGATTGTATATGTCATAAGTCATGTGTGTGTGTTTTTTCTATTTATTGATATATATGTTTATGACTATGAGCTTGTAATGCTTGAGCGTCAATAAATGTTCTGTTCATTTCTGTTCTATGACATGCGACAAAAGAAAAGAGATAGATTTATTGCAACATTTATTATGTTACACAATTTTTTCAATATGTAAATGTTTGATGTATTCTATAGATATTATTAATGTTTGATTGAACATCGTTACTATCATTTATACAGTTAATTAAAATACACATTTTGACTAAACATCCTTATTCCAAATACAAAAAAGCAGTTACTGCATTGTTTTAAATTTCTGAATTGATAAGATTTCAGTTTAGTTTGTTTCACACGTGACCATTAGTATATCTGTGGAGAACAGTTTATGTTTGATGAAATACATTATTTGTCAATATTTGTATTAAGTACCTACATCGAACCGATTATTTCAGTAGTGTATTACTATCAACTAATATACTAACTAATATAAAGCGTATATGTTTATAATTGAACTGAAAATATCCATTAAATAAATATATAATATGAACTGCGAATATAAATGGTAATAGATTTTAAAAAGAGGATAAATAATTCTGAAACATGACCATTATGTTGAGGCAATATAAATAAATCATACGAAATTATATTACGTATATTTCCACTTTAAAAACGATGTACATACAAAACATTTACTTACAATTTCTTCCACGAAATACACATGCCTCACTAAAGCTAATTAATTTTAAATAACAACAAATCTATTTAAACATAAAATAACAAATAATAAAGTATTTCCTTTCCAACTCTTCTATTTTTGACACCACAAATATGCCTTTGCGCAAATAGAAAAGTTGAACAAACTCTACAAACGTACCTGATGAAAGAGCTAGTGTTCGTCTTAGAGCCGCCGTGGTAACCCGCGTTTTATATTCCTCGAAATCCTCGTATCGCGGCAACTCGGGCCCGAAAATGTAAAATGTGCAACGATTGGCTGATGGCTTCCGGGCGACCAATTAAAATTCACGTAACGTCCAGGAAGTATCATGGTGCTATACTGTTTTAGGAAACTGACTTGTCTAATTCATGATCGGAAACGAGAGACGCTGGAGCAAAGCCACGCATATGTTGTTTTACCTGTTCTGCAAAATTCAGCCCGAGGACGCGGAACATATGGTTCCACTTATGTAATATTGTTTCAGGAAATGTACGAGTTATGATAAGCAATTAGGCTTGTCTTTGCCGTTAATCATAAAGCACAATCAAGTGTGATCGTTGTGTTATCGCTGTCTCGGATACTACCGATATTACAATTGCTTGGGCAATGCATTGCATTAGCTGTTGCGGCGATTACGAGTTGCGTTGTATATCATTGGTACGTTTACGACAAACGTCAGTTTATTCATAAAAACACAATTGTAATTTGCACTGGTTCCATGCATTTCGTGAATCGCTGTACTTGTAAGAGTAAAATCAATTGTCATAAAATGGACAAGTCATTTTGAGGGCCGTTGTACAGTATTTGAAGT